>JAVUPR010000538.1:1450000-2050000 GCA_036785695.1 Gentiana straminea | reverse complement strand
GGACCACGACTACAGTTCAGCCATCAGCTTCTCAGTCGTTTCCGAGTTCGAGTTTTCAAGTTGATCCTGAGGAAGACTACGATGAAGATTGAATTTAATAATTTTGTTTGATTAAACATTTTTATTGTACTTTTTATTCGACATTTATCATTTGGATATTGGTTTGTTTTTGTTTTCATTTAGTTTGATTTTACAATCGTTTTTTATCAAAATTTGGTTTGCATTCTAGATCGTTTAGTTTTTATAAAAACTATAAAAAATCCCAAAAATAATTTTTGTAGAATTACTACGTCATTTTACAAAAATATAATGTGTCATTTTATCCGTTAGTATCAATATAAATGAATCTTTTCATATCCTCAAGTAGATAGGTAGTATTAGGCACGTGAAGTAAAAAAACAAAAAAACAAGTTGTCTTTCACCTCTGTCCCCTCAGTAAAAGCAAGATGAGGCCGGACCGAGCCGGCATATTCCCGTACCGGGCCGTGACGAAAAAAAAGGTGAGTCATTCTTGAGTCCGTCTAATGCACACACGTAGTTTTTTTTTACCATCTATTTAGAGAAGTAAAGGCAGGAACAACAATTGCTCATTCTTTCACTGTCTATCTACCTTCAGCTTTATTTCTTTTACTTTTTATCAAGTTTTAAAAATGTTGAACCGATCATCTCCATCTGTCAATTCTTACGAGCCAAATACCCCGGATCTTCCGGAATCTCAAGCTTCTAACGAGAGTATCATTTTACACCATCGATTTGCGAATTCTCCAATTCAATTGGAGAAAGGTTTAAATGTTGATAAGCTTGATCAATGGGGTAAAACTCTCATTCGAAGTTTTGGTTGGAAAAAATTCGTTAGTGCACCGAGAGGACGGATAAATGTCTCGATAGTTCGAGAATTTTATTCTGCCCTCATGACAACGCACATGATCGATGTCACTCAGATTGTTCTAGTAAGAGGAGTGGGTGTTCCCTTCTCTTCATCTATTATCAACCAAATCTTTGAAATTCCTCCAGTTACGATGCCACATTTTGAAATGCAATGGGGACTACAAAATCCCTCTAATCATTTGAATAAAGTACACGAGTCGTTCCAATGTCTGTTCCCACTGTTTGATACAAATCACGACATGTCAACACGAGCTCTACTTCCACATCTAAAGGCGTGGAAGCATTTCATAAATTCTCGAGTTTATCCCACTTTGGGATTTTGGAAGTTTGGCTGAGAATGAAATGCTTCTACTTTATGCTTTGACATTCGGTGTATTTGTCGATTGGGGTATATTGATTCAAAGGACGGTGTTGGAGTTTGCGATCACGAGAGGTAGTAGGGGGAAACCTATGCCTAATTCATGGATGATATCGCGTTTGTGTATTCTAATGAATGGAGTAGAGGAGCTGGAGACGGATGAAATTTTTCCGTTTAGAGATAGTCGAGTTGGATTATTACCGGTTGATACACCGGGTTGTTCGTCTACGGTTTAGATAGTTGGTTGATGGTTTGTTGATGATGTTTAAGTTTTAATAAATTAAGTTAAGTTAAGGTTGTAGCTTTTTAGTTCAATTTAGTTAAGTTTATGTTTTTTTTAAGTTGTAATAGTTTATCATGTTTAATATATATGTTTCAGTTTTTAAAGTTTTTTTTCTGTTATTTAATCATATATATTAGTATACGCTAAAAATAAACTCGGAATAATAACGATAATAGATAATTTTAATTTTATTTCCGAACCTACTTTTTTAATACTCACTGAACATCGGGACGATGCCACTTCGTAAGTGGGGAGTAGAGTTAGGTTAGAAAATTCATTAAAATTTTCGAAAATTATAAAATTATAAATTTTTTATTACTTATTTTCAAATTTTTAGTAGTTAATATATAAATATGAATAAGAAATGATATAATTTGGAAGAATAAGTTTTTAATTAAGTAAAGTATATTAGATATATTATAATTATATCTTATGTCTAATTTAGATTCTAATAAGATTTTAAGTTTATATAATTGAGTAATTAATATTAGATATTGTTTTTATGAAATTATATAAGTATGTTGATAATTATAAGTAAAATTTTTAGAATCATTTTCTTGTCAAGATGAATTATGAGTTTGGAATTGGACTAGGGATGTCGATTTTTGGCACCACAAAAATATAACTAAAGCCAAATAGCCTACCTAAATAAATTTCCAATTTCTGTCCCTACCTCAGCCTTGATTAGAGTGATCGAGACCTCACTCGAAATTGCTATTGTGATTAACTAGAAATGACCGACCCTTAGCTTATTTTGGTCTACATTTCTTTGAAATTCCGCAAGTTTTGTACATACTTATGAAAAGAGATGGAGGCATAAAAGCTAAGTTTTGGTATATGCTGAGATTGGAAAGATTAGATAAGTATTAGTATATTCGATCTTACCTCGCTGACACTTGCAATATAGTCGATTTTGGTAATAAGTTCGGATATATTAATATTCTATAAAAGAATTAAGAACGAAGCACCCTATTTACACGAAATTAATCGAATACCAGGTATCTTCCTTATCTGTGATAGACAAACTAAAAATAAAAGAATATATCGGTTGTAGCTACCAATGATTTGAGTGAGTAGGGTATTATCACGAAATGTCCTATATCACTATGAGGCTAGAAGCTCCCGATTGCCTGATGATAGTAGTCCAGCTAGGGTATTATCTCGAAATGTCCTATTGCTGGGAATGAAGGCACGAGATAAAGAAGAGAAAAAGTCGAATCATAAGATCTCAAGAATGATTACAAGTTTAAGGAAACCGGACTTGTAATTTTCGATCGAAAGAGTAGTACTCCGATCAATCTTGATGAAGCAATGCCTGTAAGTTTGATTTTCTACACACACTCACGCTTTTAGTTCTTAATCTAAAAAAAAAAAGAAGAGAAAATCTGAAAGAAAGATGCTATTAATCGAGATTACGTTTTTTTTCAAGAATATGAAGATGTAGGTACGTACGACTTGCCTCTTTCTCTTTTTGATTTCCTTTTTTCCGATTAACCAACATCTTGAGCCTAAACTTTATAAGCCATTTTTGTCGACTACCTGACCAAGTTTCCGGTTCCAGGATTTCATAATAGTTGCGATTAAAAATAATTCTAATATTTTATTTATACTTATTAAGTATTACATGTACAATTTTATCTAAATAATATTTGATTATTAAGTTATTTAATTTATATACACTTTCTGTCTTCTTATAATTTTAAATTAGCATAAGTAATATATTTATAATATTGACAATATAAATTACATTAAAAACTGAAATCTGATCAATTATATTATCTTTTATTACCGCTTATTTTTGCTCGAGGACGATCAAAAGCTAAGTGGGGAGTAGTTGATATACTACTTTTATATGATTAAATATACGTTATATTATTATGTTTTATCAACGAATTCTATGTAAAATATATGAAATTATGATATAAATGATATGAAATATTAATCTTTATAGTAGAATAGTTAGTAATTTATAGTATAAAGTCATAGTTTTTGCACCGGTTTTAGTGACCGGAGTGTCGTGTCTGTTTTACGCGGGTATTTTCTGTTTGTTTCTTTGCAGAATCCTAAGATGAACTGAAATCCCGAGTATCGACACTTTTTGAAGTCAATTCAAGTCATTGGAAGGAAGTTATGAAGCGTCACTAGTTCAAGTGATCAACTAGTGGAAATAACGTAAAAGACTCGACATACGAATGGCTCATCAAAAAGACGTTATCTGAAAAAGTGCTCTTAATGAAAGTTGAAGATCTTCATATAAGCTTTCCAATGCAATTTAAATTATGAAGATTGGAGGTCTACAACTTAAACAGTGATCAAGTGGCTAATCGATTTGGGTTAATAAAAATCCCGAAATAGCTTCGGAGGAACATGAGGTAATCAAGAAGGCGTTTTCTGGAGAAGAGTCCTTCATGAAAGTTGTAGAGTTTTTCGAGACCTTAATTTTGGCATTTCGTTTACAATTTTTGGAGGTCTACAACTCAAGATACGAATTTTACAAGTTTTAATTGCATAACTATCATATCGAAGGATCCAGAATGTGATGAGTTGTTACACTCATGATGATTCCGGACCGGTCCGGTCTAACTGCCGGCCCGGGCCGCCCTTTGCACTTTGCCTATATATAGAAGCTCATCACAGATCGATCGAGGAGTACCAAAATATATATATACATCCTATATATATATATATATCCTTTCTAGTTTTTGTTTAATTTCGTAGTTGTAAATAAGGCCTTATGCCGAATAATGTAATTTTAGTATCGTTATAATGCTCGGGAAAATCTCGGAAGTTCGGTTTTGCTAAAGAAGTTGTAATGTCCGGAAAATACGATTTCTGAATCAACTGCCGTATTCGGGTAACTTTTCTGAAGTATTTATGTTTATGTTGTTTATTTTCATCTTTTTAGTTGTTATAATGTTTTTAGGTTAAAATCTAATAACTAGCCAAAGTTATGTAATCGTTTTATTTCGATCTTTTCGGTAAAGGAATGCTGTCTAATTAAAATTGACTAAAATTGAGTTAATTGAATCTTTTTCTATTCTGTAACGTATTGATAATATTCGGATTGACGTAATTAACCAAGATGAATTGCACCATATAACCTAACGATGAACTGACCAGAGAAGTTAGGATATGAGATAAAAGATAGAAAAACCGGAGGGTAAAATTGGCCGTGCGAAAGCGTGACTACGGAATCCTATTTCCTACCCGGGGGTAGATTTGTCTTGGGAAAGATAGATCTTATTAAAATTGTGCTCGAGATCATAATAATGTTAAAATCAATGGTTTAATTAAAACTAACACCGGAAAGTTAAATCGATCCGCCTGACAACCGGAGCCTTTTGAATAACATCGGCCGTCTGACGAACGGAATAACCTCTTTTATCCGGGGTAGATTTGTACTCGGTACCTGTTCAGACTAACTGAGATTAGCATGGGGCAGTTGTGGAGATTGAACTGTTGACAATGACATAGGACAATTTCATACGCTCGTGTGAGGAGGAATTGTTAACCTCAGGAGTGCACCGTTTCATTTACTCAATTGGACCTAAAATAAAAGGAAAGACCGAGCACATTCCGTTTACTGGAAAATATCGTATAATTCAATTATATACACTTTGGCTAGTTCTATAAACTTATCTGTATAGTTCTATATATTGGTATCTATATATTTATATCTATATATATATTTTGCAATTTATGTACATCTATATATATTTATATATCTATATATATTATAATAGAATAACTTTTAAATTACGCATTTATTTTATGTTAACTAGAATCGTAGTGATCTGTGTTATAAAATTGCGGTTTAGATCGAGTTAATAACAACACTTTGGTGTTTAACCACACTTAGAAGAATTACCAAGTTCCCTGAGGATTAGACACTCTGACTCACCGTACTAGCACTACAGTTTGACCCGATACACTGTCGGTTAAAGACTGGTTTAGCACTACGGGAAAAATGGCCTGTCAATTACCTTTTGGACTATTCTGTTTTTTCTCAAAAGTTTCAGTCTTCGAACATTGAAACTTGGTTTCTAACAACTTCCAATAAAAGGGAAGTTTTACTTCCTTACAAATAACTCCCAAGGAGTTTTAATTTATAAAAATACTTTAATTTATATTTTTTGTTTTAAAACCTTAAAAAAATTATAAGGAAAACGGGAAAAAGGTAAAAGAAATAGAAATTATAATTCCACGATTTACTTGAAAGACACTTTTGCCCTTTTTGAAAATCCGGAATGTAACATTATTCCCCCATTAAAGAAGTTTCCTCCTCGAAACTTGCTAGAACAACCTCCACATTTATCTTGGATACCATCTTCCCTATCTTCTAATTCTCATTCCAAACATTATTATCTTCAAGTGCTTTTAACCTTAGTATTTCCAACATCAAGACCTCAACACGTCCAGCACTGTTGATCCTGTAATTCAGTCCTAAGTACAACTGTAGCTTATTCGCACAAGTCATTCACCTTATACCCAATCCTTCAGTCCTAGCATCTCAAGCTCCGCTTATAAGACTTTGTCCCAAATTGTCATATGTCAATCCACTAGTTAACAACCTGTGTTCATCTAGGTTCTTCATCCATTTGTTCACCCTTAAAAAAATTTCCATACTTATATGAAGGTCACCTTAACCTATACGTTCACCTTACTTTCGAGGAACTAGCTATTAACTTAAGGAACTTTAACAAAGTCTTATTATCAATTCAGCACTAATTCTCATTAGCACTCCCTGATGTCGCGTGTGTATGTCGCTTATACTAGCAAGAGTACTAGGTAAATCGTAGTATAGCAAAGGCGAATCAAGGTCGATCCCACAGAGACAATGCAACCTAAGTATAAACAATTCTAACCTAATCAAGAAGACATATATGGTCGTTGACCAACAATAAACATAAAAGAAACGTGGTATTCCATCCTCATCCCACCTATCTATTAACTTGGTCTAGTTAATCCTTATGTTTACTTCCCCACATAATTTCCTTAAACTAATCGAACGTTTTAATTCATTTTTAGCTACGGGTGCATCTCCTAACCCTATCTACTTCCACTGTAAGGACAACAGACAATTTATACGCAACTAGCCTCCTTCGCTGGTTGTATTAGCCCATACGCCATAAGTTCTAAAGATGCCGGCACAAGACCGCAAACCTCCCTAAGCAGCTAACGACTATGACTAGCACGTTCCTAGGGATCCATCAAGACAATGTCCTAATTAACACTTCACTAACAGTCCTTCATGTTAATTTATGAATTACAAATATTAGATTGGCCAGACCTAATTACTCATTTTAATTATTCCTGTCAATCAACGTAGCTGACGTTGAATCTCTAGATTAAGGTGACCTAAAAGTTGCCTCGGTAAATCGGTATAGACCGCCGATTTACCGGGGGTGGTAGTTCTTAATCGGGAATCTACATTACTCAATTCAGATTAATTCAAGTAAATTATGGAGTTGTTAAACATGCAGATTAACTAAAACTCGTAAATACAAGCAGATCTACCATATCAAATACATAAAGGAACGTTCAACGCTTCAAACCTTCAACTATAGAGATCTAGCTTGATCCACTGAAGCTAGAGATGGTAAGGAGGGAAGGAAACCAGAAAATAAATCACCAAAGCGCAGAGAAACTTTATTTCATCAAAGTGATATTGTATATGATAATAATAAACTAGATATTATGAATACACATGTTACAATCAGTTTCTGCGACCTTATATAGATGTTATAGCCGACTTATGACTCAAATAAACCCTAACCGACCTAGTAGATGCGGCAGAGTTTAATTTCATGTCAAACACGCCCTTGATTAACCGTGCATAGCCCACGGTTAATCAGGCTTATTTTTCTTTCTTTTCTCTAGCAGATCTCTTCCTGGACTTTATCCACTCGTCCCAATGTTCTTCCTTTAGTCCAGATCCATCCTTAATTGCTCCAGATTCGACACCTCCTAAAAAGTACATAAAACGAGACAAAACAGTATCGAATACTTGGGATAATAACACAGATGCGTAATTATGAACTTAGGAACATGCACTCAGTGTTTAATAGATATTCCTTCACAATAATAGGCCTATCTACCTTCTTTAGAGCAGAATATGGGGTAAAGAAGGGTTAATTTAATGGTGTATTTAGAGCGTTATCACTCCAAAACCATATCCATAATTCATACCTTGTCAAACTTCAAAGGAAAACCATATAGACACCTTATACAAAACTTATAAGGCTTTACTATAGACAAGAAAAAACTTTTAGCAACCAATGATTGTTGTGAAACTGGTAAGAGACCCGCTTTGAGGGTGCAATTTTCAAGAAGAAATAGGACATACCCTTTGTTTATAGATATGATTCAAAAAGCTATTTCTTCCAATTTAAAGAAGGAATATTTAAAACAAGACAAGACGGCTTAACCCTTGTAGTAAAACATATCATGAAAGATGTTCTAAAGGCGAATTCAAGAACTGAAATCGTTTCCCAATGTATCAGTTAAACTTGATACAAACCGAGATTTATGCAAAAAAAACCAAGTTCTTAAGATTAGAAATGTGGGGAACTTAGCTTCTAGAAACCAAGCTTTTAAAATGATGAAAACGTTTGTAAAATAACATATCAAAACTGTACGCTCTTGGGAAACTAAATTCCACAGTAGGTGTGTTAAAGTAGTGTCCTAAACCCAATCGGTTTGGACCGGATCCGACCGGGTTGGATCATTGCTACTTTTTCTTTATGTTTATACATATGATAAATGACTTTCTGTTATTATATTTTTTTTGTTTAACGGACATATTATGATACTGTATATATGACAACATCCCTAGTGTCAAACAGTGAAAGAGAAACCATGATAGTGATTATGGTTGATAAGATCTCGACTCACTTTAAAAGGTTTGATACATAAATGTCTCTAGTATCATGTGCTATTAAATGGGACATTAATAGTACGATTAGACTAACATGTATTTGATGTCTTCTATCTTATTGAAAATATGGATAGATCTCGTCTATCGAAGTGTAGAGACATTTGGACGTACGTCGACGTGTATTAGAGAATGCGTACGTTAGACTGACCCACTTACTTTATTAAGTGTCGCACTATGTGGCGGTTGTGTAATTATCCTTAGACCGGATTCTTCATGACACCACGGTGTGGATTGCCATACTTTGACAATATTGAGGTTTCCCATAGCCATGGGGCGATCATGCGGTAGTGATTGGGTATGATACCGAAGCATGCGTTGGATTCATGTTGCTCGTGCGGAAATCGCGTATCCTAATAGTAGGAGTAAATATCCGAAAGGGCCTTCTTATAAGGAATGCCTAGCTCTCGTGAACCTTTGCAAAGTGGGAGTAAATGAGTTACTTTGAGAGAGCATGATATCCGGATTATAAGATACAGTTTTTAATGTATTGACACTCGAGACACGACCGTATGGATATTATTACAACGATAGGATTCTATTTACACAGTAACCATTTCACATGAAAGGTTGTAGTCATAGAACTTGACTCTTTCCGATGATTGGGGGTTGTGGACTTGTTGCAAGACGCTATCCATGATCGTTAGGTATATATGAAGGGTATTTTAGTAAATGCACTTTGTGCTTACGGCCAACATATTCGGAAACCTATCGGGTCACACACATATGAATAACTAGCCGGAATTAATTTGTGGTTATAGAGATAACCGGATAAGCATTTATTTATGCCTACTATAAAGTGTTATAGTGATACAATTAACATGGTGGTATTTATTTATTATTAATAAATTAAATGCAAGATATTAATTATGTTGATTATTTAAATATACATATATTATATATGGGTCAAAATATATATGTGTATACGATACACATGGATTTTGCAGATTAATTAATCATAGTATTACCTTATTATTAATAGAGATAAAGAGGCAAAAGTCCTTTTTTGGCACAAAATGAATAAATAGGACACACACATTTTTTTAGTTGCAAAAGGGACAAACAATTTCAGATGGACAAAATTACGCTTTATGAGTCGCGCGCGTAGCTTCAGTGGTATTGTCTGCATATAAGATATTTTATTGTAGCTGTTTATATGTTTTTTTTTTCATTTTTCAAACACTCGTAACTTTTGATTTACAACTCCGATCATCGAAATTTTTTCACCAAAATTCATGTTTTTTTTTTGCTCTTCAATTTGAGCCCAAATACGATACCCTTCCGACGTATATTTTGAAAGACAAAAAAATATTTGTATTAACCAGAGCGCTTTTTCTTATAAACGACCTTAACTTTTGATTTAGAACACCGATTATCAAAATTGTTTCACCAAAGTTCATATTTATTTATCTTCATTTTGAGACCGCGTTTGATACCTTTTCGACGTAGTATTTGAAAGCCGAATTTAATCGCAGCATTTACACTAAAACAGTATCAGTATCAGTATCAGTATTAGTACCAGTAACAGTAACAGTATCAGGCTCATTTAAAGCTTAATTCAAGTGACTACTTCAAGGCACACATAACTGGCTCATATAAGGCTCATTTAAGGCTTAATTCAAGTGATTAACTATTAAGCCTATGTCAAGTTTATGTGGTTTTGATTGATAAAAGGAATAGCATAGATTAACTTAATTAAGGTGTGGTGTTTATAACATGCAGGTTCAGTAGTTAATCACTTGAATTAAGCCTAAAAAGTACATCAGACTAAAAGGTAATACATAGAAGATCAATACAACAGACTATAAATTTAGTACAATAGGTACGTCAGACTTAAAGGTAATACATAAAAGAACAATACAAGTCTGAAACAGTCTGAACTATCAGCCAAATTATAAGAAGGATATTCAAGTTCAAAGAACTAAATTATCATGCCCGGAATTCACAAGGTGATGAATTACAAGTTCAGTAAGCCTATGAACTAGGACTATCTATTACATGATGATACAATGTAGATAAAAAACCTCAGCACACCAAGGCAAATAGTAAGCCTATGAACTATGCCTATCTATTGCATTAAGGCACACAATATCAGCAGTATCAGTATCAGCAGTATCAGTATCAGAAGTATCAGTATCAGTAGTATCAATATCAGGCTCAAAATGACTCTCCTTTCGGTTTTTTGTTCCAAGGTCTATGTCCCCCAAGTCCTTGATATGAACTGAATGTCTTCTTACAGTTCAAGCACTCATATTTACTTTTTTTCGGAGCATGTTTCGATACTACTTTTTCTTTAGGATCATTTCTTTTAGGCCTCTTCTTGTTCTTGGGTTCAATCACATTAGGCCACTTGTTCTTGGCTTCATAAACGGCAGCATTCTTGAAAAATCCTTCAAAAGACGCATCCGATTCGCCTTTTTGAATACATCACAAAAATAATCAAAGATGCAAAATATGTCCATAATAGCACCATAAAAAATCAAGTAGTTTTTCCTTTATCAACTCTCCCCACACCTAGACAATCTTTTTCCCAAACCATTCATGGGCTTCAAAAAGCTTTCACTTTCCGTTTTGTTACCATTCATTACCTTGTTGTTGCAGGATATACAAGCTGTTTTCCGAGTTCTTTGACCCTTTTTCGTTTACAACTCGGTATGAAAAATTGTCCCTTAAGTAACAGTATCAGTATCAGTAACAATATCAGTATCAGTAAACGGTATCAGGCTCATTTAAGGCTTAATTCAAGTGACTACTTCAAGGCACACATATTTGGCTCATATAAGTCTCATATAAGAGACAGAACCTTTAATTATTCCTCGGCCGAAATCGGATCGTCTACAAGCTAATTTAGAAGTCGAATAAGTCACACAGTCAAAATATCTAGCAGTATCGTTTAGTCAAGGGTCATTGATATCTTTCTCTTCCATAATTATTCAAGAGCATCAAAATCATGAGACATAAACAAAACATCATTATCCAAATAGTGGTTTAAATCCAACTAAAGTATTGATTAGTTGCATTTTTCTCGGGTTCCTGGTATTGTGCCTTTCAAGAAAACATATTCTTTTGAACCATATATGTACATAAATCCATCCATGTCAGCTACTCATATTGTAACATTGCATTCTGTTTAACATTTTCTTCCATCTGCAACTTTAATGCTTCCGTGACTTGCATTCCCCTATGAATGCACAAAATGTAAATGTGAACTATTTTAAGCTCACAGTCATTGTTAATCTCACAGCAACATTTCTCACATTATACTATGAGACAAAATGAAAACAATTTTTTTATCAACACAGAAACAATTGAAGAAAAAAGAAAAGCAAGTCAGCATTTTTCATGACATGTTTTTGCCATTAAAAAGATAAGAGGATCAAGCAATTATGAATTAAACCACATGTTCCATGTCAGCTGGCGGCAATAATGACCGGAACTAAGTTATAAAAGTTGGAACTTCCAAAAAAGAATAAGCAATTAATGATAAATTATGATTCTAGGGACTAACCTCCTCGTTTCTCTTTGAGATGGACTGATCGCTTCTAATGGATCCATTCTGATAGCCGCCATCAGATTTGTCACTGCTACGAGTAAGCTCAGATCCAATAGAGTGAAGGAAACCACATGTTGATAGGTCCTCATAGTTGAAAGACTGGATCTCTATTGAACTCCGAGATGATATGTTCTAATCCACAGTAATGGCGGATTGAGGTATCAAAATTGAAAATTTACAGTAGCTTATAGTAATTCTGTCTTGCTACTCTGAAACTAAGGAACTTAGGAGAGAACCGAAGGATTTCCATGAAGGAAGAACACCGGCATAAGCTTTTTGATTGAGGGGTATTTTAGTCCGAATGGAAAATTATTGTCCTTATTGGAACTTATAAATTGAATCAGGATTAATGCTTTATTAAGGGGGAAAAATTGGACTTTTACCTAATTTTTCCTTATTAATATTGTATATTAATGTATATAGATATATGTGATATATAAACATGTATAATTGATATATATATATATATATATATATATATATATATTTACGGTAATATAAAAAAGATATATTGAATATTAGATATTCACAATATATATATCACTGGAAGTATTTAATATAAGATATTAAATGTATGGAATATATGATTTTAAGGAAAATCATTAATAAGATTAAAGTAAGTACTTAATAAGATGATCATGTTATGAAATAATATGAATTATCTATTATTCTGATTGATTTACGTAGATTTGAGATTAATTCAGATTATTGTGTTCACATTGTAATCTCTACTATAAATACCCTCTTATACTATTGGAATAATACACAAGCAATTTTCCCTTCTTCTATACTTGTATTTCCTTTTGTTCTTCCTCCATTATTTTCATAGTTTTATAACACGTTATTAGCATGAGTCTCTAACCACGTCTCAAATCATCAAAATTGTTTTGATGAAGTTTGGCAACTTTCGGAAAAAACCCCCCCACAAGAATCACCATTAATAGATTGCCAGAAGGACTCAAGTCGATCAATTGATATATTTTATATCTACACATCTAGATACAGGTAAACATTAAGGTAAAAATTTTATTTATTTAAATTATTCATCGTGATCAATTCTATTATTTTATAGATTTATGTAATATTGATGCTAGTGGTATTGACATCATCAAATCATGATAGATCAAGTCAATACCACATAACAAAAAGATATGAGTAATACTCATCGGTGATATGAAGCATTGATGGCTATATTCCTTAGACAAAAGAGTTTGTCTTTTGTGCAAATTGAAAAAGGAGGTATGATCACATGAAGTTGATCAATGTTTGAAACGAGCATATAATGGATCATAAATCCATATGAAAATAGAAAGCTCGTAAAAGTGAATATAAAATTCACATATGTGGGCATGTCAAAAACCGATGAAAGTGAATATAAATTAACATAGATAAATTTCAGACAAGTCGAAATATCATGAAAGTGAATTTGAAATTCATAGAGAAACAAAAAAGGTACAGACATGTCATTCATATAAATAAATTAGGACCCAAAGTCCATAGAGAAAGACATGTTCCACGAGTGATATGAAATTCAGAGATAAGAAATCTACTGAATATATCATGAGATTTCATGACCATAATCGATGAAAAATTAAATCACTTTTTATCATGATGATATGCTCCTGAAGCAGCAATATCGATCAAAGTAATTTATGATGTATATGAAATTGATTATGATTTCGTATCATGAATGAAAAATAATAATCCACTGAATGTGGAATTATATATATATGAAAGTAAATAACGAGTCATCATTGATATGACTAATAATTCCCGACCGAATTATGAGAGTTCATACTTTATAAATAACGTGACTCAATTTATAAATATTTGGTTACGGTAGTGGAGGAGGACATGGTTGATACAGCTCTCACAAAATTATTTGCATATGATTAAAACAATAATCATGACAAGAAACAAAGTAATCTTTTAGAAGATTACTCCATATGTCAGAGTTAGTGGCAATTTACAGAAATTGTTTATACGATGCATTTAAACTTAAGCATTGTTTATTAATAAATAATTAAATTGTTTCTTGTCTTGGCCTTATTTTGATAGGGATAAAGTATTTTGTGATATATAAATAGTAGTTATGGAATTTTATTTTATCGATTGTGTATAATTGATACGTGTGAATATTTTTCTTCTAAAAAAAATTAATTGTATCATCATGTATTTTTGGTAAGTAAATCTTGTTATTTGACCACAATAATAATATATGATTCTCAATCACTGGATTAATCAACGTGTATATTACTTTTGCAATCATATTCATATTAATTAAAGTCATTTTAAATAGTTAAAATTGAATAGATTATATTTCACATGATTGTGTACGTAGTTGTGTTAATCACTTACGTTGTGCGCATATATAATCTTTATTTGATACAACGTGAGAATGTTTTATACGTTGCTTTATAATTTAGCAATATATTTCTCAGTATAAAGTTGATATGCTATGAAAAATAAGAACATGATATTGTCATATCATTTAGCTAATTTGATTTATATTACCCATAACCTTACAATAATTTCATGATCATTGAGGCAATTAATGCATTCATTGTATTTTTGGAAAAAGTGTTTTCATTGATTTTAATAAATAAAATCATATTTGGTTATTCAATGAAAAGATTTTATTTTGTATGATTATTGTAAGAGTAGTGATAATCATTAATGTAATTATTTATACTTATCTTTATTACAAAATAAAATATTCAACCTGCGGTTTTAAAAAAAATAAAATGAATACCATGTATATGGTCTTTGATTGTAAGGCGCATTCGCTCTATATCATTATTAAATTCAAAATTTGTTGTCTAGTTGTGATAAGAATGAATCTGACAACATATTATAATGCTTTATTGGTGAGTGAAATTATTCATAATGATTGATTCACGAATTGTAATACTGGTCGGATCTACTCGCATTTTCAATATCAATTTGATTTGATTGAACTGATACATAATATAATTTTCCATTTAAAATAATTAATCATTGTAATTCATTTATATTATGTGACAATTGTTATATTTTGAAAAAATTAATTGCACATTTCGTTCTAAGGAAGAAATGGAATCGGAACATGAGAGCAATTAAATTGCCTAATCGATAGTGCGACACGCACATTATATTGAGAAACAAGTTCTCAAGAGAATTAATGAGAGATGCAAATGGTAATGCAACATGCAAGTGCTATATTGAAACAAATTTGTTTGAAATAAAGCACTATGCTCTCTCAAGTCTCGATTTTTTTTGAGTAATATAGGTGTTATATCGAGATTGAAATATTTGCTTTATATACTATTTTCCAATGAAATGTGTATAAACAATGTGTTTGAAAATACTGAGATATGTCAATTCCACGAAGAGAATGTGACTGATACTACATGCATCATTTAAAAAACAATGATATATGTGTATCATATTACATAGGGTGCATCACAATCATTCTGTGAAATGAATGCGACAAAATTAAGTTTTTAAGATGCATATAGTGATTCTGAATATTGTGGTTATAAACATTCTTTATGTGAGAATCCCACTAGAATTGGGATGGTGATTCAAGAAAATTGGTATAACTCGATACATTGTATCCATAATTGTGAGAACGGATATAATATCTCTATATGAGACAAAATTTCTCCACAAATCGAAAAATATAAAAGAAGTTTGTTGATACCCGCATAAGAGGATTTCACATTAAATTGTTGAATACGACATGGGTTATTTCAAATTTTTGACATATCGATTATGAAAAATGTTGTCCGAGAATGAGGGGAGGAAAACCCAATATGAATTATATCTCGTGACAAACTTCGACATAAATGAACTATGAGTTCACATATCATTAATTGATATCAAACCCATGAAGGTTAGATTTTATGCACATTTTCCATACATCAAATATTTTCTGAGAAAAATGGAGAAATGAACAAAAAGTTCAATGTCTCGTTCGAGTGATTTCTCTACATATGATGTATAATTTGAACGATTCTTGAAGAATCTGAAATCACATAGTGGTATATAAAGTGCAAGAGAGATAATATTTTAAAAAATCTCATGAAAAAAGATATTTAATGAAACCACTATGTTTTAAATGTGTAAATCGCTTGAAGCAAATAAAAGAGCATCAAGGTATAGCTCGGTGCAACATGTTTGATGAAGATCGATTCTCGGCATTAGGGGGAGATAAAGAAAAACCCATGTTAGAATAAAAGAATGGCGATAAATTTTAACAATATAAACGATCTTCCACGCATCAGTTTAACTGATTCGTGAAAATAATTTACTTGTAGTATTTAACAAGTAATCCGCCAGATGCCGTTATTGAAATTAAATGAGAGATTATTTATAAAGGCACCAACAATATGATTGATGATATTTCTCTATGCGAGAAGCATAGAATACCGATCGGCGTAAAAGATAAAAATCCGCAGAAAATGAATTCACATTCAGTCACTCATGAAATCACTTAAAGAGATCCGTCTTCAAGGCGACAACCCCAAAATAAAATTGCACGTGCGACAGATGATTAAATATTGGGGTTGCGGAACAACCAATCCATACATTGATAAGGAATTGGTTTATGCTAATTAGCAATGAATTTATGGGAGAAATTTATAATAAAACATCATAGTCGTCGACGACATATTTGCCTCTTTAATTGCTATTATAATATCTGGATCCAGTACCTAAGTCATCAGCAGAGTGTCAGAAACACTCAGACTAGGTAAAAATGAAATAAGCAATTGAGGTTGAGTTTGAATTAGAAATATTTGTTTTTAACGGTCAAATATATTCTCCCATTATAGATAATATAATGTTCCGCTAACTAATATATCAGTCAGTAACTTTATGTCATGACGGTATATTTATGGGTCGTTAGACATTAATATTGATATGAAAATCCTTGGTGGATTTTAGAAATGAATTAATATGACAATCGCAACATGCATATGGTTAAGGTCATTGACATTCATGTTGAATGTAGTATGACCAGTTGAGTAGATTCCTATTGAGAAAGGAAAATGTAAGTAATGCATGGTTAATGTCATAAATTTTAAGGTATTACAATGCATGATAGTGGAAATATATGCATGCAAATTTCGATTATATTACTTCCCCCATTATTTAGATGATTACAAATGTTGATTGTGTTGCATGTGTTGCACAAGTGAGTAGTGGGAATGACACTTATTAGCCCCTACATTCGACTATCCAATAAACTCTAAAAGAGGGTGATATGCAAAAATACGCTCTAGTGACAATCTCATAGATTTGTTCACTAATATTATTCCTACATCGGTTTTGGATGATAAGTGTTTATAATAATGGAATGCGTACATTTGAAAGATTGTTGTCGTCAGGAAGAGCGACAACTTCAAAACTCTTGTGTGGATTTGGTCTTAAAACCAATGATTGTACTCTTTTTCCCTTTAACTAAGTTTTCCCAAAGGGTTTTTGTTAAGGGTGAAATTTATGATTTATATGACGTTATTCCCGTAACAATATCCTTGGTATTTTAGTACTTTTTATAGAAAAGTGTTGGTTTTATCGAATTATTGAGTAAACGAGTTTTAAATGTGTTTAAATGCAAAATCGAGATATTTACGTGATTTTATCGGTGTTTTATGTTTATCCGTATGATGTTACATTTTGCATGTTTCTATCATGTTGTTAGGTACGTTTGCATGATGAGTAAGGAGCTTAAACGATGATCACATGAGGATGGAAGAGTTGAAAGATGTTTAAGTGAAGAATCATTGAAGAAACCGGAACCAGGCACTTCATGGGAATTTTGTCCACACTTTTAGGCACTTTCAGGGAAAGTTGTCTTGATGAAAGTTGTAGAGGATTGAAATAGCTTTCCAACGCATGTTGAATCACCTCATTCGGAGCCCTAGAAGTGAAGTTATGAGCAAAATACTGGAGCTGGGTTCTGGACGGGCGTCCATGATAATGGACGAGCGTCCGGAACGGTTACTGTAGCAGCCGACATTGAAACTCTATATAAAGCAGCGGATTCTCATCACATTAACACACAATTCGAACCCTAATATCTTAGGGGCGGCTCAGGCTGCGTTTTTACCCTATTTTCTTCCAGTTTATGCACTTTAATTTCTAGATTAGATTAGGTAGATTTATGTTCTTTAATTCATCAATTTCAAGCTTTCAAAGGATGCTAAGAGGCTAATCCCTCTTTGAACAAGCGTTGTGAAGCCGTCCATCAACAATTCAGTTTTGTTCGTGATTAATTCGTGAGTTTCTACTTCGAAGTTGTTTCGTTTATCATTGTTTATTATTGTGTATTGCAATTACATCGAAAGATCTTTGCTTTTATGATTGTTTTAACTTGATGAGAGTCATGTTAATGTTAGATCACCATGATAAAAGTTTAGACCTTTAATCTAATCAAAACGAAAGTTATTAGATTGATTTTCTAGATTAGAAATCGAAAGATTTCACGCCTAGGTTAGAAAGACGTAATCTTTAACATCGAAAGATAAAAGATTAGGAAACGAACTTGTCTACGAGAGTAGGAGTTTATGCCTTCGATTAGGTGAATCACGACTTGAGTAGAGATCACGAATTAATCCGAATTAGAATTGAATGTTGATAGGATAGGTGGATCAATTGCTTGTTCGTTCGTTATAATTTGATTTTAATCCTTTAAACTTGAATTGCTAGATTAGTTTACTTTTAATTGCACTCTAGTTTTTATCGCTTTCAATCTTGCCTAGCATTGGATTAATTTCCTCTGTCTAGTTACCTTTATGCATATTTGTTTAGGTTAGTTTCGTGACATATTTAGTTAAAACAAAAGCTAGGATTAACAACGTCTAGTTCCCCGTAAGATCGACCCGGCATAGCCTCTACACTACGATCCTTGCACTTGAGGTTAACCGGTTTTATTACTTGTTTATTTCGTATTAATAAAATCCGTGACAAGTTTTTGGCGCCGTTGCCGGGGAACCGGACGGTTTGCCTAGTTTTTGTTTTTGTTTGTTTTTCGTTTTTCTGTGTTAGTTCAGTTTTTTTTTTTTTTCTTTGTTTTTCTGCGTTTTAATCCCTGTTTTTAGGTCGATTCCTAGGAAGATTAACCTTTAAGTAGTTAGGATATTGGTGTTTTAGATTAGGGTTAAAGTTTCGTTAGTGATTAGTTTTTCTCCCTGTTTTTCCTGCTCTGTTTTCTTTACTTTTCTCTCTGTTCTGAAATCGTTTCTGTTCTTTTTCTGGAAAATTTTGCATATGAACGAGCGTCCATACCTATGAACGCCCGTCCACTGTAAAAATTTCAACTCTGTTCTGTTTCTGACCCCTCAGACGAGCGTTCAGTTTTTCTGAACGCCCGTCCACTTCAACCTCCAGGCAGACGCCCGTCCAGGACCTTGGACGCCCGTCTGTCCTCTTGCTTGAGTAAATTGGCGGGAAAATTAGGCAAGAATTTTTTTTGTGTTTTCGCAACCAGTACGGTGTCAGGAGTCCTGGAAAAAAATTTGATTTTACCAGGAAAATTTTTGCTTCTTTTTCCCCGAAATTTGGCGGGAAAATAATTTTTCCAGAAAAATAAATTCTTCATTTTTAGGCTTCAACCACTGATTTTGTAATAATGGTTTGCCGAAGATAGACGTACGTTGGCGGACTACGCCATGCCCGGCGCGGTCACGATCAACCCGGCTATTGTTATCCCGGCCATTCGCACGTACTTTCGAGTTACGACCGGGACTCATTCGGATGATGCGGCATGCATCAATGTTTCACGGGTCCCCTTCGAAAATCCTCACACACACGTACACACATTTACGGAGATATGTGGTACGACACGCATTCAAGGTGTGAGTGAGGATGCGATTAAACTTACACTCGTTTCCGTTCTCTTTGAAGGGAGAAGCTAAAGAGTGGTATAGCTCTCTCCCCGCAGAATCCATTACCACTTGGGCTGCATTGGAAAAAGAATTTTTAAGCCAATACTTTCCACCCGCCAAGACGACCCGGTGTTTAAGGGAAATATACAATTTTTATCAAACGGAAACGAGAATCATTCTTTGAGGCATGGAAGAGGTTTAAGGCTCTTCTTCGTAAATGCCCCCACCATGGGTTAGACTTGCGAGAGGCAAGTCAATACTTTTTTTCGGTGGGTTGACCGAGCTCACCAAAGGGCATGGTCAATAGTTCATCAAGTGGGGCATTCTGAGGAAAACGCCTCAAGAGGGGTGGGCATTGTTCGAAGACATTGCCAAATATAATTACGCCCCCTCCTTTCAAGCTGTTCAGGCACCACCTCCTCCTCCTAGGATCGAGGAGGTGAAAATGCAACATGAAATCGCCATGCTGAAACAGCAGCTGGCTACTCTCACGACATCTCCAAATCCGAGTTATCAGACTCCTTCATTTCTACAGAACTCTCAAGTTCTGTACTGCGAGAATTGCTCACAGACTGGCCATATGGTTGGCCAGTGTCAATTCAATTCCCCTGTTCCTTATCAAGTCAATGCTGTCCAGAATCATGGACAGTATAATCAAGTCGCATGCCAAGTATGTGACGATATGGGGCACACTGCTCGTTTCTGTCCTATGATTGGACAGAACGCAGAGATCAATGCCTTCAATGGCCAGCCGAATCAGAGGTTTGGAAATCAATTCTCTGGCCAGGGCAATTTTCAAAATCAGGGTTTCCGTCAAAGCTTCAATCAAAACTCGAATCTCAATCGAAACCCTAATTTTAATCAGAACCCGAGCTTGAATTCCTCCAATCTAAATCAAGGGTTAAATCAAAGTTGGCCTAACAATCCAAATCCCGCATTTCAAAGTCGGTCTAGCCAACCTTTCTCTCAAAACATTCAGAACTCTCAAGGCCCCTCTCGCGTCGATGATCTTGAAGCTAGATTGGACTCCTATCAGAAGGAGCTGAAGGAGCAGAACAATAACTTCCAGAGGGAGCAAAATAATAATATCCAAATGTTGATGAGCACAATCAAGAACCTTGAGAAGCGAGATGGCCGACCGGCAAGCTTCTAGACCATCGGGCGGTTGCCCGGTTTATAGAGAAAAATCCGAAGGGTGGCCTAGTAGCCCAAACCGATTTCAATTGTGGCCAAAGCACCGACCTAGTTCCTTCGATTCCTTATGGCATGCCGAGGCCGGTGCAATGAATCTTAGAAGCGGTACTCAACCGAGTGGTCCCTCTCACCGGGGAAACCACTAGCCCCTCCCCGGTGATAAGGCGGGAGGGGAAGTCGAGCATCTACGTCGCCCCGTTCGCAAGAAAAGACTCAGGTGGCTGATCCCCTGAGAGGTGAAGAAGTTGTAAGTCCTCAGGTGGCTGTTCCCCTGAGAAGTGAAATATTTGAGGATCCTCAGGTGGCTGATCCCCTGAGGAGTGATGAGTTAAATGATAGTCAGGTGGCTGATCCCCTGACTAGCAAAAAGAATGAAAAGACGGTTCGATGGAAAGATTTGGAAGACAAGGCCGTTAGTTCGCCCTCGAAGAAAGTATTTTCCGAGGAGGATTTGAAAAAGCTTCCCTTTCCACCTAGAAAGAGCAACATCCCATTGAGCGAAGATAAGAAGTATGAAAAGGTGCTTAATTTGTTGAAAAATACTCAGGTAAATCTTCCATTGTCAGATGTCTTGGTAGAGATGCCTAAGTACACCAAATTCATAAAGGATGTTGTTTCTTCCAAGAAGAAGTTAGCGAAATGG
The DNA here is from genome assembly GCA_036785695.1 of Gentiana straminea. Lineage (NCBI taxonomy): Eukaryota > Viridiplantae > Streptophyta > Magnoliopsida > Gentianales > Gentianaceae > Gentiana > Gentiana straminea. The sequence goes on along the minus strand of JAVUPR010000538.1, from coordinate 2,028,279 downwards.
ATCAAGCAATTGGTAAGGAGTGTTCTATGGTCAATTATCAAGACTTACCAACCAAGAGAAGCGACCCAGGCAAATTTGTGCTCACATTGCAGATGGGAGGCCTAGTCTTCCCGAATTCCTTATGTGACCTGGGTGCATCCATCAGCTTGATGCCATTATCCGTTTGCAATCAGCTTGGTTTGCAAAGTCTTCTAGAACCCACTACCATGAACTTGCAGTTCGCGAGATAGATCTTCAAAGAAAGCCTCGGGGATCTAAGGACGTATTGGTTCAAGTGGGTAGGTTTACCTTTCCCGTTGACCGGTATGTCTTAGATATGGGGAAAAATGAAAATGTCCCTCTCGATTCTTGGAAGACCTTTCCTATCTACAGCTAGAGCCCTCATCGATTGTGATGGTGGGAAAGTAACTATCCGAGTTGGTGACCAAGAGGTGAGCTATAGTGTTTCTAAATCTATTCAAGTACCCTCCGGTTCTCCAACCGGCTTTTCCATTGAGGAGACGTCTGATGACTTCAATGACTTCATGGATAAGCAAGTCTTGGCTGTAGAAGCAGAATATGAGCGATTGATTGATAATCTGAACAATCATGGTGTGATCAATCTAGATCAGTTAGCAGCTGAATTTGAGGATGAGCTAAGAGAAGAAGCCTTGGCAGTAGGACCACTGAGTAAGCTCAGCGATGTTGAGTTGAAAAGTGGTGATCTTAAATCGAGTCTAGAGGATCCTCCCGTAGATTTGGTACTGAAGCCGTTGCCTAAACATCTTAAGTATGTGTTCCTACGTGAAGGTGACAAGCTTCCCTTGATCATATCTGCCAAGCTATCTCGAATAGAAGAGCTGAAACTGTTAAACGTCTTGCGCAAAAACGAAAAAGCCTTTGGATGGCGGGTGGGAGATATCCGAGGAATATCTCCCGACATCTGTATGCACAAGATCAAGACTAGGAGGGTGCTAAATGTGTAAGACAGCCCAGAGAGAGGCTCAACCCTCACATGCAAGAAGTAGTCAAGAAGGAGATCATTAAGCTTCTAGATATGGGTATCATTTACGCCATTGCGATAGTGAGTGGGTTTCCCCGACTCAAGTAGTTCCCAAAAAGGGGGTGGAATTACTATTGAGAAGAATGAGAAGGAGAAGAGATAACATTGAGGCTCGTTACGGGATAGAGTATGTATCGACTACGAAAACTCAATGAGGTCACAATGAAAGATCATTTCCCCCTTCCATTCATTGATCGGATGATTGAGCGTCGGCGGGGCACGCATTCTATCGCTTCTGGATGGATATTCGGGATACTTCCGAGATACCCATCGATCCCCGTTGACCAAGAGAAGACCACTTTCACTTGCCCTTATGGTACATTCGCTTACAGGCGGATGCCATTTGGTCTCTGTAATGCCCCAGCCACCTTTCAAAGGTGTATGATGGCTATCTTTGACGGGCTAGTTGAAAAGTGCATGGAGATTTTCATGGACGACTTTTCGGTCTTTGGTCAATCCTTCGATGATTGCCTCGATAATCTTGATCAGGTGTTATCTAGGTGTGTGGAAAAGAACTTGGTGCTAAATTGGGAGAAATGCCATTTCATGGTAGATGAAGGCATAGTCCTTGGCCACAAAGTGTCAGCCAAAGGTATAGAAGTAGATAGGGCCAAGGTTGAAGCTATTGAGAAGATGAGTTATCCTAAGAATGTTCGGGAAGTCCGAGGTTTTCTCGGACATGTCGGCTTCTATAGGAGGTTCATCCAGGACTTTTCAAAGATTGCCAAGCCCTGTCTACTTTACTCAAAAAGACGTTACTTTTGATTTTGATGAGAATTGCAAGCGCGCGTTTGAGGAGCTTAAGAGTAGGCGATCTCTGCTCCAATTCTTATATCGCCAGGCCGGAACCTACCCTTTGAGCTTATGTGTGATGCATCCAACTATCTTGTTGGTGCGGTCTTAGGGCAAAAGCTTAATGGAAAGTTCCGACCTATCTATTATGCCGATCACACACCGAATCCTTCTCAAGTTAACTACACGACAACGAAAAGGAACTATTAGCCGTAGTCTTTGCTATGGATAAGTTTCGTAGTTACTTGCTTTGGTGCTCAAGTGATTGTGTGGATCGACCACGCCGCTTTGCGATATCTCATGACCAAAAAGGAAGCTAAACCGTGCCTCTTGCGTTGGATACGACCCTCCAAGAGTTTGACGTTCAAATCAAAGATAAGAAGGGCAGTGAGAACGTAGTGGCGGATCATGTTTCTAGGATGTTAAGTGAGGAAAAGGGTGAACCGATGATATAGATCTTTACTTTCCTCTAGAAAACATCATGTTGATCGATGGCCGCTCTCGGATGTTCCTTGGTACTCCTCCATTGTCAACTACCTTCATGCCAAATACCTTGATCTGAAATGTCTTATCAAGAGAAGAAGAAGTTCTTCTCGATATGAAATATTTCGTTTGGGATGAACCTTACCTCTTCAAGATCTGCAAAGATGGTTTGCGAGGAGGTGTGTTCCCGAGTCGAGCAACGCGATATAATCGAGCAATGCCATAGTGGACCCACGGGTGGTCACTTTGGTCCTTGGAAAACGGTTGCTAAGATTTTCCGGTCCGGATTCTATTGGCCTACGATCTTTAAGGATACAGAAGCCTTCTGTAAAGCTTGCGATAGATGTCAAAGAACCGGAACTCTGACAAGGCGTTTTGACATGCCTTTGAAACCCATCTTAGAGTGCGAAGTCTTTGATGTATGGGGCATCGATTTTATGGGACCTTTCCCATCATCGTGTGGCAACAAATACATCTTAGTTTGCGTCGACTATGTTTCGAAATGGGTGGAGGCAGTTGCCACTCCTCACAATGATCATAAAACGGTCATGAAATTTTTGAAGAAGAATATCTTTGTGAGGTTTGGATGTCCACGTGCCTTGATCAGTGATGAAGGGACACACTTTTGTAACCGGCCTTTGGAAAAAGTCCTCGAGAAGTATGGTGTGCGTCACAAAACTGGCACGCCATATCATCCGATGACTAGTGGTCGGGTTGAGCGAAGCAACCGAGCTTGAAGAAGATCTGGAGAAAACGGTGAACGGTCATAGAAAAGATCGGAGTCTAAAGTTGGATGATGTACTATGGGCATATCGAATCGCCTATAAGACCCCCATGGGTACATCACCCTACCGGATGGTTTATGGTAAATCGTGCCACTTGCCGGTTGAGTTAGAGCACGAGCTTATTGGGCTACAAAGTTTCTTAACTTCGATTCCCAAGCTGTGGAAAACATCGGCTGCGAGCGGTTTCATGAGTTGGACGAGTTTAGGCTTCGGGCTTATGAAAGTGCCGGGATCGGTAAGGATAAGATGAAACTCCTTCATGACGCAAAGATCAAGAAGAGAGAATTTCAAGTTGGAGAGCAAGTGTTCTTATACAATTCCGGGGTTACATTTGTTTCTGGGAAGTTAAGGACACGTTGGTCCGGTCCATTTGAGATTCTCCAAATCATTCTGGAGGCGTTCTAGAGCGCGCGGTTGTGGTGATCAACCGTTCCGAGTGAATGGTCAAAGATGCAAGCATTACATTGGTGAACCCAAGGTAAAGCCTTTGACCGTTCGATTTCTCGATATCCTCGGGTGTAGCACCCCTAAAGTCGACGAGTTTGACGAGTTTTCACCCGATTTGTTTTCTGAGGATGACGGTTGTGATAAATCAGAAGAAGTTCTAGCTGGTAGTTGGGACATGGAAGAGTATGAAAGGGAGCAAAAGTTGAAACGCCATCAAAAGAAGTAGAAATCGACCATGGGGAAGATTACACGTATATGGCGAGCTATAAAGGATTTAACCCCATGTGTTAAATGCTGTTTCTGCAGCCACACTACGGACCGGAACTTCAACGAGGTAGTGGCTGGTAGAAAAGTCAAATGGCCTGATCCAGGCTGAGCTTCAACTGTGTCGAGCTAACGACATTAATCATTAGCGCCACTAGGGGGCTTCCTAGATATCCATTATTTTTCTTTTGTTTTTGTTTATCTTCTAGTTTTTATTTTTGGGCTACTGTCGGTTTCTCGTAGGCTCGGATTTTATCGTTTCTTAGTTTTTGTATTTGAAGTTTTTCTGTTTGAATTGGTGTTTTGAATGGAATTTGCTGTTTTTAGCATGAGAGACTGATGTGGATGTTTTTCAATCTCGATTTTTTCTTTGTTTATCTCTACTCTATGATATGGTATAATCCCTTGTTTCCCCCGAGGTATTTCTTTGTTTTTCAAGTGTGCAGGGTATTTGCATTAGCTTTTGTGAGTTTTAGACGATATCAGTTTTCTGGTGGATGGTCCACAATATACTGATATCCTCGAGCATTCCTGGGTGATGCGCATCATTCCAGAGTTGCTCCCTTTCGGAAGACAATCAGCTAAGTTCTCTTTTCTTTTATTTTGCACAACATGAGGACATGTTGTAGTTTAAGTGTGGGGGAGGGGAATGAGTCGATTTGTATCTGCCATTTGTATCTACCATTTGCTTAATACATGATGTTTTGTCCCGAGTAGGCAATACACGTTTTTGTTCGGTTTGTTATAGTCATTGATGCTATATACCATATTTTTAGTGAATTAGTTGTTTCACCAAGATTTTATTTTTCACGAGCCATAGTGACGATGAGCTATTTTATAAAGCTATACCCCATTTTGGATTAGTGATTTTTTATTTTCTTATAAGTCATGTACTTAGTGCTACGTATATATCCTGAGATTTATGGTAGTTTGTATTCTAGGATTAAAGTATGACATACTATGAATATCTGTAAGTTTGAATGTGATAAGTGAAACGTGATTAAGTCTTTGCAATAGTAATAAATTGTTTACTTGAGGTGTTATGCTCGGTGGTACGTGCTACTAGAAAATAATCTTTTCCACTTTGCGAAAAAGTCTTAAATAAGTAAACATAATGTAATTGTGTGTGTCGGAAGGCTGGTTTATGATTTGGGTGAGGTAGGGTGTACCACGTATGTCATATTCCACTATGATGACCAAAAGCTCACGACGATCGGTTTATAGCCGCCTTATGATTGGAGTAAGGTAGGGGATTATCTTGAAATGTCCTATTCTCACTATGAGGGCAAAAGCTTATTCTGATGTGTGTTAGAAAAGTGTGAAAAAAGTGAAAATATTGAAATATATTATTATGAATAAGTAAGGACTTAGTTATCGTTAATCTTATCCCCAGTATAAACTGAAAGATATGATGTAGGGATTATCCTCTGAGTATTTCAGAAAGGCCCTAGATTCATTCGATCATCTTTTTCGGGATATGTCACGTTTGTAGGGTACATCTTATGAGTGTCATTTATTACTATTCTACGAGGGGGTATTAGCTAGTTTTACTTTGATTTTTCAAGTTTGGATTTAGTGGAAGTTTTCTATGGCTATGCACACACATAATGGTGAACTTCTAAGTTATTGAATATATGTTATATTTGTTGAGATGTCTATACTATCTCGAGCTTGATTTTGTTTTGTTTTGCTCGGGACGAGCAAAGTTTAAGTGTGGGGGAGTTGTTAAGGGTGAAATTTATGATTTATATGACGTTATTCCCGTAAAAATATCCTTGGTATTTTAGTACTTTTTATAGAAAAGTGTTGGTTTTATCGAATTATTGAGTAAACGAGTTTTAAATGTGTTTAAATGCAAAATCGAGATATTTACGTGATTTTATCGGTGTTTTATGTTTATCCGTATGATGTTACATTTTGCATGTTTCTATCATGTTGTTAGGTACGTTTGCATGATGAGTAAGGAGCTTAAACGATGATCACATGAGGATGGAAGAGTTGAAAGATGTTTAAGTGAAGAATCATTGAAGAAACCGGAACCAGGCACTTCATGGGAATTTTGTCCACACTTGTAGGCACTTTCAGGGAAAGTTGTCTTGATGAAAGTTGTAGAGGATTGAAATAGCTTTCCAACGCATGTTGAATCACCTCATTCGGAGCCCTAGAAGTGAAGTTATGAGCAAAATACTGGAGCTGGGTTCTGGACGGGCGTCCATGATAATGGACGAGCGTCCGGAGCGGTTACTGTAGCAGCCGACATTGAAACTCTATATAAAGCAGCGGATTCTCATCACATTAACACACAATTCGAACCCTAATATCTTAGGGGCGGCTCAGGCTGCGTTTTTACCCTATTTTCTTCCAGTTTATGCACTTTAATTTCTAGATTAGATTAGGTAGATTTATGTTCTTTAATTCATCAATTTCAAGCTTTCAAAGGATGCTAAGAGGCTAATCCCTCTTTGAACAAGCGTTGTGAAGCCGTCCATCAACAATTCAGTTTTGTTCGTGATTAATTCGTGAGTTTCTACTTCGAAGTTGTTTCGTTTATCATTGTTTATTATTGTGTATTGCAATTACATCGAAAGATCTTTGCTTTTATGATTGTTTTAACTTGATGAGAGTCATGTTAATGTTAGATCACCATGATAAAAGTTTAGACCTTTAATCTAATCAAAACGAAAGTTATTAGATTGATTTTCTAGATTAGAAATCGAAAGATTTCACGCCTAGGTTAGAAAGACGTAATCTTTAACATCGAAAGATAAAAGATTAGGAAACGAACTTGTCTACGAGAGTAGGAGTTTATGCCTTCGATTAGGTGAATCACGACTTGAGTAGAGATCACGAATTAATCCGAATTAGAATTGAATGTTGATAGGATAGGTGGATCAATTGCTTGTTCGTTCGTTATAATTTGATTTTAATCCTTTAAACTTGAATTGCTAGATTAGTTTACTTTTAATTGCACTCTAGTTTTTATCGCTTTCAATCTTGCCTAGCATTGGATTAATTTCCTCTGTCTAGTTACCTTTATGCATATCTGTTTAGTGTAGTTCGTGACATATTTAGTTAAAACAAAAGCTAGGATTAACAACAGTCTAGTTCCCCGTAAGATCGACCCGGCATAGCCTCTATACTACGATCCTTGCACTTGAGGTTAACCGGTTTTATTACTTGTTTATTTCGTATTAATAAAATCCGTGACAGTTTTCTTAGTTAAAGGTTTTTAATGAGGCAGTCAGTGCAACACATAGAAACGCATATGGCAGGAACTATTTACCTGGTCTAGTTTTTTTCCCACTGGGTTTTTTTCTAGAAAAGTTAATAGTACATGACATATACGTTATGCAACTACGATCGAGACAATCAATTCTACCATTTATTCAGACATTGTCTAGATGAGAATGAAAATCATTTAACTGCACTATATGAAGACAATGCATGTTGCATATATCAATTGAATTGAGCTATATTAATGGGGATAGAAGAAAACATATTTGACCCAATTTCTTCTTTACTCATGATTTGAAAAAGAATGGGGAGATTGATGTGCAACAAATCCGGTCAACCGATAATCTGGTAGAATTATTTATCAAGACATTGTCGACTGCAACATTTGAAAGATTAGTGAAGAGCATTGGCATGCGCAATTGAAAGATCTAAATTGATGCTTGGTTCAGGGGGAGTAAATCAAACAGATAAATATGTACTATTTTTCCGAAACTAAGATTTTTTTCCACTGGGTTTTCTCTTAGTAAGGTTTTAATGAGGCATATCATATATGTTGTATTTTTAATAATAGATATCCAGGGGGAGTGTTATGAAATAATATGGATTATCTATTATTCTGATTGCTTTACGTAGATTTGAGATTAATTCAGATTATTGTGCTCACATTCTAATCTATACTATAAATACCCTATTATACTATTGGAATAATACACAAGCAATTTTCCCTTCTTCTATACTTGTATTTCCTCTTCTTCTTCCTCCATTATTTTCATAGTTTTATAACAGATCAATCAATATCTAAATGATTTGTTAAATCCTTATTCTATTGGGAAAATAGTTTCTTGTTCCCTACTACACTCCCAAATGAATGTGGCGCACCACTCACCTATAAAAGGGGAGTTATGCCAAGATCTTTTACATCACAATATTCTTGCAATATTCTAGTGAGATAAAAAGAGAGTTTCTTGAGAGAGTTCTATGGGAGGAAGAAAATGCGACCTAGCAGTCGACTTTTTCCGATAGCAGTCTTATAAAGATTCCGGCGGTTGTTCGTGTGGATTACCACTAGAGGCCGGAAACTTGGACGGCTCGGTTCTTGGGCCATCAACCGTAAATGATAAAGCTTCGATATTTCAGATCATCCAAGGTAACATTCTCGTTTACTACTTGCATGTTTGTTGCTTAAACGAAGTCGATCCTGATAAAAAGAAATTAAATTTAAAATTCCACTACGTTCCCGCGTAGATTTCCTAACAAGGTGAACTTATACTGAGCTTCAAGGAGTTTCAAATAGAGGATTTAACTATAACTTGGGTTACAAATAATATGGATGGGGAAAATATTTGAAGTCGGGGGTAACCAAGTAGGAAACTAGATGGTCATAAAAGAAAACTTTGTGAATGAAAACGTAGGATTGGAAGGTCCCTACGTAGTTTTTTCTCACCGCAGAAGGGTATTAAATGTACAACACTTAATATCTACCCATTAAACTTCTTATCTTGGATAACAACTAGGTTAAAGGTCTTATGCCTCAAAGCCTTCTCAAAACCTATGACCCTCCAAACCTAAACATCCAGGGTGAAAGAATAATGTCCATCCTTTCTTGATCAAAGGACTTAAATGAAATTTTTTTGAAACAATTTATGTACATACTGTACATCAACCGTGAAATGATTGACTTATACAAGACAAACTGGACTGATTTTGAACATGATACAAGAGAAAGATTGCAGTTAATTGACAATGATGGAAATCGTTTGAGGATAAATCTAGGGCCTGTTTTACCTAGTGACAATATGAATCAAGACCTAAACTTATAAAAAATGTCAAACGGGGGTGGTGTATGTGATTTTTAGGCTGAGCCTGAGATGTTTAATCCCAAGTTGCCTACGTATCCTGTGTATGAATCAAGAATCAAGTCTCTTCGTAGTTCTTGGGACCATTTATATAGAGGGGCTTTTGCCCTAGGCATGCCTGTGCCGTGTCTATGTTGGACTCTATTTTTGTATCCCTCATGTATAGGATTAAACCATGTCAATCCCTTGATTTTAGAGATAATCATGTTATTTTGAATGTAGGATCAGAGCCTTATGGCCGAGGATTCTTTCCATGTTCATCTTGTAGATTATGCACGTGGGTGATTTTACCTAAGAGAGGCACAGGCCGACCTGCATCGAGTCCTTTAGCCTATTGAGGTCCGATTTATGCTAACCCGGCTTCGTCATGCCCTGACCGACCTGCAGTGGGACGGGAAGCGGATCAAGCCGATCTCCCACCCGAGGTTCAGATTTTCCCTTAGGCTTTATGTGGGGCTCCTAGCCCTTAACGTTATAGTTTCATTTAATGTTTGGTCAATGTGGGGCTGACACGTGGCGAGGTGCAGTCCGACCTCCGTCGGTAATTAAATTTTACATATGGTGATTGAAAACCACAACCTTGGGAAAACCTAGTTTGGCCAAAATAATTATTCTTGTCAACTGTTATAAGCTGTCAAAATTTAAAAGAAAATTCATAAACTGACTTGTGTCATAGATTGTGCTCAACCAAAAAGAGTTTGCACTTGGATCCAAAACGAAAATTGTAGAACAGAGTCTTTTCTAAATCATAAAAAAAATCCCAATCATTTGAAGGTGTTCAGCTTGTTCAAAACAGATTGATAAGTGGGAGTACTGCTGCAGAATTTCCTGAACAGTGTGCTCATCCTTATCAGGCAATTTATGAACAATGCACATTGAAGATATTGAGGTGATTAATACCTTATGTCGCAATAAAAAAAATTACATCCACTAAGAGAAAGAACATGAGAGAAGGGTCTGAAACACCAAAAGAAGAGAAGGATTCTATTAAGGATCCAAGAAGGAACAAAACTCGAGGGATATAGTAATAGATGTGAGCTTAGGACTCAACCTTAACCTTCGCATGGGGAGACTCTTCACTTGGTCCTAGTGCAACCTAACCATGGTTTAAGGATCTTAGCCTTACGTGGACTTTTCACCAAGATCAAGAGGGATTAGAAAAGTTCTAAAAGGTCTTGAGAAATCTTATCTTAGAGGAAAAGAAACCTAGGACAGCAAGGAAGCTTCGCTATGATACCTATTCTAATGCCACGTTCCCGGATACCGAGTCCTTATCCGGAAAAGAACGTTCAGCACGTATAATATTAAATAAATTCAATATTACTTGTAAGCCTGTATGTCGTCGTATCGAGTTAAGAAAAACAAAAACTAAAAAGGTTCGGGTGAATTCTTAAATGCTACTAGAATAGAATATAAACCATACTAAAGGTAGAAAGTTATCTTACAACAATGAAATTCCAAATCATACAAAGTACGATGTCTCAAGAAGTACAAACTTGTTTTACAAAAGTAAAAAATTACTTCAAATAGAAATGCAACAAGGTTAATAAAGACATATGAAATTTACAAGCAAAGCATGGCATCATCAAATGTCATCCTCAAAGTCGTCATACAACTCCGGGTCAACCTGCTCATCTTCTAACCACAAAGCATACAACAGAATGCAATAGAGGTAAGCACAAAAGTACTTAGTAAAGAGGTAGAAGCTATTGAATAATTAAGTTTGACAACGAAAGGTTTATATTATCATTTAATTATCTTTGTGAGACCGACTCAAACTCTAGGGTTCACTTCATGCTCATTAACATGTCGTGGGATGTTACTTGTTTCTAGCTTAGCTTATTTTTGTTACATCAACATTCTAGAGCACTACGCATGGTGGTACTCACCACGAAGTATCAAGGTGCAACCTATTGGTGGATCCGATGTTGCACAGACACGGACACAGACACGTCGCACGACGCGACACGGACACGGCGATACGGCTAATTCCAAAATTTAAGGACATGAAACAACGCCGACACGTTATACATATATATATATATATATATATATATATATATATATATATATATATATATATATATATATATATATATATGTAAATAAAATTCAATTTATCAAAAAAAATATTCGTAAAAATTCTAAAAGCTAGACAAAATAAGATAGGTATTACATAAACTCTATGAATATCTCGAATAGATATTCGACATTTATACGGTGTCAAAAAAAATGTGATTGACCTTCAAAATATCACAAATTGTAAAATGGCTATTTATCAACAAAAAAAACATATAAATTGATACGGCGTTTTATTTATTTAATTATTATAGAATGAAAATCGTGTATTTTAACGTTTCCATTGAAGAAAACATAAATAAATAAAAATAATACAAAAATTGGGTTAAGGAGTTTCGGGGAGTGTCGGTGCTGTGTCGGGGAATGTCGACAGTGTGTCGGAAACGTGTTGGATATTTAAATTTTAAATAATATTAATTTAATCATTTGACACGTGTCGGACATGGTGTCGGAGCGTGTCGTGTCGTGTCTTGTGTCGGACACAGTGCACGTCTCTTACTAAAGCAGTCAAGGAGGGTATCTGGTTGAAAGGGCTAGTCAGTGATTTAAGGCTACATCAGGATCAAGCAGAGATTTATTGTGACAGTTTGAGTGCAATTTGTCTAGCTAAGAATCAGGTTCATCATGAGAGAACCAAGCATATTGATGTGAGCTATCATTTTCTTAGAAATGAGAACAGGGTTGCAGTGAAGAAGATCAGCACCAAGGAGAACCCTGCTGATATGTTCACTAAACCAGTTCAGCAGATCAAGTTTCCGTTGTCTCTGGACTTGCTGAATATTGAAAGCTTATAATCTGGAAGCTCAGCTGAGGGGAGGTCAGCTGAGTGGATTCAGTGGAGTAATCTGGTACAGTACATCTGGCATTGACGAATGCATCTGATACAAGTACATCTGTTTATGCAATCAGTTTGACTATGAATGAGAGTTCAAGTCTATGTGGAGATTTGTCAGCAATGTGACTTAAACTCTACATCTGGTAGAACAAATCTAGTAATCAGTAGAGTGATGGTCTGCTAAGAAGTGTATCCAAGTCTGTGAAAGTCAGCTGGGAAGTCTGCTGAGTTTCTTATAGTGTCAGCAGCTTGTTGAGGGTCCGCTGAGGTTTTGAGTGCAACTGAGTTCTACATCTGGGCAATGATCAGCAGCGTGATTCCACATCAGGGGCATTTATGGCAATCCGACAAAGATTCTTGGCGGTTAGGGGTTAGGGATCTGTGTCTATAAATACCAAATGTATTGATCATTGTAAAGTGTGTAATCCATCTGAAATTTAGTGTATAATAAAATATCTCTTTTCTGTCCATGGAGTAGTCGGCACAACGCCGGAAACCACGTTAAATCTTGTGTTCTACTTGTTTCTGTTATTTCTGTTGATTGTTACCGTTTGATTGTATCTGTTATTTATCTATCTTTCATCTGGATTTTCTATCCTGTTATAACACTATTGAATCACAGCTCAGAGTCATATTAATTCTTTTTTTTCCTGAACTCAAATCCAAAACAGTGTTAACATATTCAACTCCTTTAATACATTACTTAATTGATTTTAGTCGGCACATTTACACCGCTAGTACACATTTATACATGGTATAACCCTCCAAATCAAATGAATAAATTCAACTTTTTGTTTTGTTTTTATAAACAGCATTTCACATGTTTTATGCAACCCTCCCCCCAACCCCCACCCCTTGTGATAGCAAACTGATTGTAGGATCTAGATCAAAGCTTCGACTTTTATTGATTCAGCAATTGACTAAAGCTTATACGAATTCGAGCTAGGGTTTTTCGATCTGATTGTATAAAATGTGGACTATTTGGAAATAAAACGAAAGTAACAACAATAATCAATCTCTGATTATTGCCTCATGATAATCCTATCTCAGGAAAACCACCCAACTATTCTATCTCAGAATAATTGAAAGAAACACCAATCTCTGAAAAGTTTCTCGATTTAAAAACTAAGGTTTAATCTCCAAAATAATCTGAATAATATGTTCAAGTCTGACAACTATAAATAGCAAAATAGAAACCTAATTCCTAAAGAAAGAAGGCGCCACTTTATCGGTTGGGCACTGAATATTAACTTCCTAATTAAATAAAAAGGCCTAATTAAAAATAGCATAATTAAAAGTCCATAAAATAATCTGAATTTAATAAGCATAGGCGTCCCACACTTGGGCTTCAACTCATCAAGCTCAATCAGCAACAAATAGGCTTAAAGTAGTTGGATCATCAATCCTCAAAGCCTCATTCTCCTTTCCAACATCTTGGACCGCTTTGCATAAGCTTCTCGAGCCTTCTTCTCTTGAAAACGTGTGATAGGGCCATCTCGAACAATAATAGGATCCTTGGGCTTGTGAATGCGTGGCTGATCATCTTGGATTGCATCATTCCCTCCCGGTTCGGAAGGATCTGACCTCAGATCATAATGAGGACCATCAAACGGGGGCAAGTCCTTAACGTTGACTGTCGAAGACAAAGCCTAATACGGTGGCAAATCTATGACATAAGCATTGTCATTCACCTTTCGTAGCACTTGAAATGGTCCATCACCTCGGTAATTCAGCTTGCTCTTCCGGTGATGTGGAAAACGCTCCTTGCGTAAGTACAGCCATACCCAATCTCCCGGTTTGAAGATCATTTCCGGCGCCCCTTTTTAGCCTTGCTTGAGATACCGCTCCGTAGCTTTTTCAACCTCCAAACAGCTTTAGGTATGCAATTCACGAACAAGTGCGGCTTGTCTTCTGCATCCAAGCTCACGTGTGTACCTGTAGGAAGAGGAACAAACTCGAAAGGAGCAGAGGGTAAAAAACCATAAACAACTTCAAATGGTGCAGCCTTAGTAGCTGAGTGAGGAGCACGATTATAAGCAAATTCAACAAATGGAAGACACGTTTCCCACGTCCTAAGGTTCTTACCCACCACAGTTCTAAGCAACTGACCCAAAGTATGGTTGGTAACCTCTGTTTGACCATCAGTTTGTGGGTGAAAAGAAGTGGAATATAACAAGGATGTACCCAGTTTCTTCCATAACACTCTCCAAAAGTGGCTAATAAACTTGGTATCTCGGTCACTAACTATGGATCTAGGCACACCATGCAAACATACTATTTCCTTAAAGAACAAGTCAGCAATAGCAGAAGCATTATTAGTCTTATTACATGCAATGAAATGTGCCATCTTAGACATTCTATCGACAACCACAAAAATCGAATCATGACCATTCCTAGTTCGTGGCAAACCTAAGACAAAGTCCATGGATAGATCGGTCAAGGTGAAGTGGGAATAGGAAGTGGTGTGTATAACCCATGTGGTTGTGACCTAGCCTTAGCATGCTTGCAAACTAAACACGAAGAACAATATTTAACCACATCGATTTCATCTTAGGCCAATAAAAATGTTGCTTAAGCATGTCTAAGGTCTTATCTACTCCAAAATGTCCCATCAAACCTCCCCCATGAGTCTCCTTAACAAACAACTCACGCATAGAACAACGAGGGACACATAACTTAGCATTCTTGTAAAGGAATCCATCGAAAATAGAATATTCAGGTTGATCACGAGAAGGAAACGCAGCAAATATTTTCCCAAAATCAACGTCATGTTCATACATATGCTTAATAGACTCAAATCCTAACAACTTGGTTTGCATAGAAGTGATAAAAGAATAACGCCTAGATAAGGCATCGAAACTATGTTATCCTTACCCTTCTTATACTTAATCACATAAGGAAATGACTCTATAAACTCAACCCATCTTATATGACGCTTATTCAGTTTCCCTTGCCCTTTTAAGTACTTGATAGACTCGTGATCAGTGTGGATGGTGAATTCACGTGGCCTTAGATAATGCTGCCATGTTTGTAAACAACGAACCAACGCATACAACTCTTTATCATACGTAGAATAATTAAGTGCAGCCCCTTTAAGTTTCTCACTAAAGTACGCAACAGGCCTACTTTCTTGTATTAAAACACCACCAATCCCCATACCCGATGCATCACATTCAAGTTGGAACATCTTATTAAAATCAGGTAATGCAAGTATTGGTGCAGAAATAAGCATAGATTTAAGAGTTTCAAAAGCTTCCCTGTGACGTTGTTCCCACACAAATGGTGCATTCTTTTTGACGAGCTCATTGAGGGGAGCTGCAATGGAGCTGAATCCCTTCACAAAACGTCTATAGAAGCTTGCAAGGCCATGTAAACTACGTACTTGTGCAGCCGTGGAAGGTTCAGGCCACTCTTGTATCGCCTTGATCTTTTCTTGGTCCACTTCCACACCTTTAGCACTAACAACAAAGCCAAGAAAGACAACACTCTCCAAACAAAAGTTACACTTTTTGAGATTAGCATATAATTCGTGTTCTTTAAGTGTATGCAAAACGTACCTTCAAATGTTCAACATGATCATCAAATGTAGTGCTATAAATAAGTATATCATCAAAGTACACAACTACAAACCGATTGATAAATTCCATAAGGACCTCATTCATAAGTCGCATAAACGTGGAAGGTGCATTAGTTAAACCAAATGGCATTACAAGCCACTCATACAAGCCAAAAGTGGTTTTAAAAGCTGTTTTCCACTCATCACCCTCCCGAATACGTACTTGATAGTAGCCACTCTTCAAATCCATTTTAGTAAAGAAACGACTACCATGTAAATTATCAAACATATCATCTAGTCTAGGGATAGGATATCGATACTTTACCGTTATTTGGTTGATGGAGCGACAATCTGTGCACATACGCCATTCTCCCGTCTTCTTGGGGACTACAATGACTGGAACTGCACAAGGGCTCATGGACTCGCGAATCTTTCCCTTTTCTAACAGCTCCTCAACTTGCTTTTGTATCTCCCTGATCTCCGTGGGGTTGACTCATAGGCTGGCCGGTTTGGTAGCACCGAACCGGGTATAAAGTCGATTTGATGCTCCACTCCTCTTATTGGTGGCGGCCCGCTTGGGTTCCTCCTCCGGAAAGACATCCTTGAATTCCCGCAAAACAGAATAAATCGCACTAGGGAGAGGATTGGTTAAATCGGATATAGAAAGTAAACAAGGGATAGGGGAGTCAGAATTTTTAAGTACAAGAATATAAATTGGATTTCCAGCCCCTACGGCCTTTATCTCTAAATTCCGATTGACCTTACTAGTGTGTGAGGTGGCGTGCTTACTGTTGGAATAGTGTCCTAAACCCAATCGGGTTGGACCGGATCCGACCGAGTCGGATCATTTCTACTATTTCTTTATGTTTATACATATATTAAATGGCTTTTATGTTGTCGTGTATATGTTCTTTTAATGAACCAATTATGAATTGTTATATGATAAAGTCCTTAGTATTAAACTGTGATAGAGAAACCATGATAAGCGATTATGGTTGATGAGATCTCTAATCACTTTAATAAGTTTGATACTTAAATGTCTTTAGGCTGATGTACTATTAAACAGGACATTGATAGTATAAACAGACTAGCACGTATTAGACGTCTTCTGTCTTTAGGGCAGGGATAGATCTCGTCTATCGAAGTGTAAGGACACTTGGACTGTACGTGTACGTGTATTAGAGAATGCATACGTTAGACTGGCCCACTTACACAGATAAGTGTCACACTATGTGACGGTTGTGTAATTATCCTTAAGACCGGAGTCTTCATGGCATCACGGTGTGGATTGTTATGCTTTGACACTATTGAGGTTTCCCCTAACCACGGGGCGATCATGCGGTAGTGATTGGGTATGATATTGAAGCATGCGGAGTATACATGATTGGTCGTCCGGGAATCGCGTATCCTATGATTGGGATCGAATATCCGAAATGGCCTTCTTATAAGGAATGTCTTACTCTCGTGAATCTTTGCAAAGTGGGAGTAAACGAGTTACTTCGTGAGAGCATGATATCCAGATTATAAGATACGGTCGTTAATGTTTGACACTCGACGTACGATCGTATGGATATTATTACGGCGATAGGATTGTAAGTTACACGGTAACTGTTTCACATGAAAGGTAGTAGTCATTGCATTTGACTCTTCCGATGATTGGGGTTCACGGTGTGTTTCTAGACGCTATCCCGTGATCGTTAGGCATGAAGGACATTTTCGTAATTTGCACTTTGTGTCTACGGCCAACATATTCGGAAGCCTATCGGGTCACACACATAAGAACATCTAGCCGGATTAAAATGTGGTTATAGATGATAACCAAATAAGGAAAGTTTATCTCGAGACTATAAAGGTTATAGTGGTAAATTAATATGGTGGTATTGAATAAATATAATACAAGATATTAATAATATTATATTAATTAAAGAATATTCCGGATGCCAATTTATTGGCATATGGGGCGCAACTTGTTAGTGTATAAGATACACTTGGATTGTGCAATTTAATTAATGGTATTACCATATATTAATATTAGATATTAATATTTATATATTTTTGGTTCCCAGCGTGTGTGATGCATATTGGATATGCATGTGCATGATTGTTTCCAAAATATTTATTAATAGATTTATGTGTGTAATATATATATATATATATATATATGTGATATATACACATGTGTAAATTGATTTATGGTAATATAATAAAATAAAGATAGTCAATATAAGATATTGAAATAAATGAGATAAATCAATCAAATATATTTTCCTTATTTTATTGGAAAAAGGTTTTCCTCTCCTCTACTCTACTAGGGGGCGCCCCATACACTATAAATATAGTGTGGGTGTCAAGCTCTTTTGTACATCATAATTCCAAGAGCTCATAGTTCTTGTGTAAAATAGAGAGCATCCTATAGAGAGTTGGAGAGAGGGAAAAAGGCCGGTCTAGCAACCGGAGTTTTCCAATAGCAATCCATGATGGGATTCCGGCGGGCCGTTCGTGTGGACTAGCGGTAGAGGCCGAACACTTGGGCGGCTATATGCAGAACTACTCTCCTTAGACGGTCAAAGCGTCGATCTTTTAGATCAACCAAGGTAATCACCGTCTACTACTTGTTTGTTTATTGCTTAAACGAAGTCGATCTTGGGTCGATAGGAAATAAATTTTTGAATTCCGCTGCGTTCCCGCGTAGATTTTCTAACAGTGGTATCAGAGAGTGCTTCGAGCTTAAGCAATAAGCATGTAATAATGCGTAGTTAATTTTATCGTTTAAATCACGTAATTAAAAGATGAAAGATTTTTTATTCACAAAAATGATACATGAAAAGAAAAAAAAAAAAAAAAAAGAGATCGGGTGGTGCTCATCCGACTGGCGGCGGCACCACCACCGGCGGCGGCAGCAGGGCAGCCTGCTGCCGGCAGTCAGTTGACCGGTAAATGCTGGCGCATCTCCAAATTTTGTTTTGTGTATTTTGTGATTCAATATGGTTCATAGTTGTGATTGTTAATTTCCTTTTGTTTAGTTGTGTCATGTGGCCAACAAATGGTTCAAATAGTTTGGCCATTGGGATGCCACATGGCATTAAAATAATAATGGCCTTTCCAAACTTTGTTTGGAATAGGCCTAGGCCCTTTCCAAATATTTGATTTGGGAAAAGGCCTAGGCCTAAGCCACTTCCAAAATTTTGATTTTGGAAAGTGGTCAGGCCTAAACCAAAATTATTTGGCCTTTCCAAATATTTGATTTGGAATAGGCCTAGGCCCCTTTTCAAATATTTGATTTGTAAAAGGCCTAGGCCTAGGCCACTTCCAAAATTTTGATTTTGGAAAGTGGCCAGGCCTAAGCCAAATTTGGTTTAGGAAACCAAAGGCATCCTTTTTGATTACGAATCAAAAGGAAAGAAACAAAAGAGAAATAATTTTAATTTTGATTTATTTTGGAATAGTTCTAATTAATTAAAATTAAAATTAAAACCGGTTTAAAATTAATCGTTCATTTTATTTCGATTAAAATCATTTAATTAATTAAATGTTAATTAGTTAATTGATTGAATAAAATTATTTAATAGATTAAATGTTAATTGATTAATTAAGACGCAAGTAGTTAAATTTTAATTTTATCTTTTTCATAAGATTTTATTGTATGAATTAGATATAGTAGATATAATATGATTATATGGACCCCGATTGATCATGGACTCGACCGATAGGATAGATGTGAATGATTTAATTTTTCTGTTGGTTTAAAAATTGTCCTAGGCCATTATGAAGAACGTGACCTAGTTTATTTTCTGCATTTATCCCATTCCCGTTAGCTCCCTCCCATGTGCGGCGGGTGTATTAATTTTATTAGATAGAATTAAATGTAACAAGAATGGAGCGGAAGATGGAGACCAAAGAAAGACGAAAAATAAAGATCTTATTGGAGAATGGCGCATTAAAGATCCTATTGGCGGTCGCAGCTACCCTTAGATTGTGACCCGCGGTTTCGTCAGTTTGTATTCGAAACCGCACCTAGGAAAAGTCCATGATCATACCGGTTACTTTACGCATTTATTTATTTTGTGCTTGTATTTATTTTATATGATACGATAGATGCATGACTAGGCACGATCTAGATAAATGTGTAGGATGTATGTTTATAGAGATAGACACATTTGTGATGAAACCATAATTAAAATTAATTAAGTGAATTAATTTATATAAATACTTCCACCTCAAAAGAATCAAGTTAAAATTGCCTCCCCATATTATAATGACGGTGAAGATCCCTTGTTCGGATCCAACTCATCAACCAAAGCAGGGGGTTGACCTATCTCGGGTATATCGTCATTATCGAGATATGATCGTATGAGATCTCACGAATATTGGGGTTATGACTTGACTAAGAATTCTCTCGGCCACCATCCAAAGCGGGGTCGTTTGGATTTTAGAGGCAAGAGTTTGACTACTTCATAAGATGAAAATTGTCAAAGAGTTGACTAGTCAAACAACAAGAGTCGTATAATATACGATTGACAAAGGATTGTTGTCTACCTATTAGACTATTTTCGGCCCACCAAACCAAAGCGGGGGTCACGGTAGTTTAGTGGGATCTTGTCCACTAAAGAAATTAATAATTCTTGAAAGTCAATTGGAAGTAGTTGACTAGTGGGAGCAAAATCATAAATCAAAAGACCATTTTTGATTTTGCGTGTATAAACAACAACACTCTTTTATTTTCATTTTTATGTTGTAGTTTTAGCAAACTTTATATTTTTGTTTAATTCTCGATTGGTAAAACCAAATTATGATCAAGTTACCTTTTGAGAAACGTTCTCAAATATGGTTAAGTAATTTTAATCCTTTTAAAATGAGCAATGACACGAGAGATCCCGTTGTAGTAGTTAGAGACAAGGAGGCTACATATTTGATAGAGTACTCCAAAGCTTTAATTATTAATGAAAGCGGAAGCTCATGATATGATTAAATCTATTGAAATAAGTTTCAACGAATTAGTCATATATTGGATACGATCCAAGATGATCATTCAGTCATACGATGACAATTAATTCAAACATTGGATAAGAATGACCACGTCTAATTTTGGAAAGGTTGTTTTCAAAATTGTAAGATTTAAGTATCGACTTAATTCTATCATTGCTTAAAGGTTAATTAAATAGTCAATGTTTTGAATACGATTCAAAAGGTTTAATAAACTATTTAATAAACTTTAGATTTTCTTTATGAAAGGAAATCAAAGACATAGCTCTTGTGATCTTTCTTAAGTCTTATGAAGACTACACCAAGAAATATTTACAAGTGCTTGAAGGATTAAAAAGGAAAGTTAGGCCATGTGCTCAAATAGAGAACTTATTGAAGTTTCTATTCTAGGGAAGTGAGTTGAGATAAATCGTCTAAGTTCAAAGTCAACTCTAAGATATATGATATCTTACGAGTGTGATTAAATTAGAAAGGTTAATACAGATATGGAAGGTGAACCAAACGTTGTAACACTTACCACATTCTGGATCTAGTAAACTGATAAGGGAACTAAAAAAATGTTATTATGTTCTGGTTATTATGAAGAACATACTTTCAGTTATTTGTTAGGATTTAGTATACATATTCAATTGTAAAGAATAGATGTTATTTCGATAAAGTTGAAAGGTCACTGAATCTAACATACTAGATTGATGTCACTATATAGTTGATATATGTGATGAAATCTCAACTAAATATCTGTATGGCTGTTATCCTTAATATTTGTGGTTGTTCTAGACATAGTCTCCCTGGAAGGAAAGCGTGTAACTAAACGTCATTCTGATGATGTTGAACCATATGATTATGAATCTTATGAATAATACGTATCTTATCTAAAGATGACTAAAATACCCTTTTATGAAAAGGTTATAAAATCTAGAAAATTTGTCTAAAGCCTAAACATACCGATGTTTGTTGGCTTATGACAATTAATGCTACAAATAATTGTTTGTTAATCTCTATGACTATTTTTAGAAATAGTTGAATGTACTTATTGAAGTACGACAATTCGGAAAGCCCGAAAAGTTCGAGCTAGTACGAATATGAGATTGACGAGCTACTTAGGAATTAATCTTCAATTAGATTGAAGTAATTAATACCTGAAGGGTGTTTCAGAAGTCGTCTGAAAGGAATAAGATTCTCCCTTGAAGGATACCATCTTTGGGATAAGCAATTAGACTGTGTTCCCAAAATGGAAACAACACTTTATATGATAAAGGTGTGACGCAAGCCATGCGAAGTATCCCTTACCCGTTTCGGGATAGTGCCCTTATACTTAACCGAGTTCCAAAGAATAAAGGTTGAATAAATTCCATATTAGATATGGAAGAGGATAATGTCGAATCTATATTAACCGATGATTTGAAGTTATCATAGGCAAAGTCAGAAAGGCTTGGAGCCTAGTACGACATATGCAACTTTGTGGAATATCTTAGCAAGTACGCTAGATATTATTTACATGTCCGCGGAGCAAAATGTTTGTCTCCAAACATGCTTTGTCTTCTAGAGGAAGTGTTTCTTCCAAAAGAAACAAAGTGGGAGTAGATTTAGATCTCAAATGTAGTTTGAGAACCACAAAGATATATTCAACCATAGGAACGTGAGCAGACGCCGCATAGCGATGAGGTGTAGATCACTGCTCAGTGCACACAAAAGTTCTGTAAGTCTGTGGATAACCTCAAGCCTGAAAAGGTTGTTGGTATGTTCATCTTGAAGAATGAATATCTCACGACTTATGAAAGAATGTTTGAAAGACAAGATTGAGAGATATGGCCAGGAGCCATAATATCTGAATTAGATTCCATCAGTGACAACCAGGTTATGAACCTAGTCTGTCTCTCACCTGAGGGAGTGTCCCTGTAAGGCTGAGCCCAGTTCTGTTCAGATGATGCTTGTTATAACTTGATATCATGGCTATATGATAGTGTTGAAGATGTTGGGTAGAAAGCTCGATGTTCATAGACGATGACATGATATGTAAGCCCACGAGATTCATTTATGGACTCAAATAAGTTTCTCTAGACGATTTCTTTGTTTGACAATCAAAGGAGTTTGACTTAGTCAAAAGAAGGATACGCCCATGTGCAAGATGGATAGTGGGAGTGTGTTACGATTTTTGAGTAAGGTATTGGATATCTCTCTCGAGAATTATCACCCCATGTCACAGTCAATTAATGTTTGGTAGTTCAAGGTCTTTACGAAAGCACTTGGATTGGCAGGTCTTATTTTTGGAAATAAGAATCTATAGCGATAGATTTAACTGCTGTTAGATTATAGTTTACCTATATAGATGTGATGCTAAAAGAGTTTAGCATAGATCGCAATGGGAGATACTACTAGCCGGTGTTCTCAAGATCTATCTATGTTAGGATGTTAGTCCTAAAGATAAGGTGAAAGATGATAATTATGGAAGGTTTTCTTTGCTACTGCGATGGGAACCATCATAAGAGATATGCCAGTTGTTCATAGTCCTTGAAGAGTCATGAGCAAGTATGGAAGTAAATCTGGTGAATGTCGAGAATATCCTTAAACAAGTTAGGGAAGAGTTCCTAGTTTATTGAAACTTGGAATTAAATAAACATAGATATACAGACGTATATCCTGAGTCTTATGAAGGAGAGTGAGAGCTACAGTCTGGGTTTGCAGTCACTTTGATTAAGTGATACGGTGAGTGGAAATGTTCTAGCATATGGGTCACTTGTAAATTCTACAAGTAGGCCAAAACGCAGTAGTGCCTTAGAGGCGCAGCGGGAGCAGTACATGAGTCTATGAGGTTCATTCCTGAACCGTGTGTGGTTCTTCCACCTTTTCTATATAGCTGATATAGTAAGTGGATTCATTGCTTAAAGCAAGGACCAGGAGATTCGTGTGTGTGTTGAGGCGGTTCCTTTGACTTGGTCACTTGGAACATGATATGAAGATAGTCTGAGTCCCCACGGATAGCGATCCGTTTATGGCTAGGGCTGGTTGCGAGTATTGCATGAGATTCTTGTGTTTCAACTTGGTCTTGTGTGTGCTAGTGATTGGTTTTAGGCCAAGTGGAAGATTGTTGGAATAGTGTCCTAAACCCAATCGGGTTGGACCGGATCCGACCGGGTCGGATCATTTCTACTATTTCTTTATGTTTATACATATATTAAATGTCTTTTATGTTGTCGTATATATGTTCTTTTAATGAACCAATTATGAATTGTTATATGATAACGTCCTTAGTATTAAACTCGTGATAGAGAAACCATGATAAGAGATTATGGTTGATGAGATCTCTAATCACTTTAATAAGTTTGATACTTAAATGTCTTTAGGTGATGTACTATTAAACGGGACATTGATAGTATAAAAAGACTAGCACGTATTAGATGTCTTCTCTTTAGGGCAGGGATAGATCTCGTCTATCGAAGTGTAGAGACACATGGACTGTACGTGGACGTGTATTAGAGAATGCGTACGTTAGACTGGCCCACTTACACAGATAAGTGTCACACTATGTGACGGTTGTGTAATAATCCTTAAGACCGGAGTCTTCATGGCATCACGGTGTGGATTGTTATGCTTTGACACTATTGAGGTTTCCCCTAACCACGGGGCGATCATGCGGTAGTGATTGGGTATGATATTGAAGCATGCGGAGTATACATGATTGGTCGTCCGGGAATCGCGTATCCTATGATTGGGATCGAATATCCGAAATGGCCTTCTTATAAGGAATGTCTTACTCTCGTGAATCTTTGCAAAGTGGGAGTAAACGAGTTACTTCGAGAGAGCATGATATCCAGATTATAAGATACGGTCGTTAATGTTTGACACTCGACGTACGATCGTATGGATATTATTACAGCGATAGGATTGTAAGTTACACGGTAACTGTTTCACATGAAAGGTAGTAGTCATTGCATTTGACTCTTCCGATGATTGGGGGTCACGGTGTGTTGCTAGACGCTATCCCGTGATCGTTAGGCATGAAGGACATTTTCGTAATTTGCACTTTGTGTCTACGGCCAACATATTCGGAAGCCTATCGGGTCACACACATAAGAACATCTAGCCGGATTAAAATGTGGTTATAGATGATAACCAAATAAGGAAAGTTTATCTCGAGACTATAAAGGTTATAGTAGTAAATTAATATGGTGGTATTGAATAAATATAATACAAGATATTAATAATATTATATTAATTAAAGAATATTCCGGATGCCAATTTATTGGCATATGGGCGCAACTTGTTAGTGTATAAGATACACTTGGATTGTGCAATTTAATTAATGGTATTACCATATATTAATATTAGATATTAATATTTATATATTTTTGGTTCCCAGCGTGTGTGATGCATATTGGATATGCATGTGCATGATTGTTTCCAAAATATTTATTAATAGATTTATATGTGTAATATATATATATATATATGTGATATATACACATGTGTAAATAGATTTATGGTAGTATAATAAAATAAAGATAGTCAATATAAGATATTGACAATATCTTGGAAATATTCAATATGAGATATTGACAATATTCTAGATTTATTTAATATGAGATATTATAATAAATGAGATAAATCAATCAAATATATTTTACTTATTTTATTGGAAAAAGGTTTTCTTCTCCTCTACTCTACTAGGGGCGCCCCATACACTATAAATATAGTGTGGGTGTCAAGCTCTTTTGTACATCATAATTCCAAGAGCTCATAGTTCTTGTGTAAAATAGAGAGCATCCTATAGAGAGTTGGAGAGAGGGGAAAAAGGCCGGTCTAGCAACCGGAGTTTTCCAATAGCAATCCATGATGGGATTCCGGCGGGCATTCGTGTGGACTAGCGGTAGAGCCCGAACACTTGGGCGGCTCTATGCAGAACTACTCTCCTTAGACGGTCAAAGCGTCGATCTTTTAGATCAACCAAGGTAATCACCGTCTACTACTTGTTTGTTTATTGCTTAAACGAAGTCGATCTTGGGTCGATAGGAAAATTTTGAATTCCGTTGCGTTCCCGCGTAGATTTTCTAACACTTACCTTGTTTATTAACTTTAGGAGCAGATTCAGCCTTATCTACCTTAGCTACAACCCCTTCCTTACCCACGGCTTTATTATCATTTTGTGATGCTTGGTGACGCAACCGGAAAGCCGTCATCTTAAGTTGTTCATCATGCGCTTCCTTTGGGGTCATTGGGTGCAAAACAATGGTCTTTCCTTTATAAGGCAGTGAGTAACGGTTTAGGTAGCCATCATAAGAAACACGTCTATCAAATTGCCACGGACGACCTAAAAGTAGGTGTGTGACGTGCATAGGAAGAACATCACAAAGGACCTCATCATGAAATTTACCAATCTGAAAATTAATGAGTGCTTGTGATGTGACGCGTGTGTCCCCTTCATCACTCAACGATTGTAGTTGATAGGGTTTGGGGTGTGGTAACGTGGGAATACGCAAAGTCTCAACAAGTACCGTACTAACCACATTAGTGCAACTACCCGAATCAATAATCAAGTTACAAGTTCTACCCCCAATACCACACGTGGATTGAAAAATGTTATCACGCTGCATATTGTCATCAATTTTAGTTTGTGCAGCCAATACACGTTGTAAAACACCACATACACCCGAACCATAAGAAGAAGTAGCACTAACATGCAGCAAATTATCATCATCGCTATCACTATGTGCGCTATTATCATCCTTGTCGGAGTCCGATTCAAAGTCATGAGGTTCTAACTCAACACCAACAGCCCTTAAAACACGCTTATTAGGACAATCACGAGCATAATGACCTCTACCACGACACCCAAAACAAGCCATATCACGTGCACGTTCAACACTAGGAGTACCCTTTTCACGCATGTCTTTCGTCTTAGCATCAGAATAAGGATAATTCAATTTACGTGGTCTAAAATCATCTTTAGGACGTGTATTAGGCTGTTTGGAAACATTAGAAGACGAAGATGTAGTACCTCGTCCAAAAGAAGAATAAGTAGAGCGAGTGTTACCATAAGAAGCTTTATATGTAGCCCATTCAGCCAAGCGCTTTTGCACCATGATTGCACCTTGTAGAAGCTCGGCTTTGGTGCGATAATTCTGTAATTCGACGTGGCAAGCAATATCGGGTCGAAGGCCACATTGGAAACGCTGCATTGTCGCTTCGTCATCCTCTTCTACATTGGCTTTAAGCAGAGTGAGGCGCAAATCTTCATCAAACTCCTCTACGGTGCGATTTCCTTGTCGTAACGTTTGTAACTTGCGTAGCCGATCCCTATAGTAATGAGTAGGTACCCATTGTTGCTTCATAATCTCTTTGAGCACCGCCCATGAAGTGATCTCACCATCACGTCTTCTTCGACGTTGGGCCTGGAGTTGGTCCCACCAATGCATGGCTGTATCGGTAAACTCCATCGTCGCAAGTTGTACCTGTTTAGCATCACTAAAATTTGTGCAAGAGAAAACTTGAGAAAATTTCATCTCCCAAGCTAAATATCTGTCCGGATCAGCCTTACCATCAAACGGTGGAATTTTGTATTTCACATTACGTGAATCGTCATGTGGGGGAATTTGGACAGCCCCAGTGTCGTTGGGAATGAGTGCTCGACCTGCATCAACAACACGGTTAGGTTGGGGGGGATTTACCTCGGTTGGCCGTTGACGTATTTCGAGTGTAAGTGCATGGATGGCATTCAGAACGTTCTGATGTTTACGTTCATATTCAGCATGGCGACGTTGGGAATCGTCACGAACTGTGTCAATTTTGTCAGACATTTGAGCATTTGCTTGAGCCAGTGCTCGTTCAATTTTGTCGACATTTGAGCATTTGCTTGAGCCAGTTCTCGTTCAAGTTCATCAGCAATATCTTGCCGCGTGGTTTCGATTTCCTGAGCAATTTTGTCGTCGAGAGCTTTCCAGAGTAGTTTATCATCAGCCATAGCGTGAGGCTTATGGTGACTTAACTCGCGTTCACTCGTGTTTAACTCACAAAGAGAAAAAAATATCTATTTTTCCCACCAGATTTCGTGAAAAATGAGGCAAAAATTTTCCTGGTAAAATCAAATTTTGTTCCAGGACTCCTGACACCGTACTAGTCACGAAAACACAAAAAAAATTCTTGCCTATTTTTCCCGCCAATTTACTCTTTTCTTTTCTTTTCCTTTTTTTTTTCTGAAAACAGAACGTGAAGCTCATGTGGTGTGTGTAGAGACAATCAAATTTTCTGGAAGTGCTTCGTCAAGATTGATCGGAGTACTACTCTTTCGATCGAAAATCAAGAATCCGGTTTCCTTAAATTCTTGATAATTCTTGAGGTTCTTGATTCGGGTTTTGGAGTGTCGATCAAGAACGAGGAAGATACCAGTATTGATTAAATCCCGTAATTTTGTGCTTCGTTCTGCTCTCTTTTTTTTGTTGTTGTTTTTTTTTTTGTAAAAGAGTCGGCCTTACAATAAATTAAAGACTTTATGGCAAATCAAGAAGTAAATGTTGAACAAAAATATTGATTAATTGAAATCGACCTAGTCCAAAAAAACCTGAATTCAGATGCGATAATATGCAGCAAATAGCAGGAATAATTTTGTCCGGATGCGATGAAGAATCAAACACAGCAGTAGACGTGTAACGCAGCAGCAAATTTCCAAACAATCCGTCCTAGAACAAATTAGGGTTCTTGGATTGCAAGAACGTCTAGGGTTACGAAAAGAGCAGCAGAAAATCGAGAGTAGTGCAGTAGACGTTGAAGCTTTAATCCCTTAAGCTCTGATACCATTTGATAGCAAACTGATTGTAGGATCTAGATCAAAGCTTCGACTTTTATTGATTCAGCAATTGACTAAAGTTTATACGAATTCGAGCTAGGGTTTTTCGATCTGATTGTATAAAACGTGGACTATTTGGAAATAAAACGAAAGTAACAACAATAATCAGTCTCTGATTATTGCCTCATGATAATCCTATCTCAGGAAAACCACCCAACTATTCTATCTCAGAATAATTGAAAGAAACTCCAATCTCTGAAAAGTTTCTCGATTTAAAAACTAAGGTTTAATCTCCAAAATAATCGAATAATATGTTCAAGTCGACAACTATAAATAGCAAAATAGAAACCTAATTCCTAAAGAAAGAAGGCGCCACTTTATCAGTTGGGCCTGAATATTAACTTCATAATTAAATAAAAAGGCCTAATTAAAAATAGCATAATTAAAAGTCCATAAAATAATCTGAATTTAATAAGCATAGGCGTCCAACACTTGGGCTTCAACTCATCAAGCCCAATCAGCAACAAATAGGCTTAAAGTAGTTGGATCATCAATCCTCAATGCCTCATTCTCCTTTCCAACATCTTGGACCAGCTTTGCATAAGCTTCTCGAGCCTTCTTCTTTTGAAAACGTGTGATAGGGCCATCTCGAACAATAATAGGATCCTTGGGCTTGTGAATACGTGGCTGATCATCTTGGATTGCATCATTCCCTCCCGGTTCGGAAGGATCTGACCTCAGATCATAATGAGGACCATCAAACGGGGACAAGTCCTTAATGTTGACTGTTGAAGACATAGCCCAATCCGGTGGCAAATCTATGACATAAGCATTGTCATTCACCTTTCGTAGCACTTGAAATGGTCCATCACCTCGGTAATTCAGCTTGCTCTTCCGGTGATGTGGAAAACGCTCCTTGCGTAAGTACAGCCATACCCAATCTCCCGGTTTGAAGATCATTTCCTTGCGCCCTTTATTAGCTTTGCTTGAGATACCGCTCCGTAGCTTTTTCAACCTCCAAACGAGCTTTAGTATGCAATTCACGAACAAGTGCGGCTTTGTCTTCGCATCCAAGCTCACGTGTGTACCGTAGGAAGAGGAACAAACTCGAAAGGAGCGAGAGGGTAAAAAACCATAAACAACTTCAAATGGTGCAGCCTTAGTAGGCGAGTGAGGAGCACGATTATAAGCAAATTCAACAAATGGAAGACACGTTTCCCACGTCCTAAGGTTCTTACCCACCACGCTTCTAAGCAAGCCGACCCAAAGTACGGTCGGTAACCTCTGTTTGACCATCAGTTTGTGGGTGAAAAGAAGTGGAATATAACAAGGATGTACCCAGTTTCTTCCATAACACTCTCCAAAAGTGGCTAATAAACTTGGTATCTCGGTCACTATCTATGGATCTAGGCACACCATGCAAACGTACTATTTCCTTAAAGAACAAGTCAGCAATAGCGAAGCATCATTAGTCTTATTACATGCAATGAAATGTGCCATCTTAGACATTCTATCAACAACCACAAAAATCGAATCATGACCATTCCTAGTTCGTGGCAAACCTAAGACAAAGTCCATGGAAAGATCACCCAAGGTGAAGTGGGAATAGGAAGTGGTGTGTATAACCCATGTGGTTGTGACCTAGCCTTAGCATGCTTGCAAACTAAACACGAAGAACAATATTTAACCACATCAGATTTCATCTTAGGCCAATAAAAATGTTGCTTAAGCATGTCTAAGGTCTTATCTACTCCAAAATGTCCCATCAAACCTCCCTCATGAGTCTCCTTAACAAACAACTCACGCATAGAACAACGAGGGACACATAACTTAGCATTCTTGTAAAGGAATCCATCGAAAATAGAATATTCAGGTTGATCACGAGAAGGACACGCAGCAAATATTTTCCCAAAATCAACGTCATGTTCATACATATGCTTAATAGACTCAAATCCTAACAACTTGGTTTGCATAGAAGTGATAAAAGAATAACGCCTAGATAAGGCATCAGCAACTATGTTATCCTTACCCTTCTTATACTTAATCACATAAGGAAATGACTCTATAAACTCAACCCATCTTATATGACGCTTATTCAGTTTCCCTTGCCCTTTTAAGTACTTGATAGACTCGTGATCAGTGTGGATGGTGAATTCACGTGGCCTTAGATAATGCTGCCATGTTTGTAAACAACGAACCAACGCATACAACTCTTTATCATACGTAGAATAATTAAGTGCAGCCCCTTTAAGTTTCTCACTAAAGTACGCACCAGGCCTACTTTCTTGTATTAAAACACCACCAATCCCCACACCCGATGCATCACATTCAAGTTGGAACATCTTATTAAAATCAGGTAATGCAAGTATTGGTGCAGAAATAAGCATAGATTTAAGAGTTTCAAAAGCTTCCCGTGACGTTGTTCCCACACAAATGGTGCATTCTTTTTGACGAGCTCATTGAGGGGAGCCGCAATGGAGTCGAATCCCTTCACAAAACGTCTATAGAAGCTTGCAAGGCCATGTAAACTACGTACTTGTGCGGTCGTGGAAGGTTCAGGCCACTCTTGTATCGCCTTGATCTTTTCTTGGTCCACTTCCACACCTTTAGCACTAACAACAAAGCCAAGAAAGACAACACTCTCCAAACAAAAGTTACACTTTTTGAGATTAGCATATAATTCGTGTTCTTTAAGTGTATGCAAAATAGCCTTCAAATGTTCAACATGATCATCAAATGTAGTGCTATAAATAAGTATATCATCAAAGTACACAACTACAAACCGATTGATAAATTCCCTAAGGACCTCATTCATAAGTCGCATAAACATGGAAGGTGCATTAGTTAAACCAAATGGCATTACAAGCCACTCATACAAGCCAAAAGTGGTTTTAAAAGCTGTTTTCCACTCATCACCCTCCTGAATATGTACTTGATAGTAGCCACTCTTCAAATCAATTTTAGTAAAGAAATGACTACCATGTAAATTATCAAGAATATCATATAGTCTAGGGATAGGATATCGATACTTTACCGTTATTTGGTTGATGGCGCGACAATCTGTGCACATACGCCATTCTCCCGTCTTCTTGGGGACTACAATGACTGGAACTGCACAAGGGCTCATGGACTCGCGAATCTTTCCCTTTTCTAATAGCTCCTCAACTTGCTTTTGTATCTCCCTGATCTCCGTGTGGTTGGCTCTATAGGCTGGCCGGTTTGGTAGCACTGAACCGGGTATAAAGTCGATTTGATGCTCCACTCCTCTTATTGGTGGCAGCCCCTTGGGTTCCTCCTCCGGAAAGACATCCTTGAATTCCTGCAAAACAGAATAAATCACACTAGGGAGAGAATTGGTTAAATCGGATATAGAAAGTAAACAAGGGGTAGGGGAGTCGGAATTTTTAAGTACAAGAATATAAATTGGATTTCCAGCCCCTACGGCCTTTATCATTAAATTCCGATTGACCTTACTAGTGTGTGAGGTGGCATTCTTACCTTGTTTATTAACTTTAGGAGCAGATTCAGCCTTATCTACCTTAGCTACAACCCCTTCCTTACCCACGGCTTTATTAGCATTTTGTGATGCTTGGTGACGCAACCGGAAAGCCGTCATCTTAAGTTGTTCATCATGCGCTTCCTTAGGGGTCATTGGGTGCAAAACAATGGTCTTGCCTTTATAAGGCAGTGAGTAATGGTTTAGGTAGCCATCATAAGAAACACGTCTATCAAATTGCCGCGGACGACCTAAAAGTAGGTGTGTGACGTGCATAGGAAGAACATCACAAAGGACCTCATCATGAAATTTACCAATCTGAAAATTAATGAGTGCTTGTGATGTGACGCGTGTGTCCCCTTCATCACTCAACCATTGTAGTTGATAGGGTTTGGGGTGTGGTAACGTGGGAATACGCAAAGTCTCAACAAGTAACGTACTAACCATATTAGTGCAACTACCCGAATCAATAATCAAGTTACAAGTTCTACCCCCAATACCACACGTGGATTGAAAAATGTTATCACGCCGCATATTGTCATCAATTTTAGTTTGTGCAGCCAATACACGTTGTAAAACACCACATACACCCGAACCATAAGAAGTAGCACTAACATGCAGCAAATTATCATCATCGCTATCACTATGTGCTCTATTATCATCCTTGTCGGAGTCCGATTCAAAGTCATGAGGTTCTAACTCAACACCAACAGCCCTTAAAACACGCTTATTAGGACAATCACGAGCATAATGACCTCTACCACGACACCTAAAACAAGCCATATCACGTGCACGTTCAACACTAGGAGTACCCTTTTCACGCATGTCTTTCGTCTTAGCATCAGAATAAGGATAATTCAATTTACGTGGTCTAAAATCATCTTTAGGACGTGTATTAGGCGATTGGAAACATTAGAAGACGAAGATGTAGTACCTCGTCCAAAAGAAGAATAAGTAGAGCGAGTGTTACCATAAGAAGCTTTATATGCAGCCCGTTCGCCAAGCGCTTTTGCACCATGATTGCACCTTGTAGAAGCTTGGCTTTGGTGCGATAATTCGTAATTCGACGTGGCAAGCAATATCGGGTCGAAGGCCACATTGGAAACGCTGCATTGTCGCTTCGTCATCCTCTTCTACATTGGCTTTAAGCAGAGTGAGGCGCAAATCTTCATCAAACTCCTCTACGGTGCGATTTCCTTGTCGTAACGTTTGTAACTTGCGGAGCTGATCCCTATAGTAATGAGTAGGTACCCATTGTTGCT
The DNA here is from genome assembly GCA_036785695.1 of Gentiana straminea. Taxonomy (NCBI): domain Eukaryota; kingdom Viridiplantae; phylum Streptophyta; class Magnoliopsida; order Gentianales; family Gentianaceae; genus Gentiana; species Gentiana straminea. Next base: position 1,995,385 of record JAVUPR010000538.1, on the reverse strand, counting down.
TCATAATCTCTTTGAGCACCGCCCATGAAGTGATCTCACCATCACGTCTTCTTCGACGTAGGGCCTGGAGTTGGTCCCACCAATGCATGGCCGTATCGGTAAATATAGAAATAATGCAGATCCAATGAATATGTAACATTTCCTTCTAGACTTTCAAAGTTAATGCCATTTTTAATTGGTAAAGCATTTTAACTTATGCATGAACATGTCAGACTAATAGTTTTAACTTCACTATGCAATATATTTTATTTTTAGTAATGTATCTACATATTTATTTCGTTTCCCAATCTTATTACCTTAAAACATCTTGAATACAATGAATTTGTTTCTCACATATACTATAAATTAGAGGGTTGGTTCATAGTGATTAACCACAATTTTCTTGCACTGTTTTTCTTAAATTTCAAAGGATTTCTTAAAAATTAACAAGCAGTTTTCTTTAGAGGTAATTGGTTTAATTTGGTTTTGAAATTTAATTTAATTTTAATAACTGTACTCAAAATTATGTTAAATAATTTTTTTTCCGCTGTGCATGATTTTAACAAACATAAATTTTCTCTTCCCTTAAAGCCCTGATTTATTTCAAGCTGTCTTTCTTTTTTGTTTTTAATTTTTTAATTTTTAATTTTAATTTTTTTGCAGATAAATGCTGCCATGTCAGAGGAGAGATCAACCAGAAACAACCGCATCCTCCACCACGGTGATGAAGCGGAATCTTCTTGCCGCCAGTGCAAGAGAAAACAACCAGCTGATTACTGCACTGCGTCTAATCCAATAGTAATCGACGCTGATGAACCGGGCCGTTCATCTCTTCGACGCCATCCATCCACATGTCAATATTCAGGACAAAAAAATCAAATTGGACCAGCGGAGGCAGAGGCAGAGGCAGAGGTTGATGCAAACGTAAGTAAGGGGCATTTATTTTCGTTCGTCTAATTTATCAATGTACCACACCTAGGATTCACTACCCTAAATCGATGTTTTTTAAATTTTATTTTCAACTTAAAAGTCGACTTCGTAACTAATTGGCGATTTTGTTTTCTTGATTTGCTGACAGGAAAATGAAAATAATGCCGCCACATTAAACGCGCCTTTATTGGCACAGCAGATTTTTGATGAAGTGATAATAAGAGAGGATGAAATAATGCCTCTTGAGAATTTGCCTGAATTGGCGCTACATGGTGCTCAACAATTCCTGGGCGAACTTATTGCGGCTTTTACACAAGGGAGGATCGACTTGAACCGGGTAAGTTTTACAAAAATGATTTGCTCATTACACAGTTAAGTTTACTTATGGGTGCAATCGACCCGAGCGTAATGTTCGGGTCGTGAAATGCAAGCGCTTATATGATTTAACTGAATTCGAGTAGTTTATCAAAGTTAACGAGCCAAACTCGATCTTAAACCTTAACTCAAATCAGGGGCGGATCCACGTGCCCCAAGGGGGGGTCACGTGACCCCACTGAATTTTAAATAAATTTTCTTTTTTTTTTAGTATTTAAATTATGTAGTTTCGTTGTTAAAAAGTGTTGTTTTGCCGATAAAAATTGATGTTTTAGACTCTGGTGACCCCACTGATTTTTTTTTTAGATAAAAGATGTAGTTTTAGACTCCGGTGACACCACTGGAATAAATTCTGGATCCACCAATGACTCAAATGCAAGCGCTTATATATATATATATATATATATATATATATATATATATATATATATATATGAAGTGTTATATTGCCTTTATGTTAACAAAGTATTTATTCCTCTTTGAACAAGCAGTTTATAAATGCTATACTACTCCTGCGAGCATCTGTAATCATGCAGGTATCATTCTTACTATATTTTTTCTCTTAATTACAAATTGAGTAATCAACCTAAAATTAGTTAACTAGATGTAAGATCCTTCAAGATATTTTCTATAATGAGATCATATAAAGTATAAGATTTTAGTTTGGATTTTATAATCATTCCTGTTCAATCCAAAGTTTTTTTAACAGGGAAATATAAATAGATATTAGAGAATAAATTAAAATATTATTTTACCGGCCCTTAGTAGGTGTGAAATTCAAAGTAAAACTGCATTAGACAATTTTCATCAAATACACTTGACCGATTCTTTATTTTATAGATTTAAACACAACATTTCTTTATTTTACATATATCAGAATTCAACTTATATATATTTGTATCTATATATTTGATAGGGAATGACGGAGTTCCCAGAGCCAAATATGGAAGTGAGAACTGGATTGACACGGGAGGAAATCGAAGCACGAATGCAGCCTTGCGTATATCGTGTTTCTAAAAACGTTCTTGTTTGAAGACGTGGATACATGTTGTATTTGTTTGGTATGTTCTTATATTAGTGACGTTTTCATATCATCATAAATGCTTTCAGCTTAAGTCACATGAGTATGGATATATGACTACGGATATGTGGGTACGGAATATGTGCATGTGGGATTTTCAAAGAATATATTATACATATACATAATGCATATCGGTAAATATTAAAAATGTAATGACCAAATTGTATACAATAAACTAAAATAACCAAATAATGAATAATTAAACAGAAAGTAATATAGGTTTTAGTGTTTCTGTTCATTGTTGGTACTATTCATAATTTTGAACATTTTTCATTCATTATCTCATGTTTTCACAACACGGTTCTTCATTTTACATTTTCTTAGAAGTCATTTTACATATTTGAATTATGGATTTACATATCTGAATCCCCTATATGACTTTAAAAAAATATAAATTTTCCACTAGGTATCCATCCTTAGTATCCGGTGTGTATCTCAGATCTGTCCCAAAAGGCAAACCCTCCGGGCCACTACTTATGTCATATTTGTCATTCAAGGCCCCTATTTCTATATGTTTGTATGTGTATAATAGATCTAACAAAGTTTTGTTACATTATTTTATGTTCATCCACGTAGTATAACTAAAAAATAACTGTTATATAATGATTTTTCATAAAACCAAGAGCTAGCCCTAAGACAATGTTTGGTCTAGAACCCTCAATGACATAGGGACAGCTCTGGTGTATCTGTGAGCGGATACTAGATCGCTACCAGGCACAAGTATTCATGCATCTTTTTTTCCACGTATTAATTTAATTGGTTTTAATCTTTGATTTCATTTTTTTGCAGGATGATTTTGCAATGAATGAACCGCTTGGTAAGCTGGACTGTGGCCATGAGTTTCATTACAACTGTATACAACCTTGGCTCAGTCGAAAAAATGAATGCCCTATTTGCAAGAAGACGGCTCTGGCTTGAGCTTGATTGTGAAGAAGGGTACACAATGTGGAGCATGAAAATTAACTTTAGATTTAATTTTTTTAAAGATGGTTTTCAAGTTGCACGCCCTTGTTTATCATTATAACTTTATGATGTTGTCAATTATGAAGTGGTTTATATTTGTTTATCTCTATATTGTTGTATTTTAAAAATAAAGAATTCTGGAATGTTTTCAATATAAAATTTTCCCTTATGACCGGATGGGCTTCAAGGTCTATACAAAATTTGTTATTTCTACTTGGATTTTTTTAGAATACAACCGTTGTATAAAAGTTTTACTATGTGTAATGGATTGTATAATTATTTTATTTTCTTAGATCAATTGTGACTAATTTTTAGTTGCAAAATTTGACATTGTTGTCCCAAAAAGAGTAATTGTGACGAATAAGGTCTTCAACGACGACTTTTATCATCACTAAAGACCTTTGTTTTATATTGTTGATCATTGGCGATAAAATAAATAGTTAAATGTCATTTTTATAGTTCGAAGGAGCCGCATTCATCGTATTTTTAAAACTATTTGTGTCACGAAATCTTTCATTCATTCATAAAATAGTGTTTTTTGTACAAGTAATTACCTAACAATTTACCTTAGAAGGTAAAATTTTAGTCATTTATACAGGAAAAACCTTCCGTTTAGATAGTAGTCAATAAATATTGTGTATAAATGCAAGATATTGACTGTAAATCTTGTTCGTAAATGTTGGAATTTTCCATAAATGATGTTCTTAAATATAATGTGCATAAATGCTATTAATAAATAAGGTTTATTAATACTAAATCCATAATGAAGTTCATATATACCGAAAACTCTATATAAATCTAGTGGTCTTATATTTTTTTTTAAATCCCTCACATGCACATTTCATGCCAACACATCCTTTGTCACCTATCCGTACTCATGTGACCTAGGATGAAAACATTTATGACGATATGAAAACGCTACTAACATAAGATAATAAATTATTAAACAAATACAACATTACCCACGTCTTCAGCCAAAACGTCGTTAGAAACACGATATATACGAGGCTCCATTCGTGCTTCGATTTCCTCTCATGTCAATCCAGTTCTCACTTCTTTATTTGGATCTGAGAACTCCATCATTCCCTATCAAATATAGATACAAACATACATAAGTTGAATTATGATACATGTATAAAAAAGAAATGTAGTGTTTAAATCTATAAAATAAATAATCTGTCGAGAGTATATGATGAAAATGATCTAATGCACTTTTACTTTGAATTTCTCACCTACTAAGGGTAAAATAAGGGTAAAATAATATTTTATTCTCTAATATATATTTATAAATCTCTGTTAAAAATACCATGGATTATATTGAATAGGAATGTTTATAAAATTCAAACTAAATTTAATACTTTATATGATCTTATCATAGAAAAATATCTTGAAGGATCTTGTTAACTATTTTCTTCCTACTCTTGTTAACTAATTTTAGTTTAATTACTCAATTAGTCATTAGTGAGAGTGAAAGTATCCGTCTTAATTTTTTCTAGGGTAGGGGTGGGAATAATAAGAAATCGTGTTGGATTGCTTGGGATAGACTTACGAGAGGTAAGGAGTTCGGGGGGTTAGGGTTGGGTAATCTTTCAATTCAAAATGTAGCTTTGTTAGGTAAGTGGTTTTGGAGATTTAAGGTGGAACCAGAGGCTTTGTGGGTGAAAATCATTAAAGAACTTTATCATGATGATGGTGGCTTTATTGAGAATTATAGAGGGAGCTTTCGGGGGAGGATTTGGAGAGGCATTCTAAATATTTGTAGGAATTTTGAGAGATGGGGAGTTGATCTTCTTTCTTCAGTAGTGTGGCGTCTTGGTGAGGGTGCTTTGATTAGATTTTGGCATGATCCGTGGTTAGGAAATTCTAGTTTAAAGACTATGTTTCCTAGACTTTTTTCGTTAGATCTTGCTAAAGATGTCTTTGTTAAGGATAAGGGTAGTTGGAGAGATGGAGTTTGGGTTTGGAATTGGTCTTGGAGGAGGGAGCCGAGGGGTAGAGAGTGTGGTGAACTATCTAATTTGCTATTGTTGCTTCACAATGTTTCCCCTTCTTCAGGTATTCTTGATAAGCCGCTTTGGAAATTCAACATTGATGGAACTTTCTCTGTTGGTGCTTTAAGAAAGATTTTGGAGTCTACTCTTTGTTTGTCATCATCTTTCAACGATGTTTCTGGCACAGGTGGTTGTATGTTTGTTAAAAATCGACTCCTACCTTCTAAATTCGATTTCTTCATATGGAGAATCAAGCTAAATCGTCCGCCCACATATGTTAACTTGATCAAGAGAAATATTTCAGTACCGTTGAATTCTTGTGTCTTTTGTCATCTTTTTGAGGAGTCTCAAGATCATTTATTCGTGTGGTGTACTCACTCGCGGTCCTTGTGGTCGAACATTTATGCTTGGTGTGGGATTAGAGGTCCTTCTGCATCCATGGCTTTGGATCTTCTGGATGAACAAGTTGATATGATTCATATATTCAAGGCTTTGCCTGCGCAAAAGGTAGTTTGGAATGCAATCAAATGCACGGTGTGTTGGTGTTTATGGAAAACAAGGAACAAAATCATTTTCAATGCTGGTGAGTTTAATCAGAACACCATCTTTTCCGATATTAAACAAACATCTTTCTTGTGGTTCAATTCTAGAGGAAAAAAATTCCCCTACAATTGGACTCAATGGCATCTGAATCCTCTGTTGGGCTGCAATGGTGGATAGCTTTAATCTTCTTGTGTTCATGTTAGTTCTTGAAAGCAGCGGTCTTTTGTTTTTTAGTCGCTGATGTTGTTGCTTTTCTTCTACTCGTTGTTGTTTCTATTTCCTTTCTGAGGCTCAAACTCTTGTACTTTTTCTCTAGCATCTTGCTAGAGGCATATAATAAAAACCTTCTTGCTGTTCAAAAAAAAATGAAGCAATTCCCATCCCATTCTAATGATTTTTGCATTTATCAATATCTTGTCAAGTCTTTTTAGACGATGGATGTTTTGATGAGTATGATGACAATTTACTGAGAAAATGACGAAAGTTGATGTAGCATTGGTATCTTATTCTATCGGTACATTAATTATTCTATACTTTTCTCTAATTCAAACGCTATTACTATTGAGTCAGTACAACAAAATATCAATTATATTGTTGATGAGAACAAAAGAATAAATAGATAAAGTAAAAACATAAAGAGAAAATTTCGATACACTATAAAAGAAAACAAATAATACATCAAAATTATTAGAATAAAAACATTATATCAAAGAAAGTACTCATTCTATCGACTTTAATAAAATGAAAAATGAAATGATAAAAGTACTCATTCTAAAGTGTTTATGGTTGAATTATCATGTCATTTACCTTCTCTTTTCTGGCTAGGTGCATAAAATGCAGGTAAAGGCTAAATATCGGAACATTATGAGGTGGATGTTGTTATACTGCAAAAGAGCACAAAGAAGTAAATGAACATGAATAAAATTGAAGCCGTCAATAAAAGAAATATTCATTCTATCCAAATCAATAAATAGAAACATTATATGGTCTTGTAGGCATCCGGAACAAGACGGATAGAAGCAGGAGAAGATAAGAGAACCAAAAAATTGTCTTTTATACTGCAAGAGGAAACAAAAAAAACACCCAAATGTATATTCAAAGAGTGTATTAAGAGACTTGGTCAATTTTTTGAAATAAACAAAATAGAAAGTTTATACGAAGAAGTTACACATTTTGATTACAGAATCTAAAAAAACTATATTTGCCGTAGGCTGATGGTGGTTGTAAGCAGGTACGGCGGAGAGAAGCGGTAGTAGAACAAAAGAAAACAAAAAGGCTATTCGGCTGCCCAAAAAAGAACCAACACTAACATTACTTCAAAATGAACTAAACAATAACTAAGGATGAAGAGTGTTGCCAAAGTATAAATATGAATGAAGATGAAAGGTGGTGATAAATGCTCAATTTTTGAAATTTTGAAATTTCAATTTAGGGTTAATTTCCAAGAGAGATTTGAGGGAGTAATTTAAGGGATGATGTTGGGTAGGGAAATAATTGAATGCACACTCTTTTTTTAAGAAACTGGTTTAAAAATGTTTCTAAAAAAAAAGGGTCAAATGCGGGTTTGGAGCGGGTTTGTGCGTAATTGATTTAAAACAACTTCGAAACCATATTATTATATAGATTTGAGTTATGGATTTGCATATCTGTATCCCCTATCTGATTTTAAATATATGTAAATTTACCACTAGGTATGTATCCTATGTATCTAGTGTGTATCTCAAAGTTGTCCCAAAGGCAGGCCCTCCAGGCCACTACATGTCGCACGCGTAAACAAATTTCATTTAAGGACCTCTGTTTCTATATGTTAGTAAGTGTATAATGGTTCTAATAAAGTTTTGTTACATTTTCTGGTATGTCCATCCACCTATTATACCTAAAAACTTACAGTTATACAATATCTTTTCCCAGAATCAAGAGCCCAAAAAAAAGTTTGGTCTAAAACCCCCGAATCCATAGGGACGTACGGCTCTGGTGTATCTGTGTCGGCGGATACAAGATCGCTATCAGACACAAGTATTCATGCATCAATGTTTTCCACATATTAATTGAATTGGTTTTAATCTACGATTTTATTTATATTGCAGGATGATTTGCAAACAAAGAACAACTTGGCAAGTTGGACTGTGGCCATGAGTTCCATTACTATTGTATACAACATTGGCTCGTTCAAAGAAATGAATGCCCTATTTGCAAGAAAACGGCTCTGGCTTAAGCTTCATTGTGAAGAAGGAGGGTACACAATATGGAGCATGAAAATTAATAATTAGATTTAATTTTTTAATAAAGATGGTTTCCAAGTTGCATGCCCTTGTTTATCTTTATAATTTAATGATGTTGTCAAATTTAAAAGTAATTTATATTTTTTAAACTCTATGTTGTCGTGCTTTGAAATTAAAGAATTTTGGAATGTTTTCTATATAAATGTTTTCTAAAATTGTAACCGGAACAAAACAGGGTTAAAACGATAAATAAGTCAAGTTACGAGACTAATTTTGCGATTTTGGTTATTTTTTTTCCTAAAAGGGTTCGCACTGTAGTGGCAGACGTGGACTTAAATATTGTGTTATTTCGTGAGGCCTAGCGTCGTGACGCACCATCGAAAGAGAAATGTGCCAATAAAAAATCCTCCCACTCGCTAGGAGTTTGAGTCCATGTGTGTGTGGATTTTGTATATGTTGTAATGCCCCGTTCCCGGTTACCGAGTCCTTATCCCGAAAAGAACGTTCGGCACATATAATACTAAATAAATTCAATATTATACATAAGCCTCGACGTTTTCATATCCAGTTATGCAAAAACAAAAGCTAAAAAGACTCGGGTGAATTCATAAATGCTACTAGAATAGAATATAAACCATACTAAAGGTAGAAAGTTATCTTACAAAACCAATATTCCAAATCTTACAAAGTACGATGTCTCAAGAAGTACAAACTTGTCTTACAAAAGTCTCAAAATAAAAGTACAACATTAATTGAAATAGAAATGCAACAAGGTTAATAAAGACATATGAAATCTACAAACAAAGCATTGCATCATCAAATGTCATCCTCAGAGTCGTCATACAACTCCGGGTCAACCTGTCCATCTTCTCACCCCCACAAAGCATACAACAGAATGCAATAGAGGTAAGTACAAAAGTACTTAGTAAAGAGGTATAAGCTATAGAATAATTAAGTTTTACAATGAAAGGTTCATATTATTATTAAGTTATCTTTGTGAGGCTGACTCAAACTCTAGGGTTCACTTCATGCTCATCAACATGTTGTGGGATCTTACTTGTTTCTAGCTTAGCTTATCTTTGTCACATCACTATTAAAGGGTGCTACGCATCATGCTACTCACCATGAAGTATCTGGGTGCAATCTATTGGTGGATCACACCAATAGCCATGGGCTAGCCCCGATAGTGTACGCGTTCGGCGAAGTCCCTCCACTCCGGGTGCCCCTCAGAGGCCAGCAGAGTTATTCACTTTTAATTAGATTTGTACCTTACTAAGAATAAAATGATGTTTAGGCTTTTAACTACTCAAGTACGTATGTTATTAACTGTTAACTAGCAACCTATGTTTTTTCAACTAAAGACTCACTTACAACTTCTAGTCCCTCACCTAGACAACTAGACAAGGACAGCAGGTCCTAGCACATTAGACATTGATGGATACTAATCCATCAAAGCAAAAGGCCAATCATACTCTTCTGACGGTCCCAAACATCAACTCTTAGGAAGAATCCATTCGGTGCCGGAACTAAATGCATCAGAAGCTTAATCATGGCTTTTTCATGTTCATTTAGTGTTATTAGATCAAGAAAAAACATACATAACTCAAACCGTAGCGTAAACCACTCAAAATAGCCAAATAGCCCCTTTTTGCGCGCGCTAAGCATCTTTGGCGGACGCCAAAACTCAAGCAGAGCCTTAACAGCTCTTTGGTTCTGTTTTAGCGCGCGCTAAAGCCATTAGGCGTGCGCTAAAAGCTCTCTGATCATTCTGCCACCGTTTTGTTTCTCTTTGGCGCGTGCTATACCCCTTTTGGCACGCACTAAAATGGTTGAAAATACCAAAAACAACTTTTTTTCAACACATTACGATTTCCAACCCAATCCCAACACTTTTTTCCCGAAAATCCACAGCAAAACTACATAAATTCAACACCAAAACACTACCAAACTAACACCAAACATTATAAAACATAACAATTCAACAGAAAGACCCTCTTACCTCAAATCCAAGCAATTCAAGAAAGAATTCTTCAAGCAAAAGCAACCATTCTAGATTCTTCACCCGAAAAAGTAATTGATCAACAATTAAACCTAAAATTAATTGTGATCAAGGGTTCCTAAACAAACTAATCTATGAATTACACAAGTCAAAGCTTCAGAACTTGATCGAAACTAAAAGATTCTAAAACTAGGGTAAAAATGAACCTTTTCGGAACTTGAAATTCTTGGTATTAAAACGATGCTTTACTCTCGCTGATTCCGTTTTTATTCTTGATTCATAAAACCGAGGAACAACCTTGAAGATCCTTTGAGGATTCCCTTTTGGACTATTCTGTTTTTTCTCAAAAGTTTTAGTCTTCGAACTTTGAAACTTGGTTTCTAACAACTTCCAATAAAAGGGATGTTTTACTTCCTTACAAATAACACCCAAGGAGTTTTCATTTATAAAAATACTTTACTTTATATTTTTTTGTTATAAAACCTTAAAAAATTATAAGGAAAACGGGAAAACGGTAAAAGAAATAGAAATTATAATTCCACGATTTCCTTAAAAGACACTTTTGCCCTTTTCGAAAATCCGGAATGTTACATTCTTCCCCCCTTAAAGAAGTTTCCTCCTCGAAACTTGCCAGAACAACCTCCACATTTATCTTGGATACCATATTCCCTATCTTCTAATTCTCATTCCAAACATTATTATCTTCAAGTGCTTTTAACCTTAGTATTTCGAACATCAAGACCTCAACACGTCCATCACTGTTGATCCTGTAATTCAATCCTCAGTACAACTGTAGCTTATTCGCACAAGTCATTCACCTTATACCCAATCTATCCTTCAGTCATAGCATCTCAAGCTCTGCTTATAAGACTTTGTCCCAAATTGTCATATGTCAATCCACTAGTTAACAACATGTGTTCATCTAGGTTCTGCATCCATTTGTTCACCCTTAAAAAAATTCCATACTTATATGAAGGTCACCTTAACCTATATGTTCACCTTACTTTTAAGGAACTAGCTATTAACTTAAGGAACTTTAACAAAGCCTTATTATCAATTCAACACTAATTCTCTTTAGCACTCCCTGATGTCGCGTGTGTAACTCGCTTATACTAGCAAGAGTAATAGGTCAATCGTAGTATATCAAAGGCGAATCAAGGTCGATCCTACAGAGACAATGCAACCTAAGTATAAACAATTCTAACCTAATCAAGAAGACATATATGGTCGTTGACCAACAATAAACATAAAAGAAACGTGGTATTCCTTCCTCATCCCACCTATCTACTAACTTGGTCTAGTTAATCGTTATGTTTACTTCCCCACATAATTTCCTTAAACTAATCGAACGTTTTAATTCAGTTTTAGCTACGGGTGCATCTTCTAACCCTATCTACTTCCACTGTAAGGACAATAGAGAATCTATATGCAACTAACCTCCTTCACTGGTTGTATTAGCCCATACGCCGTAAGTTCTAGAGATGCCGGCACAAGACCTAAAACCTCCCTAAGCTGCTATCGACTATGACTAGCACGTTCCTAGGGATCCATCAAGACAATGTCCTAATTAACACTTCACTAACAGTCCTTCATGTTAATTTAGGAATTACGAATATTAGATTGGCGAACCTAATTACTCGTTTAATTATTCTTGTCGATCAACGTAGCTGACGTTGAATCTCCCGATTAAGGTGACCTAAAAGCTGCCTCGGTAAATCGGTATAGACCGCCGATTTACCGGGGGCGCGCGGTGGTTCTTAATCGGGAATCTATATTACTCAATTCAGATTAATTCAAGTAAATTATGGGAGTGTTAAAACATGCAGATTAACTAAAACTCATAAATACAAGCAGATCTACCATATCAAATACATAAAGGAACGTTCAACGCTTCAAACCTTCAACTATAGAGATTTATCTTGATCCACTCAAGCTAGAGATGGTGAGGAGGAAAGGAAACCAGAAAATAAATCACCAAAGCTCAAAGAAACTTTATTTCATCAAAGTGATATTGTATATGATAATAATAAACTAGATATTATGAATACGCATGTTACAATCAGTTTATGTGGCCTTATATAGATTTTATAGCCGACTTATGACTCAAATAAACCCTAACCGACCTAGTAGATGCGGCAGAGTTCAATTTCATGTCAAAAATGCCCTCGATTAACCGGGCATAGCCCACGGTTAATCGGGCTTATTTTTCTTTCTTTTCTCTGGCAGATCTCTTCATGGACTTTATCCACTCGGCCCAATATTCTTCATTTGGTCCAGATCCATCCTTAATTGCTCCAGATTCGACACCTCCTAAAAATTACATAAAACGAGACAAAATAGTACCGAATACTTGGGATAATAACACAGATACGGAATTATGAACTTAGGAATATGCACTCAGTGTTTAATAGATATTCCTTCACAATAATAGGCCAATCTACCTTCTTTAGAGCAGAATCCAGGGTAAATAAAGGTTAATTTAATGGTGCATTTAGAGTGTTATCACTCCCAAACCAAATCCATAATTCATACATTGTCAAACTTCAAAGGAAAACCATATAGACACCTTATACAAAACTTATAAGGCTTTACTATAGATAAGAAAAAACTTTTAGCAACCAATGATTGTTGTGAAACTGGCAAGAGACCCGCTTTGAGGGTGCAATTTTCAAGAAGAAATAGGACATACCCTTTGTTATAGATAGGATTCAAAAAGCTATTTCTTCCAATTTAAAGAATGAATATTTAAAACAGACAAGACGGCTTAGCCCTTGTAGTAAAACATATCATGAAAGATGTCTAAAAGGAGAATTCAAGAACTGAAATCGTTTCCCAATGTATCAGTTAAACTTGATACAAACCGAGAATTATGCAAACCCTAATTCTTAAGATTACAAATGTGGGGAACTTAGCTTCTAGAAACCAAGCTTTTAAAATAATGAAAATGTTTGTAAAATAACACATCAAAACTGTATGCTCTTGGGAAACTAAATTCCACAGTAGGTGTGTTGAAATAGTGTCCTAAACCCAATCGGTTTGGACCGGATCCGACCGGGTTGGATCATTGCTACTTCTTCTTTATGTTTATACATATGATAAATGACTTTCTGTTATTATATATTTGTTCGTTTAACGGACATATTATGATATTGTATATATGATAACATCCCTAGGGTCAAACAGTGAAAGAGAAACCATGATAGTGATTATGATTGATAAGATCTCGACTCACTTTCAAAGGTTTGATACATAAATGTCTCTAGTATCATGTGCTATTAAATGGGACATTAATAGTATGATTAGACTAACATGTATTGGATGTCTTCTATCTTATTGAAGATATGGATAGATCTCGTCTATCGAAGTGTAGAGACATTTGGACTGTACGTGGACGTGTATTAGAGAATGCGTACGTTAGACTGACCCACTTACTTTATTAAGTGTCGCACTATGTGGCGGTTGTGTAATTATCCAAAGACCGGATCTTCATGACACCATGGTGTGATTGTCATACTTTGACACTATTAAGGTTTCCCATAGCCATGGGGTGATCATGTGGTAGTGATTGGTTATGATACCGAAGCATGCGTTGGATTCATGTTGCTCGTCCGGAAATCGCGTATCCTAATAGTATGAGTAAATATCCGAAAGGGCCTTCTTATAAGGAATGCCTAGCTCTCGTGAATCTTTGAAAAGTGGGAGTAAATGAGTTACTTCGAGAGAGCATGATTTCCATATTTTAAGATACAGTTGTTAATGTATTGACACTCGAGATACGACTGTATGGATATTATTGCAATGATAGGATTCTATTTACACGGTAACCGTTTCACATGAAAGGTTGTAGTCATAGAACTTGACACTTTCCGATGATTGGGGGTCGTGGACTTGTTGCTAGACGCTATCCATGATCGTTAGGTATGAAGGGTATTTTAGTAAATGCACTTTGTGCTTACGGCCAACATATTCGGAAACCTATCGGGTCACACACATATGAATAACTAGCCGGAATTAATTTGTGATTATAGAGATAACCAGATAAGCATTTATTTATGCCTACTATAAAGTGTTATAGTGATAAAATTAACATGATGGTATTTATTTATTATTAATAAATTAAATACAAGATATTAATTATGTTGATTAATTAAATATACATATATCATATATGGGTCAAAATATATATTTGTATATGATACACATGGATTTTTCGATTAATTAATCATAGTATTACATTAATATTAATATTGGATATTAATGTATATAGATATATGTGTGGAATATATATGTGATATATAAACATGTATAATTGATATATATATATATATATATACATATATATATATATATATATACATATATATATATATATATATATATACATATATATATATATTTACGGTAATATAAAAAAAGATATATTGAATATTAGATATTCACAATATATATATTTTTGGAAGTATTTAATATAAGATATTAAATATATGGCATATATGATTTTAAGGAAAATCCTTAATAAGATTAAAGTAAGTACTTAATAAGATGATCAATTAATTATCTAATTGATTTGTTAAATCCTTATTCTATTGGGAAAATAGTTTATTGATCCCTACTACACTCCCGAATGAATGTGGCGCATCACGCACCTATAAAAGGGGAGTTATGCCAAACTCTTTTACATCACAATATTCTTGCAATATTCTAGTGAGATAAAGATAGAGTTTCTTGAGAGAGTTCTATGGGAGGAAGAAAATGCGACCTAGCAGTCGACTTTTTCGGATAGCAGTCTTATGAAGATTCCGGCGGTTGTTCGTGTGGATTACCGCTAGAGGCCGGACACTTGGACGGCTCGGTGCTTTGGCCATCAACGTAAACGATAAAGCTTTGATATTTCAGATCATCCAAGGTAACTTTCTCGTTTACTATTTACTAATTGCATGTTTGTTGCTTAAACGAAGTCGATCCTGGTAAAAAGAAATTAAATTTAAAATTCCACTGCGTTCCCGCGTAGATTTCCTAACAAGGTGAACTTTTATTGAGCTTCAAGGAGTTTCAAATAGAGGATTTAACTAGAACATGGGTTACAAATAATATGGATGGGGAAAATATTTGAAATTGGGGGTAACCAAGTAGGAAACTAGATGGTTATAAAAGAAAACTTTGTTAATGAAAATGTAGGATTGAAAGGTCCCTACATAGTTTTTTTCTCGCCACAGAAGGGTATTAAATCTACAACACTTAATCTCTACCCATTAAACTTCTGATCTTGGATAACAACTAGTTTAAAGGTCTTATGCCTCAAAGCCTTCCCAAAACCTATGACCCTTCAAACCTAAACATCCTGGGTGAAAGAATAATGTCCATCCTTTCTTGATCAAAGGACTTAAATGAAATTTCTTTGAAACGACATACTGTACATCAACCGTGAATTGATTGACTTATACTAGACAAACTGGACTGATTTTGAACATGCTACAAGAGAAAGGTTGCAGTTAATTGACAATGATGGAAATCGTTTGAGGATAAATCTAGGGCCTGTTTTACCTAGTGACAATATGAATCAAGACCTAAACCTAGGAAAAATGTCAAACGGGGGTGGTGTATGTGATTTTTAGGCTGAGCCTGAGATGTTTAATCCTAAGTTGCCTACGTATCTTGTGTATGAATAAAGAATCAAGTCTCTTCGTAGTTCTTGGGACCGTTTATATAGAGGGGCTTTTGCCCTAGGCATGCCTGTGCCATGTCTATGTTGGACTCTATTTTTGCATCCCTCATGTATAGGATTAAACCATGTCAATCCCTTGATTTTAGGAGATAATCATGGTATTTTGAATGTAGGATTAGAGCCTTATGGCCGAGGATTCTTTCCATGTTCATCTTGTAGATTATGCACGTGTGTGTTTTTACCAAAGAGAGGCTAAGGCCGACCTGCATCGAGTCCTTTAGCCTGTTGAGGTCCAATTTATGCTGACCCGGCTTCATGATGCCCTGACCGACCTGCAGTGGGACGAGAAGCGGATCAGGCCGATCTCCCTCCTGGGGTTCAGATTTTCCCTTAGGCTCAATGTGGGGCTCCTAGCCCTTAACTTTATAGTTTCATTTAATGTTTGGTCAATGTGGGGCTGACACGTGGCGATGTGTAGTCCGACCTCCGTCAGTAATTAAATTTTACATATGGGGATTGAAAACCACAGCCTTTGGAAAACCTAGTTTGACCAAAATAATTATTCTTGTCAACTATTATAAGTTGTCAAAATTTAAAAAAAATCATAAACTGACTTGTGTCATAGATTGTGCTCAACCAAAAAGAGTTTGCACTTGGATCCAAAATCAAAATTGTAGAACATAGTATTTTCTACATCATATAAAAAATCCCAATAATTTGGAGGTGTTCAGCTTGTTCAGAACAGATTGATAAGTGGGAGTACCGTTGCAGAATTTCCTGAACAGAGTGCTCATCCTTATCAGGCTATTTATGAACAATGCACATTGAAGAAATTGAGGTGATTAATACCTTATGTCGCAATAAAAAAAATTACATCCTCTAAGAGAAAGAACATGAGAGAAGGGTCTGAAACACCAAAAGAAGAGAATGATTCTATTAAGGATCCTAGAAGGAACAAAACTCGTGGGGATATAATAATAGATTGAGCTTAGGACTCAACCTTAACCTTCGCACGGGGAGACTCTTCACTTGGTCCTACTGCAACCTAACCACGGTTTAAGGATCTTAGCCTTACGAGGACTTTTCACCAAGATCAAGAGGGTTTAGAAAAGTTCTAAAAGGTCTTGAGAAATCTTATCTTAGAGGAAAAGAAACCTAGGACAGCATGGAAGCTTCGCTATGATACCAATTGTAATGCCGCGTTCCCGGATACCGAGTCCATATCTGGAAAAGAACGTCCAGCACGTATAATATTAAATAAATTCAATATTATTCGTAAGCCTCTATGTCGTCGTATCGAGTTAAGAAAAAAAGAAAACTAAAAAGGCTCGGGTGAATTCATAAATGCTATTAGAATAGAATATAAACCATACTAAAGGTAGAAAGTTATCTTACAACAATGAAATTCCAAATCTTACAAAGAACGATGTCTCAAGAAGACAAACTTGTTTTACAAAAGTCTCAAAATAAAAGTAAAAAATTACTTGAAATAGAAATGCAACAAGGTTAATAAAGACATATGAAATTTACAAGCAAAGCATGACATCATCAAATGTCATCCTCAAAGTCGTCATACAACTCCGGGTCAACCTGTCCATCTTCTCACCCCACAAAGCATACAACAGAATGCAATAGAGGTAAGTACAAAAGTACTTAGTAAAGAGGTAGAAGCTATTGAATAATTAAGTTTTACAACGAAAGGTTCATATTATCATTTAATTATCTTTGTGAGACCGACTCAAACTCTAGGGTTCACTTCATACTCATCAACATGTCGTGGGATGTAACTTGTTTCTTGCTTAGCTTATTTTTGTTACATCAATATTCAAGAGCACTACGCATGGTGGTACTCACCACAAAGTATCAAGGTGCAACCTATTGGTGGATCCGATGTTGCACAGACACGGACACGGACACGTCGCACGATGCGACACGGACACGGCGATACGGCTAATTCCAAAATTTAAGGACATGAAACAACGCCGACACGTTATATATATATAATGTAAATAAAATTCAAGTTAACAAAAAAAAATATTCGTAAAAATCTGAAAAAACTAGACAAAATAAGATAGGTATTACATAAACTCTATTAATATCTCGAATAGATATTCGACCATTATACGGTGTCAAAAAAAATTGTGATTGACCTTCAAAATATCACAAAATGTAAAATTGGATGTTTATCAACAAAAAAACATATAAATTGATACGGCGTATTATTTATTTAATTATTATAGAAATGAAAATCATGTATTTTAACGTTACCATTGAAGAAAACTTAAATAAATAAATAAAATTACAAAAATTGGGTTAAGGAGTTTCGGGGAGTGTCGGTACCGTATCGGGGAATGTCGACAGTGTGTCGGAAGCGTGTCGGATATTTCAATTTTAAATAATATTAATTTAATCATCTGACATGTGTCGGACACAGTGTCGGAGCGTGTCGTGTTGTGTCTTGTGTCGGACACAGTGCACGTCAACCCGATTGAAGTGTCGGTGCGTCATAGGGTGGATCACACCAATCGCCTCGGGCTAGCCCCAATAGTGTATGCGTTCAGCGAAGTCCCTCCACTTTTGGTGCCTTAAGAGGCCACCAGAGTTATTCATTTTTATGACCGCCCACACATCGCGATATAGACTTGTGCCTTACCAATAATAACATTATGATTAGGCTTTGTAACTACTCAAGTACGTATGTTATTAATTGTTAATTAGCAACCTAAGTGTTTTAAAAAAAAAGGCTCACTTACAACTTCTACTCCTTCACCTAGACCACTAGACAAGGATAAGGCCTAGCACATTACACAGACATTGATGGATACTAATCCATCAAAGCACAAGGCCAATCACACTTTTCTGATGGTCCCGAACTTGAACTATTCGAAATAATCTATTATGTGCTGGAATTAAACGCATCACAAGATTAATCTTGGCTTGTCCATGTTCATTCTGTGTTATTAGATCAAGAAACATCATACATAACTCAAACTGTAGTGTAACACACTCAAAACAGCCAAACAACCCCTTTTGGCGCGGGCTAAGCACCTTTGGCAAGCGTCAAAACTCAAGCAGAGCCTTAACTGCTCTCTGGTTCTGTTTTAACGGGTGCTAAAGCCATCATGCGTGTGCTAAAAGCTCTATGATCTTCTTGTCCCCATTTTGTTTCTCTTTGGCGCACGCTAAAAGGGTCGGAAATACCAAAAACTGCCCTTTTAAACACTTTATGATTTCCAACCCATTCCAAACACATTTATCAGCAAAATTCACATCAAAACGGCAGAAATTCAACACCAAAACACTACCAAACTAACACCAAAAATTATAAAACATAACAATTCAACAGGAAGACCCTCTTATCTCAAAATCCAAGCAATTCAAGCAAGAACTTCAAGCAAAAGCACCCATTCTAGATTCTTCAACCCAAAACCTAATTGATCACAAATTAAATTTAAATTAACTGTGATCAAAGGTTCCTAAACAAACTAATATATGAATTACAAAACTCAAAGCTTCATAACTTGATCGAATCTAAAAGATTCTAAAACTAGGGTAAAAACGAACCTTATCTGAACTTGAAATTCTTGGTATGAAAACGATGCTCTTCTCTCGCTGAGTCCGTTTCTATTCTTGATTCAGAAAACCGAGTAACAACCTTGAAGATCCTTTGAGGATTCCCTTTTGGACTATTCTGTTTTCTCTCAAGTTTCAGACTTCGAACTCTGAAACTTGTTTCTGACAACTTCCAATAAAAGGAAGTTTTACTTCCTTACAAATAACTCCCAAGGAGTATTAATTTATAAGTATATTCATTACTTTATTTATTAAACTTTAAAAGATTATAAGGAAAAGGGGAAAAGGTAAAAGAAATAGAAATTATAAATTCCACAATTTCCTTAAAAGACGTTTTTACCATTTTCGAAAATCCGGAATGTTACGTATGTGTAGAAAAAAAATATTCATAGAAATAGCTCTTTTTCTTAAGTCGCATTAGAGGTCGCCAATACATTAGCGCCGACGCTTGTAGTAGCGAAAATATCGATTGTGACTAAAGTTTAGCTGTAAATTTTGACATTGTTGTCCCAAAAAGGATAATTGTTTGGTCTTTACTGACTACTTTTACCATCGCCAAAGTCCTTTATTCTATATCATTGATTATTGATGATAAAATAAAATATTAATGATATTTCTATAGTTCTACACACATCATTGGATATAATCTCAATTTTTCTATCATTCATGCTTCATATTTTTTTTGGTTTATCATTTTTATGCTTTATACGCCCTTATTAGTTTTAAGTTCTTAAAATGTTCTCATTACCCATGCATTATGCACGGGTTATATATATATATATATATATATATATATATATATATATATATATATATATATATATATATATATATTGTTTTGATGTTTAACCAAAAAAAATCCCTATCAAAATTTAAAAAATTAAGAAATGAGGGTTCTATTTGCACACTACTTTTTACTACTGACACCATATTACTCCCGGCACCTCAAAAACTTACTCCGTCACCACATGATTTGTGATGAACGGAACGTCAGTGCCATTGACGTTGCTATTGAAAACCAACGTCAGTGACATTGGCGTTGGTGTTCAACAACGAAAGTCAGTGGCACCGGCGTTTACGTTATAAAAGTGTCATAACATAGAAACGTCAGTCACTGACTTTCCACTGGCGTTGGTGTTTCACTAGCAACGTCAGTGTCAGTGTCACTGACGTTGGTGTTTCAATATCAACGTCAGTGACACTGACTTTTTTTTTTATCATAAAAAATAATCAAAAAATGAGTGACAATAGTACAAAGTGGTGTGCCAATAGAATCCACCTTAAGAAATTGTTATATAATAATTAAGTAAACAAATGGAACTAATCAACTTTCAAGCAAGACACGAAATATCTTCAAATGAGTGCAATTTTTCATATCCATTCATCGCTATAGTACAAAATGGGGAGAGGTGTATATATATACCAAATGGGGAGGGGAAGTTACAATGGATCAGTTATAACTCATTAATTACACCTAATACAACAATGAATAAGAAAGTTAGTGGGATATGTAGTGGGAGTTTTCTATATTAATTGACATCCAAAATTCATTTGTAACATAATACTCTCCATTTTTGGATGTCAATCGCACAAATGAAATAATCGTTGGATATATAAGCCAAACCCATGAAATGTGGCTTGAAACATGTATTGAAACATTCAACTTTAGTGCAAATTTCGGATACGCTCCGGTGAGATTAACCGAGATCTTATTACATCTCAAAATACGACTCACAGAGTAGATGATGTTTGGCTTTGGAATCACTCGATTCAGATATCGGGTGAATGAGAAATTAATGCGTAAAGTTGTTGTATAACATGTGTGAGAGAGGAGTTGAAGGTGCGTTCAACTCAAACTCTCCCACATTGGAGAAATGAGAGACTTGAGCTCCATATATAAGAGCTAGTGTGACTCTTATGAATGTGCCCCTAGGGGCAAAGCACTTTTTGTGCAAAAGAGAGGACTTAGATAATTCCACACGCGCGCCGTCCGTCCTGGCCGGGCTCGGTTCGTTTTGGGTGTTACTATTAATTTTTTGGTCAAAATTTATTTATGGAATTAACCAAAAAGTTAATTTTTTGGAATGTGATTGTGTCGTCCGACCAATCAGAATTCATTGAGTCATCCAACCAATCAGAATTCAAAGATGCATCATCCGACCAATTAGAATAAAGGATTAAATCGAAATTAATCCCAATGTGCGTGGCAATAATAGGGTCGGACTTAATGACTTGTCTTGAGGGAAGGGTCAGCCGACCTGTGTCATTCAACCAATCAGATTTGAGTATCGGTTCATCCTCTCCACTATATAAAGAACCCTATGGAACACTTTCCCAGCAAGATTAAGACAAAATTTTGATTCGTGTGTTGTAGGATGATTACAAACCTATTATTTTACAGATCTAGTCGAATTTTTCTTACGTTTATCCTCGTGTTACTAATCGTCTATTGCAGATCCATAATTTGAGTGATGATTGGTGTTGGCACCAATCTGCATATATCGTAATTCCAATCTATTTACTGAATCTGTGTTGTTTCAATATCTGTTTTACCAATCATGCCAAGTTAATTTCTAACAGGTATGATGACGTGAAGGGTAAAGAAATTGATTCTTTAGTCATTAATGGTGGCATTATATACCTTGATTGTTATCACCAAAGTATGGCATGCCTTTACAATGTTTCCTAAAATATTGTCAGAGGAAAAAAAAGGCATGTTTTTTTGGTGTGAAATTGCTGCAAAAGGAAGAAAACAATTTGGAGGCCCCTCTTAATACTTTGTGCCTTGGTTTTAGTAACCCAAGGGTAATTGAGTCGGCCGGAAAGGAAAAAATACAGTGTTGAATTAGTGCCGACGTGAAAGCAATCAAAGCAGTGTAATGAATTTCTGCATGTAATTCCATGGAGTTGTTGCTTTATTGGTTGTGTGTGTCTTCTTGTACGTATGTTCTCTGGGTACTTTAGCTTTGGACATTAAGGTTCACCGTTTGTGAGTTTTTTCAATCACATGTAAATTGTGTTGCCACCAAATTTGTCAACTGACGATTTTAATGTATAAACATTAGGGTTCTTTCTCCAGTGATAACCTATTCAAAGCCTCAAGAACAACGAAAATACAAAGAAGGGGTGGTTGTGTAATGTTTTAGACTGCACTTGACAGTGATCAGCCTACATATCCAATGCGGGGATTGGAATCAAGTCTTCGTAGTTCCTTAGGGATCGTTTATATTGAGGGGCTTGTGCCCTAGAGTTAGCGTGTGGCGTGTCAATGGTGAAAACTGATTGACGTGTTCCCTAAGGAAAAAGATTATGACTAGTTGATCTCCTTGATTTTAGGAGGTAATTGTGACATTCAAATATTCGTATTAAGTGATAAAGATCAGAGCCTTTATGATTCGGGATTCCTTCTATAATTATCTGTTTATTATACACGTGGGAAATACGACTAAGGATCGACTTTGGCCGACTTAGCCGGCCAGAGCTGAACTGGCTAAACCTTTCTCTATTTTGGCCGACCTATGGAGGCTAGGGAGGATAGCCGAGCAGGTGTCAGCTCGGACTATTGCATGCGTAAGAGGCTGTCTGAAAGGGACTTAGTCCGACCTACAGAGGTCGGAATAGTGTTTGTGCCTATCTTGCTTGGAGGTCGACCTTGAGTAGAGGTCGATCAAGAGGGGCCGGGGAGAGTAGCCAAGCTACTCTGGCATAGCTGTTGGGACATCTGTCCCTTTAGACAGCATTTCTCACTCTACACTTAATGTTGAGCCACCGCAGAGGTGCCACGTGGGTAAGTTCAATTCTTGGCATCGTCATAAGCCCCCAGATCTAGCCGATCTTTGGGAGGTTGGGTCGGATTTGTTTGCATGTCGTGGCCTGACTTGGTTGTTTAATTTGTAGGTTTTGAATTCGAATGACCAGGTGGCAAAGCTAACTGTGACGTCATTACAGCTGTACCGGGAATCGAGGCGTCGTTGCCCACACACTAACTAAGGTCATATTTCGAGGTAAGTGAGGGGTTATAACCCCGTCAGATCAATCGTTTCATAACAAAGTTGTCTATTAAACTAGCAGATTTACTGCCGGTTGCCGATTGACATTCTTCATCTCTCAATCTTGAAATCTATTTTTAAAAGTAAGTGTTTGTCCCTTCGCATTTTAGCTTTGTAGCTTGATTTCCCTTGTCCTTACATATACACCTTATTTCCCCGGAACCCTAAGTCTGAATTCGCGGAGATGGCTATTGCGGATAGTAGAGACGTTGGGTCTATCTTTGGTAAAGAAGGCAAGGACGATATATGTGAGCGGTATGGGGTTGATAAAGCAAGATTTACCCCAAAGTTACCTTCGGAACCGCATTTATTTGCTCCGGACCCGCCGGAGGGTTTCTGTACGGTTCACCAGGAATATTTTGAGGTGGGTCTGAGGATGACTTTTTGCCCGGCGCTTCTCGCCGTACTCCGGCATTATGGCTCGGTATTTCCCAGATAGCCCCCAATGGCATCAGGGCCATCATTGGGTTAGCTATCTGGTGCCGGCTGCAAAACCTAAAGTTTAGCGTAAAGAAGTTTAGGTACTTCTACCACCGTGTGGGGGTAAAGGACCACCCCCTACCAGTATTATTTTCCCAGGAGGCAGGGCCGGTCATTCGACATTCCTATACCTCCCAAAGGCAAGGATTCTTTCAAATGATGGAAGGAGAGATTCTTCTATGTACGTCACGTAGATCACCCCGAGATGAGTGTGTGGAACATGGCCGATTTGGACAAAGATGACCATCCGGAGCTACCGGACACGTTGGTGGAGAAGATCCGGGAGTCTGGGTACTCTGTCGAGTGGTAGAATCTGTATGACGAGCTGATCACAGCTGCTCGGTTAGAGGACGCGGGGCCCGACCCCTATGTGGAATTTACTAATACCGAGTGGAAGTCCTATAGGACCTTTTCCCTTTACGATTTATTTATGTATTATTTCTATGCTCTCTTTTGACTGATACTTTGCTCGTAGGTTGATTTCGTAGACCTTTTGGCCGGGGAAGAAGGCGAAGTCGTAGTTCGCAAACTCGAGCTGACTCCACTGGTGCAAATCACGCCCGCAGAGGATCCTATTGTGGATGCCATTATGGCGGGTACTTCTCCGTCTGCTCCTCCTCAGGGGCATGCCGATCTAGGCATTTCTGAGAAGACAGTGGAAAGGGTCAGGTTGCCGGGAAGGCGGGACGGCCGAGGCTGTTGGAAATAAAATTTATGTTTTGATGATAATTCATCAGTTATTTTAATTGTTATATTTAACCCCATTGATGAAGTTTCATAACTAACTGTTATAGTGCAAAGCAAAAAGATGTCTAGAAATCAATGTATAGGATTTAATAGAGTCTGATATTTGTATAAGTTAAATCAGACAAGAACTGTAATAGATCTAGGATCAGAACTGAGAAAACGAGAAACTGACTTGTTGTGCTGAGACCACTAACGGATACAAGAATTCAAGTTTTAACGTTTGATTTCATCTAACCGTTGGAGAAACCTCTATAAATAGATCACTTCTAGCTCAACAAGAAGGGTGGAGTTCTAAGATAAATTGTATTCAAGTAAAAGGGAAATTCGATCAAAAAGAACTCCTGTTATGCACATTATTGCAAGATTAAGATCAATAATTCTTCAAGTGTTTATAAGCATTCAAGGAATGATCAAGAACAACACTAGAAGAGAAACAATGAGCCTGAGCATATTTTATATCTAGAAGAAGAAGCTCGTAACACAATTTGAATCATAGTTATTGATTCAAGCCTCAACTTTGATTTTTTTTCAAAGGTTTAGACTGCGAAACACCAAGAAGGTGTGAAGGACAGTTGAGTGCAGTCAGGAAGACTGTGTTTGAGTAGAAGACTGAAGCTGGGAGATTGTGAAGCTAGGGATTAGTGAAGGACAATCTAATGTTTAGAATATACTTTGTGTCTTATAACTGCAAACTTCAAGAACATAGTGGATTTGGCCTCCTACATCACAGGAGAAGAGAGGACTGACAGGATTACACCACCTGGAACCTCTATAATCTCTGTCTTATTTACTTACTTTACACCTTTATTTACTGCATCTAAGTTTATATTGCACCTGATCACAGACTCAGCAAACATAAGTAACTGAGTTAGCACAACACTGCATTTAATCTAGACAAACTGATAAACTCTAGTTTCATATAAAGGCTTAATATAATCCATTGCCGGTTAACTCAGTTAAGGATAAGTCAGTCTTGACTTATACTCAGCTAGGTTAGCTTAACTCCACACAATTTTAAAGGTGAACTCAATCTGTACAAGGTTTAGTTTTCAGTTAGGTTTTAAGGACAAGTTTATTCACCCTCCCTCTAAACTTGTGTTTAGCCTTTCCAATGGACCAACAATTGGTATCGGAGCAAATCTACTACCTTGAAGAGATCTCCGACTGAGTTCTATCAATTTAAAGTAACTGGGTAACAGTTGTTTCCGATACCAACAATTGGTATCAGAGCAGTTCTTTCTTTTGGAGGTGATCCAAAGTTGTTACTGCTTCGTGTGTTCAGTTTGAAGTAACTGGGTATCAATTATTTCCTACTGAGTTCTTCAGATATTGCATCATGGAATCATATAATCATTTTAGAAATATGCTTAGTTGTTCATTTTTTAGATTTGATGAA
This sequence comes from Gentiana straminea, assembly GCA_036785695.1. Taxonomy (NCBI): domain Eukaryota; kingdom Viridiplantae; phylum Streptophyta; class Magnoliopsida; order Gentianales; family Gentianaceae; genus Gentiana; species Gentiana straminea. The sequence goes on along the minus strand of JAVUPR010000538.1, from coordinate 1,969,392 downwards.
TACATAAGTAAATTTTAGGCTCTGGTGGCGGATCGATACTCAAGAAAAGTTGATTGAAACATTCATTGAAGATACACTCATTACAAGAAATGAAGATAATGCTGAAATTCTACCCATAAGCTTTGAAGGAAATGATCATGGTGAAAGTGATGAATAAATCATACTTTTTGGAACTGACCTGATAAGCAACAATGCTGGATTAGATAAAGGAAAGCAGATAATAGAAGATGAAGAAGCTAGAAATGAAAATTTATCTATCGAACATCATGACGTAAATGCTTCTACATCCAATTTTCACACTTCCATGAACAATCATCGAAATGAAGATTTCAACAAAGACTTAGACATACTCATAAAGGAATTAGAGGAAATTCAAAAGAATTATGAGAATATCAAAAAGGAAAAAGATTTGTTGAAAGCTGAAGTTCTAAGATTGAATGCTGAGATCAATTTTATCAAGGCTAACAATGGAATCAAGAAGAATTGCACAACTGATGAACTAACAGAAGTAATAAACATGAGGATTTTACAAGCACAGCTACGATAATCAAAGCTTTGGAAGAACCTAAATCCACAGCACTTGCAGCAACATTAAATGATGCTCAAGAAACATCCATAAATAATCTTCAACAGCTGGATGAAATGGAAGAAGAAATGGCACTTATGATGAGCAGAATCAGAAGAATGAAGACTGGTCATCTAGTAACTCAGAAGTTCATTAAGAAGACTCATGAGAAAAGGAAAGATGATTAATATCTTTACTTAAACTGTAAGAAGCCTGGTCACTATAAAGCTGAATGTCCAGAACTGACCAAGAAGACTCATCAATGAAGAACAGGCAGAAGAGCATTGTTAGCTGGAGGTGAATCTGACTATGAAGCTGGTACAGAAAGGTTATCTGACGATACAGCTTTAATGGCTCACATGGAAGATTCCAATGAGGTATGTGAATCAAATTCCAAATACAGCTCAGCTCAGATTTCCATGCAAAATGCATGTTCTTCAACGGCCGATTCCACTCCAAAGAACTCTGAATTAGAAGAAACTCTTGACGAATTGATGAGTCAGCTTGTCACCATACAAGTTGTTTGTGAATCAATCAAAGTTGAGAAAGAAGTTCTAATTCTAGAAGTCAAAAGATTGAAAGATGAGTTGAACACGTTAAAACTAAGCAGAACTGATAAGGGAAAGAGTCAGTATCAGCCTACTACATCAGCAGCAGCAACTGAATCTTTTGCTCAATCTAGTTCAACCACTAGATTCAAATCAGGCAAGCCATATGGAGATAAAACTGGCTTAGGATTTGATACACAGCAAACTTTGAAGGGAGGAACGAGTATGTCAACTGAACCTAATGCCAAAACTGGTGTTAAGTTCGTAGCTGAACAATGTCCTCAAATTAAGAAGCTAAACCAGTAAAACAAGTTCAACGTGAATCAAGTCGATCACAAAGATCGGTTTTCAAAGATGTCGACGTAAAACAACAACAGATTCAACCAAAAAGGTAAATCAGCTGCACATCATGAATATCGAAAAGGTAGATCAACTGCTGCATCTACTAAATCTAATCAGGCTAAGAACCAGAAAAACTTCAGTCAAAGTAAATCCAAGAATATCAATTATTCAAAGATTCACAAAGTCAGGGGGAAAGGCAAATTATTTCCAACTGACGATGACTGGAATTTCTCTGAATCTACTATTAAAACTGATAGAAGCAATCATTTCAGACAGAAAACTTATCACAAGTTTCAGTCTAAAGGTCAGCAGAGGAATCAATTCAGTCCTCAGCAGAAACCTCAGTACCAAGGTCATCACAGACCTCAGTACAAAAGAAATGATGGTTATTATTCAAGTTACAATAATAGGAAGCATCATGGTAATCAGTTTCAGCCAAAGGATCTGAGAGATCATATAAATAAGGCACAGTCCAAGCATAGATACTATACGAGTGTGGCTTACATATATGAAAACAAGTGCATCCGAAAAATACCTAAAGGATAAATTCCCAAGGTTGTACTGACAACTGACCCCCATGTACCCAAATAGAGTTGGGTACCTAAAAATGTTTAATTTATTTTGCAGGATATTTGGTACTTTGACAGTGGATGTTCAAGACACATGACAAAGAGCAATGACTGTCTAAGTAATTTTATTGCAAAAGATGGACCAAAAGTCATTTTTGGAAGTAAAGACAAACATGGATATACCAAGGGTTATGGTACCTTGATCAGAAATGGACTCACAATAAAAAATGTATCCTATGTAGAAGGATTGCATTACAATCTACTCAGCACCAGTCAATTTTGTGACATGGGATACAGAGTTACGTTTGACAATGATTTATGCATTGTCGTCAGCGAAACATCATTTCAAGTTGTTCTAGCCGGAAGAAGAAAAGAGAATATGTATGTTGTAGATTGGACTACGGCAGTTGCAGAAACTTGTTTACTTGTGCATACCAAATCAGAAGTCAGCTGGTTATGGCACAAGAAACTGAGTCATCTTAACTTTGATGACATCGACATACTTGTCAAAAAACAGCTAGTAATTGGACTACCTGAGATTACCTACAAGAAGGATAGCTTATGTGATGCTTGTCAGCAAGGAAAGCAAACAAAAGCAAGTTTCAAGACTAAATCACAGCATTCAACAACCAGAGTCCTGGAACTACTACATATAGACTTATTTGGACCTATCACACCAATCAGTATCTGTGGATAGAAGTATACATTTGTGGTAGTAGATGATTATTCAAGATACACTTGGGTTATTTTCTTAACAAAGAAAAGTGAAACCAAGAAAAGACTTACATAACTCCTCAAAAGACTTCAGAATCAGAAGAGTGTCTTAGTTGTGAAGATAATATCCGATAAAGGAACTGAATTCCTCAACAAAGTGATTATCGAATACTGTGAAGAAAATGGTGTTTTACATCAACTTGCAGCCACAGAAACACCTCAACGGAATGGTGTAGCTGAAAGAAGAAACAGAACATTCAAAGAAGCAGGAAGGACTATGATCTGTGAAGCAAAATTGCATGAAAGATATTGGGCAGAAGCAATTAACACAGCTTGCTACACATAGAACAGAGCTCTCATGAATAAGAGACATGAGAAGACACCTTATGAAATTAGGAATGGAAGAAAACCAAATGTTTCATACTTTCCTGCTTTTGGAAGCAAGTGTTTCATACACAATAATGAAAAAGATCAACTTCATGTTTTTCAACCCAAAGCTGATGAAGGAATATTTTTGGGATATTCAAGTGTCAGCAAAGCATTCAGAGTACTTAACAAAAGCAAACTCAAGCATGAAGAATCAATTCACGTAGTATTTGATGAACCAAACTTTCCTGGTGAAGAAAATGAAATCAGACCAGAACCAGTTTCTCAGCCTCAGTTACCAGTTTACCAAAATCAGTTTATGTTGACATTGAAAGATTAAGGATCTCAGAATCATCAGATCAAGATCAACCTCAGTTTCCATCAACTGAACCACCTACAGTTGAACAACATGATTCTGACCCAGTTCAAGATGATGAAGATGAAGAAAATCAAGAACAAATTCCTGAAGAACCAGTTCAACAGAATGTAGATCCCTTGATGCAACCTCCATTACATCAATGGATGAGGAATCATCCTGAAGAACAGGTGATTTGTGATACTCAAGCTGGTGTTCGAACAAGACATCAACTAGATGCAATGATTGCATGTTTCCTATCTCAATCTAAACCTAAAGAGATGGAAGAAGCTTTGAAAGATCCAGATTGGATATTAGCTATGAAAAAAGAACTGAATGAATTTGAAAGAAAACAAGTATGGGAACTAGTAGACAAACCAGATCATGTAAACATCATTGGCACTAAATGGGTTTATAAAAACAAGCTTGATGAAGATGGGAATATCATCAGAAACAAAGTTAGACTTGTAGCTAAAGGATATTCTCAAGCTGAAGGCATTGATTTTGATGAAACTTATGCACCAGTTGCAAGACTTGAAGCAATCAGACTTTTTCTCGCCCATGCAGCTCACAAGAAATTCAAAGTGTACCAAATGGTTGTCAAAAGTGCATTTTTGAATGGAATTCTAGAAGAAAAAGTCTATGTTCAACAACCACCTGTATTTGAAATTAAAGATCAAGCTGATAAAGTCTTTAGACTGAGAAAAGCTCTATATGGACTGAAACAAGCACCAAGAGCTTGGTATGAAACTCTATCTCAGTTTCTAGTGGATAATGGATTTATCAAAGGAACCATTGACAAGACTTTATTCAGAATGAAAGTTGAAGAAAATAATTTACTTGTTCAGATCTATGTTGATGATATTATCTTTGGATCTGAAAATGAGCAACTCTTTGAGAAATTTGCAAGTTTAATGAAGAGCAAATTTCAAATGAGTATGATGGGAGAACTGAATCATTTTCTCGGTTTACAAGTTAAACAAATGGATAATGGGATATTTATTCACCAAACTAAGTATACAAGGGAATTGATCAAGAAGTTTGGAATGGAGAAATCAATTGGAATTTCAACACCAATCAAAACTAATATCAGATTAGATGAAAACAAAGAAGGCAAGGACGTGGATCAAACTCTCTATAGAAGAATGATTGGAAGTCTACTTTATCTCATAGCTAGTAGACCTGACATATCTTTTGCTGTTGGTGTTTGTGCTAGATTTCAAACAAGTCCTAAAGAAAGTCATCTCACTGTTATAAAAAGATGCTTGAAGTATTTGAAAGATACAGAAGGAGTTGGGATATGGTATTCAAGAGAAGGAGAATTCAAACTGATATCCTACTCATACTTTGACTATGCTGGATGCATAGTGGATAGAAAAAGTACTTCAGGAACATGTCAGTTATTGGGAAATAGACTTGTGTCATGGTTCAACAAGAAGCAAAACTCAGTCTCTACTTCAAAAGCTGAAGCTGAATATATCGCAGCTGGAAGTTGTTGTGCTCAAGTTTTATGGATCAGACAACAACTGAGAGATTATGGGATATAAGAAGGAATGATTCCTATAGTGTGTGATAATACAAGTGCAATTGCAATAACTAACAACCCAGTTTTGCACTCAAGGACGAAACACATTGATGTGAGACATCACTTTATAAGGGATCATGCTAAAAAAAAGATATTACAGTTCTCTATGTACCTACTGAAGATCAGTTGGCAGACATCTTTACTAAGCCTTTGGACAAAGAGAGATTTGCCAAACTGAGAACTGAGTTGGGTATAATAAAAGTCAGTTAAGTCAGTTTAAGCCAGAGATTCGTCTAGGGGATTGATCTTTGTTACGTTGGGTGCGCTCACTTAACAGATCAGTCATTGACATCAACAATCTCAAACTGACCAACTGAAACTGAAAGATTTGACAGACCTGAAAGGTTACTAAAAAACTGACCTCAAGTATTAGTTTATTCGACTGAACCGACAGCGGTTACATCGCATTTAATTCCCGCCGTTTGCCAGAACCTGTTGCTTGTACACCCCTACTAACTGTCAGAACAGTACATGCATCGGTTACACAAAACCGTCAGGAATTTGAAAGGATTGTACTAAATCCTCACAAAATCTTGTACCCACTCACTAAACCGTCTTACAAAACCACCTATATATCCACCCTCTTTTGCATATCTTTTCACACACACAAGAAAGATCTAATCTTTTTCTCTCAAAAGCCAAAATTACATCTTTCTTATTTTCTCTTCAAAACTCAGAAATTTTTTAATGGCAGTTTCAAAGAAAACACAGGAAGAAGGCTCATTACTGAGTTGGAAACTTTATCTTTCGAGCAATATGAAGAACTATGCAATAACACCCTTTTAGCAAGTCTTATTTGCGAGAAGATCAAACGTCAGCCAGGATTAAGAGATATCCTGGAAGTTACTTTCAAAGAAAAACGTGATTTAGAAGGGATCTTACAGTTTTGGGAGAACATGAGAATGATAAGGAACTCCCTAATCACAAAAGTTTGAGGTAAAAGAATCATTGTTAATGAACAGGTCATCAGGTTGCTATTTGATTTCAAGGAACCAGTTGTGAAATCAATGATTTGAGTTGTTTACCACTTCAAATGAGCGCCTTTCTCAGAAAAATCTCCTTAAGTAAGGAACCAGCAACTCTTTGCACTCATTTCGATGAACTCAAACCAGAATTTGTACTCCTCGGCAAATGGCTCAGCAGACACATCATTGGCCATCACAAAGGAAAAGCCAAGTTATCTGAAGACATCATTTATTTTAAGAACATAATCTGGGATGAATTTGATTTTAATTGGGCATGTTATGTATTTAATCCGCTAAAGCAACAACACATAGCTGAATTGGAAAGTGTTCAAAGAGCTCAAGCTGAAGGAAGAGAAACAGTTGGAAAATTTCGACTGAAAAAGTAACTCAGTGGAGTTATTCAACACTATTTGGAAAGACTCAAGGCAGGTAATGCAGCAGAACAATCTGCTGGTGCATCTATACAAATAATGGATACATCAACTGGAGATGTAGCTATAGTCCAATCTAGGAAAGAAAAGGCTTCTCAGCCTGGAGAAAAGAAGAAAACCGTGTCTCAGCAGATAGCTGAACACAAAGGAGTCAAACGAAAAGCTGACTCAGAGAAAGTTAAGTCAGTTGGCAAAAGTTTATTCCCAGGTACTTCAAGTCAGTTAGCACCAACTGAGGGGGAACAACAACTGACAACTGGAGTCACTAGATAGGACGTTATAGAAACTGAATTGTTTCTCGATTACAACAGACAATTTCAGAGAAACAAGTTTCCGTTATGCATGCAGAAAAGGAGCAACAGCAATTTCAGCAGCAACTAGCTCAACAACAAGCTCAGCAACCATCTCAGTTTATCGAAGCTGACAGAATCATCAGGCTGATGAAGATGAAACTCAATACTGAAGATTGTAGAGAAGCTACTCTAGTAAGTGAAGAAAAGTAATTGTTGAAAAAAACTTGAAATCAAGGATTTATACACTCTATTTCCATTAAATGATTTTCTCACAAATTGTTTCAGAAGATTCACTGAGATAGATAAACGAGGAAAATCAGCCACGTCATCAGTTTTAGATAATAAACATAAGAAGGATGATGACAAAGATGACGAATCGAAGAAAGAAGCTGATAAGGCTACAGATTTGCAAACTGAAATTCACCCTCAAGCTCAAACTGCGAATCAACACAAAGAATTGCTAGTTGTAAACCAATCAACTGACAACCAGCAAATAGATGGAAAGGATCAGTATCAGCAACTCATGGTAATTGAAGATGATACTCAGCCTAAGATTCAACAAGAAGAAGCAACGGATCCATCTGAATTTTTGACAAGAGATGAAATGAGCAAAGTTCAAGAAAATCTAAAGATTATGCTCAACCAAAAGGATGCTTACAATGGCCTTTTGAAAATTATTTCTGGATACTTGGATTATCGAAAGAAGACGGGCGTCTCACCAAGTTGGATATTATTCAGAAATCATCTTCTAGCTCGGCATCAGAAATTCCCAGTCTTAAGGAGAAACTTGAAGTCTCAACCATGGAAGATAGAGAGACACATGCTCAAGCACAATGGCATTTAAATCAATGCATCTATGTGTTAGAAACTTAGCTGGAAGAAGTGCTTGATTCTCAAAAGACTATCTTAGTAGACCAACATGCCACCCATCAGTTGGTAAATCAGTTGTATGATGCCAAAAAGGGGGAAGCTGAAGAAGAAACGCTGAGATTACTTGACAAAAAGATGAAGCTGGAAGAAGAACTTAAGAAATACAAATCAAAAGCAGATCCTTATGTTCTTGTAAAAGAATTAACTACAAACAGCTAATTGAAAAATACAGTCAACCTGGAGAAAGGAGAGTTACTTTAACAAAGGATTTGGGGATGAAGTTTGTCAATGATCCCAACAATGTCAAGCTGAAGTACAAAGACAAAACTTATGAAGAATCTCTTTGTAACGCCCCGTTCCCGGACACCGAGTCCTTATCCGGAAATGAAACGTTCGGCACGTATAAAATAAAAGTAAATTCACTTTATACGTAAGCCTCTACTACGTCGTATCAAATTAAAGCAAACAGAAGCAAAAACTCGGGTATGAAATTTCTAAACGTTTAAGAATAGAAAAGGAAATCTAAAAGCGGAAATGTAAATTTATTACATTTGAGAAAGTACGAAAAAAATCCCAAAAGGAAAGTGCTACAAGTCTCGAAAGACCAAAAGTCTACCTCAAAATTTTCAAAAGTAATCCAAATGTAAAAGTAAAGCTTGAAAATGATAAGTCTTCAACGAGCGCCGTCAAACGTCGTCATCGAACTCCTCCTCGAAAACCTGTTCGTCTTCTCATCCCCAAACACATAGAAAACATGCATTTGAGGTAAGTACAACGTACTTAATAAGAAAGAGAAGCTATGATAACAACTATAGTTTATAAGGAGAAGATATTTAATTAAATTGGTTGTTTATTTGAGACCGACTCAACCTAGGGTTCAATTCATGTCCATCAACACAAATTTACTAAACGTTCCTACTTAGCTTATCTATGTTACAACCGCACTCAAGGGCACTACGCGCATCCATTCATCAGGGTCCCTCCGTACTTAGGGTCATTATGACCTACGGAGTTCTTCTACCTCGGGAACACTCTTTTGCAACATATTAGTGGATCACACCAATATCCACGAAGTCTAGAAAAGGTAGACTCCGATAGCTTGCGCGTCTCAGCAGAGTCCCTCTGTACTTAGGGTCATTGACCTACATAGTTCCTCCACCTTCAGAGGTAGCACATGCATCGTGTTCGGTAAAAACTAGTTTTAAATTTATAAACCGAAACACCCCAAGTATAAGGATCGTAGTATAGGGTGTTTACGGATCGTCCTAAGGGAGTGGAATGTTTATCGGATTCAAATATAAATCTATATCAATTATGTCACAATTATCTATCTAAACTACCAAACTAAGGCTGAAACTAACTAAAACCTAAAACTATCAACTAAAACTAAAACAGGAAATAAAAACAAACAGAAAATAAGAAAACAAAAAGCCAGACGAGCGTTCACTAAAGTGAACGAGCGTCTGAAAACAAAATCTAACGGACGGGCGTCTGCTCTTGCGGACGAGCGTCCAACTACGAACTGGAACAGAAAATATGCAGAAAAACAGTAGGAAACTAGGGTTTATAAAACTAAAACTTAAACTAAACTTAATCTAAACGATTCGATTAATAAACAATAAAGGGAAACACAGCGAGGCGATCAGATTCCACCTATCAACCAACAACCCCAACTAGATGGTGATTAAAAAGACATAGTTTTTAGTAGTGATTTTACACGAATTCAATTAAATATCTTCAATCAAATTCTAGGGTTTCGTTTATCTTTTCAAATAAACTAAACATACAATCAACACGAAATCACGAGGTTGTTTCCAAACTCTTACTCAACTAATCATGTCTAATCTCTTATAACATGATTAGATGCATTACTTTGAATAAAATCAAACTCAAATAACATACTTTCATATATTGATTCAAGCGTCAAATAAACATAGATCGTTTCATCAAATCTTAATTCAATAAAAACTTAAACAACATAAAACAGATCCAAAGTAATGAAAAACTATGAATTAAACTCACTAAACATAAGCATCGAACTCCTCTAGTTGGTTTGTGTGGTTGATAGGCTTCCTCCGTCGACTCACTGCAAGGTTTCTAGCCAACAATCATGTTGGAGATGATTGTTGGTTGGGAGATTTGCATCTCTGTGAAATTAGGGTTCTCTGGCCGCAGCTTTTTGGTGAATTTGCGTTCTCAATTATGTGGTATATGAATTAGGGTTGGGGCTGCCGCTTTATTTATAGAGTTCTAAGTCGGTTAGGGTTAAGTCGGCAACGGACGCTCGTCTGGTCTTGTGGACGCCCGTCCAAGCTGCCTGGACGCTGAGTAAACGCTCGTTCATCCTCCGTCCGAACTCTCTGAATGTAAAACACAATTCCGGACGCTCGTCCACTTTATCAAACGCCCGTCTGGAATGGACGCTGCACGAACGCTCGTCCAAGATGCTGAGGGTCGGATTTCATCATCTTTATCCAATTTCTTCAAGCCAATTCCAACTCTATCTCTTATAATTCGACTTGAGCTTCATTTATCCTCTTTATGCACTCGAAAATCAACACCTACATGATAAATAAATAATGCAAAAATGTAATAAAATCCAAATAATAATAATTCCATTAAATCAACACTTAAAATCATCAATTTTGCATACAACCCTCTTAAAATCATCTCTATTAAATAATTACACGTAAACCCTTAATTCTCATGTAAATTATGCAAATGTGGGAAAAATAATAATGAAATACACCCTTAATAATCATATAAATATGGCCTTAACAACACCCCCACACTTAGCTTTTCGTACGTCCTCGGACAAAACAATCAAAACTATAGCTCAACTTTCATGCAATCCACATAGATCTCTAACTCACGTAACCACAGATACAACAACTATAGCAAATGATACCAACACAGAGATAGATTCGGTGTAAGTGTGACAAGCCGTTCTCAATCTAACAAGCCTTTCAAAGAAATATCCTCTCAGCAATTCCAATGACTATCCTAGGTCTAGACAATAATAGCTCCACTCAAAGCCTTCCCACGCACTCAGTAGGATAATCCCTACAGCATATCATGCGGTTCTACTGGGTATAAGATCCATGATAACAAAGACTCTACTTTATTTTTACTCATCATTTTCGAAATTTTCAAATTTGACGCATATCAGAATAAGCTCTTACCCATCATAGTAGAATAGGACATTTCGAGATAATCCCCTACCTACTCAAATCATAAGGTAGCTTCTCCTGACTGTCGTGAGCCATTGGTCATCATAGTGGAATAGGACATTTCGAGATAACGCCCTACCTCACTCCAATCATCGACCAGCTTCCGACAAACGTATTTATTAATAATTGCTCACTCACTTTATTTATTCACTTTTCAAAGTCATAAGTTACATCTCACCTATCACATTCAAACTTTATGATATTCACAGCACACGGTCTAACTAAGGTGTTACTATACTGACCTTCCTAAGATAAATCATCAAAAATAATGAAAGGATATAATTCAAAAGTCATGCTTCAAAATCAAAGGCTTTCGTGAGTGTGAAACGAAACTATCTCCATAAAAGTAAAACATGCTATAATTATCTCACTAAGTCACATACTATCATCGTTAGAAAACTACAACTAGCAAGCATCTAGTCCCAATTATATGCACGAGACTCACAAAAAATTTAAAATTTCGCAAAAAAATTTAACATTCACTCATATTTCAAAGGATATAGCATAAAAACATACCCAAACACCCCCCCACACTTAAATCACATTATGTCCGCAGAATGTGCAGAATAAAAGAAAAAGAAAACTTAGCTGGTTTCAACAGTGGTTGTCGAATGAAAGTTGCGAGGTCGCCGGAGCATGAATATACCGCCGCAACTCGAATAGACACACCGGACAAGAGTAACTCGAAAACCTGCTCAAAAGTATCTGCAACACTCGACATACCATATAATCTCGGGGTACACGGGGTATATGAGCAACACATAACACAAAACACTCACAATGAACGTAAGAGGAATAACCATCAACACAAAATCAACTAAAGTATTATTTCTAACACAATAAAACAAAACAACCTAAGAAAACAAACAAAGAAAACTAGGTTGCCTCCTAGGAGCGCTCTTTTAATGTCAATAGCTTGACACAAAGTTCAAAAGATCAACCCGGATCGGGCCACTTCGGTTTGACTACCGCCACCTCAGTATCAGAATCAGAAGTATTGGGGCGGAAATGATTTTCACCACAACAACAAGTCAAGTGCGCTATAAGATCATTAAACTTTTCTCTCCAAACGACACTGACTCTCTTCTTCTTGTTCTTGCGGATGATAGGCATAGGCATAGTGGTATGATCAGAAGTTTCAGCAGAAGGTACCTCACGGGTGGATATAGGAATGTCATCATCATCTGACTCAAAGAAATAAGAAGGAATCTCCTCACAAATCGTGACATCCGTACTCTCATCTCTCGCTTTGGAAATAAAGAATCTCGGCTTTTCCTTTGGTTGCCCAAAATATTTCTTAAGTCTATGACCATTCACTTTGAAAGCTTGATTACCATACCCGTTCAAAGTAATTACTCCACTTGGATTAACCTCGAGAATCTCAAAGGGACCGACCACCTAGACTTTAGCTTACCAGAAACAAATGAAGTCTAGTATTATAGAGTAAAGCCATTTCACCAACTTTGAATTCTCGGTCCTTGATCTTAGCGTCATGGGGAGTATCTTCGTTCTCTCCTTGCCGATTTTAGCATTCTCGTATGCACGGAGTCCGAATTCGTCGAGCTCGTTCAATTGTAACAACCTTTTCTCCCCACGAGTTGGCTATCAAAATTTAAGAATTTAATTGCCCGTAAAGCTCGTGTTCAAGTTCGACAGGTAAATGACAAGCTTTGCCATAGACCATTTGGAAGGGTGACGTGCCCATCGGGGTCTTGAATGCGACGATAGGCCCACAACGCGTCATCCAACTTAAGACTCCAATTAGATCGATTATTGTTCACGGTCTTCTCCAAAATTCTTTTCAAGCTCTGGTTGCTTACCTCGACTTGGCCACTAGTTTGAGGATGATATGGTGTACCAATCTTATGTTTGACACCATACTTTTCAAGGATTTTGTCAAGCGGCGCATTGCAAAAGTGAGTGCCTTCATCACTAATGAGTGCTCTCGGACAGCCGAATCTAGTAAAGATATTCTTTTGCAAGAATTTCTTTACAACCTTGTGATCATTAGTTTGAGTAGCTATGGCCTCGACCCACTTTGAAACATAATCCACACAGACGAGGATATACTTATTACCACATGAAGATGGAAAGGGTCCCATAAAATCTATGCCCCATACATCGAAAACTTCGCATTCAAGAATGGGCTTAAGTGGCATTTCCATCCGACTACTCGCCGTCCCGCCTCGGCACCTATCACAACCTTTACAAAAGGCTTCTGCATCTTTAAACAGAGTTGGCCAGTAGAATCCAGCTTGAAGAATCTTTGCAACCGTCTTTGGTGTTCCATAGTGACCTCCGGTAGGACCGCTATGGCATTGTTCTAAGATATCCCATTGCTCATGCTCAGGAACACACCGTCGAAGCAACCCGTCTTTACAGACTCTGAACAAATAAGGATCTTCCCATACGAGATATTTAAGATCAGAAAAGAACTTTTTCTTCTCCCCGATACGTCATATCCTCTAAATGACCACTCGCTAAATAGTTGACGTAGTCGCATACCACGGCCTAACCGTTTCAAGCTTCATCAATTGCTCGCCTGGAAAATCAATGCCTATATCATTGTGATTTTCTCGCACCCTCATTTACTAAGCGAGATAAATGATCACCACAATATTCTCACTACCTTTCTTATCTTTAATCACAAGGTCAAACTCTTGTAGAATTAAAATCCATCTAAGTAACCTTGGTTTGGCATCTCGCTTTATCCATAAGGTAGCGTAAAGCCGCATGATCCGTCCATACAATCACTTGAGATCCTAGAAGATAGCTTCTAAACTTGTCAATGGCAAAGACGACGGCTAAGAATTCCTTCTCGCCGTAGTATAATTGCATTGAGCCGGGTTCAAGGTACGACTCGCATAATAGACGGGCCTGAACCTTTTATCAAGTCTTTGACCTAAAACTGCGCCTACAGCGTAATTAGAGGCATCGCACATCAACTCGAAAGGCTTGGTCCAATCAGGTGCAACTAAAATAGGGGCACTGATAAGCTTATCTTTCAGACAATTGAAAGCTTCCTTGCACTTCGCATCGAACAAGAAATCTACATCTTCTTTCAAGAGATTTGATAAAGGCTTGGCGATGGTAGAAAAGTCTCGAATAAACCGCCTGTAGAAGCCAACGTGTCCTAGAAAACCTCGTACCTCTTTCACTGTCTTAGGGTACGTCATCCTTTCGATGGCTTCAACCTTAGCCTTATCAACTTGAATACCAAAGCATTGGACACCTTATGTCCCAAAACGATTCCTTCGTCTACTAGAAAATGGCATTTTTCCCAGTTAAGCACCAGATTTTTCTCAACACACCGTTGGAGTACCATATCTAGATTCTTTAAGATTTCATCAAAGCTATCGCCATAGACTGAGAAGTCATCCATGAAGACCTCCATGCATTTCTCAACAAGTCCATCAAAAATGGCCAACATACACCGTTGAAAAGTCGCGGGTGCATTGCATAGACCGAATGGCATTCTACGAAAAGCAAAAGTACCAGATGGACACGTAAACGTTGTCTTCTCTTGGTCATTGGGGTCGATGGCTATCCGGAAGTAACCGCAGTATCCATCGAGAAAACAATAATACTTGTGACCACTCGCCTTTCAATAAGCCGGTCAATGAAGGGTAGGGGAAAGTGGTCCTTGCGCAACCTCATTCCGCCTACGATAGTCTATACGTACTCGTAGCCCGTCACGAGACGCAAGGCAACTTCCTCCCCTTTTTCATTCTTTTCTACCGTAATACCGCCCTTCTTTGGCACAACTTGAGTAGGGCGACCCACTCGCTATCGGCGATTGCGTAGATGATTCCCATGTCAAGCCACTTTATAACCTCCTTCTTGACAACCTCTTGCATATGCGGATTCGGCCTTCGCCGAGGTTGTCTTACCTTTTTAGCTCCTTCCTCCGTTCGGATTTTATGCATGCATATGTCCGGGCCGATCCCTCGGATATCACCCACTTGCCAACCGAACGCGAGGATGTTTTTCTTAAGCACTTCTATCACCGTGCTTCTTGCTCTTGGTCGAGTTTCGAAGAAATGATCAAAGGCAATTTATCTCCATCCTTAAGAAAGATATACTTAAGGTGTTTCGGAAGCGGTTTGAGCTCTAAATCGCAGGTGGTTGCTCAATGCTAGACTTTAACGGGCCACCTTTCTCCTTATGAGCTTGAAGTGGTTGACAAGAGAACACCTCATCTTCCCGAGGCTCAACCCCGTAAAGGTACCGGATCAAATCATCCATCGGAATCCTCCGGTCAACACTTGCTTCCTTTTTCTTGTGATCGATCATTTTTCTTAACTCTTCGTCTTTAAGCTCTTCTCGCTAACTCCTCCCAATCATCTACTTCCCAATGAGTAGCTTCTCTCCAAAACTCTACCTCGTCCCAACTACCCATCGAGCTTCTTCTTCACCAGGGATGAAGTCTTCCCGACTCGCTCTTTGAAATCATCGTTTGTTGCTTTGGGCATCTCCATGCTTCTAACTCAATAACGAGCTCGCATGAGCGAGTGACGATGACTCGTCAATGCCTACGGCCGGAAATGAATTAGAAGATGGTCCGCGCCACACCGGATCCTCAATGTCCATGACTTCAAAAACACCTATCTCTCGTAAGCTCCATTGCATCTTCATAATAGGCATCTCCTCCGTCCTCATATATGGCTTCGACAAACGATATTTCATCAATTACGGCTCTTTCGGATGTGTCCCTCGTGTGAAGGTGACAGATGTGTCACCGACTCTAAGAGTAATCGTCCTTTGCGTAAGTCGATGAGAGCGTTAGAAGTGTCTAAAAAGGTTCGGCCTAGAATTAGAGGCATCTCCTTATCGTGTGGATAGTCTAGAATAACCCGCCGGTAGGGAAGACTAAATGTTCAATTTGAAGGAGAACATTAGCTACACAACCGGCTGCAGTACGACTAGATTTGTCTACCATCTGAAGAGAAATGGGGCGTTCCCGCATCCTTTTATCTAACCCGAGCTTCTTGCATACATTTAATGGCATCACATTGATGGAGGCCCCTGAGTCGCATAAGACATTTTCGAATAAATGGCCTTCGATCTCACAGGAGATTGAAGGTCTGCCAGGGTCACCTCGCTTAACAGCAATTTTCTGTGAAACCATCGCGCAATCTTCTCGAAACACTTCTTCAGCCATCCCCTGAAGCTTTCTCTTGCTCCCACAGAATTCTTTAAGATACTTAGTACATTTAGGCATTTCGTACAATACCTCGGCTAAGGGCATACTCACTTTAGTGTCCCTAAGCATCCTCCTCACCCCAGCATACTGCTTGTCGTTAGTGAGGGCTTTCTCTTTCCTTTTTGGTGGATAAGGAAGGGCTTTATCATTCTTCGTGGCCTGATTCTTTATCGCCTCATCCTCCTTATCCTTCCATCTCACAAACTTCTCTTCCTTTTTGTTAGTCAGGGGTACTGCCCCTTGACTTTCCTTCCTTTCCTCATCATCAGAATTATTTTCATCCTCCGAAGAATTGTCACTAAGCTCCTCCTCATCATTGCTTTCTTCGGCATGTGATTTCTGATTTCCCCCTCCTGAACTCATGGCGTCAGGAGGGGCTACTCGTTTCCCGACATCTTGCCGGGTCCAGCCTTCTTACCACTTCTCAGAGTTACTTCGTTCAACTCCTCTTCTTGTCCATACTCCCACTGAGGTGTAATGGCAGTGCAAACATTCACATCAGCTTTCGGATTTCTCTCGGTATAACTCGGGAGTTTACCGTGAGGTCTCGCTTGCTTGCCGGTCCGCCATTTGACCAACTTGTCTCTCAATTGCTTTAACACTAGTAGACGAGTCTTCACCATGTCTACCACTCATCGAATTTGTGTTGAGGGACACATGAGGTGGTATGATTATTGTTCGAGTTTGATTCCACCACCTTGGGGCCTTTGGGAGTTCTGAACTGGCCTTTGATAGTTCGAGTTGAAAGAATTTGAATTTGAAGGGCCAGGTGGTAACTTGGCTTGATTGAAGTTTTGTCTTTGAAACCCTGAGTAGTTCTGGCTTTGATTGAAGTTTCGGAAGGGTTGGTTTTGATTATCCATTAAGTTCACTTCTTCCGTCATCTCAGTCCCTGCCTGTGGTTCAAGATAATTTGAATCGAAGGTCGCATCGAAGATTGGCCAACCGCTTGCTTATCAATTCCATTTGAGCAACTAACAGTTGTGTATCAGGATTGCTTGCAGTACCTTGTTTCTTAACAATATTGGTCTTCTTGGGAGTCGACCACATATTGTTCTTGGCTATTGTCTCAGCCACTCTATAGGCAGTCTCATCACCTCCCCCTAAGAAGGATCCATGAGCCGTGGAGTCAAGATAGTCTCTATTAGGGTTGAGAGACACCTCTGTAAAACAGTTCCAACAACTCATGTCTGTCATATCCGTGATTGGGGCACTTCCTCATCAACAGATTTAATCTCTCCCAAGCCTTGCCAACAGTCTCATCCTCCATCTCGCTCAAACGTAGCTATTTCCCGTTTCATCTCCATAATCTTGCCTGGTGAAACCCACTTGAGAGCGAAGGCTCTTTTGACATCATTCCATGTATGGAGGGAATGATGTGCTAACGACTTAAACCATCTCGCTTGCTTCACCTTTTAAAGCAAAAGGAAATAGCTTCAACTTTACGATCTCGTAATCAACACCAGGATAATGGCCTCGCTTCACGATTTGTACGAATGTGGACAAGAAGTCGTGCGGGTCTTCTTGAGCAGTGCCATGGAAAGAGCTATTCTGAACTAGAGCAACTACTCCGTTCTTTAGATCAAAGTTCGCTCCTCCCATGTCGGGAGGACGAATAGGTCTATGCCCCTCGAGAAAATCTTGATTAAGATATGGAGTGTAGGGGTCCTGGTTCAGTTGATTAAGCTGGTTTTGTCTAAATTGTTGAAGTTGTTGAGTTATGCCGCCTTGCCGATTCTCGTTGTTGCCGCAGCTTGCATCCGTTGAAGGAGTAAATTTAACCGAGCTTGGGCGTCGGGATTTGGAATTGGTGGATCTTGATCCGCCATTTTGTCCAAATGCGGGAGAAGCCTTCTTCTAAGGATAGATCGTTCGGCTCGTGATCAAAGATCGAAGTCCCTTCTTACTTCTCGTTTGCATAAACCAAGAAAGGAAAAGGAAGAAATCAACCCTTTGGGGTTGATTAGAATAGGTTTAGAAAAGATTAGATGGTTTAGAGGAAGAAAAGAGAAGAGAGAAAAGAAGTGATGATTGAACGAGATCGAATCGGCGTCCGTGTTAGTGGACGTTCGTTCGAACCGAACGCTCGTTCGGTTGAATGAACGTTCGTTCGGAGGACGACTTGAGGTGGACGGGCGTTCAAGTTGTTGAACGCTCGTTCGTATACGAAAACCTAAAAACTAAGGTTACCGTAAATTAAAAACGAGATAAAAAAAAATAAAAGCGAGAAAAGACTTATGGAAATAAAATCAAACAAATCTATAATTACGGAAACAGATCTAAGCTATATAAAAAAAATAAAAAAAATTGTTCGGTAAAAACTAGTTTTATAATTTATAAACCGAAACACCCCAAGTATAAGGATCGTAGTATAGGGTGTTTACGGGTCGTCTAAGGGAGTGGAATGTTTATCGGATTCAAATATAAATCTATATCAATTATGTCACAATTATCTATCTAAACTAAAACTAAGGCTAAAACTAACTAAAACCTAAAACTATCAACTAAAACTAAAACGAAATAAAAACAAACAAGAAAAATAAGAAAACAAAAAGCCGGACGAGCGTTCACTAAAGTGAACGAGCGTCGAAAACAAAATCTAACGGACGGGCGTACGCTGGCGGACGAGCGTCCAACTACTGAACTTGGAACGAGAAAATATGCGGAAAAACGAGCGGGAAACTAGGGTTTATAAAACTAAAACTTAAACTAAAAACTTAATCTAAACGATTCGATTAATAAACAATAAAGGAAAACACGGCGAGGCAACGAGATTCCACCTATCAACCAACAACCCCAACTAGATGGTGATTAAAAAGACATAGTTTTTAGTAGTGATTTATTCACGAATTCAATTAAATATCTTCAATCAAATTCTAGGGTTTCGTTTATCTTTTCAAATAAACTAAACATACAATCAACACGAAATCACGAGATTGTTTCCAAACTCTTACTCAACTAATCATGCTTAATCTCTTATAACATGATTAGATGCATTACTTTGAATAAAATCAAACTCAAATAAACATACTTTCATATATTGATCAAGCATAAATAAACATAGATCGTTTCATCAAATCTTAATTCAATAAAAACTTAAACAACATAAAACGGATCCAAAGTAATGAAAAACTATGAATTAAACTCACTAAACATAAGCATCGAACTCCTCTAGTTGGTTTGTGTTGGTTGATAGGCTTCCTCCGTCGACTCACTGCAAGGTTTTAGCCAACAATCATGTTGAAGATGATTGTTGGTTGGGAGATTTGCATCTCTGTGAAATTAGGGTTCTCGGCCGCGACTTTTGGTGAATTTGCGATCTCAATTATGTGGTATATGAATTAGGGTTGGGGCTGCCGCTTTATTTATAGAGTTCTAAGTCGGTTAGGGTTAAGTCGGCAACGGACGCTCGTCGGTCTTGTGGACGCCCGTCCGGAATGCTGGACGGCGAGTAAACGCTCGTTCATCCTCCGTCCGAACTCTCGAATGTAAAACACAATTCCGGACGCTCGTTCACTTTATCAAACGCCCGTACGGAATGGACGGGATTCGAACGCTCGTCCAAGATGCGAGGGTCGGATTTCTTCATCTTTATCCAATTTCTTCAAGCCAATTCCAACTCTATCTCTTATAATTCGACTTGAGCTTCATTTATCCTCTTTATGCACTCGAAAATCAACACCTACATGATAAATAAACAATGCAAAAATGTAATAAAATCCAAATAATAATAATTCCATTAAATCAACACTTAAAATCATCAATTTTGCATACAACCCTCTTAAAATCATCTCTATTAAATAATTACACTTAAACCCTTAATTCTCATGTAAATTATGCAAATGTGGGAAAAATAATAATGAAATACACCCTTAATAATCATATAAATATGGCCTTAACAACACCCCCACACTTAGCTTTTTGTACGTCCTCGGACAAAACAATCAAAACTATAGCTCAACTTTCATGCAATCCACATAGATCTCTAACTCACGTAACCACAGATACAACAACTATAGCAAATGATACCAACACAGAGATAGATTCGGTGTAAGTGTGACAAGCCGTTCTCAATCTAACAAGCCTTTCAAAGAAATATCCTCTCAGAAATTCCAATGACTATCCTAGGTCTAGACAATAATAGCTCCACTCAAAGCCTTCCCACGCACTCAGTAGGATAATCCCTACAGCATATCATGCGGTTCTACTGGGTATAAGATCCATGATAACAAAGACTCTACTTTATTTTTACTCATCATTTTTCAAAATTTTCAAATTTGACGCATATCAGAATAAGCTCTTACCCATCATAGTAGAATAGGACATTTCGAGATAATCCCCTACCTACTCAAATCATAAGGTAGCTTCTCCGATTTGTCGTGAGCCATTGGTCATCATAGTGGAATAGGACATTTCGAGATAACGCCTACCTCACTCAAATCATCGACCGACTTCCGACAAACGTATTTATTAATAATTGCTCACTCACTTTATTTATTCACTTTTCAAAGTCATAAGTTACATCTCACCTATCACATTCAAACTTTATGATATTCACGGCACACGGTCTAACTAAGGTGTTACTATCTTGACCTTCCTAAGATAAATCATCAAAAATAATGAAAGGATATAATTCAAAAGTCATGCTTCAAAATCAAAGGCTTTCGTGAGTGAAAAACGAAACTATCTCCATAAAAGTAAAACATGCTATAATTATCTCACTAAGTCACATACTATCATCGTTAGAAAACTACAACTAGCAAGCATCTAGTCCCAATTATATGCACGAGACTCACAAAAAATTTAAAATTTCGCAAAAAATTTAACATTCACTCATATTTCAAAGGATATAGCATAAAAACATACCCAAACACCCCCGCACTTAAATCACATTATGTCCGCGAGAATGTGCAAATAAAAAGAAAAGAAAACTTAGTTTGGTTTCAACGGTGGTTGTCGAATGAAAGTTGGCGAGAGGTCGGGCCGGAGCATGAATATACCGCAACAACTCGAATAGACAACAACTTTGGACGATAGTAACTCGAAAACACTGCTCAAAAGTATACGCAACACTCGACATACCATATAATCTCGGGGTATACGGGGTATATGAGCAACACATAACACAAAACACTCACAATGAACGTAAGAGGAATAACCATCAACACAAAATCAACTAAAGTATTATTTCTAAACAATAAAACAAAACAACCTAAGAAAACAAACAAAGAAAACTAGGTTGCCTCCTAGGAGCGCTCTTTTAATGTCAATAGCTTGACACAAAGTTCAAAAGATCAACCCGGATCGGGCCACTTCGGTTTGACTACCGCCACCTCAGTATCAGAATCAGAAGTATTGGGGCGGAAATGATTTTCACCACAACAACAAGTCAAGTGCGCTATAAGATCATTAAACTTTTCTCTCCAAACGACACTGACTCTCTTCTTCTTGTTCTTGCGGATGATAGGCATAGGCATAGTGGTATGATCAGAAGTTTCAGCAGAAGGTACCTCACGGGTGGATATAGGAATGTCATCATCATCTGACTCAAAGAAATAAGAAGGAATCTCCTCACAAATCAGGACATCTGTACTCTCATCTCTGCTTTGGAAATAAAGAATCTCAGGCTTTTCCTTTGGTTGCCCAAAATATTTCTTAAGTCTATGACCATTCACTTTGAAAGCTTGATTACCATACCCGTTCAAAGTAATTACTCCACTTGGATTAACCTCGAGAATCTCAAAGGGACCGGACCACTAGACTTTAGCTTACCGGGAAACAAATGAAGTCTAGTATTATAGAGTAAAGCCATTTCACCAACTTTGAATTCTCGGTCCTTGATCTTAGCGTCATGGAGTATCTTCGTTCTCTCCTTGCTTGATTTTAGCATTCTCGTATGCACGGAGTACGAATTCGTCGAGCTCGTTCAATTGTAACAACCTTTTCTCCCCACGAGTTGGCTATCAAAATTTAAGAATTTAATTGCCCGAAGCTCGTGTTCAAGTTCGACAGGTAAATGACAAGCTTTGCCATAGACCATTTGGAAGGGTGACGTGCCCATCGGGGTCTTGAATGCAGTACGATAGGCCCACAACGCGTCATCCAGCTTAAGACTCCAATTAGATCGATTATTGTTCACGGTCTTCTCCAAAATTCTTTTCAAGCTCTGGTTGCTTACCTCGACTTGGCCACTAGTTTGAGGATGATATGGTGTACCAATCTTATGTTTGACACCATACTTTTCAAGGATTTTGTCAAGCGGCGCATTGCAAAAGTGAGTGCCTTCATCACTAATGAGTGCTCTCGGACGACCGAATCTAGTAAAGATATTCTTTTGCAAGAATTTCTTTACAACCTTGTGATCATTAGTTTGAGTAGCTATGGCCTCGACCCACTTTGAAACATAATCCACACGGACGAGGATATACTTATTACCACATGAAGATGGAAAGGGTCCCATAAAATCTATGCCCCATACATCGAAAACTTCGCATTCAAGAATGGGCTTAAGTGGCATTTCCATCCGACTACTCGCCGTCCGTTCTCGGCACCTATCACAACCTTTACAAAAGGCTTCGCATCTTTAAACGAGTTGGCCGGTAGAATCCGGCTTGAAGAATCTTTGCAACCGTCTTCGGTGTTCCATAGTGACCTCCGGTAGGACCGCTATGGCATTGTTCCCGAATATCCCATTGCTCATGCTCGGGAACACACCGTCGAAGCAACCCGTCTTTACGGACTACGAACAAATAAGGATCTTCCCATACGAGATATTTAAGATCGAAAAGAACTTTTTCTTCTCCGATACGTCATATCCTCTAAATGACCACTCGCTAAATAGTTGACGTAGTCGGCATACCACGGCCTAACCGTTTCAAGCTTCATCAATTGCTCGGTCGGAAAATCAATGCCTATATCATTGTGATTTTACGCACCCTCATTACTAAGCGAGATAAATGATCGGCCACAATATTCTCACTACCTTTCTTATCTTTAATCACAAGGTCAAACTCTTGTAGAATTAAAATCCATCTAAGTAACCTTGGTTTGGCATCTGCTTTATCCATAAGGTAGCGTAAAGGCTGCATGATCTGTCCATACAATCACTTGAGATCCTAGAAGATAGCTTAAACTTGTCAATGGCAAAGACGACGGCTAAGAATTCCTTCTCGGTCGTAGTATAATTGCATTGAGCCGGGTTCAAGGTACGACTCGCATAATAGATGGGCTGAACCTTTTATCAAGTCTTTGACCTAAAACTGCGCCTACAGCGTAATTAGAGGCATCGCACATCAACTCGAAAGGCTTGGTCCAGTCAGGTGCAACTAAAATAGGGGCACTGATAAGCTTATCTTTCAGACAATTGAAAGCTTCTTTGCACTTCGCATCGAACAAGAAATCTACATCTTCTTTCAAGAGATTTGATAAAGGCTTGGCGATGGTAGAAAAGTCTCGAATAAACCGCCTGTAGAAGCCAACGTGTCCTAGAAAACCTCGTACCTCTTTCACTGTCTTAGGGTACGTCATCCTTTCGATGGCTTCAACCTTAGCCTTATCAACTTGAATACCAGCATTGGACACCTTATGTCCCAAAACGATTCCTTCGTCTACTAGAAAATGGCATTTTTCCCAGTTAAGCACCAGATTTTTCTCAACACACCGTTGGAGTACCATATCTAGATTCTTTAAGATTTCATCAAAGCTATCGCCATAGACTGAGAAGTCATCCATGAAGACCTCCATGCATTTCTCAACAAGTCCATCAAAAATGGCCAACATACACCGTTGAAAAGTCGCGGGTGCATTGCATAGACCGAATGGCATTCTACGAAAAGCAAAAGTACCAGATGGACACGTAAACGTTGTCTTCTCTTGGTCATTGGGGTCGATGGCTATCTGGAAGTAACCAGAGTATCCATCGAGAAAACAATAATACTTGTGACCACTCAGTCTTTCAATAAGCTGGTCAATGAAGGGTAGGGGAAAGTGGTCCTTGGCAGTTACCTCATTCAGTCTACGATAGTCTATACGGACTCTGTAGCTGTCACGAGACGCAAGGCAACTTCCTCCCCTTTTTCATTCTTTTCTACTGTAATACCGCCCTTCTTTGGCACAACTTGAGTAGGGCTGACCCACTCGCTATCGGCGATTGCGTAGATGATTCCCATGTCAAGCCACTTTATAACCTCCTTTCTTGACAACCTCTTGCATATGCGGATTCGGCCTTCGGCGAGGTTGTCTTACCTTTTTAGCTCCTTCCTCCGTTCGGATTTTATGCATGCATATGTACGGGCTGATCCCTCGGATATCACCCACTTGCCAACCGAACGCGAGGATGTTTTTCTTAAGCACTTCTATCAGCTGTGCTTCTTGCTCTTGGTCGAGTTTCGAAGAAATGATCAAAGGCAATTTATCTCCATCCTTAAGAAAGATATACTTAAGGTGTTTCGGAAGCGGTTTGAGCTCTAAATCAGTAGGTGGTTGCTCAATGCTAGACTTTAACGGGCCACCTTTCTCCTTATGAGCTTGAAGTGGTTGACAGTAGAACACCTCATCTTCCCGAGGCTCAACCCCAGAAAGGTACTGGATCAAATCATCCATCGGAATCCTCCGGTCAACACTTGCTTCCTTTTTCTTGTGATCGATCATTTT
Source organism: Gentiana straminea (assembly GCA_036785695.1). Classification (NCBI taxonomy): domain Eukaryota; kingdom Viridiplantae; phylum Streptophyta; class Magnoliopsida; order Gentianales; family Gentianaceae; genus Gentiana; species Gentiana straminea. The sequence goes on along the minus strand of JAVUPR010000538.1, from coordinate 1,944,704 downwards.
TCTTAACTCTTCGTCTTTAAGCTCTTCTGCTAACTCCTCCCAATCATCTACTTCCCAATGAGTAGCTTCTCTCCAAAACTCTACCTCGTCCCAACTACCCATCAGAGCTTCTTCTTCACCAGGGATGAAGTCTTCCTGACTCAGTTCTTTGAAATCATCGTTTGTTCTTGGGCATCTCCATGCTTCTAACTCAATAACAGGCTCAGTATGAGCGAGTGACGATGACTCGTCAATGCCTACGGCTGGAAATGAATTAGAAGATGGTCCGCGATCGACGGATCCTCAATGTCCATGACTTCAAAAACACCTATCTCTGTAAGCTCCATTGCATCTTCATAATAGGCATCTCCTCCGTCCTCATATATGGCTTCGACAAACGATATTTCATCAATTACGGCTCTTTCAGGATGTGTCCCTCGTGTGAAGGTGACAGATGTGTCACCGACTCTAAGAGTAATCTGTCCTTTGCAGAAGTCGATGAGAGCGTTAGAAGTGTCTAAAAAGGTTCGGCCTAGAATTAGAGGCATCTCCTTATCAGGTGGATAGTCTAGAATAACCCAGTCGGTAGGGAAGACTAAATGTTCAATTTGAAGGAGAACATTAGCTACACAACCGGCTGCAGTACGACTAGATTTGTCTACCATCTGAAGAGAAATGGGGCGTTCCCGCATCCTTTTATCTAACCCGAGCTTCTTGCATACATTTAATGGCATCACATTGATGGAGGCCCCGAGTCGCATAAGACATTTTCGAATAAATGGCCTTCGATCTCACGGGAGATTGAAGGTGCGCGAGTCACCTCGCTTAACGACAATTTTACGTGAAACCATCGCGCAATCTTCTCGAAACACTTCTTCGACCATCCCCGAAGCTTTCTCTTGCTCCCACGAGAATTCTTTAAGATACTTAGTACATTTAGGCATTTCGACAATACCTCGGCTAAGGGCATACTCACTTTAGTGTCCCTAAGTATCCTCCTCACCCCATCATCTTGCTTGTCGTTAGTGAGGGCTTTCTCTTTCCTTTTTGGTGGATAAGGAAGGGCTTTATCATTCTTCGTGGCACGATTCTTTATCGCCTCATCCTCCTTATCCTTCCATCTCACAAACTTTTCTTCCTTTTTCTTAGTCGGGGGTACGGCCTCTGACTTTCCTTCTTTCCTCGTCATCGAAATTATTTTCATCCTCCGAAGAATTGTCACTAAGCTCCTCCTCATCATTGCTTTCTTCGGCATGTGATTTACGATTTCCCCCTCCGAACTCATGGCGTCGGGAGGGGCTACTCGTTTCCCGACATCTTGCCGGGTCCGGCCTTCTTACCACTTCTCAAAGTTACTTCGTTCAACTCCTCTTCTTGCCATACTCCCATTGAGGTGTAATGGCGGTGCAAACATTCACATCGGCTTTCGGATTTCTCTCGGTATAACTCGGAAGTTTACCGTGAGGTCTGCTTGCTGCTTGCTTTGGTACGCCATTTGACCAACTTGTCTCTCAATTGCTTTAACACTAGTAGACAAAGTCTTCACCATGTCTACCAGCTCATCGAATTTGTGTTGAGGGACACATGAGGTGGTATGATTGTTGTTCTGAGTTTGATTCCAGCCACCTTGGGGCCTTTGGGAGTTACGAGCGGCCTTTGATAGTTCGAGTTGAAAGAATTCGAATTTGAAGGGCCGGTGGTAACTTGGCTTGATTGAAGTTTTGTCTTTGAAATCTGAATAGTTACGGTTTGTTGAAGTTTCGGAAGGGTTGGTTTTGATTATCCATTAAGTTTACTTCTTCCGTCATCTCAGTTCCTGCCTGTGGTTCAGGATAATTTGAATCAGAAGGCTGCATCTGAAGATTGGCCAACTGCTTGCTTATCAATTCCATCTGAGCAACCAACAGTTGTGTATCAGGATTGCTTGCAGTACCTTCTTTCTTAACAATATTGGTCTTCTTAGGAGTCGACCACATATTGTTCTTGGCGATGGTCTCAGCCACTCTATAGGCAGTCTCATCACCTCCCCCTAAGAAGGATCCATGAGCTGTGGAGTCAAGATAATCTCTATTAGGTTGAGAGACTCCTCTGTAAAATAGTTCCAGCAACTCATGTCTGTCATATCCGTGATTGGGGCACTTCCTCATCAACGGTTTTAATCTCTCCCAAGCTTTGCCAACAGTCTCATCTCCATCTTGCTCAAACGTAGCTATTTCCCGTTTCATCTCCATAATCTTGCCTGGTGAAACCCACTTAAGAGCGAAGGCTCTTTTGACATCATTCCATGTATGGAGGGAATGATGTGCTAACGACTTAAACCATCTGCTTGCTTGCTTCACCTTTTAAAGCAAAAGGAAATAGCTTCAACTTTACGATCTCGGAATCAACACCGGGATAATGGCACACTTCACAGATTTGTACGAATGTGGACAAGAAGTCGTGTGGATCTTCCTGAGCAGTACCATGGAAAGAGCTATTCTGAACTAGAGCAACTACTCCGTTCTTTAGATCAAAGTTCGCTCCTCCCATGTCGGGAGGACGAATAGGTCTATGCCCCTCGAGAAAATCTTGATTAAGATATGGAGTGTAGGGGTCCTGGTTCAATTGATTAAGCTGGTTTTGTCTAAATTGTTGAAGTTGTTGATTTATGCCAGCTTGCGATTCTGTTGTTGCTGCAGAGCTTGCATCTGTTGAAGGAGTAAATTTAACTGAGCTTGGGGGTCAGGATTTGGAATTGGTGGATCTTGATCCGCCATTTTGTCCAAATCTGGGAGAAGCCTTCTTCTAAGGATAGATCGTTCGGGCTCGGGATCAAAGATCGAAGTCCCTTCTTACTTCTCGTTTGCATAAACCGAAGAAAGGAAAAGGAAGAAATCAACCCTTTGGGGTTGATTAGAATAGGTTTAGAAAAGATTAGATGGTTTAGAGGAAGAAAAGAAAATAGAAAAGAAGTGATGATTGAACGGCGGGCGGCGTCCGGTGTTAATGGACGTTCGTTCAGAACTGAACGCTCGTTCAGTTGAATGAACGTTCGTTCAGAGGACAGAATTGAGGTGGACGGGCGTTCAAGTTGTTGAACGCTCGTTCAGATACGAAAACCTAAAAACTAAGGTTACCAGAAATTAAAAACGAGATAAAAAAAAAAAAATAAAAGCAGAAAAGACTTATGGAAATAAAATCAAACAAATCTATAATTACGGAAACGAGATCTAAGCTATATAAAAAATAAGGAAAATAATTGAAAGAAAATAAAATAAAACAGTAATAAATGTAATCCTAAAATTAACGAAACTGGAAAAGAAACCTACCTACGAAAAGTTTAAAAACAAGAAAAACACTAAGACGGAAAAAAAAACGTGTTGAAATCTTCTAGGGCCAAAAAGGAAGGGAAAACAGTGGATTTTGACCTCGAAAACGCACTGAACGGCCTACGGCCGTTCACCACGTCGTCGGCGTCGGAACGAGCTTTCCGAATTGGGGTCCTGCGTTCCAAACGGACACTCGAGCCGAAAGTTATGGCCAAAATACTACTGCGTGCTAAAAACGATCCCTTTTGACTCAGAAAATTGTCCTATGAAGAATCCGACAACCGTTACCGACTCCCCGGCAACGGCGCCAAAAACTTGTTCGGTAAAAACTAGTTTTATAATTTATAAACCGAAACACCCCAAGTATAAGGATCGTAGTATAGGGTGTTTACGGGTCGTCCTAAGGGAGTGGAATGTTTATCGGATTCACATATAAATCTATATCAATTATGTCACAATTATCTATCTAAACTAAACTAAGGCTAAAACTAACTAAAACCTAAAACTATCAACTAAAACTAAAACAGGAAATAGAAACAAACAGAAAATAAGAAAACAAAAAGCCAGACGAGCGTTCACTAAAGTGGACGAGCGTCTGAAAACAAAATCTAACGGACGGGCGTCTGCTATTGCGGACGAGCGTCCAACTACTGGCTTGGAACGAGAAAATATGCGGAAAAAACGACGGGAAACTAGGGTTTATAAAACTAAAACTTAAACTAATTAAACTTTATCTAAACGATTTGATTCAAACAATTAAGGGAAAACACAGCAAGGCAACTAGATTCCACCTATCAACCAACAATTCCAACTAGATGGTGATTAAAAAGACATAGTTTTTAGTGGTGATTTATTCACGAATTCAATTAAATACCTTCAATCAAATTCTAGGGTTTCGTTTATCTTCTCAAACAAACTAAACATACAATCAAAACAGGATCACGAGATTGTTTCCAAACTCTTACTCAACTAAACATGCTTAATCTCTTATAACATGATTAGATGCATTACTTTGAATAAAATCAAACTCAAATAAACATACTTTCATATATTGACTCAAGCATAAAATAAACATAGATCGTTTCATCAAATCTTAATTCAATAAAAACTTAAACAACATAAAACAGATCCAAAGTAATGAAAAACTATGAATTAAACTCACTAAACATAAGCATCGAACTCCTCTAGTTGGTTTGGTTGTTGATAGGCTTCCTCCGTCGACTCACTGCAAGGCTTTTAGCCAACAATCATGTTGAAGATGATTGTTGGTTGGGAGATTTGCATCTCTGTGAAATTAGGGTTCTCTGGCCGCAGCTTTTGGTGAATTTGCGATCTCAATTATGTGGTATATGAATTAGGGTTGGGGCTGCCGCTTTATTTATAGGAATTTGAGTCGGTTAGGGTTAAGTCGGCAACGGACGCTCGTCTGGTCTTGTGGACGCCCGTCCAAGATGCCTGGACGCTGAGTAAACGCTCGTTCATCCTCCGTCTGAACTCTCTGAATGTAAAACACAATTCCGGACGCTCGTCACTTTATCAAACGCCCGTACGGAATGGACGGCTACACGAACGCTCGTCCAAGATGCGAGGGTCGGATTTCTTCATCTTTATCCAATTTCTTCAAGCCAATTCCAACTCTATCTCTTATAATTCGACTTGAGCTTCATTTATCCTCTTTATGCACTCGAAAATCAACACCTACATGATAAATAAACAATGCAAAAATGTAATAAAATCCAAATAATAATAATTCCATTAAATCAACACTTAAAATCATCAATTTTGCATACAACCCTCTTAAAATCATCTCTATTAAATAATTACACTTAAACCCTTAATTCTCATGTAAATTATGCAAATGTGGGAAAAATAATAATGAAATACACCCTTAATAATCATATAAATATGGCCTTAAAGTCAAGTACGTTGATTATTAGGGTGATTAACTAGCCACCTAAGTGCTTTCAAATAATCTCCCTCACACAAACTACTCTCTTCCTAGACCACTAGACACGGACAAGTCCTAGCAATTACACAGACATTGATGAATGCTAACTCACCAAAGCACAAGCCTATCATGCTCTTCCGACGGATCCGAACTTCAACTCCCTTTAAGAGTACATTCGGTGTTTTAACTGAACGAATCAGAAGCTCAATTCAGGCTTGTCCAAGTTTATACCATTTAATATATCATATATAAAGGTTTCATAAAGCTAAATCATGCTTATAAGGCTAAACAACAGCCTACAAAGGAAGAAGGACAACACAAGCTAGACGCCCGTTTAAGGCTCTGGACGCCCGTCTGAAGCTTATTGGATGCCCGTCCACTATACCTAGACGCCCGTCCACCTAAAACAGTTTCAATCCTGTATGTAAAACAACACTTCGAACGCCCGTCCAAGAAAGCCAGACGCTCGTCCGAAATGTGCCCCAAGTAGACGCCCGTCCAGAGAGGCCAGACGCTCGTCCACCTGGGTTCGACTAGAACCCTAACCCTTCATCATGCGATTTCCAAAACGATTCCAAACCGAACCACAGCAAGAACAAGACTGAAAAACCTCAGAAAAACATGTCTAAACATATCATGGCACTTATGGTCAATGACCAATCCATAAACTCATCAATCTAGCATCAAAACACCCTACAATTTCATCTAAACCTTATAAAAGACATTTGAGATCATAGAGATAGTTTCCTTACCTATTTGCAACCGAAACTGATCAAAACCTCAACAAAAGCCTGCAGCTTTGCCAACCAAACTGGTAACCAATCGTTGCTCCCTTCACAACGGTTCCAAATCTTCCGTCTGATCTGAAAATCACCAAGAGTTGATTCTAATTTTTCCTTTAAATACACATTCCCATAAAACCTTAGTTTTCCTTATTTGCCCTTAGTTATAAAAAAAAAGATTTCCTTACTATATATATATACCACTCGAAATATATATATATATAACGTCCAAATTAATTTACTCCGATTAATAGGAACCGAACCCAATATTTCGTTTTTGCAAAAAGACACGTCTGCCCTTTCCCAAAAATCGGAATATTACATTCCTCCCCCCTTAAAAGGAGTTGCGTCCTCGAAACTAGAACATACCTGGTAGATTGACAAACTCTTGGAATTCATTGATCATGTCGCTTTCCACTTCCCAAGTTGCCTCCTCGGGTGAATGATTGCTCCACTGAACCAACACCAAGGGAATCATCCGCCTCTTAATCGTCTTTTCTTTCCGGTCCAAAATATTGATAGGTCTCTCGTCGTAAGCAAGATTATCCTGTAGGATTTCTGGATCAACCGTCGTTTCAACATCACTCTTCGTCAGACATTTCTTCAACATCGAAACGTGAAATATGTTATGGACTCTCGACATTGATTCTGGCAACTGAAGTTTATAAGCTAACGTTCCAACTCTTTCCAAGATCTCAAAAGGTCCGACATACCTTGGACTTAGCTTTCCTTTCTGTCCAAAGCGTTTCACTCCTTTCATCGGTGAAGCTCGGAGGTAAACTCTATCACCGACTTCAAACTCTAGGGGTCTTCTTCTAACATCAGCCCAGCTTTTCTGCCTGTCTTGAGCTGCCTTCAAATTCTTCTTGACCAACTGAACCCTTTCCTTTGCTTGTTCAACCATTTCCGGCCCTGTAATATGTCTCTCTCCGACTTCATCCCAAAACAGTGGCGTCCGACATCTTCTCCCATACAACGCTTCAAACGGCGGCATGCCTATGCTTGCATGAAAACATTGTTATAGGCAAACTCGCCACCGATAGGTAATCATCCCACGATCCGCCTACCTCCAAAACACAAGCTCTTAACATGTCTTCAAGTGTTTGGATGGTCCTCTCGATTGTCCATCCGTCCGAGGATGAAAAGCCGTGCCCAAATCCAACTTAGTTCCAAAGGCTTCTTGTAAGCTCTTCCAAAACCGACTGACGAACCTCGAATCACGATCCGAAACTATAGAGATAGGAACTCCGTGTAGCTTCACTATATTATCCAGATATAGTGTCGTCATCTTCTTCAATGGCATGTCAACTTTGTATGGCAAGAAATGGGCAGATTTAGTCAATCGATCCACAATTACCCAAATTGCATCATGCCCTCCCTTTGTCCTAGGTAATCCGGTGATGAAGTCCATCGTAATCTTATCCCACTTCCATTCAGGGATGTCCAATGGCTTAAGCATTCCCCCGGGTCTTCTATGTTCTACTTTAACCTTCTGGCAAACATCACACTCTGCCACAAACTTGGCTATTTCCAACTTCATCGAGGGCCACCAAAATCTTTCCTTTAAATCTCTGTACATTTTAGTAGCACCTGGGTGAACCGCAAAAGCAATTCTGTGTGCCTCTTCCATAACTCTTTGTCTTAGGTCGCCGACATTAGGTACACACAGACGATCCTGGTACCACAGATTCCCATTCTTGTCTAGCACGTAGCCATCTGTAGGCTTCTCCCTAGCAACCCGCTTCAAATCAACCAAAACCGGATCTTCGTCTTGCTTCTCTCGAATGTCATCCATCAACTCAGATCTTGCTAACATCGGTGCCACAAACCGCTTCTTGTCTTCGATCGATCAAAGCTTCGATTTGCAGCCCATCTAGCCTTTCTCGCCACTATCTCAACACTTTGGAAGCGCAAACACGGTTTCTGCTCAAAGCATCTGCTACTACATTTGCTTTTCCCGGATGGTACCGAATATCCAAATCGTAATCCTTTACAAATTCTAACCATCTCCTCTCGTCTCATATTCGATTCTCTTGGGTGAAGAAATACTTTAAACTCTTATGGTCGGTGAAGATCCTTGCTTTAACTCCATACGGTAGTGCCTCCAAGTCTTTAAGGCAAAAACTACCGCTGCCAACTCTAGATCATGTGTCGGGTAATTCTTCTCATGCACCTTCAACTGCCTAGATGCATAGGCGATCACTTTCCTTCCTTGCATTAACACACAACCTAGACCCTGTCTTGAATCATCGGTATAGACGTCGTAATTATCAAAGATCTCTGGAACTGCTAACACTGGGGCCGTAGTCAACTTCTTCTTCAGTGTCTGAAAAGCTATTTCGCACTCTCTAGTCCATTCAAACTTCACATTCTTCTGTGTCAGCTTAGTGAGTGGAGTAGCTATCTTCGAAAAGTCTTGCACAAACTTCCGGTAGTAACCAGCCAACCCAAAAAAACTCCTTACTTCTGAAACGGTGGTAGGTCTAGGCCAATTCTCAACTGCCTCGATCTTCACTGGATCAACTTGAATACCATCTCCAGAAATCACATGACCCAAGAAACTAACTCGATCCAACCAAAAGTCGCACTTTGAAAACTTTGCATATAACTGATTCTTCTTCAAGGTCTCCAACACTATCCTTAAGTGTTCCTCGTGTTCTCTTTCATCCTTTGAGTAGATAAGGATATCGTCTATGAACACAATCACAAACTTATCCAAATACGGCATGAAAACACGTTGCATCAAATCCATAAATGCAGATGGAGCATTAGTGAGTCCAAATGGCATGACAAGGAACTCATAATGTCCATATCTTGTACTGAAAGCCGTCTTCGGTATATCTGCCACTTTAATCTTCAACTGATGATAACCAGATCTCAAGTCAATCTTGGAGAACACTCTCTTGCCTTGCAACTGGTTAAACAAATCATCTATCCTTGGTAAGGGGTACTTATTCTTGATGGTAAGGTTATTCAGCGCTCGGTAATCGATACACATCCGCATGCTACCATCTTTCTTCTTCACGAACAAAACAGGGGCTCCCCAAGGCGAGGTACTGGGCTGAATTATGTTCCTTTCAAGCATATCTTTAAGTTGAGCTTTTAACTCCTTTAATTCAGCCAGTGCCATCCTATAAGGTGCCTTAGCAACTGGTGCCGCCCCCGGTAACAACTTGATCTCAAACTCGATTTCCCTATCTGGCATGTTTCCCGGTAGCTCTTTTGGAAACACCTCGGGGTACTCCCTTACTATAGGGGTATCTTCTAACTTCGGCTTCACTTGTTCTACATCCACTGCATACAACAAGTAGCCCTCACAACCCTTCTGACAAGCCCTGATGGCCTTAACTGCTGAGATGATCGGATGTCGCTTCTTACCTGGCTTGTACACATTCCCTTGATACGTCTTGTCTGATTTTCCAGGTACTTTAAAAGTCACTTTCTTCTCTCTACAGTCCAAGTGAACATAATTCTCGGATAGCCAATCTATTTCGAGGATTACGTCAAAATCCGAGAAGTCCTAAACTGTGAAGTCGCTCTTGCATCGATAAGGTCCAACTCGAACTTCCAGTCGAGGTATTATCCTAGTCACCTTTGTTACCTTCCCTAACGGTGTAGTTATTTCCAAAGTATTCCTTAAAGGTTCTGAAGGTAAGTTCAATTTCTTAGCGACCTTGGTTGACACAAAAGTATTTGACGCTCCCGTATCAAACAAAGCCTTGACCACTAGGTTTTCTAACATTATCGTACCTAGGTTGCATATTCATTTATTTAAATATAGTTACAACATGAATAAACACGCTATAAAATATCTTAACAAAAGAACAAAACAACAACATGGTACCTGAAATAACGTCGTCCTCTGGTTCCACAAAACCAGCATCAACTGCAAAAACACGAACCGGTCGTCTTGGGCCGCTCTTCCCGCTTCCTTGACTCGAACTACCTCTGTTCCCTCTGCTTAGACACACTCTAGAAAAGTGTCCCGGCTCTCCGCAGATGTAGCAACCAACACTGTTCTGCCTGCACTCTCCTGAGTGATTTCTGTTGCACTTAGAGCAAAGCGGTGCACTGCTCTAGGCCTTAGCTGCTGTAGGAGCCGTCGTCTTCTTGACATTCTGTTGCGATGCTCCCCTATAACTGCCTTGACTAGTCCCAAAGTTTCTCTTGTTTCCAACAACTACTGTAGCCCTCTTTCTAAAGGTCTCGACTTCCAAAGCTTTATTCAGTAGCTCTGCCATATTCTTTGCTGTAAATCCCAACATGCCTGATTGGATTTCATAAGCCAACCCATCCTTGTAAAGAGCCATCTTCTTTTCCTCCACTTTCATCAACTCGGGGTAGAACCGCCCCAATTCGTTGAACTTATTGGTGTACTGGGTCACTGTGTACTGAGTACCTTGCTTAAACTTCAAAAACTGACTTGCCTTATCAGCTTGCACCGTAGCCGGAAAGTATTCGTTGTAAAACATAGCTTTGAAACCTTCCCAGTCCGTTATCTTACCGTTACTGCTTTGAATGGCATCAATCCATGCTTCCGCTGCGCCTAAGAGGAAACTGACTGCCAGCTGTGCCATTTCTGTCTCCGGAACATGTATATTCCTGCAAGCCTTTTCAAAACCTCTCAACCATTCTTCTGCCTTCATATGTTCCACATTTCTATAAAAGTTCTCAACTCGATTCCTTCTTAACCGTGTGTACCAATCTACAACTGGTGCTTGCTCAAAGGCCGGTCTAACTGGTGGGTAAACCGGTGGGTAACCATAAGGTATCTGCTGTGGGTACTGTTGTTGAGGAGGGTAAGCCGGATTCGCTTGAGGTACAGGTTGGTAAGGATAGTATCCCTGTGGGTAAAACTGGTGAGGCTGCGGAGGGTACTGGGGTTGCTGAAAACCAAAAGTTGGGTGACCAACGCCTTATTGATGATCAACGTGTGGTGAAGGTGGTACGGTAGGTTGAGGAGCATGACTTACAGGAGGAGGGTAAAAGACCTGCTGCTGTAGAGGATACACAGGTGGGTAAACACTTGTTGGTGGAGGGTACACGCTAGCCACATGTGGTGGTACATAGCCAACTGGGATATCACTTACCATGGTGAACTGAACCGAACTTCCCACGTGCCATCGTGGAAGTCGTTCCTGATGAGGTCGGGGTGACAAACTCTGATGAGACCTCGGTGACGGTGTCGCTATATGTGGTGGTGGAGACAAACTCTGCTGGGATAAGGGTATTGGCCTCACTACACCACCCCCTACAACCGGTACGGGACTTTCCCCTCGAACTCTAGAAGACTCTGCACCTGCTCCAGTCCTCGTGAACACCATCCTGATGATCAAGAAAACCAGACGTTACTAAAATATCTAAAGAAGCTTATCTTAAAAGAAATGAAGCCTAAAGGACGCTTCGCTCTGATACCAACTGTAACGCCCCGTTCCCGGACACCGAGTCCTTATCCGGAAATGAAACATTCGGCACGTATAAAATAAAAGTAAATTCACTTTATACGTAAGCCTCTACTACGTCGTATCAAATTAAAGCAAACGGAAGCAAAAACTCGGGTATGAAATTTCTAAACGTTTAAGAATAGAAAAGGAAATCTAAAAGCGGAAATGTAAATTTATTACATTTGAGAAATTATGAAAAAAAAATCCCAAAAGGAAAGTGCTACAAGTCTCGAAAGACCAAAAGTCTACCTCAAAATTTTCAAAAGTAATCCAAATGTAAAAGTAAAGCTTGAAAATGATAAGTCTTCAACGAGCGCCGTCAAACGTCGTCGTCGAACTCCTCCTCGAAAACCTGTTCGTCTTCTCATCCCCAAACACATAGAAAACATGCATTTGAGGTAAGTACAACGTACTTAATAAGAAAGAGAAGCTATGATAACAACTATAGTTTATAAGGAGATGATATTTAATTAAATTGGTTGTTTATGTGAGACCGACTCAACCTAGGGTTCAATTCATGTCCATCAACACAAATTGACTAAACGTTCCTACTTAGCTTATCTATGTTACAACCGCACTCAAGGGCTTTACGCGCATCCATTCAGCAGGGTCCCTCCGTACTTAGGGTCATTATGACCTACGGAGTTCTTCTACCTCGGGAACACTCTTTTGCAACATATTAGTGGATCACACCAATATCCACGAAGTCTAGAAAAGGTAGACTCCGATAGCTTGCGCGTCTCAGCAGAGTCCCTATGTACTTAGGGTCATTGACCTACAGAGTTCCTCCACCTTCAGAGGTAGCACATGCATCACGATTTAGCCTGGTGCCTAGCCAAGAGATACATGTTGTTTAATCTTTTACTAGTGAAGTACGTTGATTATTAGGGTGATTAACTAGCCACCTAAGTGCTTTCAAATAATCTCCCTCACATAAACTACTCTCTTCCTAGACCACTAGACACGGACAAGTCCTAGCAATTACACAGACATTGATGAATGCTAACTCACCAAAGCACAAGCCTATCATGCTCTTCCGACGGATCCGAACTTCAACTCCATTTAAGAGTACATTCGGTGTTTTAACTGAACGAATCAGAAGCTCAATTCAGGCTTGTCCAAGTTTATACCATTTAATATATCATATATAAAGGTTTCATAAAGCTAAATCATGCTTATAAGGCTAAACAACAGCCTACAAAGGAAGAAGGACAACACAAGCTAGACGCCCGTTTAAGGCTCTGGACGCCCGTCTGAAGCTTATTGGACGCCCGTCCACTATACCCAGACGCCCGTCCACCTAAAACAGTTTCAATCCTGTATGTAAAACAACACTTCGAACGCCCGTCAAGGAAAGCCAGACGCACATCCGAAAAGTGCCCCAAGTAGATGCCCGTCCAGAGAGGCCAGACGCTCGTCCACCTGGGTTCGACTAGAACTCTAACCCTTCATCATGCGATTTCCAAAACGATTCCAAACCGAACCACTGCAAGAACAGCAAAGAAAAACTCAGAAAAACATGTCTAAACATATCATGGAACTTATGGTCAATGACCAATCCATAAACTCATCAATCTAGCATCAAAACACCCTACAATTTCATCTAAACCTTATAAAAGACATTTGAGATCATAGAGATAGTTTCCTTACCTATTTGCAGCCGCAGAAACTGATCAAAACCTCAATAAAAGCCTGCAGCTTTGCCAACCAAACTGGTAACCAATCGTTGCTCCCTTCACAACGGTTCCAAATCTTCCGTCTGATCTGAAAATCACCAAGAGTTGCTTCAGTTATTGGTGAAACTCTCCCAACCCTCAACTCTCTCCTTGAATGCGCAGAAGAGAGGAAAAACGTGGCTGCTCTTTTTTTTGTACAAAGGTTATGGGGATCATCAGTCTAATTTTTCCTTTAAATACCCATTCCCATAAAACCTTAGTTTTCCTTATTTGCCCTTAGTTATAAAATAAAAAGATTTCCTTACTATATATATATATATACCACTCGAAATATATATATATAACGTCCAAATTAATTTACTCCGATTAAAAGGAACCGAACCCAATATTTCGTTTTCGTAAAAAGACACGTCTGCCCTTTCCCGAAAATCGGAATATTACACTCTTGTCTACTTCTTATCTGACCAGTATTACAATCAAAGGATGGCACACTATAAGAAGATCAAGAATATTGAAGAAAAGTTGTAGATCAGAGTCAAAACTGAACAAATGAAAGCTGATGTTGCAGAATTTGAAAACTACTACAAGGATGAATCAGCTTTACCAAAGTTAGTCTTATGGATAAAGTGGAACCTTTCTTGTCAAGTACACTACGACAGAACTTTCTCCAAGGAAGACACGAAGCTAGAAAGAGCGTTTCAGCTTCATGATAAGGAAAGGAAATATGATTTAGTTACACAAAGAGCACATAAATCAGTTTAGCTCTTATTTCAGTTTTTACTAATGTGTAAATATTCCAGTTTTTGCTTATCTTAATGAAATCCAGTTTCTAGTATTACATTGTTTTTAATTGTATTTATCTTTAAGCTTTTCTTTTAAAGAGAGTTTTGGCATCATCAAAAAGGGGGAAATTGTTGGAAATAATATTTATGTTTTGATGATAATTCGTCATATTTAATCAGTTATTATCTTAACCCCATTGATGGAGTGCTGAAACCAGCTGTTATAGTGAAAAGCTAAAAGATATCTAGAACTAAATATATAGGTTTTACTAGAGTCTGATATTTGTATAGGTTACATCAGACAAGCACTGTAATATATAGTAGTGTCGTGAAACTGAAAACTGGAAATCACTTAGAAAACTGGAAATCGTCTAAGAAACTGAAAAGACAAGTCATCGAAACTGACTCAGACTACACCTAAAACTGAAGCCCACTCAGACCTGAAGAAGGTAAGTTCGCTGAGGGACACAGACTCAATTGGCTTATCTAGAGGACAGAAGAACTGTGGGACACAGACTCAGTAATTGAAGATTGAACAACTGAGTGTTCAAACTTAGTTTATGAAGACCAAGTCAAGACTGTAAAGTTAGACCTCAGTCAAGTTTGTGGTGACCTGAACTGACTTTATGGATCTTGTATGAAGACCTAAGAATCATAAGGACAATGAATTCTTAGATGATATATACTTATGGTGTACTCTGGTTAAGTCAATTATAATTAGATGAAGAATTGGAGTACTGATATTTGAAGAATAGTAAAATCTCAGTTATGCTCCAAGTCAGTCATTAAACTGACAACTGACGAACTCAGTATAAAACTGCTCGGGAAACTCAGTTTTATAAGTCAATCATCCAACAAACCCTAGGCCCATAACTTACTTCCTGAAAGGGGATCTGACTTCCTCTGCTTGCATGTATGCCCACTGATTGGGCGTTTAGGCTGCCGGCCTCAAATACACTGCCAGGGCCTCCCACAATAGTGTTGATGGTGTTAATCGGCCGATTGTCCATCTGTCGATCCCTGTCTGGAGACTGATATCCCCTTCACTGGGGCTCTCCTTGCCGATTACGCTCTCGGTTGTAGTTTCTCTACGGTTAGTCCTATCGACCTCGACGTTCGCCATACTGAGGCCACTCCATGACCTCATCCAACTTCCCTTCGGCAAATGCTTCTTCCACGTCTCTTTGGAAATCTCTACAGCTGTCCAGATCATGGGCAGTGTCTTGGTGGTAGGTGCAAAACTTGCTTAGGTCCCTTCTGTCCAGGAGGCTCCGCAACAGCGTAGGAGTTCTCGCTAAACCCTTTCTCTCCGTGATTGCAAGCACTTGCTCCTGAGGCATGTTTAACATCGGGAAGTCTCGAAGTTGCAAGGCACTCTTCTTCTCGGATCGGCCATGATCGTACGATCTCCAGAAGACTTCTTTCTCATGTCAGAAGTATCTTCAGCCTTATCCTTCTTGGGCTTTGAATTTTCCAGTTATCGTACCAGCTGATTGGCCTCTTCTCCTTGACAGTTCTTGAACGCTATCTCCATGCACTCTTTCATAGACGAAGGGAGCTTGCTGCTCAGCTTGGCATATAGCCACCCTTCACGTAGCCCTGCCACAAAGAACGTGAGCCGAACATGATCATCGGCGTCTCGCACTTGAAGTGACTCTTCACGGAACCGCTTAAGGTATTGCAATGCGGTTTTGTCTTTCTTCTGTTTGAGAGAAAACAAGTGGGTAGCATTCTTCTGAAACGGGTTCGCTATGATAAAAGCGTTGAGGAACATCTTTCCTAAAGTACCAAAATGATAGATTGTCCTGGGCGGTATCTTCTTGAACCATTCTCGAGCTCAGCCGGTGAGCAGTGCTGGAAACGCCATGCATTTCATTTCCTCTGGAGCACAGTCGAGATTTATGTGCATAAGATGCTGGAACAAGTGATCTTGAGGGTCTTTGGTTCCATCGTAAGGTTCCAACTTTGGGATCTTGAACCTCGTTCGTCAGGGATTGTTGTCAATCTGCTCAAAAAAGAGCGATTCGAGGGCCAGGAGTGCAAATCTCCTTCCGGCTATGGCCTCGAGTTCGGCGTGAGCTGCCTCCATCGCCCGGGGCATGACCAGCTACTTTCTCAGATTTGATAAAGTCGATGGATCATCCCTCTTGGCTCTTTTATGCCTAGGAGGAGAATGAGTTTGCTGCCAGGTCCAATCATTAGGGTCATCCACCTCCAGATCTTGTTCCTATGAATTCTCCCCGGATGGATTTCCACCCTGCAGATCCTAATCCTGTGAGTTTTCCTCGAGAGGATCCTCTTCCTTTAGACCTTCCAGGTCTTCATCTTCCTCGTCCTCTTCTGCCAATACAACATTGAGAACAACCTCTTTTGTTGCATCATCTAGGGACGTGAGTTGGTCCACCAACGCCTGGTGGGTTGCGCCAAGTGAGACTTCTTCCTACTGCTGGTTCTGGTTGTTAGCATCCGATTCCGTCGCATTGTTGGCGTTGCTGCCATTGGCGGCTTGTTGTCGTGTGGTCAATGACGATTACCAAATAAAGAGGCCCTACTTTTAGTGACAATGACGATTCCAAAAATCGTCTGTATAAACTTTAAGGTTCTTTCTCTATTGATAACCTATTGAAAGCCTCAAGAACAACGGAAATACAAAGAGGGGGGTGGTTGTCTAAAGTTTTAGACTTCACTTGATAGTGATCAAGCTGCCTACGTATCCAATGCAGGGATTGGAATCAAGTCTTCGTAGTTCCTTAGGGATCGTTTATATAGAGGGGTTTGTGCCCTTGAGTTAGCGTGTGGCGTGTCCATGGTGGACACTGATTGGCGTGTTCCCTAAGAAAAAAGACTATGAGTAGTTGATCTCCTTGATTTTAGGAGATAATTGTGAAATTCAAATATTCGCATTAAGTGATAAATATTGGAGCCTTTATGACTCGGGATTCCTTCTATAATTATCTATTTATGACACGCGTGGGAAATACGACTAAGGATCGACTCTGGCCGACTTAGCCAGCCTGAGCTGAACTGGTTGAACCCTTCTCTTTTTTGGCCGACCTATGGAGGCCGGGGAGGATAGC
Organism: Gentiana straminea; assembly: GCA_036785695.1. Lineage (NCBI taxonomy): Eukaryota > Viridiplantae > Streptophyta > Magnoliopsida > Gentianales > Gentianaceae > Gentiana > Gentiana straminea. The sequence goes on along the minus strand of JAVUPR010000538.1, from coordinate 1,927,708 downwards.
CGAGCTGGTGTCAGCTCGGACTATTGCGTGCCTAAGAGGCTGTCTGAAAGGGACTTAGTCTGACCTGCATAGGTCGGGATAGTGTTTGTGCTTATCTTTCTTGGAGGTCAACCCTGAGTAGAGATCGATCTAGAGGGGCCGGGGAGAGTAGCCAAGCTACTCTGGCTTAGATGCTGGGACATCCGTCCCTTTAGACAGTCTTTCTCACTCTACACTTAATGTTGAGCCACAGTAGAGGTGTCACGTGGGTAAGTTCAATTCTTGGCATCGTCATCAACGTAGTTCTACTAGTTGATTTTGTGCGTTCATATTTCCCATATCACGTATTAAACTATGGATGGCAAATTGCTTGGGATTTTGCATCGTCGGGACATGTGTCGCTGTGCATCTTGCCTGTGTGTTTAATTAGGACAACAATTTTCTTTTCCCGTAGATATTGTGCATCTTGCTAAGTGTCTGGTTCGATCATAAATGATTGGAATGAGGAATATATACATATATGGAAGAGTTTGGTTTAGGCAAACAAATAAGAGTCTCCGGTATAAAGGTGCAGTCTTTATTTAGACTTCAATAATTGGCATGCTCAATCGTGTGGAATCATTCTGTTATTAATGGAATTGATTTGTTATGTGCTATATACAAATCCGTCAATTACTCTTTCGATTTTGAAACACCCTACTTTAAGGTAGTCGATGATTAAGCTAAGTTATATAAAAGGAACTTGTTTAATATATGCTCTGGTCGAGCTTTTGTATTTATGACCATTTGCAAAATATGCAATTGCGCTGATGTACTTGCAAAATTCGTTATTACACTTAATTTAGTTTTGCAAAGTGCGCTATGTTCTGTTCCTTTTGTGATATGAAGCCCAATAATGCTTGAATATATGAAGTCATTAACTCTGCTTAGTCAATATGCAATTGTATAAATTACTATATACTGGACCTGTTGTGTTGGTATGCCTAGTGCAATATTCGTGCACAATCCGTTTTGTCTGGTTGCTACCATATTGCTATCTAATTATTGGGCTTATATTAAAAATCTACTTTATGTTGTCGTATAAGCCGGAGATGGTAACTTTGTTGATCTTCTGTTCGCTGAACAAAAATGGAAGAAAACACTGAGGTGAATCCTATAAGACCGTGTCTTTTGTGACACAAGTGTACGTGCCTGTAGTAGCACTAGACGTAGCACCAGTGACCGGTTAATCTCATCCCTTGGATGGAGAAGTTCGGTGATGAGGCGAACGATGCTTTGAATGATCAAACTTGATTGATCAGGATGTTGACAGTGAAACTGTCCATTGAGCACAAAATTGATGCACCGTAAAGAGCCAATGAGATTGGCTTTAAGATCAGCTTACATGCTTGAGTAATCGTGTGTGTGACACTATGACTAGGACTTGCAAATTTCAAATTAGTTCGTCCATTGATGAACATGGAGTTGTTACCAAATTTGAAATTCGATGCTAATCACTAGTGTCAAGTATGTGTTAAAGCCATGTTGGCTAGCTCACCTTTTACCTGGTAGAAAGGAACACAAAACCTCTATATTCGTGTAAACTGGAGGTGACAAAAGTATCTTGTTACTTTTATTGACTATAGCGCCAAATGTTGTGATGTTTAAATGCTGAAAAGCAAAGATAAGGCTCGTGATGCCTTGAGGGTTATCAGAATGAAGGTGAGAATAAACATAGCAAACGGATGAGATGTATCCGTAGTGATTGTGGTGGTGGATATGATGTATTGTTTCATGAGTCTTGCTAAGGGCCCGACATAATTCATCAAACAACTACACCATACACACCTCAATCAAATGGTGTTGCTACATGCAATAACCAAAGTCTTAAAGTGATGAATGCTATGTTCAAAAGTTTGGGTTTACCTCAGAACTTATGGGGGGAGCTGACCTCTCAGCGAAATTCATTCTGAACAAGATCCCTTCAAAGAAGAAGGTTGACACCCCGCATGAATTATGGAAAGGCTGAGGTCTAGCTACAAATTCTTGGAAATATTGAGGTGTTTGGTTAAGGTAGAAGTACCTAAACCAAAGCAAGTGGAAATAGGACCTAAAACGATTGATTGTATATTCATCGGATATACTCTTAAGAGTAGTGCCTATTTGTTTCTAGTGCATAAGATGATGATTTCATCATCAAGTCTATGAATGTTGTGTTCTTTGAAGATCTCTTTCCATATTAGGGAACAGATAAAACAAGCACGAGTAAGCGGACATATGAGTCCGAAAATGAAAGCCTCAAGAACTTGACGAACCTCATTGTTGTATGAGGGCTAGGACTTCCAAGTCCTTTGGTCCTGATTTTCTGACTTATATGGTAGGAAATAAACCCAGGACATATGCTCAGGCAATGTCTACACCAAAAGCACCTTTCTGGAAAGAGCTATAAACAGTGAAATAGAATCCATAATGCAAGACCACAATTGGGTGTTGGTTGGTCTTCCACCGGGAAATAAACCACTCAAGTGAAAGTGGATCTTCAAGAAGTTAAAGGTTGATTGATTCATTGGAAATTGTAACGCGTTGTTGGTAGCCCGAGGGTATCGACAGAAAGAAGGTCTTGACTTATTACTCACCGCTATAGCTGTTGTCTATAACGTGGAAATCCATCAAATGGATGTAAGAACCGCCTCTTCGAATGGTGAGTTATGAGAAGTGATGTACTTGGAACAACCCGAGGGGTTCATAGTTCCAAGACAAGAGAGTAAGGTTTGTAAACTCGTGAAGTCTCTCGGTAGAATCAATTATTATCTAGAGCAATAGCATATTGAGTTTGACAATGTTATGTTGTCAAGTGGGTTTATGATTAACGAGTGTGATGAATCTGTCTACATTAAGAACACACATATGTGATAGTATGTCTATGACATGCGGATAGTGGGAAGTACTCATGAACGGATCATGAATACGAAAATGATGTTGACAAGGGACTTCGATGTGAAGGACCTAGGAGGTGCACATATGAGTACTCTACTTGACCAAAGTATGTACTTAGACAATGAAAGAGGTGAACCTATGGGTCAATTAAGATATTCTCAAGTGATAGGAAGTCTGATGTACAAAACTAGCTATACACTACAGGACTAGTATGTGCTATGAACCAATTGAGTACGTTCACGAGTAATCCATACCATAATCATTGGAAAGCCTTAAATAGGTTGTTGATGTACATGAAGTACACTATGAGTCTTGGATTATGATATACAAGATATCCAGCAGTATTAAAAGGATAATGTGATGCCAACTGGATATCATTTATTAAAGATTCAAAGTCCACCAGTGGATAGTTATTCACGATTGGTGGTGTTGTGTCCTTAAAGTCTGCAAGAGAAACATGCATAGCTCGTTCCACAATGGAAGCTGAGTTTATATCCTTGTTAAGGCTAGAGAAGAAGTTAAATGTCTTAGGAATTTCCTTGAGGTTATTCCATGTTGGCCTTAGCCAGTTGCAGCTATCAGCATACGCTGCGATATTCAGTTAGCTATAGGAAAGGCACAAAGTGGTATTTAAAATGGTAAAGTCTTGACTCATATGTCATAGACACAATACCATTGAACAGTTGATCTCTAATGGTGTGATTTCCATCGATCATGTAAGGTCGAAGGTGAATCATGCGGATCCACTTAGAAAACGTTTAGCTAGAGATTATATGTCAATCATCGATCATGTAATGGCAACCCAACCATGTTGACTGGAGATCCCAAGATCATGGTTCAAAAGGGACAACTAAGTTATAAAGAACATTCTAGCACTTACCCATTCTGTGAGAACAAAAGTGCTATCTGTAGAGGTTGTGAGGTTCAACATAGCATTTAATGATTCATATATCTTGATATTCAAGTCGGGTAGGGAAGAATACCCTTGATAGGAGGTCACCTATGTAAGTGCGAAATGGGGTCGTTTCTGTGAGAATTTTCAGGCTTGAATTCTCTAAAGAACTTACCTGAAACCAAGTGTTGTCCAGGGCCAAGATGGACACAACCATGAGAACCGAAAGGTGCTAGGGGAAATATTGTGTGAGTGCTATTGTCTTGGTTTAAACTAAGGGTTGAACAGTTCAAGACCTAGTTCACTAATTAGCCGAGTAACTCCAATAGTACTTCACTAAGGCAGGTTCAAGGCCAGAAGCTACCTCTCCCGATGCAATATTTTTCTGTCTGACTTCTCTCTGAATTCTACATTTTCATTTGCATTAATTTTCATTCATGTGGGGGATTGTTGGATATATAAGCCAAACCCATGAAATAGGGGCGAGAAACTTGTGTTGAAATAGTCAACTTTAGCATCGATTTCGGATACACTCTGGTGAGATTAACCGGGATCTTATTACATCTAAAAATACTAATCACGGAGTAAATGATGTTTGGCTTTGGAATAACTCGATTCGGATATCAGGTGAATGAGAAATTAAAGCATAAAGTTAGAGTATAAAACATGTGTGGGAGAGGAGTTGAAGGTGTGTTCAACCCAAACTCTCCCACATTAGAGAAATGGGAGGCTTGAGCACCATATATAAGAGTTAGTGTGACTCATATGGATGTGCCCCAAGGGGCAAAGCATTTTTTGTGCAAAAAAGAGGACTTAGATAACACGCGTGCAAAAAAGAGGACTTAGATAATCCCAGCTCGGTTCGGGTGTTACTATTAATTTTTTGGAATGTGATTGTGTCGTCCGACCAATCAAAATTCGTTGAGTCATCCAACCAATCATAATTCAATGATGCGTTATCCGACCAATCAGACTGAAGGATTAATTTGAAATTAATCCCAATGTGCGTGGCAATACTAAGGTTGGCCTTAATGACTTGTTTTGAGGGAAAAGTCGGCCAACCTGTGTCATTCAACCAATCAGATTTGAGCACTGGTTCATCCTCTCCACTATATAAATAACCGCATGGATGAAGGTTTTATCATCGAATTTTCTCTTGTGTCTTTTCCACCACAAAGAGTCTACCATATAGATCTAGTTTTGAGTCGAAGAGAAGTCGGAGCACTCTGTAAGTTCACTGGAGCTCGGATTGTTGAAGTGCCTCTCAATCCAAGACGTAAGCCATTGTATCTTGGGAGACATTTTCTACTACCGTGGGCACCATATCAGAGCAATTCGTCTTAAGGAAAGAGTAACTACTCGCCTCAGTTTAATCTCTAATCGTTTATTTTCTGCATCATACTTTTATTATTCATTGTTCGAGTCTGATCAGTACGGTAATATTGATTTTGTGAGATCTAGTTAATAATACGATTTTCTTTTCGTGTTATTTGTTTATAGTTTAATAATCCGTAATTGACTCCTTCAATTATGGATCTGTTCCGTAAATCACTCCACACGCGATACACTTTGTTGGATCAATATAGCGCAAGTAACACTCTAGGGGGGGGGGGGGGGGTAAATAGAGTGTTGGGTAAATTTTAAAACTCTTTTTCGATAAACAAACACAAGTACTAATTAACTAAGGCGGAAGCTAACTTAATTAATTATCACTTGTGTTAAACCTTAGTGATCAAATGATTAGTGAGTGATCAAAGCAAGTTATACCACAGAGCAAATAAGTTCACAAAGATCAACACAAAATCAGCACTAGTTATATTCAATTGATCAAACACAGGATGTATACAAAATGATCAAGATAGATTATTTAACATGATTTGCAGAGAAATATTAATACAAGTTACTTTGTGGTCTTTGGAATCCGTCACTAAACAATTGATGTAATCAAATATATAACTTGAAATGACCAGCTTCAATATTAGATCAAAAATACGGTTGATAAAGAAATTATAGGGGAACTGATACAGAAAACAATAGGATCGAAAATGGCTCAGTTTATGAATCAATATAGTGCAGGTTCAAACCTGATTAAAAGATTACAACTAGAGACCAAATACAGTCCACAAAAACAGTTCAGCTATTTGCAACAGATTCAGTAAATGAATAAGAACTGAGCTGATTTTTCAGCTGATTTTCAAAGCTGATAAACAAGCGCAAATGGTGAGATTATCATGTCTGAGAATCAAATGCAGAATAAAAAGTTCAGCAGCTCTAAAAGCTAACTAACAATCTACTGGATTGTTCTTATTACAGGCTATAGCAGACTACACGAGATGCAATACTTCAAGCAGACTAGAAGCAGATTAAGTGGAGTTTATGGAACATATATACTCAGTAGATGACAGGATTGTGATCTAGCAATTCAAGAAAAAAGGATGCAGCAAAGCAGACCAGCAATGAGAAACCAACACAGCAAAAACTAGACAGCAGATCCAGTGAACTCTAAACAAAAGCAGCAGGTATAATTCTGATCAGGAGCAGTGACTATGGCAGATGTAGCAAGGTGGTATAGCAAGGACTTGGCACACAAAGTGCAGTGACAGATGTGAAGAGTTCAAACAAGAGCAAGTATGCACAAAAGATTCTGCAAAAGCAGGGTGGGTGCAGAGTAGTAGATCAAATACACAAGGGTAAAGTACTCAAACTGATTCAGCAAAATACACAGACTAAAAAAAAGGAACTTGTGAGAAATACTGATTATCAGATTAGGTGATTACAAAATCAACAGATGCACTAAAAACACAAAAGGGGAAGAAACTTGTATGTCATTATCTAATGAGTCAGATACAAGTTTCAGACACAGCGATATGGGGAACAGACACAATAGTGAGCCAATCAGGCTTAGTGTCACTTTGATTCAACCTCTTACAGTCAAGAATCAGTTGCTCAAGTCTCTTTCTGACAAGTCACCTAGGTTTATCAAACCAAGTGTACTTTTGAGACTGTTTCTTTACACGGACCAAATCAAGTGAACACTAGCTAGATTTTCACTACACAAAACAGGTTTCAGTAAAGTTTTAGGCAAACAATTACAAAAACAGACACAGATAATCTAACACAGTTTAAAAACAAAAATGACAAGAGACTTGGTACCTTCGGTATGCCACGTGAAGAACAAGTATCCTTGACCACTAGGAGATTTTGAAGCTTACTGGGACTTCTTGTGATTCCCCACAAGAGTCTTCTAACCTTCAGAATGCTCTACTCGACCAAGACCACAACTTTCAAAAACAAGGAAAGGGATTTTTTGAACTTTGAAAATGTGGGACAGCAGTTGGATTTCTTGGCTAATGCAGGTCCGAATATGCTAGGTATATATAGCAATTGAGGGGTGAATAAACCTCAATTTTAAATGTGAATAATGTGAATACAGTTAAGGCTAAATCAAAGACTTTCCAAAACCGATTTTTGACATGTGACAAAGAATCAACCTACCCAATGGTCACATGTCTAGTTTTGACACATAACCACTAGAAGGGTCCCAAACAAACCAAACTGATCAAACAAAAACTTTACAGGCAACACATAGGGTTTGATCAGTGGTTTAAAAAGGACTTATGTTCAGACTCGACCATAAACACGAGCTCATGTCTGAAACCTAAAGGGACATGGTTTAATCAACACATCATAGAGGGGATACCTCTCAGTCTAATAATTCATCATATAAAATCGTGATCAAACCAATGCATCATGGGGTGTAAACCCTCAGCTTTAAGACCTGTGACATAACCTAATTAAACCGACAAACCGACATTACTGGTTCAACCAACCTACGGACAGGACTTCATACTGAAGTCAAAAAAGTAAGGGGATCGAGTCAGGATCAGGCTACAGCCTCTTTACCATTTCAAACTCACCGGTTCAATTTTACGGTCTGAACAGCCAAGCCGTTCAGCACAGGAGCAATCTTGATGCATTAAATGTTGGATTTTGGCCACGCCTTTGAAGGTAAGGACTGCCAACATGAAATACCAAAGTAATCAGCACAGTATCAATTCTAAATCAGAATAATAATTGAAAAACCATATTAACATAAGACTAAGACTTTTACTTCCCTAACTTAATTGAGAATCAGCCATTAAGGTTCTGATTTGATCACGTGAACAATGAGGAGAACTTACAGTCCAAGCCTTTGAATAATTGAGGCCATCAACCAACAACCTTAAACACAGATGGCAAGAATCAGGAAGAATCAAGAACGTATCAGACTCATGAATGATACAAAGGAGAAAGTCAGAACGAATTCACCTAGTCAAAACAAGTTGACTGTGAATCCATGACTATGAATGCATCGAATCAGCAGCACAATCGGTAAAGATTGTAGCTTTACATGTCTGAACCTTCAATAAACAATTTCAACACAAAATCAGGCAGAGATGATGTTCAAATCAGTGTAATAAAAGAAAATACGAGCTATAAACAGAAAGGTTTCACCTTGCCATAAGTTTGACTGCAAAACCTTCAAATCAAGGATTAAATGCTAGAATCGAAGCCTTCCTTCTATGGGTTTCTCGTATCTCAGCATAATTGAAATCGAATTGGCATTAAAGCAGAGGATTTTTGGAGCCTTCCTTAACCAATTTCATCACGTGGTTGCTCGATAGTAGCACCGGCTTCTTACCATAAATGAATTCGTCATGTGGAGAAGGAGATACAGAGAATTGAAAGGGAGAGACAGCACAGAATCGGGGAAGAGAGATGACAGTAAATGCTGGGAGGATTTCATGGAAATGTTTCGGGTGTCAGAGGAGTAATGGAAGGAGGCGGAGTTGGAAAGGAGTTACCAGTTTGTGCAAATGAAAAAAAAGCTGGCTAGGGTATACTGTGAGATAACCAGATTATTCAGTTGCCCTTCCATAATCTCAGTTCTTTTGTCAACTGCAGTAATCCTGGATTGCAAAGTTTCTTCCAGTAGATTGATCCTCTCGGTAACCTTAGGATCCAATCCAGTAGGTTGAGATGTTCCAGCAGCCTCAGCAGGTTTAGCTGTTTCAGCAAGCTTGTCAAGTTTTTGATGGATGGATATGAACTTGTTCTTTCAAAAACTTATCTTTCGATGAGTTCCCTTGCTTGATACCTTTCACTTCCATAGCAAGATCTGCAAGAGCATATTGATTTGAGGTAATGTTGGAGGCAACTGTTTCTGTAGTCCTCCCTCTGTTTTCCACGAAATTAATCAAATCATCAAATCTCTGCTCTTTCCTATCCAGTTGATTTCTTAGATTTGCAATATCATTTCTGACAGTCCTCAACTCTTCCAGGACATGTGCTGGTACTCCACTAGCCATTTCTCCAGCAGCTCCATCAGCAGGCTCTTCTACATTGTAAGTTTGCCTCTGTCTGCTGATTACCAGTGCCCAACTCCTATCTAGTCCAGCAGGGTTAGGTCCTTGATATTCTTCCAAGATAGGATCAAGAGCTGGTTCTTCAAAAATAGGGACAAATGCCCGAGGGGGATCAATATCAACAATTTCTTCTTCAGGCATTTGGAACTCCTCATCACTAAAGTCATAGTCCAGCATCTGCTCTTCCTCATTCACAGCAGTCTGCTGACCATCTTTCCCTTTAGTGGTCTTGACTCCAGTAGGCTCCACTACAACAGCCTCTTGAACAACAGGGGTTTCCTCCAAACCCAAAACTGGTTCCAACCTTTGTCCGGAGTCTTGTTTGTAACTCGGCGGCTTCTGTACCTCCTCGTTCCAACTTTGTGTCCGAGTCTTGTTTGTAACTCAGCAACCTGTACCTCCTCTTCAACTCTTTGTGGATTGAATATAGCCTCATTATCCACTTGGAATCCTTCATCATGACCAATCTTGGTCAGGATAATGGTAGTTTTAGTAAGAGTAACCTCAATGTCAAATCCATCTTGATATTCAATAGATTCCTCTGAGCTGGCACTAGGTTCACTGATATCTGTAACTCTTTCATCATCCAAATCCTCACTTTGTTGAGCTTCAGTTTGTGCAGTAGGCTCTACAACATGGAATGTATTTGATTCGTCAGCTAGCCTACTAGCACCAAAATTTACTCCATCATTGATCAATGCCTCCAGATCATCCATGGTGAGATCCTGCAGATCCTTATCCATCTCTCTAGTCTGCTGGCCCTCAGCAGACTTACCAGTCTCTGTGGGTACAGCTTCTATGCCATCAATGACTCCTTGACCAGTAGCTTCAATTGTTGTTTCTCTAGCCACTCCACTGGTCTCCCCAGGGAACATGGGGGAATCATCATCGAAATCGATGAATCAGCATGCAGTGTGTACTTTGGATCTCTGAACATAATTCCTCCACTTTTCTTTCCTTCATCCAAAAGATCCATCAGCCTTGATTGCAACATGCTCGTGTCTAACAAATCCAACAGGCTGTCCACACCCAGCTGCTCAAATGTCCATTCTTCAAATCCACTCATTGGATCAGCAGCTGGTTTCTGTTTCTTGTAGAATCCAAACTTCCACTGAAAGTAGTTTTGCACCTTTTTGAAGTTAGGATCTACTTTGTCCTTCTTAGATGTCTTCTCATATGGCATAGATGGCTTTCTAGTGGCAGGTTCAGTAGCTTGCTGACCTCCAAAAGCTCCCACAAGTGAATTCATTGTTTCTTCAACGGATGCTTCAAAGTCAGTAGGTTGCTGAGGTGGTATATTTGTACCTACTACTTCCATCTGTACAACACTTGGTTCCCCCTGACTTACATACTCATCAGCAGGGTTAGAAGCAGACTGCTCTTCCCCCTGAGTTCTTGCAACACTTGCAGGGTCTTCAACCAATTCTTCAACTACCACAGCAGGTTCAGGTTCAGTGGTTTGTTGTGGGTCTTCAGTAGATACTACAGTAGGCTCAGGATCAGTAGACTGCTGTATATCTCCAACAAATTGCTCAACAACAACCTGTGCAGCTTCAGTAGATTTAACAACCTCTTCTGGTGAGGAGTCAGTAATTTCCACAGGCTTGATGATAGTTAAGGGCTCAGCCTCAATAGCCTCTTCTTCCTCTTCTACTGATGCTTCTTCTTGGACTCTTTGTTTTTCCAAGATTTTCAATTCCTTTCCTTTGCCATACTTTTTCTTTGTGGCAATCTCCTTCATCCTCTTGGAGAGGGGTTCATCATCATCAGTTCTAGTAGACTTTCTCTATCTACTAGCTTCCTTCTGTTGTTCCCTCAGAATCTCAACAACAGTTTTTCTAGCAGCTACAGCAGGGTCAGTAACCTCTTCTTCGTGGACCCTCGGCGGACACAACGATCTGTCTTTGTTTGCTTCTTTGTTCTTTTAGGCTTTAAGATCTCAGTGATCTTCCTTGTATCTGCAGCCTTTCTTTTCTCAGTGGTCTTCTTCGGTGCAGCAGGTTTAGTAGATTTCTTGACAGTTTGCTTGACCTGCTCACCACCAGCATCACCATCAACTTCATCACTATCATCATCAGTAGCAGGGTCAGCAACATCTTCATCATCATCTAGACCAGGAATAGTATAATCAATTTCCTTCTTGTATCTGGATTGATTAATCTTCTCAGGCTCAATATCAGGAATCTTCAAGTGATTTAGCAGGGTCTGAACCATTAATCCTAAGGGCAAGGCCCTGGATTTCCTTTTTCCATCTTTTTCTTCCTTAGCTACTTTCTTCATGTAATGAATGAAGTATCCAGCCCAATCAAACTTCATGCTTCTACAAATGATCATCATCAGCTCTATCTTGGGTCCTGATAGAGTGTCCATACTTCCAACCAGTCCAAGTATGTTCTTTGCAATGAGTTTGCTCAGCAAACTGTACTCATTCCCAATATGTTTGCAATTGATGCCTGTAATGGATTTGGTGGCTGCATTTGTTTTGATTTTGTCAACAAAATCCATCTTGGATAGTCCCATTGCTTCAGGATTTGTTGGTGCATCTGCCACTTCTTCAAAACCAAAAACTTCCCTCAGTAGACTAGGGGAAACTTCAATCTCCTCAGCATTCACAGTTGTTTTGAATGCTTCACTTCCTTCTTCCACAACAATGTTTTTCCAAAAATCAATAACATTTGTGTATGAGATTGTTTCCAATCTTATGTTGAGTATGTTTTCTAATCCTGCAAACCTCCTTATTCTTCGACCAATGTTAATGGCCAAATATGTTTTGCTTGCATCAACAACAAAGCCTCTAACACTTTGGCTTGATTCAATCTGAACATAAATCCTTTCCGCCATTGTTATGAGAAAAATGAGATGAAGAAGATAGATTGTAAATCTGTGTTCACACAGTGTAAAAACAGAGATATAGCAGATTTTGCAAGTAGAGAGAATCTGCTGCGTGTAGGTCTGTATAAATAGACAGTGAGTAGTTGTAACTGTCAGTGCACGTACATTGATGTTAACCATGATTAATCTGAGTAAATGCGGTCTTGACACGTGGCCAATAACTCCTCCATAACGTTTTGTAACCGTTAGATCGTGTTAACTATGGTAATAAATGATAGGATAAATATCCCGCCAAACTGCTTTTTGACTTTAATAAAGTTTGACTGTGTAACGTTCCATTCAGCAGGGTTGTCCTCAGCAGGGTAGGCTCAGCAGTCTGCTGATAAAGGTGCTTCAGCAGCCTGCTGACAAAGTGACTCTGCTGATCCTTGATTTCTTCTTGTTTTGTTCAATTGATTATACAAGATGAAGTTTCATACTAATGACTGATCTGTCAAGTGAGCTAACCCAACATGACAAAGACCAATCCCCTTGGCAACCTCATTTGCTCAATTGTCCAAACATAAGTACATGGAATTGTTGATACCAATGACTAGTCTGCTAAGTGAGCTCACCCAACATAGAAAAGACTAATCCCCTTGGTGAATTCCAGTACATTGCTGAATATCAGTCAACTTTTATAATTCCAAGTTCAGTCCTTAATTTGGCAAATCTTTCACTACCAAGTGCTTTAGTGAAAATATCAGCAATTTGATTTTCAGTAGGGATATATAGAACCACCACATCTTTCTTTTCAACATGATCTCTTATAAAATGATGTCTCACATCAATGTGCTTGGTTCTTGAGTGCAAAACAGGATTTTCTGTGATTGCAATTGCACTTGTGTTGTCACACATAATTGGAATTTCCTTTTTCTTCAATTCCATAATCCCTTAATTGTTGTCTTAGCCATAGTACTTGTGCACAGCAACTTCCAGCAGCTATATATTCAGCTTCAGCAGTGGAAGTTGATATTGAATTTTGTTTCTTGCTGAACCAGGATACCAGTCTACTTCCCATTAACTGAAGAGTTCCTGTAGTGCTTTTTCTATCAATTTTTGCATCCAGCATAATCAGAATCTGAGTAGGATATAACTTTGAAGCTTCCATCCTTGGAATACCATATCCCTACTCCTAAAGTCTCCTTTAGGTACTTGAGAACTCTCTTGACTGCACCTAAATGACTTTCTTTAGGTTTAGATTGAAATATTGCACAAACACCTACAGCAAAGGATATATCAGGTCTGCTGGCAGTAAGGTACAACAGACTGCCTATCATCCTTCTGTATAAGGTCTGATCTACATCTTTTCCTTCTTTATCTTCATCCAATCTGATGTTTGTACTCATTGGAGTTGATATCTTGGTGATGTTTTCCATACCAAACATATTCAGCAACTCCTTGGTATACTTGGTTTGATGAATGAAGATTCCATCTTTCAACTGTTTGACTTGCAGTCCTAAGAAGTAGTTCAATTCTCCTATCATACTCATTTGGAATTTACTCTTCATTAGATTTGCAAACTTTTCACAAAGTAAATCATTTTCAGAACCAAATATTATGTCATCCACATAAATCTGTACCGACGGTCTTTGTTCCCTTCACCGATTCGAAAAGTGTCTTGTCAATGGTGCCTTTTGTAAAACCATTGTCCACCAAGAATTGTGATAGAGTCTCATACCATGCTCTTGGTGCTTGTTTCAATCCATAAAGTGCTTTGTTGAGTCTATACACTTTATCTTCTTGATCTTTAACTTCAAATCCGGAGGTTGCTTTGTACATACACTTCCTCCTCTAGAATGCCATTCAAAAATGCACTTTTGACATCCATTTGATGTACTTTGAAGTTCTTATATGCAGCATGTGCCAAGAATAATTTGATAGCATCCAATCTTGCAACAGGTGCATAAGTTTCATCAAAGTCTATTCCTTCTGCTTGAGAATAGCCTTTTGCAACTAGTCTGGCCTTATTCCTTACAATGGTACCAGATTCATCAAGTTTATTTCGTATACCCACTTAGTACCAATGATATTTGCATGACTTGGCCTTTCAACTAGTGTCCAAACTTGATTTCTTTCAAATTCATTTAATTCTTCTTGCATAGCAATTATCCAATCTGATCTGAAATTGCTTCTTCAACAACCTTTGGTTCCATTTGAGATAGAAAGCAAGTAAACATAGCTTCCAGTTGTCTTCTGGTCCTTACACCTTCATGTACATTGCCAATAACTTGTTCAGCAGGGTGATTCCTTAACCATTGTGGATTCTGGTTGGTTTGATTTTCAGGAACCTCATCTTCAGTAGGGTCTGTTGTAGCTTCTTCAACATTAGGGGGTTCAGCAGATCCTTGAATTGCTTCAGTTGTTGCATCAGTAATGTCACCAGCAGGGTCTTCAGCAGGGGCAGTATCAGAAACTTTTAAGTCATTGAATCTTTCCAGAACTTCAACACAATCTGGATCAGTGACTTGTTGATTCTCGACGGAGTTCACAATCTTCATCTTCCATACCGGTGAACTTAGGTTCATCAAACACAACATGGATTGTTTCTTCATGTTTCGGTGACCTCTTGTTCGGTACTGCGAATGCCTTGCTTGATGAAGAATATCCCAAGAAAATCCCTTCATCTGACTTTGGTTGGAATGTCTTCAAATGAACCTTGTGATTTAGGATAAAACAGTTGCTTCCAAATGGATGGAAATAGGATATATTTGGTTTCCTTCCATTCCAAATCTCATAAGGTCTCTTCAGCAGCTTCTTGTTCATTGATGTTCTGTTTTGTGTATAGCATGTTGTATTAACTGCTTCAGCCCAATATCTTTCAGGTAGCAATGCTTCACATATCATTGTCCTTCCTGCTTCCTTTAAAGTCATGTTTCTTCTTTCAAAGAACCCCATTTCTTTGAGGTGTACCAACGACGACAAGTTGATGTAGTACACCATTACGTTTCCTTGTATTCTCTTATAACTTTGTTGAGAAATTCAGTACCCTGATCTGATCTTATTTTTACTACTGTTAAACTTTTCTCATTTTGTAATCTCTTTAAAAGATTAGGCATGCTTTTGAGTGTTTCACTTTTCTTGTTCACAAAAACCACCCAAGTGTACCTTGAGTAATCATCCACAACCACTAAGGTGTATTTCTTTCCTGTTACACTTATTGGAGTTATTGGTCCAAAAAGATCCATATGCATCAGCTCCAACACTCTATTAGTAGATTGTTTAGTTTTTGACTTGAAGCTTGACTTTATCTGTTTACCACGATGACATGCATCACATATAGCATCCTTTTTGAATGTGATCTCGGGTAAACCAATTGAGTTCAGATTTGGTATGCATAATCAGGCAGGTTTCTGGGACTGCAGTAGACCAATCCACAACATACATGTTTTGTTGTCTTCTACCAGCAAGTACAACTTGATCACCTTTTTCACTAATGACAATAAGTTGTTTTTGTCAAAAGTGATCTTGTATCCCATGTCACAGAATTGTCCGGTGCTCAGCAAGTTGTAGTCCAGTCCTTCCACATATGCAACATTCTTGATTGTAAGTCCATTTCTCACAAGTGTGCCATAACCTCTTGTATATCCAGGTGTATTCTTATTGCCAAAATTCACCCTTGGACCATCCTTTTCCACAAAGTTTGACAAACAGTGCTTGTTCTTTGTCACATGTCTGGAACATCCACTGTCAAAGTACCAGACACCCTACAAAACAAAGTTAATACATTTTAGGTACCCAAACCTATTTGGGTCCATAGTGGTCAGTAGTAAGCATGACTTTTGGTAAGTTTCCATAAGGTCTTCTCCTAAAAGTGTCATACTTTGGTTCATACATGTATTACACACATCCGTAAGTCCTAACAGTAGGTTGTGTAGGATTCACATATGTTTTCTGGCCTTTTGGTTTATAATGCTCTTTGAAGTGACTTTTGGTGTTAGAAGCATTAGTATAACCATTTGTTTGCTGTCTGTTAGGAACAGTCCTGTAATATAGAGTCTGCTGAGGTCCCTGCCGAGGCCTTTTATAAGTCCTCTGCTGAGTGCTTTGCTGATTCCATTGCTTAGGTTTTACCACTAGCGACATGGTTATACTTGGTTATTTCTATCGGCGAGTACGGGAATATTCCAATCATCATCGGTAGGGAACGGTCTACCTTTCCCCCGAGATAAGTATCCCTTGAATGATTAAAATTTTTAGATTTAGGATTCTTATCCTTGGAATATTTCGACCTTTACCTTTTTGTGGTCCGACGGAGACTTGGTAGCGGTCTGCTATCGGTAGGTCTAGAAGGTCCAAGCGGTCCTATTTTTGGATTTGTTCTTTTTGTTAGGAGTCGTGACTTCTTTGACTTCGATTTTACTTCCTTGAAGTATTCTCGGTAGGTTTCTTGCGCTCGGCAACCTTACTTGGAGTTGGATCTTGTCTTGGTACAAACTTAGGACCAATTACGGTACTAGGTTCGGTAACCATACTTGGATCCACTCTTTTTGGATTGTTGAGTTCCAAATCCAAGCCTGTTTTATCACTATAAGGCTTTCCGATTTGTATGCGGTAGAGGAGCAAGATGGGTCAGCAGATTCAGGGGCTGCTGGATGATCGACGAGCTTACACCGATTCTCGTCCAACATCTTTTTCCTAACCTTTGAGAACTCTTAATTCGGCTTTCAATCTTCCAACTTCTAATTCAAGAGCTTCTTTTTCAGGCCTTCACAATCTCATAACCGATTGTATTATCCTCGATTGATTGAGGATGGCATCCAAAGTCTCATTATTGTCGAATTTCTAGGATTTGAACCACAAGTTGATTCACAATCACTTCCGGCGGGAGTATTGATAGATACGGTATTGTATACCTCCTCGGTTTCATCTATGTTGGCCATCAAAGCATAATCTTCCATATCAGCAACCAGTGCTGTGTCATCAGATTCATTTCCCTTTTCAGATTCCACTTCATACCCTGATTCATCTTCAGCAACCATAGCCTTCTTGCCATGTCTTCTTTGTTGACTCTTGGTATTCAGTAGGTCTGGACAATCAGGTCTGAAGTGTCCAGGCTTTTTGCAGTTGAAGCAAAGATAATCAGGTTCCTTACTTTGTTTTAACTCAGGACAGTCAGGTTTGAAGTGTCCTGGTTTCTTGCAATGAAAGCACAGATAGTCATTATCTTTATTTGATTCTTCTTTCTTTCTTTCAGTAGGCCTTTTTGTGAAGTTTCTTGCAGGGGCCTTTCCTGTCTTCATCATCCTGATTTTCTTGCTCAGGAGGGCTATTTGTTCCTACATTTCATCCAACAGATCATCTTGTCCTCCTGATGTTTCTTCTTGATGTGAAGCAGCCAATGCAGTGGTCTTTGGCTCTTCTTTTTCAGTCTCAGGTACAAGCTTTTTGCAAAATTCATAAGCCTTGAGATCTGAAAACAACTTGAAGGTGTCTTCTTCATGCAACTTTCTCATTTCTTCTATTGCAGTCACCTTCATTTTCCAAACATCTTTTGCAGGTAGAGCCTCCAAGATTTTGGTGTTTATTTCTTCTTTTGAATAACTTACACTCAGCATGGTAAGTTCATCCAGGACAACATTAAATCTTGATTCCATTTGCTCAATGGTTTCATTTGGCAGCATCTTGAAATTTTGGAACCTCTTTCTGGCCACACTGATTTTATTCTTCTTTATTGCATTAGTTCCTTCACAGATCAAATGTATCTTGTCCCAAAGTTCTTTTGAAGTTTTGAAATCTTTAACCTTCATGTACATATTGCTATTCAAGGTTTTATAAATGATGTCAATAGCAATATTGTTGAGGTTTGCTCTTTTTCTGTCTTTTGCATTCCATTCTCTTTTTGGTTTAGGAATGTACTCAGTTGTATCACCCACTGTTACTGCCTTGGTGATCTCCAGTGGTCCATCAGTTAGTACATCCATCATCTTATCATGAGTTGCAGCAAGGTAAGCCTGCATTCGACGTTTATATTCATCAAATCTATCTAGAGAACACATCAGCATAGTTCTAGCATACTAAGTGTTATCCATGATGCAAGACTTTGAAAAACAGTGATTTGAAAAAGTTTACAAAGAATTTTCACAAGCACAACAAGTAGGATTTCTTCAGAACAGAAGCACTGCTCCGATACCAATTGTTGGTCCCTTGAAAAGGCTTTGGTTAAGTTTAGGGGGGGTGAATAAACTTAACACTTAAAACTTTGGAGTTAACAAATTAACAACTTCGGCGATTCGCGATACTTCGTAGTCCGTGATACCTTAGTAGCTCTTTCGATAAACGATAGTCTACGATAGTTGAGTTTGCTGAATTTGTGCAGCGGAATAATATCAAAATTAAGCCTTAATACTTGTTGTTAAATATGATACTAAGTATTAGATACTCAGTAGTTTATGTGTGTGATTTCAGTTGCTAGATTCAGTAGGTTGATGTGTAAATTAAACTAAGTGCAGAATGTATGTGCTTAAAGTAAGTAGGCAGATTTTATAGTGGTTCCAGGTGGTGTAATCCTGTCAGTCCACTCTTCTCCTGTGATGTTGGAGGAAATTCACTAGATATCTTTGATGTAGCTGTTACAAAGATTCCTAAGTTGCTTGTCATTCACCAATAACTATGGCTTCACAAACTGAAAACTGGGAACATGTAGAATTGCTACTCCTGAGTCTTTCACTGGTCCTTGAAGGGTAGGATTGCCTCTTCACCAGCTCCACCACAAACAACAGTCTTTCACACAACTGTGCTTCACTGTCTTCAGCAGGTTCTTTATAAAATAAAGATTGAATCAAATAAATGATTCAGTTGCAGCAGCTTGATTAGGATGATATAATCAGCAGCTTGCAGTCTTCAAGTGTGTATGCTTGATGTAGCTTGAATGCAGAGTACACTTGAAGAATATCTCTGGATCAGTAGCTTTAAGTTCAGTAAGTTCATCAGGGTGTTTTTCAGCTCAGTAAAATGTCTCTTCAATGTTTACCAATTTTCATCTACTTGTTTCTGAGTTGAAAGTCCTCTATTTATAGGTAGGAGAACATGTGACTTGTATTTGAAATTCAAATGTAACCGTTCCTTATTTTTGTCCCATCTGATTTGCTTTCTGTCACTATTCATAGGACTGACACTGTCAGAATTCCATTTTGACAGTGCAGTCTGTCCACTCTTTGACTTATAACCATTGGATATCAATCTTAATCATCCCAACGTTCTTTTAATCTCAGCCTTTGATTTGTTTGAAAAGTCTGAGGTAGTTGGCTGTCCTTATCCATGTAATCTTTCAATATAATCTTGAATTAATAGAGGTATATTATCAGCAGGTTCATCAGTCTGCTGAGATACCTATCAGTCTGCTGAATTGCAATTTGCTGTGTATAAAATACAATGCAGCTGACTTCTTTTATCTAACTTTTAGTTGTGAAGTTAGATTACACCTTTTTAAGTATAACCAAGTTCCAAACATCATCCAACTTATGGAACTTAGACCTTCTACACAAGGTATATGTAATCAGTTTAGGTCATCACAGACTTGCCTAAATTCTGATTCCATATCCTTGACTTAAATTACTAAGTTTGATCCCTTAGCCTTCTGTAACTGAGTTTGAGCCCTTAGCCTTCTATAACTGAGTTTGAGCCCTCAGCCTTCAGTCTTCAGCAGGTTCCACAAAAGTCTACTAACCTAACTACCCTACTGATATAGACCAGTCTGCTGATATGAATCAGCAGACCATTACAGTGCTTGTTTGATCAAACCTATTCATAAATCAAACTCTAATAAATCTATACATTTGATCTAGACATCTTTTTGCCTTTGCACTATAACAGCTAGTCTGGCACTCATCATCTAAACATAGAAATAAGTCCAACAACCATCACTGTCAGTAGCCTCATCATCTACATCTTCATCATCATCCCGACCAGGGATAGGATTACCAACTTCTGGCTTGAATCTGGACTTGTTTATCTTTTCAGATGAAACATCAGGTATCTAAAAGTGATTCAGCAGGGTTTGAATCATTAGACCTAAAGGCTTAACCTTGGATTTCCTTGTACCATCTCTATCTTCAATGAACACCTTCTTCATGTAATGTACAAAGAATCCAGCCCAATCAAACTTCATACTCCTGCAGATGATGATCAGCAGGTCTATCTTGGGTCTAGACAGTGTATCTAGACTTCCAACAAATCTCAAAATAGTTTTGGCTATTAGTTTGCTTAGCAGGTTGTACTCATATCCAATATGTCTCACATTAATACCTAAACTTGAAGGTACAGCATCATTGGTCTTTATCTGATCCACAAACTTCATTCTTGGTAGATTCATTGCCTCTGGATTAGTAGGAGCATCATTTCCAGGTGCAAATCCAAATACCTCTCTCAGTAGGTCTGAGGATATTTCAATCTCTCTTCCATTAACAGTTGTAGTGAAGGCCTCTCTACCTTCATGTATAATAATGTTCTTCCAGAATTCCAACATATTGATATAGGAAATTCGTTCCAATCTTCTGTTTATAACACCTTCTAGCCCAGCAAACTGTCTGATTCTTCATCCAATGTTAATGGCTAACTCAGTAGAGTTACAGTCATTGACATAATTAACCTCTCACACTTTGACTGGTGCCAATATGAACATCATCCTTAGGTGCCATGATAAATGAAAAAGATGAAGAAGAGAGTGTTCAAATCTGTGTTCACACAAAGAAAATTTGCAGAGTGATAGCAGATTGAGAGTTGTGAGTATCCTCTGTGTAAAGGTCTGTATATATAGACAGATATGGTTGAAACTGTCAAAACATGTACTGTGCATTAACCACGATTAAATTTGAGTGAATGCTGTTTTGACACGTGGCCTATTACTTTTCTATAACGTTTTGTAACCGTTCGATCGTGTTAACTGCGGTTATAAGGATAGAATAAATACCCCGCCATTTGCTTTTTGACTTTAGTAAGTTTGACTGTGTAACGTTTCCTTCAGCAGCCTTGTCATCAGCAGACTTGGCTCAGCAGCCTGCTGATAGAGAAGTCTCGGCGGCTATTTGAAAAAGTCACTCTGCTGATGTTTAATTCCTTTCGTATTGTCCAACTGATAATACAAGATGAAGTTTAATACCAATGACTGATCTGTCAAGTTAGCTCACCCAACAGGACAAAGACCAATCCCCTTGGCAACTTCATTTGCTCAATTGTCCAAATATAAGTACATGGAATTGTTGATACCAATGACTAATCTGCTAAGTGAGCTCACCCAACATAGCAAAGACTAATCCCCTTGGTGAATTCCAGTGCACTGCTGATTAAGATTATATCAGTCAACTTTTATAATCCCAAGTTCAGTTCTTAGTTTAGCAAATCTTTCACTATCCAGAGGTTTAGTGAAAATATCAGCAAGTTGATCTTTAGTAGGGATATACAGAACCACCACATCTTTCTTTTCAACATGATCTCTTATAAAATGATGTCTTACATCAATATGTTTGGTTCTTGAGTGCAAAATAGGATTTTCTATGATTGCAATTGCACTTGTGTTATCACACATAATTGGAATTTCTCTTTCTTCAATTCCATAATCCCTTAATTGTTGTCTTAACCACAGTATTTGTGCACAGCAACTTCCAGCAGCAATATACTCAGCTTCAGCAGTGGAAGTTGATATTGAATTCTGTTTCTTGCTAAACCAGGACACCAGTCTATTTCCCATTAACTGACAGGTTCCTGTGGTGCTTTTTCTATCAATCTTGCATCCAGCATAATCAGAATCTGAGTAGGATATAACTTTGAAGCTTCCATCTTTTGAATACCATATACCTACTCCCAAAGTCTCTTTTAGGTACTTGAGAACTCTTTTGACTGCACCTAAATGACTTTCTTTAGGTTTTGATTGAAATCTTGCACAAACACCTACAGCAAAGTATATATCAGGTCTGCTGGCAGTGAGGTACAGTAGACTGCCTATCATCCTTCAGTATAATGTCTGATCAACATCTTTGCCTTCTTTGTTTTAATCCAATCTAATATTTGTACTCGTTGGAGTTGATACCTTGGTGCTGTTTTCCATACCAAATTTCTTCAGTAGCTCCTTGGTATACTTGTTTTGATGAATGAAGATTCCATCTTTCATCTATTTGACTTGGAATCCCAAAAAGTAGTTCATTTCTCCCATCATACTCATTTGGAATTTAATCTTCATTAGATTTGCAAACTTTTCACATAGCAGTTCATTTTCAGAACCAAAAATTATGTCATCAACATAAATTTGAACCAGCAAGGTGTTGTCCCCTTCATTGATTCTGAAAAGAGTCTTCTCAATGGTGTCTTTTGTAAAACCTTTGTCCACCAAGAATTGAAATAGAGTCTCATACCATACTTTTGGTGCTTGTTTCAAACCATAAAGTGCTTTATTGAGTCTATACACTTTATCTTCTTGATCTTTAACTTCAAAACCAGGAGGTTGCTAAACATACACCTCCTCTTCCAGAATGCCATTCAAGAATGCACTTTTGACATCCATCTGATATACTTTGAAGTTTTTATAAGCAGCATGTGCCAAGAATAATCTGATAGCTTCCAATCTTGCAACAGGGGCATATGTTTCATCAAAATCTATTCCTTCTACTTGAGAATAGCCTTTTGCTACTAGTCTGGCTTTATTCCTCATAATGGTACCAGATTCATCAAGTTTGTTTCTGTAAACCCATTTAGTACCAATTATATTTTCATGATTAGGTCTTTCCACTAGTGTCCAAACTTTATTTCTTTCAAATTCATTCAATTCTTCTTGCATAGCAATTATCCAATCTGGATCTGAAATTGCTTCTTCAACAACTTTAGGTTCCACTTGAGATAGAAAACAAGTAAACATTGCTTCTAATTGTCTTCTAGTCCTCACACCTTGCTGTATATTGCCAATAACTTGTTCAGCAGGGTGATCCCTTAACCATTGTGGATTCTGGTTAGATTGATTCTCAGGAACCTCATCTTCAGTAGGGTCTGTTGTTTCTTCAACAGGGGGTTCAGCAGATCATTGAACTGCCTCATTTGTTGCATCAATAGTATTACCAGCAGGGTGTTCAGCAGGGGCAGAATCAGAAACCTTTAAGTCATTAAACCTTTCCAAAACTTCAACACAATCTGAATCAGTGACATGTAGATTCTCAGCAGGTTTACAAGCTTCATCTTCCATACCAGTGAACTTAGGTTCATCAAACACAACATGGATTGTCTCCTCATGTTTCAGTGACCTTTTGTTCAGTACCCTGAATGCCTTGCTGACAGAAGAGTATCCCAAGAAAATTCCTTCATCTGATTTTGGTTGGAATGTCTTCAATTGTTCCTTATGATTTAGGATAAAACATTTGCTTCCAAATGGATGGAAATAAGATATATTAGGTTTTCTTCGATTCCAAATCTCATCAGGTGTCTTCAGCAGCTTCTTGTTTACTGAGGTTCTGTTTTGTGTATAGCATGCTGTATTAACTGCTTCAGCCCAATATCTTTCAGGTAGCAATGCTTCACAAATCATAGTTCTTCCTGCTTCTTTTAATGTTCTGTTTCTTCTTTCAGCAACCCCATTTTGCTAAGGTGTACCAACAGCAGCAAGTTGATGTAGTACACCATTCGGTTCACAATATTCTCTTATAACTTTATTGAGAAATTCAGTACCCTTGTCTGATCTGATTTTTACTACTGTCAAACTTTTCTTATTTTGCAATCTCTTCAAAAGTTCAGGCATCTTTTGAAGTGTTTCACTTTTCTTGTTCCAGAATATCACCCAAGTGTATCTTGAATAATCATCCACAACCACTAAGGTGTATTTCTTTCCTGTAACACTTGTTGGTGTAACTGGTCCAAATAGATCCATATGCATCAGCTCCAAAACTCTATTAGTTGATTGCTTAGTTTTTGACTTGAAGCTTGATTTTGTCTGTTTACCTTGCTGACATGCATCATATATAGTATCCTTCTTGAATGTGATCTCATGTAAACCAATCACCAGTTTCTTCTTCACCAACTGATTGATATCATCAAAATTTAGATGATTCAACTTCTTATGCCATAACCAATGAAGTTCTGACTTGGTATGCACAATCAGGCATGTTTCTGGAACATCAGTAGACCAATCCACAACATACATGTTTTGTTTCTTCTTCCAGCATACACAACTTGATCACCTCTCTCACTAATGACAGTACAACTGTTTTTGTCAAAAGTGACCTTGTATCCCATGTCACAGAATTTTCCAGTGCCCATTAGGTTGTAGTCCAGTCCTTCCACATATGCAACATTCCTGATTGTTAATCCATTTCTAACAAGTGTGCCATATCCTCTTGTGTATCCAGGTGTATTCTTGTTGCCAAAATTCACCCTTGGACCATCTTTTGCAACAAAGTTTGACAAACAGTGCTTATTCTTTGTCATATGTCTGGAACATCCACTGTCAAAGTACCAGACACCCTACAAACAAAGTTAATGCATTTTAGTTACCCAAACCTGTTTGGGTCCATAATGGTCTATGGTAAGCATGACCTTTGGCAAGTTTTCATAAGGTCTTCTTCGAAAGGTATCATACTTTGGTTCATACATGTACTCTACACATCCATAAGGTCTAACAGTTGGTTGTGTAGGATTCACATATGTTTTCTGGCCTTTTGGAATATAATGCTGTTTGGAGTGATTTCTGTTGTTAGAAGCATTAGCATAACCATTGGATTGTTGTCTGTTAGGAACAGCTCTATAATATAGAGTCTGCTGAGGTCCCTGCTGAGGCCTTGTATAAGTCCTCTACTGATTCCATTGCTTAGGTTTTACCCTAGCAGCATGGTTGTAACTGTTGTTTCTAGCAGCAGGTGCAGGAATATTCCAGTCATCATCAGTAGGGAACAGTCTACCTTTCCCCCTGAGATAAGTATCCCTAGAATGATTAACATTTTTGGTTTTAGGATTCTTATCCTTGGAATATTTCTGGTTTTTCCCTTTTTGTGGTCCAGCAGACTTGGTAGCAGGTCTGCTATCAGTAGGTTTAGAAGGTCCAGCAGTCCTACCTTTGGATTTACCTTTTTTGTTAGGAGCTGTTGACTTCCT
The DNA here is from genome assembly GCA_036785695.1 of Gentiana straminea. NCBI lineage: Eukaryota > Viridiplantae > Streptophyta > Magnoliopsida > Gentianales > Gentianaceae > Gentiana > Gentiana straminea. The sequence continues at coordinate 1,902,577 of JAVUPR010000538.1, read as the reverse complement.
TGACTTCTGATTTTGATTTCTTGAAGCTTTCTCAGTAGGCTTTACTGCCTCAGCAACCCTTTTGGGAGTTGGATCTTGTGCAGGCACAAACTTAGGACTAATCCGGGTACTAGGTACAGTGACCTTACTGGATCTACTCTTATTGGATTGTTGAGTTCCAAATCCAAGCCCTGTTCTATCACCATAAGGCTTTCCAGATTTGAATGCAGTGGAGGAACAAGATGGTTCAGCAGACTCAGTAGCTACGAATGTACAAAGCGAGGCTTATGCGATTCTCGTCTAACTTCTTTTTCCTTTCCTTTGAGAATTCTTAATTCAGCATTTAATCTTTCAACTTCTGATTGAAGAGCTTCTTTTTCAGCCTTCACAATCTCATAACCAGATTGTATTATCCTCAGTTGATTAAGGATGGCATCCAAAGTTTCTTCATTGTCAGAATTTTTAGGATTTGAACCACAAGTTGATTCACAATCACTTCCATCAAGAGTGTTTATAGATACAGAATTGTATACCTCCTCTGTTTCATCCATATTTGCCATCAAAGCATAATCATCCATATTAGCAACAAGTACAGTGTCATCAGATTCATTTCCTTTTTCTTATTCCACTTCATATCCTGATTCATCTTCAGCAACCATAGCCTTCTTGCCATGTCTTCTTTGTTGACTCTTGGTCTTCAGTAGGTCTGGACAATCTGGTCTAAAATGTCCAGGCTTTTTGTAGTTGAAGCAAATATAATCATGTTCCTTACTTTGTTTTAACTCAGGACAGTCAGGTTTGAAGTGTCCTGGTTTCTTGCATTGAAAGCACAAGTAATCATTGTCTTTCCAGGAATCATCGTTCTTCTTCTCATTGAATTTCTTAGTGAAATTCCTTGGAGAACCCTTTCCAGTTTTCATCATCCTGATTTTCTTGCTCAGTAGTGCAATCTGCTCTTGCAACTCATCCAGGTAGATCATCTTGAGCTTCGATGTTTCTTCTTGATGTTTGGCAGCCAATGCAGTGGTCTTTGGTTCTTCCTTTTCAGTGGTAGGTGCCAATTTCTTGCTGAATTCATAAGCTTTAAGATCTGAGAATAATTTGAAGGTATCCTCTTTATGTAGTTTTCTCATTTCTTCTATGGCAGTAACCTTCATCTCCCAAACTTCTTTTTCAGGTAATGCTTCCAAGATTTTTTAGTTGATTTCTTCTTTTGAGTAGCTTACACTCAGTAAGGTGAGTTCATCCAGGATTGCATTGAATGTTGATTCCATTTGCTCAATGCTTGCATTTTGAACTTTTGAAACCTCTTTTTCGCCACACTGATTTTGTTCTTCTTAATTGCATCAGTGCCTTCACAGATTAACTGTATCTTGTCCCAAAGTTCCTTTGCAGTCTTGCAATCTTTCACCTTCATATACATGTTGCTATCCAAAGTTCTGTAAATGATATCAATAGAAATATTGTTAAGATTTGCTCTCTTTCTATCTTTAGCATTCCATTCTCTTCTTGGCTTTGGAATGTACTGTGTCTCATCTCCCACTGTTACTGATTTGGTAATCTCCAGTGGTCCATCAGTCAGCACATCCATCATTTCATCATGTATTGCAGCTAGATAAGCCTGCATACGATGTTTATACTCATCAAAACGATCTAAAGAACACATCAACATTGTTCTAGCATACTGGTTGTTATCCATGATGCAAAGCTTTGAAAATCAGTAACTTAAAAAAGTTTTCAAAGTATTTTCACAAACACAACAAGTAGGATTACTTCAGAATAGAAGCACTGCTCTGATACAAATTGTTGGTCCCTTGAAAAGGCTTTGGTTAAGTTTAGAGGGGGTGAATAAACTTAACACTTAAAACTTTTGGAGTTAACAAACTCAGCAACTTCGGCGACCTACGATACTTCGGTGTCCGCGACACTCGCAGTCTGGCCGACGTTGAGTTTACTGAATTTGTGCAGCGGAATTATATCAAAAATTAAGCCTTATTACTTGTTGTTAAATATGATACCAAGTATTAGATACTCAGTAGTGTATGTGTGTGATTTAGTTGCTAGATTCGGTAGATTGATGTGTTAAGCAAACTAAGTGCAGAATATAAATGCAGAAAGTAAGTAGGCAGATTTTATAGTGGTTCCAGCTGGTGTAATCCTGTCAGTCCACTCTTCTCCTGTGATGTTGGAGGAAATTCACTAGAGATCTTTGATGTAGCTGTTACAAAAATCCCTAAGTTGCTTGTCCTTCACCAATAACTATGGCTTCACAAACTGAACACTTGAAATAGGTAGGATTCTGCTCCAAAGACTTCCACTGGTCCTTGAAGGGTAGAATTGCCTCTTCACCAGCTCCACCACAACCAACAGTCTTTCACACCCAAAGATGCTTCACTCTCTTCAGTAGATTCTTATAAAAGAAAGGTTGAATCAAGTAAGTGATTCAGCTTTCAGCAGCTTGATCAGGATGATATGATCAGCAGCTTGATGTCTTCAAATGTGTAAACTTGATGCAGCTTGAATGCAGATTACACTTGAAGAATATTTCTGGATCAGTAGATTAAAGCTCAATAGGGTCAGCAGGGTGTTTTTCTTGATCAGAAATAGAAGCTCAGTATTTTTCTCTTAATGTTCATCAATTTTCATCACTTGTATCTGAGTTAGGAGTCCTCTATTTATAGGTAGGAATCCTTGTGACTTATGTTTGAAATTCAAACATAGCCGTTTCAGATTTGTCTCCATCTTGACTTGCTTTTTCTGACTGTTCCTAGGACTGACACTGTCAGATTCCTTTTTGACAGTTTACAGTCTGTCCACCCTTTGACTTGTATCCATTGGATAAAGGTCTGAATCATCCCAACGTCCATTTGATCTTAACCATTGATTTGTTTGATAAAATCAGAGGTTGTTAGCTGTCCCTTTCTTGTAATCTTCCAATGTAGCCTTTGATTAAATCAAAATATGTGTCCATCAGGTTCCTGAGAACATAAGTCTGCTGATATACACATCAGTAAGCTTTTCCTTATTATTATGTGTTTAAAAACACTTCAGCTTACTGTCTTTTATCTAACTTTTATTTATGAAGTTAGATTACACCTTTTTGCATATAACTAAGTTCCAATCATCACATAACTTATGGAACTTAGACCTTGTACACAAGGTATATGTAATCAGTTTAGGTCATCACAGACTTCCCTAAATTCTGATTCCATATCCTTGACTTTAATTACTAAGTTTGATCCCTTAGCCTTCAATAACTGAGTTTGACCCCTCAGCCTTCAGTCTTCACCAGGTTACTGATAAGTTTACTGACACAGCTTCCCTACTGATCTAGACTAGTCTGCTGATGTAAGTCAGCTGACCTTTTACAGTGCTTGTTTGATCAAACTCTAATAAACCTATACATTTGATCTAGACATCTTTTTGCCTTTGCTCTATAACAGCTAGTCTGGAACTCATCACTAAAACTTAAAAAAAAGTCCAACAGGTAGTTTGATGTATGCCATGGTGTGTACTAAACCAGGCATTGCTTATGCAGTTGGTATGGTCAGTCATTTTCTTTCTAATCCAGGTAGAGAGAATTGGAATGCTGTGAAATGGATTATGAGATATCGCAGTGGTACAACAGATTTATGCCTTACTTCTCGTGTTGAAAAACCAGTGTTGGCTGGTTTCACCGATTCTGATTGTTGAAATAATGTCCTAAACCCAATCGGGTTGGACCGAAACTGACCGGGTCAGATCGATTCTACTATTTCTTTATATTTATACATATGATAAATGGCTTTTCTGTCATTATATATTTGTTTGTTTTACGGACCAATTATGATATTGTATATATGATAACGTCCGTAGTGTCAAACTGTGAAAGAGAAATCATAATAGTGATTATGGTTGATGAGATATCGACTCACTTTAAAAGGTTTGATACTTAAATGTCTCTAGTCGTAAGTACTATTAAACAGCACATTAATAGTACGTTTAGACTAGCACGTATTGGATATCTTCTATCTTATTGAAGGTAGGGATAGATCCCGTCTATCAAAGTGTTGAGACACTTGGACTGTACGTGGACGTGTATTAGAGAATGTGTACGTTAGACTAACCCACTTACTTTATTAAGTGTCGCACTATGTGGCGGTTGTGTAATTATCCTAAGACTGGAGTCTTCATGACATCACGGTATGGATTGTCATACTTTGACACTATTGAGGTTTCCCTTAGCCATGGGGCGATCATGCGGTAGTGATTGGGTGTGATACTGAAGCATGCATATGATTCATGTTGCTTGTCCGGAAATTGCGTATCCTATGAATAGGAGTAAATATCCGAAAGGGCATTCTTATAAGGAGGTCTTATTCTCGAAAGTCTTTGCATAGCAGAAGTAATATGTTACTTCGAGAGAGTAGGATATCCAGATTGTAAGATACGGTCGTTGATATTTGACACTCGACGTACGACTGTATGGATAATGTTACAGCGATAGAATTATACTTACATATTAACTTTTCACATGAAAGGTAGTAGTCATTGCATTTGGCCTTAACGATTATTGGGGGTCACGGTGTGTTACTAGAGGTTATTACATTATAGTTAGGTGTGAAGGGAATTTTTGTAATTGCACTTGGTGCCTACGGCCAACATATTCGGAAGCCTATCGGGTCACACACGTAAGAACATCTAGCCGGATTAAAATGCGGTTATAGTGATAACCAAATAAGGACAGTTTTATCTCGACTATAAAGTATTATAGTGATAAATTAATATGAATAAATATAATACAAGATATTAATTATGTTGAGTAATTGAATATACGTATAAGGTATATATATGTCGATATATATTTGTGTATCTTGACACACATGTATTTTGCAAATTAATTAATCATAGCATTATATTAATTAAGAATATTCCGGATGCCAAAATATTGTCATATGGGGCGCAGGTTAAGTGTATTAAGATACACTTGGATTGTGCTATTAAATTAATAGTATTACCATATATTAATATTAGATATTAATAGATTTATGAAAAATAGATTTATGGTAATAAGATAAAGATAGTTACTATTAGATATTGACAATATCTTGAAAATATTTAATATGAGATATTAAATTAAATGAGAGAAATCAATCAAATATATTTTCCTTATTTTATTAGGAAAAATGTTTTCTTTCTCCTCAATCTACTAGGAAGCTTTTCCCAATCAGATTGGGACTACTAAGGGGCTCCACACACCCTATATAAGAAAGGGGTTGGCTAGGTCTTTTGTATCATCACAATTAGAAGAATTATAATTTACTAGAAAATATGAGAGCTTCCTAGAGAGAGTTTTTTAGAGAGAGAAAATGTCGGTCTAGCAACCGCGTGAGTTTTTCTGGTAGCAATCCATGATGGGATTCCGGTGGGCTGTTCGTGTGGATCAACGGTAGAGGCCGAACACTCGGGCGGCTTTGTGCATAAACTACAACCGTAGATAAAGCGACGATCTATTTTAGATCATCCAAGGTATATTCTACGTCTACTTCTTTATGCTTGTTGTTTAAACGAATTTGATCTTGGGTTAATAGGAAATAAATTTCAAATTTCGCTACGTTCCCGCGTAGATTTCCTAACAGTGGTATCAGAGCAAGTTTCGAGCTTAAGCAATAAGCATATTAATTTGCGTAGTAATTAATTAATAGATGCAAGATCTAAAATCGCAAAACAGGAAACATAAAAAAAATACAATCGATGTGGAGGGCTCGGCAGATGCGGTAGCATCCACCGTGGCTGCGCCGGCCGGTTATTTCATAGGGACATCGTTTTTCGTTTTTTCAATTTTGTGATATTTTATTGTGTATTGATATCTCTTTGTTTAGTTGGTGTCTCCTGGCTAACTAATGGTTCAAATAGTTGGACCATTGAAATGCCACATGACATTATTTAGTAATATGATTTGCCTTTAAAAAATCTAGGCCTTTCCAATTTTTGTTTGGAATGGGCCTAGGCCCTTTTCAAAATATTTAATTTTGAAAAGGCGCCAAGGTTGATGCCTTTTGATTTTGGAAACCAAATGCATCCTTTTTTATTAGGAATCAAAAATGAAACAAACAAAAGAGACATAATTTTAATTTTGATTTCTTTTGGAAGAGTTCTAATTGATTAAAATTAAAATTGAAATCGTTTAAAATTAATAGTTAATTTTATTTCGATTAAAATCATTAAATTATTTAAATTTTAATTAGTTTATTGATTGCATAAAATTATTTAATTGATTAAGCGTTAATTGATTAATTAAGACGTAAGTTGGTAAATTTGGATTTTATCTTTTTTATAAGATTTTATTGTATGGATTAAATGTGCTAGATATAATATGATTATATGGACCCCGATTGATCATTGACTTGACCTATAGGATAGATGTGAATGATTTATTTTTCGTTGGTCTAAAAATTTTCCTAGGCCGTTATGAAGAATGTGACCTAGTTTATATTCTGCGTTTATCCCATTCCCGTTAGCTCCTCCCCCGTGTGCGGCGGGTGTATTTATTTTTATTAGATAAAATTATGTAACAAGAATGGAGCAGAAGACAGAGTCCAAAGAAAGAAGACATAAAGATCCATTTGGGGATTGCAGCTACCCTTAGATTGTGACCCGCGGTTTCGTCAGTATGTATTCAGAACCGCACTTAGGGAAAGTCCATATCATACCGGTTACTTTACGCATTTATTTATTTTGTGCTTGTATTTATTTTATATGATACGATAGATGCATGACTAGACACGATCTAGATGAATGTGTAGGATGTATGTCTATGGAGATAGATGTATTTGATGAGACCGTAAATAACTGAAATTAATCAAGTGAATTAATTTAAAACTACTCCCACAACAAAAAATAAGTCAGAATTTTGTCTCCCAATATTATAATGACGGTGATGAGCCCTTGTTCGGATCCAACTAATCGGCCCTCATCGGGAGTTGACCTACCTTGGGTATATCTTTATTATTAAGATATGGTCATATGAGATCTCGCGAATATTGGGTTTTGACTTGACTAGAATATTGCGGTGATTGGCCCTCGTCAAGACCGTCTTATTTTATAGACAACGGGTTGACTACCACATTGTGATGCGTAGTGTCAAAGAGTTGACTAGTCAACCACCAAGAGTCATATAGAGATGTGATTGGTAAATTGTTACCTACCTTTTGAATTATTCTGGTTGATCGGCCCTCGTCGGGAATCGGGGTTTACTAGATGGGATCTTGGCCACTAAAGAATATTTGAAAAATTCTTGAAATTCAATTGGGAGTAGATGACTAGTGGGAGCAAAATCATAAATCAAAAGACAATTTTTGATTTTGCATGTATAAACAACAACACTCTTTTATCTTTATCTTTTTAGGTTGTAGTTTTTTTAGCAAACTTTTATTTCTATGTTTTATTCTCAATTGTTAAAACAAAATTATGACCGTTACCTTTTGAGAAACGTTCTCAAGTATGGTTAAGTAATTTTAATCCTTTTAAAATAGGCGATGATGCAATCAACCTCGTTATAGTAGTTAGAGACAAGGAGACTACATATTTGATGGAGTGCTCCAATACTTTAATTATTAATGAAAATGGAAGCTCATGGTATGATTAAATCACTTGAAATAAGTTTCAACGAATTAATCATATATTGGATATGATCCAATATGATCATTCGGTCATATGATGACAATTAATTCAAACGTCGGATAAGAATAACCACATCGAATATTGAAAAGGTTGTTTTCAAAATTATAACATTTAAGTATCCACTTATTTCTTTAATCATTGTTTGAAGGTTAATTAATAGTTCATGTTTTGAATATGATTCAAAAGGCTGAATAAACTATCTAATAAACATTGGATTTTCTTTGTGAAAGGAAATTAAAGACATAACTCTTGTGATTTTTCTTGAGTCTTATGAAGACAACATTAAGAAATATTTACGAGTGCTTAAAGGATTAAAAGGAATGTTAGGGTGTGTGCTTGAATAAGACTACTTATCGAAGTCTCTATTCTAAGCAAGAAAGTTGAAATAAATCTATCTAAGCTCAAGTAACTCTTACATAAATGATATCTTTGGAGTATGATTAAATTAGAAAGGTTTAAATATAGAATATTTTAAGATATGGAGAGTGACGCAAACGTTGCAGCATTTACTATATAATATTCTGAGTCTAGCAAGCTGATAAAAGAACTAAATAAAAGTTATTGTGTTCTGGTTCTTATGAAGAACACGAGTTCAGTTGTTTGTTAGGATTCAGTAGACAAATTCAATTGTAAGGAATAAATGCTATTTCGATAAAGTTAAACGGTCACTGAATCTAACATACTAGATCGGTGTCACTATATAGTTGATAAAGGTGATAGCATCTCAAGCAAATATTTGTATGGATGTTATCCTTAATATTTGTGGTTGTTTAAGATATAGACTCTCTGGAAGAGAAACGTGTAATAAAATGTCATTCTGATGATGTCTGAACCACGTGATTATGAATCATATGAGTAATACGTATCTTATCTAAAGATGACTAATATACCCTTTTATGAAAAGGTTACTAATTCTAGAAAAATTGTCTAATGCCTAAACATACCGATGTTTGTTGGCTTATGGCAATTAATGCCAGAAATAATTGTTCATTAATCTCTATGACTATTTTTTAGAAATAGTTGATGTTCTTTGTGACGTACAGTAATTTGGAAAGCCTGAAAAGTTCAAGCTGCTATGAATGTGAGATTGATGAACTACTTAGGAATTAATCTTCAATTGGATCAAAGTAATTAATACATGAAGGGTGTTTCAGAAGTTGTCTAAAAATGAGTTATATTGTCTCGTGAAGGTATCCCAAAATGGAAAGAACACTTTATACGATAAAGGTGTGAAGTAAGCCATGCGATATATCCCTTACCGGTTTTGGAATAGTGCCCTTATTCAATACATATACTTAACCGAGTTCCAAAGAATAAATGTTGAATGAATTCCATACCGGATATGGAAGAAGATGACATGAAATCTATCTTAGCCGATGATTTAGGGTTGTCATGCTTCTAGCAAGGAAGTAGTGTCTGAAAGTCTTGGAACCTAGTACAACATATGCAACTTTTGGGATTTCTTTGCAAGTACGCTAGATATCATTTACTTACATGCGGAGCAAAAATGTTAGTGTCCAAACATGTTCTCTTATAGAGGAAGTATTTCTTCCAAAAGAAACAATAGGAGTGAATTTAGTTCTCAAAGGTAGTTTGTAAACCACAAGGAGATATTCAACCATTGAAACATGAGCATGCGCCGCATAGCGATGAGGTGTGAGACACTGATTAGTGCACACAAGTACTCTGTGAGTCTACGGATAACCAGACGCCTGAACGGGCTACTGGTACGTTCATCTTGAAGAATGAAGATCTCACGACTTACGCAAGAATGCTTGAAAGGCAATATTAAGAGATATGGCTTGGAGCCATAATGTCTGAAGTAGATTCCATGTGAGACAACCGGGTTATGAACCCAGTCTAACTTACCTGAAGGGAATGTCCCTAACAGGTGTAGCATGTCTTTGTGAAACACTGACATGGATGGTAACACGGTTACCATAAGGCTAAGGTGCTAGGCTAAAGGCTACAGGGTATGAACCTTGTAATTACCTTTGTGCTACCAGCTATGTTTAAGTCTATTCAGATAGTGCTTGTTATAGCTTTCTATCATGGTTACATGATAGTGTTGAAAACATTGGGCGAAAGGCTTGATGTTCATAGACGATAACATGATGTGTAAGTTTATGAAATCCATTTATGGACTCAAACAAGTCTCTCTAAATAAGTTCTTTGCTTTGATAGATCAAAATAGTTTGATTTCATCAAAAGGAAAGTTATGCCCGATGTGCAAAAGGGTTAGTGAGAGTGACACGGGATTTTGAGCAAGGTATCAGATATTGTTGGACTTATTTTTATGTTTTAGTGATGAGTACCAGACTAACTGTTATAGTGCAAAGGCAAAAAGATGTCTAGATCAAATGTATAGGTTTATTAGAGTTTGATCTTTGTATAGGTTTGATCAAACAAGCACTGTAAAGGTCAGCTGACTGAGTTCAGCAGACTAGTCTAGGTTAGTAGGGTAGTTAGGTCAGTAGACTTATCAGGAACCTGCTGAAGACTGAAGGCTGAGGGCTCAAACTCAGTTAATGAAGGCTAAGGGATCAAACTTAGTAGTTAAAGTCAAGGATATGGAATCAGAATTTAGGCAAGTCTGTGATGACCTAAACAGATTACATATACCTTGTGTAGAAGGTCTAAGTTCCTTAAGTTGGATGGTGATTGAAACTTAGTTATTTGCAAAAAGGTGTAATCTAACTTCACAAATAAAAGTTAGATAAAGGAAATCAGCTGCATTGTATTTAATACACAGCAAATTGCTGTTCAGCAGTCTGAATGGTATTACAGCAGACTGACGAACCTGCTGATAATATACCTCGATTAATTCAAGATTACATGGAAAATGACAGTTAACAACCTCTGACTTATGAAACAAATCAGTGGTTGAGATTAAAAGGACGTTGGGATGATTCAGGATTTTATCCAATGGATATAAGTCAAGGGTGGACAGACTACACTATCAAAAAGGATTCTGACAGTGTCAGTCCTATGAATAGTGACAGAAAGTAAGTCAAATGGGACAAAACAAGGAACGGCTATATTTGAATTTCAAATACAAGTCACATGCCATCCTACCTATAAATAGAGGACTTCCAACTCAGAAAAAGATGATGATTGATGAATTTTAAGAGAAAAATATAAGAGATATTTCTGAGCTGAAAAACACCCTGCTGAACCTACTGAGCTTAAAGCTACTGATCCAGAGAAAATCTTCAAGTGTATTCTGTATTCAAGCTACATCAAGTTTACACACTTGAAGACCGCAAGTCTTGATTATATCATCCTAATCAAATCGCTCGCAACTGAATCATTTACTTGATTCAATCTTTATTTTATAAAGAACCTGCTGAAGACAGTGAAGCATCTGTTGGGTGTGAAAGAATGTTTTTTGTGGTGGAGCTGGTGAAGAGGCAATCCTACCCTTCAAGGACCAGTGGAAGACTTTGGAGCAGCAATCCTACCTGCTCCAAGTGTTCAGTTTGTGAAGCCATAGTTATTGGTGAATGACAAGCAACTTAGGAATCTTTGTAACAGCTACATCAAAGATCTCTAGTGAATTACCTCCAACATCACAGGAGAAGAGTGGACTGACAGGATTACACCACCTGGAACCACTATAAAACTTGCCTACTTACTTTCTGCACTTATATTCTGCATTTAGTTTACTATACACATCAACCTACTGAATCTAGCAACTGAAATCACACACATACACTACTGAGTATCCAATACGTAGTATCATATTTAACAACAAGTAATAAGGCTTAATTTTTTATATAATTCCGCTGCACAAATTCAGTAAACTTAATTGTCAGTAGACTACTGTACATCAGCAAGCTGCGAAGTATCGACGGACTGCGAGGTATCGAGGTGGCGTCGAAGTTGCTGAGTTTGTCAACTCCAAAAAGTTTTAAGTGTTAAGTTTATTCACCCCCCCCCCCCTCTAAACTTAACCAAAGCATTTTCAAGGGACCAACAGATATCCTTCTCGGAATCAACACCCCATGTCACAGTCAATTAATGTTTGGTAGTTCAAGAACTTTACGAAATTTCTTGGAATGGCAGTTCTTATTTTAGAAATAAGAATCAGTATTGATAGATTTAGATAGTGCTTGGTTATCACAGTTCACCTGCATAGATGAGATGTTGAAGGAGTTTATCATAGACCACAATGAGAGACACTACTAGCCAGTGTTCTCGGGGTCTATCTATGATAGGACATCAGTCCTAAAATATAAGGTGAAAGATAATACTTATGGAAGGTCCACTTGCTTTAGCAATATGGTCCATCATAAGTGTTGTGAGTTAAACAAGATGTTCATGCTGCATGAGGAGTCATGAACAAGTATGAAAGTGATTCTAGTAAATGTTGAGGATATCCTTAAAGGTCTTAAGGATGGGTTCCGGGTTTATTGAAACTTGGAATTGGATAAATGTAGATATACAGATGTATGCCTAGAGTCTTCTGAAGATAGTGGGAGCTACAGTCTGAGTTTGCGGTCACCTTGATTAAGTGATATAGTGAGCTGGAAATGTTCTTCAACTAAGCCAAAACACAGTATTGCCTATGAGGCGCAGTGGGAGCAGTACATGTATTTAAGAGGTTCAGTCCTAAACCTTGTACGGTTCTTCCACCTTTACTATATAGCTGATATAGTGGTGGATTCATTGCTTAAAGCGAGGACCAGAGTCTCGTCAGAGATTCATGTGTGTGTTGAGGTGGTTCCTTTTGACTTGATCATTTGGAGCATGATATGAAGATAGTTTGAGTCCCCATGGATAGTGATCCGTTCACGCTTAGGGCTGGTTACAAGTATTGCATGAGATTTTTGTGTTTCAACTTGGTCTTATGTGTACGAGTGATTGGTTTTAGGCCAAGTGGGAGATTGTTGAAATAGTGTTCTAAACCCAACCGGGTTGGACAGGATCTGACCGGGGTGGATCATTTCTACTATTTCTTTATGTTTATACATATGATAAATGGCTTTTCTGTCATTATGTTTTTGTTCATTTTACGGACCAATTATTATATTGTATATATGATAGCGTCCTTATTGTCAAACTGTGAAAGAGAAATCATAATAGTGATTATGGTTGATAAGATCTCGACTCACTTTAAAAGGTTTGATACTTAAATGTCTCTAGTCTTATGTATTATTAAACAGGACATTAATAGTGCGTTTAGACTAGCACATATTGGATGTATTTTTTCTTATTGAAGGTAGGGATAGATCTCGTCTATCAAAGTGTTGAGACACTTGTACTGTACGTGGACGTGTATTACTAAATGCGTACGTAAGACTGACCCACTTACTTTATTAAGTGTCGCACTATGTGGTGGTTGTGTAATTATCCTATGACCGGAGTCTTCATGACATCACGGTGTGGATTGTCATACTTTGACACTATTGAGGTTTCCCTTAGCCATGGGGCGATCATGTGGTAGTGATTGAGTGTGATGCTGAAGAATGCATAGAATTCATGTTGCCTGTCCGGAAATCGCGTATCCTATGAATATGAGTAAATATCCGAAAGGGCCTTCTTATAAGGAATGTCTTATTCTCGAAAGTCTTTTCAAAGCGGAAGTAATATGTTACTTCGAGAGAGTAGGATATCAAGATTGTAAGATACGGTCGTTGATATTTGACACTCGACGTACGACCGTATGGATATTGTAACAGCGATATGATTCTATTTACACTGTAACTGTTTCACATGAACGGTAGTAGTCATTGCATTTGACTATTCTAATGATTGGGGGTCACGGTGTGTTGCTAGACACTATTTCGTGATCGTTTGGTGTGAAGGGCATTTTCATAATTGCACTTGTGCCTACGGGCCAACATATTCGGAAGCCTATCGGGTCACACACATAAGAACATCTAGCCGGATTAAAATGCGGTTATAGTGATAACCAAGTAAGGAAAGTTTTATCTCGACTATAAAGTGTTATAGTGATAAATTAATATGGTGGTATTTATTTATTATGAATAAATATAATACATGTTATTAATTATGTTGATTAATTGAATATACACATAAGTTATATGTATGTCAAAATATATTTGTGTATATTGATACATATGTATTTTGTAAATTAATTAATCATAGAATTATATTAATTAAGAATATTCCGGATGCCAAAATATTGGCATATAGGGCGCAGGTTAAGTGTAATAAGATACACGTGGATTGTGTAATTTAATTAATAGTATTACTATATTAATAATAGATTTATGCAAAATAGATTTATGGTAATAAGATAAAGATAGTCAATATTAGACATTGACAATATCTTGAAAATATTTAATATGAGATATTAAATTAACTGAGATAAATCAATCAAATATATTTTCCTTATTTTATTTTGAAAAAGGTTTTCTTTCTACTAGAAGCTTCTCCCAATCAGATTGGGACTACTAAGGGGCGCCACACACCCTATTTAAGAAAGGGGGTGGCTAGCTCTTTTGTATCATCACAATTAAAAGAGTTCTAATTTACTAGAAAATATGAGAGTTTCTTAGAGAGAGTTTTTGAGAGAGAAAAACAGTCGGTCTAGCAACCGAATTTTTCTGGTAGCAATCAATGATGAGATTCCAGTGGGCTATTCGTGTGGATCAACGGTAGAGGCCGAACACTTGGGCAGCTTCGTGCATAAACTACAACCGTAGATAAAGCGACGATCTATTTTAGATCATCCAAGGTATATTCTATGTCTACTTATTTTATACTTGTTTCTTAAATGAAGTCGATCTTGGATTAATAGAAAATAAATTTTGAATTCAGCTGTGTTACCGCGTAGATTTCCTGACACTGATATTGCAAGAGATGTGATTCTTACAAGTCTACTTCAGAATACTTGATCAAATTTGCAGGGGGAGCTGTGTCATGGCAGTCGAGATTGCAAAAATGTGTTGCACTTTCAACTACTGAAGCTGAGTATATTGCAGAAATTGAAGGGTGTAAAGAGTTGTTGTGGATAAAAAAGTTTATCTAAGAGCTTGGTTTGAAGCAAGATCAGTATGTGTTGCTTTGTGATAGCCAGAGTGCTATGCATCTTGGTTAGAATGCGGCTTATCATTCTTGGACCAAGCACATTGATGTTCGTTATCATTGGATTCGGGATGTGTTGGAGTTGAAGTTGCTAGCACTTGAAAAAGTGCACACAGATGATAATGGAGCAGACATGTTGACAAAAGCGTTGACAAGGGAGAAACTTGAGATATTTCATTCTATTGTGGGAATGACGAATTCATCCACAATGTCGTGAGGGGGAGATTTGTTGGGTGGATCACTCTTTTGTGGAGCCCACCAAAATAATAGAAAAATATGTCAAGTATTATTTAAGGGATTAAGGAAGGTTATTTATTCCCTGATCTAATCTAAACTTCACAATAAAAAGGGAGGCAAAAGAGAAGAAATTTGCAGCTTTTATTGGTGTTGCAGCAGAAACTTTCCGGCAACGATTGGACATTGAAACGGACTCCGATCGACATGAAATTTTAGGGGTCGTTTGTCTCTCTTTCTTCTTCAAACTGAACGGTGGCATTTCTGCTTCAACGGTTCAATCTCCAGGAATAATCCGCCGACTGTCTGCTGCATTTTCCGGTGATATTTTTCAGCAACCCTTGTATTTTGCATTCTTAGTTGATTCTTTGGTGTAGTTGAGTTGATTGATGTGTTTGGAAAACTTTTGTATCACTTTTTACTGATTAGTGGAGATTTTTGTGGGCCTCGACCTCGTGGTTTTTTACTCTCTCACATTGTGGAAAACATAGGCCCAAGCCCATATAAGAGGAGGGGTCTCATCCCCAAAACCTAGGTTGTGAGGTGAAGGAAGTCCATTTCTTAATATGGTGGGTGAAACAACCACAAGTTCCCAATGTGGGACACTTTAACACGCCCCCTCAAGTGTGGGCCGGGCACACAAGGCCAACAAATAGGCCCAACACTTGCACAATAAAGGGTGGCTCCGATACCATGTGGAAAACATAAGCCCAATCCCATATAAGAGGAGGGGTCTCATCCCCAAAACCTAGGTTGTGAGGTGAGGGAAGTCCATTTCTTAATATGGTGGGTGAAACAACCACAAGTTCCCAATGTGGGACACTTTAACACACATCGAGAGGGGTTTTCCACTTTAAAATTGTGGTGTTATATTCTTGTGTCTTTCGTTTCATTTTAT
Organism: Gentiana straminea; assembly: GCA_036785695.1. NCBI lineage: Eukaryota > Viridiplantae > Streptophyta > Magnoliopsida > Gentianales > Gentianaceae > Gentiana > Gentiana straminea. The sequence continues at coordinate 1,886,751 of JAVUPR010000538.1, read as the reverse complement.
TTGTGATTTATCATCGTTGGGGCTGCCTCTTTTAATTCCGTTGTGCGTTATTGGGAAGACTTTGTAGGTACTTGTGATACGTGTGGTGTTGTGGTTGTTTGTTTTCCCAACAGATTTTACATAGGATCATGTAACAAGGTTTCACTCATTGGAAATCTAGCATGTAAAATCATCTAAATGTAAAGCCACAATGAAAATTCCAATAATCTTAAAGGTACCTAATGTCCTTATAATTCAAATAATTCTCAACAAGTAATTTCATGGATTATTCTAACCATTTAGTTTGTGTCCAAGACAAACGTTTTATGTATAGATGCAAGAGTCATTCTCAACATTTCTTTTCAAATCACCCATCTATAATTAATTGTATTAAACCAAAAACCAAAAAGCCACATTTTCTGAACAATTCTAATTTGTACATTCGTCCATTCTCATCAAGAGTAATAACATTAATATCACATAATTCTAAATATGATAATATCAATTGCACTGGAAAAAAAAACCTACCACGATTTTTGGTACCTAGTTGCACCGTCTCCCTAGTCATCTAAAAACGTAAGAAAAATGCATTCATCTAATCAAGAAGAATTGCTTCGTTGATGTTGTCACAATTTGCGAGGTAAGGCTTCATATCAATTACGGGAGAACCATGAGCTCAACAAAAATGATTCAGTGTCTCGAATTGATAACGTGTTATCTAATAAATAAGTAAACAAATGGAACTAAACAACTTTGAAGAAATACATAAAATATTTTCAAATGAGTGGAATTTTTCATATGCATCCATCTCTGTACAAAATGGGGAGAGTCTATATATATACCGAATGAGGAGGGAAAGTTACAATTAGTAAAGTAGTGGATCAATTATAACTCATGACAACTAATACAACAATGAATAAGAAATTAAGGTAGTGGGATGAGTAGTGGGAGTTTTGTATATTAATTGACATCCAAAATTCATTTGTTACATAATAGAAATATTTTTTTCCCACAACAATTGAGTTAAAACTTGTGTTACGTCACGGTTTTATACAATTAATTAATAATGTGTATAAGAGTTGAGATAAGTATACATACAATCTCCGATTTTTTTCATTTGGCTACATAAATATATGTTTCATTGCAATATAAACAATTTGTCACATTCTCTCTGATGTTCATTTTAATTTTTACAATACGCAAAAGAAATAACTGAAGGTGTGAAGCGTAAAAATTAAATTATATAGCATAACTCTATCAATTTTGTAATGCCTCGCTCCTGGATATCGAATCTTTATCCGGAAAAAAACGTTCGGCATGTATAACATTAAATGCATCTAACATTATACGTATGCCTCTACGTCGTTGTATCAAGTCAAGCAAAACAGAAGCTGAAAAAGACTCGGGTTAAACCATACAAGGATCCAAAGATTCAATTCCATCCAACTAAAAGGTAGAAAGAGAACTTACAACAACCAAAAGTTCTTACAACATACGATGTATCTTACAACAAAGGTAAACTTATCTTACAACATAAATCTTAGGTTACAAACCAACTAAAATGGAATTACAGCATGCCTTTAAAGAAAGGTACCAACTTATTACACTACAAAGATAAATGTGAAATCATGATAATAAACTTCTAAGCATCCAAGCTCACTCAACATCATACTCAAGATCAACCTGCAAATCTTCCCGGAAAAGGAAGACATACAAACATGCAAAAGAGATAAGTACAAAGCGTACTTAGTAAAAGGTAGAACTTATTAAACAATTAAGTTTTATAATGAAAGGTATACATTTTTTTTATTATTAATTAAAGTTATCTTTCATTGACATGACTCAAACTCTAGGTTTCACATCATGCTCATCAACATGCCGCGAGGATCCCTCTTTATTTCTAGCTTAGCTTATCTTTGTTATAAAAGTATTCAAGGGCAATATGTATGGTGCTACTCACCACGAAGCAACTGGTTGCAACCTATTAGTGTGCTACACTAATAGCCACGGGTTAGTCCCAATAGTGTGTGTGTTCGGAAAAGTCCCTCCGTACTTGGGGTTTTAGTAACCTACGGAGTTATTGAGTGAGCTTGGATGCTTAAATGGACCAATCACCAAGCATTTAACTTATTCAATGCATAAAATTAAAGCACATAGTCAAGTGAAGATAAGTCTACCACCCCCACTTAAAATAGAACACCGTCCTCGGTGTGTGATTGATAAAGTAAAGAAAGAAAACTCAGCAAAACCGGAAATATGGCGCAACTATGACAAATGACAACCGCCAGTGTATCTCCCAAGGAACCTGTGCAATCACGAGAAAGACAACCAAGAATCCACTACGGCGAAAAGCCGAAACCTTAAGCATAGGTAATCACAAGTATGGAGATGTATAGTATATAAAATATGGGTTATCATAAGGCATGCAACAGGAATCAAGGGGTGAGAAGAATATTGCGCCATGGGTGGTGTGGGTGGAAGTAGATGTCGAAGTCGGTGTGGGAAGTGAAAATTTCAGGTGAGAAAGGCTTTATTATTATTATTATTATTATTATTATTATTATTATTATTATTATTATTATTTAGGGTGTAAGTGGCTAAAATCCTTTTTTAAATACAAAATAAATAAATAGGACACACTATTTAAAAAAGTTGTAAAAAGGACAATAATAGTAAGGAGACAAATATACCCTTAGGTATGTACTAAAAAAGCACTCCAGGTCTTTGACGTACGTCCTGTTCGCTGATCTCTTTCATTCTTCTTTTGTTTTTTATTTTTATTTTAACTCATACCTGTCGCTGTATTCTTCTTTTTTAAAACAACCATAACTATTGATTAAGAGTTACGATCATGAATATTCTTTCACCATACATTATATTTTTTGTCCTCTTAATTTCGACATCTCAAATGATATCATTTCGATATAATTTTTGAAATCTGAAATAACATTTGCATTAACCGAAGCGTTTTTTATAAAACAAAACCGTAACTTTTGATTTAGAACTCCGATTATCAAAAAAATCACCAAAATTCATATTTCTTTTTCCTCTTCAATTTGATATATTATATAATACCCTTTCGACGTAGTTTTTGAAATTCGAAAAAACATACACCGCCAACTCACATTCATATTACAACCTTCAATAGTGATATTAACACAATACATTCACGTTAACACATCACAATCCCACTAACACCTTATGTAATCACACTAACATCCAAAAAAACTTATACATGTTGGGATAGTGTATCGTGTGTGGAGTGATTTACGGAACAGATCCGTAATTCACGAATGAAATTACGGATAATTAAATGCACAAAATAAAACTCGAAATAAAAAATTAGTTTTATAATGTAGATCTAACACATCAAAGCAACTATGGTTTAGTAAATGATAGATCTAATGAAACAAGATATGATGATTAAGATCTAACAATTAAACTATCACAATACAGATCTGATTTGAAAGTAAAGCAATATAAAGTGCAATGCATAAATAAATGATAAACCGAGGCGAGTATGAAACTCTTTCCTTAAGACAAATTGCTCCGGTATGGTGCCCACAGTAGCAGCAACTGTCTCCCAAGATACAACGGCTTTACGTCTCAGATTTAGAGGCACTTCAAAAATCCGAGCTCCGGCGAACTTACATAGTGCTCTGTCTTCTCTTCGACTCAATATCTAGATCTATATTACTGACTCTTTGTGGTGGAAAGACACAAGAGAAAATTCGATGCTTCAACCTTCATCATTGGGGTTCTTTATATAGTGGAGAGGAGGAGGAGCCAATGCTTGAATGTGATTGGCCAGAACACATCATCAGACTTTTCCCCTTGGAAAAGAAATAGGGCCGAAAATATTAATTAAAATTGGCCAACTATTTCCACAATTCTGATTGGTCGGATGACGTGTCTTCTGAATTCTGATTGGTTGGATGATTTAATCGCTCGACTTTTCCCTCAAGAAAAGAAATTTCTGGCCGAAAATAATTAATTAATTTCGAATTTAATTTAATTAATTAATTTCGAATTTAATTTAATTAATTCGGACCGATTTAACTTAATTAATCAGAATTCGTTTCCACATTATTCTGGAACCTTCCAACCACCTCACGATTAACTAATTAATTTCCTGGTTAAATTCATACGAACTTTTGTCCAAAAAATTAATAGTAACAACCGAGCCGAGCTCGAGCTCGAGCACGAGCCGGGACGGACGACGGCGGCGGCGCGCGCGCGTGTGGAAATATCTATGTCCTCCCTCCTGCACAAAAGTGCCTTGCCCCTTGGGGCACATTTATAAGAGCATACACTAGCCCTTACATATGGAGCTCAAGTCTCCCATCTTTCCAATGTGGGATATTGAGTTAAGGTACTCCCTTCAACTCTTATCTCCAACACATTTTCAACCAACTTTAGGCAATAATTTCTCATTCACCCGACATCCGAATCAAGTGATTCAAAAGCCCATCATCAACTACTCTGTATGGAGTATTTAATGATATCATTAACTCTCGATGATATACATCGGAGCCTATCCGTAAATCGCGCTAAAGTTGACTATTCAACCCGTCAAAAAGGGCTTTTTCTCCAACAATCCCCCACATGAATGAAAATTAATGCAAATGCAAATGCAGACTCTGAAGAGAAGTCAGACGGAAAAATATTGCATCAGGAGAGGTAGCTTCTGGCCTTGAACCTGCCTTAGTGAAGTACTATCGGATTTACTCGGCTAATAAGTGAACTAGGTCTTGAACTGTTCAGCCTTTAGTGTAAACCAAGACAATAGCACTCACACAATATTTCCCCTAGGAGCTTTCGGTTCTCATGGTTGTGTCCATCTCGGCCCTGGACAACACTTTGTTTCAGAAAGTGCTTTAGAGAATTCAAGCCTCAAAATTCTCACAGAAGCGGCCCCACTTCGCACTTACATAGGTGACCTCCTATCAAGAGTATTCTGCCCTACCCCACTTGAATATCAAGCTATAGGAATCATTAAAAGCTAAGCTTACCCTCACACCCTCTGCAGATAGCACTTTTATTCTCTCAGAATGGGTAAGTGCTGGACTGTTCCTTATAGCTTAGTTGACCCTTTTGAACCATGATCTTGGGATCTCCAGTCAACATGGTTGGGTTGCCACTAGAAGGAAACATGCGTAATAGGCTTCAGTCCCATTCCGGTTGTCAAAATTGACATCTGATCTCTAGCTAAAGATTTTATAAGCGGATCCGCGAGATTCTCCTTCGATCTTACACAATCGATGAAAATCACACCATTAGAGATCATTTATTTAATGGTATTGTGTCTCTGGCATATGTGTCGAGACTTACCATTGTACACACTACTCTGTGCCCTTCCTATGACCGATGGACTCCCACAGTGTATGCTGATAGCAGCCACTCGTTCAGGCCAATATGGAATATCCTCAGGGAATTCCTAAGCAATTCAGCTTTTTCTCCAGCCTTATCCAGTGCTATGAACTCAGCTTCCATTGTGGAGCGAGCTATGCACGTTGTCTCATAGACTTCCAGGACCCAAGACCACCACCAATCATGAATAAGCATCAACTGGTGAACTTCGAATCTTTCGTATTTGATATCCAGTTGGCATCACTGTATCCCTCTAATACTGTTGGATATCTCATATATCGTAATCCTAGACTCATAGTGTACTTCATGTACCCCAAAAACCTATTTAAGGCTTTCCAATGGTTATGATTGATAGTAATATCATCCGCAACGGAAGCGATTTTATGGATCTAGATCTATAAATTATACGTAATAAAATAACTAGATCTATATCTACAAGCGGGTTGTAGATCATACCTCTTGGATCTCAAAATCCAAGTTGAAGAACCGCAATAGGAAGGATGAAAGATTGTGTGGAGAGCACCACGATCTTCCGTACGTGTGATCCAAGCAACTCCCGGTGGAAGGAAATCCTCGTCTCGAATCCTTCCGATATGCTACCCGGAAAAATCTCCAAGATTTTCCCTCATTCTACCCCTTGGCCGAAATATTTCCTTCTCCTCTCTAAGAGGTAGAAGTCGAAATTATGTGTGTGTTAAGGCTTGGGAGAACTCTCTTTATATAGGAGAGTAAAACTTAGCCTCCAAGGATTTAATAATTAATACAAAATCAATTATAATAATCCCATTAAATAAAAGATAATTCCATAATATTCTAGAACAAATCTAGAATAATATTTATCTTTATTTCTTTCCATAAATATTTATCCAATAAATATTTTATGCACATGTCTTATTAAATCACAAGAAAACTAATTTCTTGTTCATTAAACATGCCTTGGGGTCGAAAATCATCATCATTGACCCAGTCAATATGTTTTTTTTTTCACACACACAATAATTGGGCCAAGATTATGGAAAATGTCTTTTCCACATATTTAATTATTTAGCCCAACTAATTTAATAGTCTACTAAACAATTAATTCACATATCGTTTTAATAAAGTCCAACAAGAACTAAATTAATATTATTAGGATTCGACGTCCGAGAATAGCTATGCTATATTAGGAGGCACGTCGGGGACCATGGACTAATAATCAGCGGCTCCGATAAATCAAATAAATAATTATCTTACGGACGAGAATAATTATATTCGATAAATCAATCACGGGAATATGCCACCATAATCCCGTGATCGCACTCCTCCGATTATGAGATTATATTTATCTCCTCACGAGAATAATAATAAGCGTCCATTGATATAATCATTACATATGGATTAATCCTCCATAGATCGTTCATTCTAAATCGGGAAGTTATTGTTAACCCTTTTCGAACCTCTTATCCTTATTTACCATTAACCCCCTAGTGATCAATTAATTCAAACAACTCACTGGTAGCTAATCAGTGTAATATGAACTCGCGCGATCGATCAGTTTCTAGGATTAACAAATAAGGGAACTGTCTATCTACTTCCAAAAATGGAAGGAATGGATTCCGTATCTGAGATAACACAGACTACTCACTCAATCCAGTACAATGCCAAGATGGGGTAATTCAGACCACAGACTCAGTGTAATCCTTAACCGTCAAGTCAAACTTCATACCGATTCAAGCGGTTGACGTGATCACCTCGGGATTAAGATATATCCATAAATATGATCATCCATTGATTCGATAAGACTTCTCGATTACGGAATTATATCGTGAACTCTAATCAAATCGGTCCAGCCCTATATGATATATCTATCATATATAAATGCCCCATTAGGTTCTCTTAACCGAAAGTCCGGATAAGACAATCACACCTATTGTGTTACGGGCGCATTAATAGCACGTTAAAGGAGAGACCCGATACTCTCGATTAACTTCACTACGGGCTAATTGTATTTTAAGTACATCTTCACTAACTCAATCCTCATGTGTATATACCATACACTGAGTTAAGTGATTACATAAATGATATACTTTGGGGTTTTCTGTAGTGTAAATACTATTGTCACATCGGTGAATATGAGAATAATAAATATGAATAATAATAGCATTTCATTTATTAAATAAAACAATTACAAAATTGTCTTTCGGACATCACACCTAACAATCTCCCACTTGCACGAAAGCATGTGATTAATTGTTTTAGAGCACACCCTATTATTTAAAATACAACAAACTACATCTCCCACTTGCTCTAAAGCAATGGAGACTCATCCCGTATTCTAGTACCCACTAAGCATATCATAACCATTTCAGATTCCAAAATACACTCCGAGTGTGCCGTCGTAGGATAGGCCAGTGACTCGGGGAGTACCTACATCTAAATGTCATGGGTCTTAATGATTAGTCAGGTTGTCGGCTCGAGACGATCCGTAGAATCGAAACGTTACCGGTCCATGTAATCATGTGGTACTGAGTAAACACTGAGCCCGAGATCGACTTAACGATCATCCTCAATCTCGACTTAAAGTCAAAATCGGTGTATCACACATATCCAAGTTCACACATGAATATGTCCGCATATTGTTCCTCGTTCTCTCAAGATACTAAAGGACATACTACACTTGCTTTGTTAACCGCCGAATCTAAGATTCGATCAAAGTTGACGTTCAATAACCTGACCATCTCTTACTAGAAAGAGAATCTATCCCATTTCTCTTGATCCGAAGATTTAGAGAGTCATTCCCGAGGCATAGGGTAGAACTTCCTCGTTGAATGTTGCATACACGGATGCATCATCTTAACCAAGAAGATGGATGGGAAACCGATGATCGATTCTAATGAATTCGACCGAGTCAAACTCTTCAGAATGTTGTCCAAATCTCTGTTACATAGAATTGTGGTATTGTCGTATTCGACTTCAGATAACACACCCATGTTGATTCCAACTGGTACAGTGTTATCCTTCACAAACACTAATATATATTTATATATTCACTACGTACTAAAATTGATATCTAGTCTACAAAAGACTTATCAATATTCGGTCAAATCCACATATTGTAGAAATATATGACTTCCAAAGTGACCGAGAGGTTTGCTTTTTATCCACAAAGGACATAAGCCTTGACGAGTCATCCTCTCATAAGTTCATAAGGCAATACCCTTCATTCCGAATGAATCCGGACTCCGTTTGTTTGGCAAGAAAGTCTCGGGGAATCACCCCTATTTTCTCGCTTTTGAACAAAATCATGCAATACCGAACTCATTCTACTCTTTTCCGTGTAGATCCAATTACTCCCACTCGGGCTCCGAGACGCTCGGTGGTTCTACAAGAGTATGAACGGCTACGGAGTACCAAACTCCATTCACGGGGTTATGGCTTGTAAACCAACCTCTATTATCGAATCCTATCTTGCTCACAAAAGAGCCATAGGTCATCGATCGATCCTCGGACTACAAAGTCGCGGAGAACCCGTAACGGGTAATGGATAAAACATACTCCCACTACATTACGGGTGGATCGAAATTCGATCTAGTTTAGTAGTATTTAGTGTTATCACCAACAACCGATGTTGGATGTGGTCTGATTTTAATCAGTTAGTAACTACCTTGAGTAAACGTACTGCAAGGTTTAAGGTTTTACTGTTCATAGACTCTATCAGAAAGGACGCAACAGTATAACTGTCCCTTCCCGATTTCAAGAATCTTATAACAAACCTTTTTCTCATTGCTACAAGATATAGAACGATTGGTCACTGACCGAACGTGTTTGCAAAATTTCCAGACCTACCTTCAAGCACCGTGTGCTAAATGCTTATATTTATGGAAGTGGGGTGAACCGAATCCACACCTTATCCGTAAATTCCAAAGCATATTCTATGTAGACTTCTCGGTCTTACATTTCAATGTAAACCGTTATTTCGCTTCCAATATCTTTATTGAGTTAAGCAGTGTATTATAGCACATCTAAAAAATATATAAGGCAATTTAACGGTTTCTCACTTAGTGAAAGCATTTCACTATGAGGCAGGCCGAGCATCAGTCCCTAGGACTATGTGATGGCCCATTTCTGAGTATAGAATGCTCTATCTCTGTTGAAAACAGAGAAACCTCAAAATATTTTGGATAAACTTACCGGAGTGTTTGAATAGTTATCAGACAAGAAGTCACTACTAAAAAGCTCCTACTAGCTTGTATCTTTCATCAGACCCCGAAGGTCGTCATGAACAAGCTATGTTACTTCTTTATAACCATTATCCTTTCCCGATTGAAAGGAAACTTAGTCATTGAACCTTTGAGACAATATAACCGGACCGGGAGAAAGGAATCACCCCGAGCCGGTCTTCGGGTCTTGTCTTTTAGGGACTATGCACTAACTATGGAATATGAAGAAGCGTTTATCTAAATATAGAAACCAATTGCTTTTAACGAGTTCTTAAGATGTGTTTTATATACATATTTCGGCGAGTTCTAAGTGGTTTTGACTTTATCAAACAAAAGTCCGATTCTTGGATTCGTACTACAAATGGTATATTCACTTTCTATGCGACAAACAAATTATCGAATAGAAGGTAAACCCATTCGTTCCAACGAATCGTAAACGGAAAATAATTTTCCCGCGATATTCAAGGATTGAATCCGAGATTCATTACCTTATATCACTTCCACTTTTCTAGCTAAAATTAACTGCCCGTTGTTTACTCTTTTAATCGTTAAATGCACCGCTACCTTGTTCTTCCAAAGAACTTAGCTCGAGAAAATCGCCAAGGATTCATAGGTTGGTGATCCAAAATCACTGTCCTTATCCTATGATTTTCAGTTAATTAATTTTCGGTTCAGCCTTAAAATTTTCTCAGTTTAGATGACTAACACTTTTAGACATATTCTCTCATTCTTGACTTTCCGTGAATGGAAACAGTCTTGAACCAGCGGTTCGTTTGAGTAGGCACTACTCTTGAACCGTGGGATGTCTATTTCGAGTGTTACTCGTCGGGACTTCTCGGATTTTTTAATATACCAGAAAAAACAACAAATCATATTAAGCTCCCACTAGTTTATCGGTTCCAAATACCGTCTAACGAGCAATGCTTTATATATGATTTTCCGATTTTTTCGATTTAGAAAAAAAATCTCATAGTTCCAATATTTCCAGAAAAACAACAAATCATAGAACTCCCACTAGTTCATCGATTCCAAATATCGTCCAACTAGCGACATTTCATGACTTTCCGGTTTTTCAATTAGAACGGTTACGTGTGTAGTCAGTTACACTTTTCTAATGTTCTAGAAAAACAACAAATCATAAAGCTCCCACTAGTTCATCGATTCCAAATATCGTCCAACTTGTAATACTTCATGATTTTCCGATTTTTCAATTAGAAAATTACTCATGTAATTACTACACATTCAAAATTCACTAAAAGAATTTCAAAGTCCGAAATCACCTTTGATCAAACTAAGTTTGTCTTCCGTTTGACACGAATGACACTAGTGACATACCTATATGTCACTCTGGTTTTTAAAAGGCTTAAGAGAAAATATCTCTTTCGAAAAAATAATTGCATTATCGATTAACTAGTTCAACGTCCTAGTTACTTTCCACTTTTTAACGAAGTCAATACTAGTCAATTAATTTTCTAAGCAATTTAGTAAGGGATATAATGCTGTAAATAAAATGACATTTATTAATTCAAGTTTAACACTACTATATTATTTTATTTTAGGAATTGTAAACTAAAAAATAAGTCTACTCTACCATTCCAAGGTTTTAACCTCGCATCTCAGTGCCGCCGTAGGGTAGGTCAAAGAGATGACGGTTAAATCGAGACAATCTCATCAATAAATAACTTGTGAGAATCGAACATCCCACGAGAATCGAACATCCCTTTATTCATTGACTACCTTCCTTTTTTAGCCTAGATATTTCCAAAAATATCCTTTATGAGTGTGACCTACTATATCGGATCTCTTAGGTACGCCCCGAGTGTGCCGTCGTAGGATAGGTCAGTGACCCGACGAGTACCCGTAAATCCTATCCTTTCGGAGACCAAGCCATGAATGTTGATAGGGGTGAACACCATCCGTAGGGGGACGAAATCAAAGCGCCGCGAGGCGTCACCCTTCTCTCACTTACTTGTATCTATAGTAGAGGCCGTGGGGTTGGCTTTGTCGCCTCCCCCGCTCCCACTCAATATTTTGGAAGTGGTTGTGGGTTAACTAACTACGTCTTTTTGATGTTATCATAAAAGCTCATCAAATCAAGGATTCTGAATGGTGTCGGTGACGTAGGCAAGCCTACCCGTCCTATTCGTTGGAACATATGTGACGGTCGGACGAAATCGGGTCAAGACAAAATTCGGTGAGATAAGAAGGAATCACCCCTCCGTTCCCCGGTGTAGCTTAGTCTTGCCGGACCCCCGTGCATACATCACACTAGGAGGGTTGAGTCGGTCGAGCCTAGCTCAGTTGACCACCCAACCTATAAGCGAACCGATTTTATCCAAGATTTATTGTTCTTTTACCATCATTCAATCTCGTAGACACTACGAATTGAAAACGTGATCTCGTTTGGGCTTTAAGGCGGTTCACCGAGAACACACACCGAAAAGCTTAACGATTTCATAACCCGTCCTCGGATCTTTAATTAGTTACTAAATTAATTAATTACCACGTATTAATTAAATTTCAACTAATTACACGAGTTTGTATACATGCCTATTTTAATTACCAAAATTAAAATTCTACATGTATGCATGGAGTGGATTTATGATATGATGCATGTCATGGCAATTCCGATTTTATATCTATTTTATGATCAAACACAAAAAAAAAATTGCGGAAAATTTAAACACCGAGATGGATTGTTGGTACCCCCGACTAACCTATTTTCTAAGGAAAAAGTAAAACTAATTCTAAGTCTTCAAATCTCTATCTTCGATCTTGATCTTGAAACTTCCGGATCTCGATTCTTCGATCTTGACACGAACCACGAACGACGAGGAGAGGAGACCGTAATATACCAATATATTTAAAATATATCTATATTAATAATTGTTTTTTAAAAAAAAACTTTTTTTTTTTTTATTTTTACGGCAGAAACCCTTTTTTTATTTTTTTATTTTTTTGGATTGATATGCCTTACGGCTAATGAGATAGTTTACCAAAAAAAAAAGGTTTACCTAATTGCCGCATGCAAATCTATTAGTTATCAAAAAAAATGTACTGCCGCATGATCAAGAAAAGAAAACAAAAACCCTAGCAACATGCAATTCAAACAAAACAAAATTGCCGCATGTTGTTAATAAAAAATTCAGCCGGTCCGTATTATTAAAAAAAAAACAATTTCGGCCTCCTCCCGTTTTACCTTCTTGATGATTTTCAATACCATGATCTTCAACACATCATCTTCGTCGTCTCGAACCCGGATCAAAAATAAAAATACAAAAGGTACTACCTTTTACAATTTTTCGCATGACAAAAAATAAATTACACATCCTATGCTCAATTGATACTAATCAAAAGAGCTACAAAATAGATCTACGGGTAAACAATACCAACCTCAATCCATCTCTTCAACCAAGACATTCATAACATAAAAAAATAAATCATAAATTTCGGCCCCCTTTTAAAAAAAATTGGGACCAAAAAAAAAAATCTACATGTTTTCCACTCCTAGATCTAATATTTTATACGTATAAATATAGATCAACCTGTCTCTGATACCACTGTTAGTAATATCATCCGCAACGGAAGCGATTTTATGGATCTAGATCTATAAATTACACGTAATAAAATAACTAGATCTATATCTACAAGGGGGTTGTAGATCATACCACTTGGATCTCAAAATCCAAGTTGAAGAACCGCAATAGGAAGGATGAAAGATTGTGTGGAGAGCACCACGATCTTCCGTACGTGTGATCCAAGCAACTCCCGGTGGAAGGAAATCCTCGTCTCGAATCCTTCCGATATGCTACCCGGAAAAATCTCCAAGATTTTCCCTCATTCTACCCCTTGGCCGAAATATTTCCTTCTCCTCTCTAAGAGGTAGAAGTCGAAATTATGTGTGTGTTAAGGCTTGAGAGAACTCTCTTTATATAGGAGAGTAAAACTTAGCCTCCAAGTATTTAATAATTAATACAAAATCAATTATAATAATCCCATTAAATAAAAGATAATTCCATAATATTCTAGAACAAATCTAGAATAATATTTATCTTTATTTCTTTCCATAAATATTTATCCAATAAATATTTTATGCACATGTCTTATTAAATCACAAGAAAAATAATTTCTTGTTCATTAAACATGCCTTGGGGTCGAAAATCATCATCATTGACCCAGTCAATATGTTTTTTTTTTCACACACACAATAATTGGGCCAAGATTATGGAAAATGTCTTTTCCACATATTTAATTATTTAGCCCAACTAATTTAATAGTCCACTAAACAATTAATTCACATATCGTTTTAATAAAGTCCAACAAGAACTAAATTAATATTATTAGGATTCGACGTCCGAGAATAGCTATGCTATATTAGGAGGCACGTCGGGGACCATGGACTAATAATCGGCGGCTCCGATAAATCAAATAAATAATTATCTTACGAACGAAATAATTATATTCGATAAATCAATCACGGGAATATGCCACCATAATCCCGTGATCGCACTCCTCCGATTATGAGATTATATTTATCTCCTCACGAGAATAATAATAAGCGTCCATTGATATAATCATTACATATGGATTAATCCTCCATAGATCGTTCATTCTAAATCGGGAAGTTACCGTTAACCCTTTTCGAACCTCTTATCCTTATTTACCATTAACCCCCTAGTGATCAATTAATTCAAACAACTCACTGGTAGCTAATCGGTGTAATATGAACTCGCGCGATCGATCGGTTTAGGATTAACAAATAAGGGAACTGTCTATCTACTTCCAAAAATGGAAGGAATGGATTCCGTATCCGTGATAACACGTACTACTCACTCAATCCGGTACAATGCCAAGATGGGGTAATTCGGACCACGGACTCGGTGTAATCCTTAACCGTCAAGTCAAACTTCATACCGATTCAAGCGGTTGACTCGTGATCACCTCGGGATTAAGATATATCCATAAATATGATCATCCATTGATTCGATAAGACTTCTCGATTACGGAATTATATCGTGAACTCTAATCAAATCGGTCCACCCTATATGATATATCTATCATATATAAATGCCCCATTAGGTTCTCTTAACCGAAAGTCCGGATAAGACAATCACACCTATTGTGTTCGGGCGCATTAATAGCACGTTAAAGGAGAGACCCGATACTCTCGATTAACTTCACTACGGGCTAATTGTATTTTAAGTACATCTTCACTAACTCAATCCTCATGTGTATATACCATACACTGAGTTAAGTGATTACATAAACGATATACTTTGGGGTTTTCTGTAGTGTAAATACTATTGTCACATCGGTGAATATGAGAATAATAAATATGAATAATAATATCATTTCATTTATTAAATAAAACAATTACAAAATTGTCTTTCGGGCATCACATCAAAAGAGCTCAGGGAAAACATTTATGGAAACACACTTTCACAAACAGGATTACGGATATCATAGCAAAATTAATCAATCGTTAATTTTCATGTCTACAGCACTAAAACACAAGTCTATAGTTAACTGGTAGACAAACTGTTAAGGGTGATTTTATACGTTTTATAAGGATATATTTTATATCAATTTCCCCCATATTCGTATGTTTCTCATAGAAATCGAGCTTTATATTGAAATATTGAGCAAATGGGTTTTAAAAGTCTTTAAGTGTAAACTTTAGCTAATTTCGTGATTTTATTGGTAGTTATCTATGGTTTTACACTTTGCGTGTTCTTATGGTTTTGAAGGTACATTTACATGTCATGGAGAGGGATGAAAGGAGCTTAAAAGATGTTCAAGTTATGATTTGCATGGAAGGAAGGAGATAGAGATGAAGTTGGAATGAAGATCAAGATGAATTTGGAAGAAAAAGAGTCTGAACTGGCGTCCAAGTCCCGTCCAGTCTGGACTGGCTTCCAGAATAGTGGACTGGCGTCCAGGAGAAAAAGTTGATTCAGAGAGTTGGACGCCATAGTGAACGAGCGTTCAGAGGCACCAGACTGGCGTCCAGGAAGCCAGACGGGCGTCCACGTCCGACTTAGCCCTGGCCGACTTAAAACCCTATAAATATCAACTGCGCCCCAACCCTATTGACATCAGATTTTCATACATTATTGAGACCTATTGATACACAATCATTAGGAGAAAACCCTAGGCGGCCCCAGCCCCCTTAGGGGAGGCTGGGGTTGCGATTTTTCTTGTTTCTTTTCCGCTTTTTTATTTCGTTTTGCTGAATGCTTGGAGGCTGAGCAATTGTTCAAACCATGTGAATCCGTTTCAAAGCGGGTTCTTTATTTTCAATCTAGATTTGTTTTGTGAATTTGATTAAAGTTGTATTTTTCCTATGCTTATGTGCTATGCAATCAATATCGAAAGATGAATTGTTATTGATGTTTACCATATGACGAGAGTCGGTGTAAACCTTAGATCACCATAGGAAAGATGGGATTTTTGACCTTGACATAACGAGAGTTGATAGGTTAGATTTCTAGGTTGCTAGATTGAGAGATCTTACACCTTGTTTTGAGAGCTTCAATCTTATATATCGAGAGATGAGAGATTGATAGGCGAATTATCTACGAGAGTAGAAATTCATACCTTTGTTAGGTGAACCACATCTTGAATTAAATCATCACAAGATAACTTTAGAGAGGAAATATAGGGTTGCGGGATCGGTGGATTATTGTTTGTTCGTTGTTTAATCACCATGATCATCTTCTTGTTTACTGTTTATTTTATAGTTTATAGTTTAGATTTAAGTTCGCAATTATCGTTTCCTGGCTTTGGACTGACAATCCTCTGTCCAGTTTATCTTTTCGTTCTATTATATTAGGTTTAATAATAATAGTATCAATCTTAGGAAAATTAATGAACTAGATACCCCGATCCCCTGTGATCGACTCCGGTATTAATCGCTGTACTACGATCCCTACACTTGGGGAATACCAGATTTATAAATTTTATTACTTGTTTGTTTTGTTAGATAAAATCCGTGACAAGTTTTTGGCGCCGTTGCCGGGGAACCGGACGGTTGTCTAGTTTTTGTTTTTCGTTTTTCTGCTTGTTTTTGTTTTTCCTGTTTTTATTTCGTTTTAATTTCCTGTTTTTAGTTGATAAACGTTTAGGTAATTAGTTAATTAGGGTTTTAGTTTAGGGTTTAAGGTTCTCTTGTGATTAGTTCCCCCTCTATCTCTTCTCTCTGTTTCTGTTTCTATTCTTTCTATTCTTTCATTCCCCTTCTTTTCTGTTATTTTCTGCAAATTTCCTGCTTCTGTTCTAATTTTTCCGCTACCAAACGGGCGTTTGGGATATTGGACGCCCGTCCGCTGGAAAATTTCCAATACTGTTCTGTTTTCTTCCACTTAGACGAGCGTCCATAAAATTTGGACGCCCGTTCAAGTTTTCTGAAGACCAGACGAGCGTTTGGGCAACCGAAAGCCCGTCCAGTCCAAAGAGTTGAGCAGACGCCCGTCCAAGACTTTGGACGCCCGTCTGTTTTATCTTTTCCTTACTAATCTTATTTCCCTTCTTTTCTTTTCTTTTCTTTTCTTTAGGTTTTTAATTTTTAGTTTAGGCTTTTAATTTCTTAGTTTTTATGCTTCTTTTCACTTGTTTTTGGTCTGGTTTATGCAAACTCGGAGTCAAAAGGGACCGTTATTCTACACCCCTGACCCCGAGCGAACCGTAGTCCGGCCAAACAGGCGGATTTTCCGTTCTGCGGTTCTGGCAGACAGAGCCGAGCAAGATCTTGAAGATCAACTAGCCAAGGAAATCACTGATTTTGTGATAATGGCCGCTAACAATAGACGTACGTTGGCAGACTACGCCATGCCAGGCGAAGTCAAAGTCAACCCGGCTATTGTTATTCCGGCCATTACCGCACGTACCTTTGAGCTAAAGCCAGGACTTATCCAGATGATGCAGCATGCATCAATTTTTCATGGCTATCAATCAGAGAATCCGCATACCCACTTACATACGTTCTTAGAGATATGCGGTACTACACGCATCCAAGGAGTAAGTGAGGATGCGATCAAGCTTAAACTATTTCCATTTTCTTTGAAATGAGAGGCTAAAGAGTGGTACACCTCTCTCCCTTCTGAATCTATCACCACCCGGCGTAACTCGAAAAGGAGTTCTTGAGTCAATATTTTCCACCTTCAAAGACGGCCCAGTGCTTAAATGAAATATTCACTTTCTATCAGAAAGAGAATGAATCTTTCTTCGAATGTTGGAAGAGATTCAAGTCTCTTCTTAGAAAGTGCCCCCACCATGGCTTGCCACTGGAAAGGCAAGTCAATACATTCTTCAGTGGATTGACCGAGCTCACCAAGGGCATGGTCAATAGTTCTTCTGGTGGGGCATTTCTGAAGAAAACACCTGAAGAGGGATGGGCATTGTTTGAGGATATTGCAAAGTACAACTACGCCCCCTTTTATCAAGCAATTCAAGCACCTCCTCCTCCCAAGGTTGAGGAAGTCAATTTGCAAAGTTTGATCGCCATGCCGCGTGCGCGAGATGGCAACACCTCAGGTTTCAAATCCGATAAATCAAACTTCTTTTTTTCCACAGAACTCTCAGGTTCTGTACTGTGAAAATTGCTGTCAGACTAGCCATATGAATGGCCAGTGTCAATTTAATTCCCATGTACCTTATCAAGTTAATGCTGTTCATGATTACGGACAGTACAATCAAGTCACATGTCAGAATTGTGACGAGGTGGGGCACACTTCTAGATTATGTCCTATGAACGGACAGAATGCTGAAGTGAATGCATTCTATGGCCAGAACAATCAAAGGTTCAATCAGTTTTCGGGCCAGAACAATTTTCAAAACCAAGGGTTTAATCCATCTTCAAATTTTAATTCGAATCAAAATTTCAATAGAAACTCTGGTTTTAATCAGAACCAGAACTCGAATTTTTCCAATCCTACTCAAAGGATAAATCAGAATTGGCCTTCCAATTCAAATCCCGCAATTCAAAGTCGGCCCAACCAAAATTTACTATGCTCAAAATTTCCAAAACTCTCAAAGCCCCCCCCCCCCCCGCCTAACAATCTTGAAGCTAAGTTGGAGGAGCAAAGTAGATCAATGAAGAATCTTGAGAGACAAATTGGGCAACCGGCCGAACAGCTTAGCTTCTAGACCCCCGTGCGGGCCGCCCGGTTTCACCGAGAAGAATTCAAAGGGTGGTCAAGTTGCTCAGCCGACTTGAACAAAGGCCCATGTACCGACCTCGTGCCATCAATTCAATACGGTAAAGAGGATGCCGTGCAATGAATCCGAGAAGCGGTACTCAAGTTAGTGGTCATTCCCATCGTGGAAACCACTAGCCCCTCCCCGCCATTGATAAGGCAGGAGGGGAAGCTGAGCACCTACACTCCCCTCAACTGCAAGAAAAGACTCAGGTGGCTAAGCCCCTGAGAGGTGAAAGAGATGGAGATCCTCAAGTGGCTGATCCCTCGAGGACTGAAAAAGCAAGTGAAAGTTAGGAGGCTGATCCCCTGACTACAAAGAAATCTGAAAAAGCTGTTCGTTGGAAGGATCTGGAGGATAAAGCTGTAAATGCATCTTCAAAGAAAGTCTTTTCTGAGAACGATCTGAAAAAGCTTCCATTTCCACCACGGAAGAGCAACATTCCCTTGATTGAGGACAAAAAGTACGAAAAGGTGCTGAACCTTTTGAAAAATACTCAGGTAAATCTTCCATTATCAGAGGTCTTGGTCGAGATGCCTAAGTATACAAAATTCATCAAGGATGTTGTGTCTTCGAAAAAGAAATTAGCGAGGCATGGAAAGGCAAATTGGTGAGGATTGTTCCATGATTAATTATGAAAACTTACCAATTAAAAGAGGTGACCCTGGCAAGTTCGTACTTACAGTGTTAATGGGAGGTCTAGTCTTCCCTAATTCTTTGTGTGATCTAGGTGCCTCTATAAGTCTTAAGCCAATGTCTGTATGCAAACAGCTCGGTTTACAAAGCCTTCTAGAACCCACTACTATGAGTTTGCAATTCGCTGATAGATCTTCTAAGAAAGCTTCAGGGATCCTGAAAGACGTTTTGGTTCAGATTGATAGATTTACCTTTCTAGTTGATTGGTATGTTCTAGATATGGAGAAAGATGAAAACGTCCCCCTGATTCTTGGAAGACCTTTCTTATCTACAGCTAGAGCCCTCATCGATTGCGATGGTGGGCAAGTGACTATCCGAGTTGGTGATCAAGAGGTGAGTTACAATGTCTTAAAGTCCATTCAGGTACCCTCTGGCCCTCCAACCGGCTTTTCCATTGATTATATGACGGATGATTTCACCGATTATATGGATAAGCAAGTCAAGGCTGTAGAAGCGGAATATGAGCGATTGGTTGACAACCTAAATACTCATGGTATGGTTAATCTAGATCAATTAGCAGCTGATTTTGAGGAAAAATTGTTGGAAGGAGAAGCTTTGGCAGTGGGACCACAGAGTAAACTCAATGATATTGAGTTGAAAAGTGGAGATCTTAAATCTAGTTTAGAAGACCCCCCTACAGATTTGGTGTTGAAGCCGTTGCCTAAACATCTTAAGTATGTGTTTTTAAGAGAAGGTGACAAGCTTCCATTGATTATATCCGCCAAGCTATCTTCACTAGAAGAAATGAAATTAATCAACGTCTTGAAGAAAAATGGAAAAGCCTTTGGATGGCAAGTGGGAGATATCAGAGGGATATCTCCGGACATCTGTATGCATAAGATCAAGACAAATGAGGGTGCGAAATGTGTTAGACAGCCCCAAAGGAGGCTCAACCCTCATATGCAGGAAGTCGTTAAAAAGGAAATCATCAAACTGCTGGACATGGGAATCATCTATGCCATCGCTGATAGTGAATGGGTTTCCCCAACTCAAGTAGTTCCCAAGAAAGGTGGAATTACTATTGAGAAGAATGAGAAGGGCGAGGAAATAGCATTGAGACTTGTCACTGGTTACAGAGTCTGTATCGATTATCGAAAGCTCAATGAGGTCACAGTGAAAGATCACTTTCCCCTTCCATTCATTGATTAGATGCTTGAGCGTCTGGCGGGGCACGCGTTCTACTGTTTCTTGGATGGATATTCAGGATACTTCCAAATACCCATAGATCCAGCTGACCAAGAAAAGACCACTTTTACCTGCCCTTATGGTACGTTCGCTTACAGGCGGATGCCATTTGGTCTCTGCAATGCCCCAGCTACATTTCAAAGATGTATGCTGGCTATCTTCGACGGGCTTGTAGAAAAGTGTATGGAGATTTTTATGGACGATTTTTCGGTTTTTGGTCAGTCTTTTGATGATTGCCTTGACAATCTTGATCAAGTGTTATCCAGATGTGTGGAAAAGAACTTAGTACTCAATTGGGAAAAATGCCATTTTATGGTAGATGAGGGAATAGTTCTTGGCCACAAAATCTCCGCCAAAGGTATAGAAGTTGACAGGGCAAAAGTGGAAGCTATCGAGAAGATGAGCTACCCTAAGAATGTGCGTGAAGTGAGAGGCTTTCTTGGACATGTCGGTTTCTACAGAAGATTCATTCAAGACTTCTCCAAGATAGCCAAGCCCCTGTCTACTTTACTCAAGGAAGACGTTGAGTTCAATTTTGATGAGAGCTGCAAGCAAGCGTTTGAGGAGCTTAAGGATCGTTTAATATCTGCTCCAATTCTTATATCGCCTGACTGGAATCTACCTTTTGAGCTCATGTGCGACGCATCGAACTATGCGGTTGGTGCTGTTCTAAGACAAAAGATCAAAGGGAAATTCCAGCCTATCTATTACGCCAGTCACACGTTGAACCCCTCTCAAGTTAACTATACGACCACTGAAAAGGAATTATTGGCCGTAGTCTTTGCTATGGACAAGTTTCGTAGTTACTTGTTAGGAGCTCAAGTGATCGTGTGGACCGATCACGCTGCTTTGCGGTACCTGATGACTAAGAAAGAGGCTAAACCGCGCCTACTACGTTGGATACTGACCCTACAAGAGTTTGACGTTCAAATTAAGGACAAAAAGGGCAGTGAAAACGTAGTAGCTGATCATGTTTCTAGAATGTTGAGTGAGGAAAAGGATGATCCAGATGATATAGATCTTTACTTTCCTCTAGAGAACATTATGCTAATAGATGGTTGTCCTCCTGATGTTCCATGGTATTCTTCCATTGTGAATTACCTTCATGCCCGATATCTCGATCCGGAAATGTCTTATCAGGAGAAGAAAAAGTTCTTCTCTGATTTAAAATCTTTCGTTTGCGATGAACCTTATCTTTTTAAGATCTGTAAAGATGGTTTGCTTAGAAGATGTGTTCCTGAATCCGAGCAACGGGATATTATTTAGCAATGCCACAGTGGACCCACTGGAGGTCACTTTGGTCCGTGGAAAACCGTTGCTAAGATCTTCCAATCCGGTTTCTATTGGCCGACGATCTTTAAGGACACAGAAGCTTTCTGTAAGGCCTGTGATAGATGCCAACGAACCGGTACTCTGACGAGGCGTTTTGACATGCCTTTGAAACCTATCCTAGAATGCGAGGTCTTTGATGTCTGGGGTATCGATTTTATGGGACCATTCCCATCATCTTGCGGTAATAAATACATCTTAGTCTGCGTAGATTACGTGTCTAAATGGGTGGAGGCTCAAGCCACTCCTCACAATGATCATAAGACGGTCATGAAATTCTTAAAGAAGAACATCTTCGTGAGGTTTGGATGTCCACGTGCCTTGATCAGTGATGAAGGGACGCATTTCTGCAACCGACCCCAGAGAAAGTGCTTGAAAAGTATGGTGTTCGTCACAAAACTGGCACACCATATCATCCGATGACTAGTGGTCAGGTTGAAAGGAGCAACCAGAGTATCAAGAAAATCCTGGAAAAGACGGTCAACAGTCATAGAAAGGACTGGAGTTTGAAGTTGGATGATGTACTGTGGGCATACAGAACTGCCTACAAAACCCCTATGGGTACATCTCCATATCAAATGGTCTATGGAAAGCCATGTCATCTGCCTGTCGAGTTAGAGCATAGAGCCTATTGGGCTACCAAGTTTCTGAACTTCGATTCCCAATCTTGTGGAAAGCATCGACTGCAGCAGTTGCATGAATTGGACAAATTCAGACTCCGAGCCTATGAAAGTGCCAGGATTAGTAAAGATAAGATGAAACTCCTCCACGATGCTAAGATTAAGAAAAGAGAATTTCAAGTCGGAGAACAAGTTCTTCTATACAATTCTAGGTTACATCTGTTTCCTGGAAAGTTGAGGACACGTTGGTCCGGTCCCTTCGAAATTCTTCAAATTATTCCTGGAGGCGTTCTGGAACTACGAGGTTATGGTGACCAACCGTTTCGAGTGAATGGTCAAAGGTGCAAGCACTATATTGGTGAGTCTAAAGAGAAACCTTTGAGTGTTCGTTTCCTCGATATCCTCGGGTGTGGTGCTACAACAGTCGATGAATTCGATGAGTTTTCACCCGACCTGTTTTCAGAGGATGACGGTAGTGGTCGATCTGAAGAAGTTCTAGCAGTAGTTGGGATATGGAGGAGTATTGGAGGGAGCGTCAACTTAAACGTCATCAGGAGAATCAGAAGAGGAAGAGGTCAGTCATGGGGAAGTTTAAGCGTATTTGGAAAGCTGTTAAATATTTTACCCCATGTGTGAGATGCTGTTTCTGCAGCCACACTGCTAATCAGAGCTTACACGAGGTAGTGGCGGGCAGAAAAGTCAAATGTCCTGATCCAGGCTGAGCTTTAAACGGTGTCGAGCTAACGACATTAACCAAAAGCGCTACTAGGAGGCATCCTAGATATCAGTAGTTTTAGTCGTTTTTTTTTTATGTTTTTGTAGTAGTAAAGTTTAGCTTACTAAGTTTAAGTATTTAACTTTAGCTTACTAAGTCTTGTTTTTGTTTATATCTGTCAGTTAGTGTGCTTTCTAGATATGGATTTCGGTGTTCAGCCAGAGGAGTTACCTTTCCTTAGGAAGATCCCACTAATCACTGTAGATAACGGACCGGGAGGAACCATTATTTTGCACGTAGATTTTGACATTAGTACCCGCGTCAAGACTGTCACCTATGTTCTCATTGTTCCCCGCTTTTCGGGAGGTGGAGACTTCACTACTGAGGAGTTACAGGAGGCTCTTGGACGTCCGTACACGATCCTCAACGATCCGATGCTGACAGATTTAGCGCTAGTGCTGCAAGCTGAGCATTTTCGAGGTATTGATGTAGCTGGTGAGGATTGGGGTTTGCAAGATGAATATGACTTTCCTCCGGCGATTGACATGCTCCGCCGTCTTATCCGAGTTGTGGATTGGTCGGAAATTTACGAGGACTAGCGTTGTTAGGATATTTCGTCGAGCAAACGACGTAAAACAAAAGCGCTCGGTGGGAGGCAACCCACTATTTTCTATTTGTTTTTATTTATTTTCTAGTAATTTTATGTATTTTGTTGAGTTTTATTTGTATTTTTGAAGTTTTATTTAAGTTTAATAAGAAAGTGCAATTTTGCATTTGATTTGTATGGAAATTTTATAATTTTTGCACTTATACTGCTTAGACGCCCGTTCAGACCTCTGGACGCCCGTCCGCCTTGACCAATTTTTGGACGAGCGTCCACTGAGCCTGGATGCCCGTCTGCTTCATTCCCTCCAATCCTGTATGTGATTTGAATGTTTGGACGCGCGTCTGGTAATCAGGACGCGCGTCCAGTTCATCTAGTTTCTCAGTGGATGCCCGTCCACTGAGTTGGATGAGCGTCCAACATCTGTCTATATATACCCCTCCTTCGATGAACCTTCATTTTCCAGATTTTCAAACGCTATAAACCGTTCCCTCTCCCTCCTTTTGCCCTAAAATCCTCGATTCTAAACCATTTCAGGCGATTCCAAGTGCTACAGAACGCTCTTGATCCGCCCTCTTTGATTTTCATAACCAAATTTCCCAACACACAATATTTTTGGAGAATCAGGCCCTATTGAAGTCCAACTTTTTAGAGGAAAAATTCAATTTTGGAGCCCATTTTGGTGTTATTTGGACTGATTTTCACCTCGATCAACATCTACTCACCTTACTTGGTAAGTTAGTAACACCTTTTCTAGTTTTTATTCACGTTTTTGCGAGTTCGATCTTTGGGTCGGCTCGTTCACTTGAATATCATCATAATTCGTTTTTTTTTTTTTTTTTTTTTTCGTGTTTGTTTCTTTCTCGCTCTGTTTTGGTGATACGGTGTTGTGATGGGTGATGATGGGGTTGTTTGGTGATGATTATGGTTGTGGTTGTGGTTTGGTTGTTTTGAAATCCCGCTTTGGTTGTTAAACGGGTATCTATTGTGCGAATTGGGATTGTTTGGTTTAGTTTAGGCTTTGAATATGGTTCATAAGAAGGGAGTTGTGAAGAGGCATGGTAAGGAAGTGGCCCGGGAGGCCGGGAAGAAGCGTAAAGAGATTGATCCTACCTTAGTTGATCCTAACCGAGGTATTAGTATTCGAGAGCAACCTCATAGAGCCACCCAAGCTAGGGCTCCTTTGAGAGATGAACCAACCTCAGACTCTGAGACGGATGACGATATCCCTTTTGGTGAGGATGCCTAGAGCTCAGAAAGGAGGAGCCTCATCTAGGGTTGAGGAGGTTGTGGAAGCTCCACGGGACGATGAACCGGTTGAACCTAGGGCTGCTCCACCTAAAAAGAAAGCCAAAACCGTACCCCATATGCCTTTGCCTCATAGATTCGTGAACCTTAGAGCTCACGATGCGTATAAACAGCACTATTTCTCGAGGACGATGTTGATAGAAAGGGCTACGTTGGCAGCTAAGGTTGATCCTGGGTTTGTCAAGCTTTTAAGGGATCGGAAATGGGACGCCTTGATGAGGATTCCAACTACCCCGGTCAATAGTTCCTTGGTTCGGGAATTTTATGCCAATTGTTCAGAAACCGACTTGGAAACAAAGGTAGTTGTGGTTCGAGGGGTCCAAGTTCCATTTACACCGGAGGTGATCAATGCGAAGTATGGGTTGGCAGCTTTTGAGGGTCGAGATTATAAGGAGGAGATTGTGCATAGACAGAGTTTGGGGCAGGATCCCTTGGAGGAGTTAAGGTTAAGAGTTTGCCCGGATGTGGCTTGGATGTTAAGGCCGGGAGGAGACCGGAAGGAGTTGGTTACCACGACCTGGACGGAGGATTGGAAAGTCCAGTGTCGATTTATTCAGAGTCGGTTGTTGCCTAAGAACAACTCTGACACATTTTCATATTGGTGACCTAGGCATGTTGTATGCGTTGACGTTTGGCTTGAATGTGGATGTGGGACAGGCATTATATGATGAGGTGGCTATTAATCAGAAGGTTTACACGCGGAGCTTGATCGTCCCTCACCTTATCCACAGTTTGTGTATCGATGCCGGTGTGCATGAGTATGGAGCCGATCACAAACCGAAGAATCCGAGGCCTATACAGAGAGAGAAGGGTAAGCCTTCGGGTCGGGCCTCCGAGTCGTGGGCACCGCACGAGCCCGGTACGTCATCGCACCGCCTCGAGCGTCCTCACTTCCTACTTCATCTCCTTCGGTCCGGATGCGGCTAAGTATGGGCAATAGTATACGGGACTGGCTGGAGGACATCAGGACGTCTCAGAACAACATTTTGTCGATTCTGCAGTGTATCAGTGAAGGCTGGCGGCCAAGGGACGTTAGAGTTTTCGATCCGAGCGTTATTGATTACCATTTTTCTGACGAGATCGAGCAGGCCATCACGGATGTTTTGGAGAAATCTGAGTCTTCTTCCGATGACGAGCAGCCTGACACCGTAGCTAGGACAGCGGCACCACCATCTGGACCCTCTTCCGATCCTCCAGCTGACGATTCTCCGGCTCCGGGGTAGTCATGATTTTCATTTGTCTATTTTTCGATTTTGATTTGCACTAGCTACTGTGAGTGTATATTTTTGCTACTTTTGATTACGTGATTCATTGTATTTCGTATTTAGCTACTGGTTATTCTTTTCGATGGATCATGTACGCCATAAGGCATCAGTACTCTCTTTTCTACTTTGTTGCAACTGGTGAATGTATTCAATGCTTTATCTTTTGGTATTACTCGTTTTTATTATCTCTTTTCATTCTGGTGTAATTCCCCGTTTCCCCGAGATGGTTCCGTGTTTGTCAACTCGTGCAGGTATACTTTAAGCGGTTTTAACAAGCTACATTGTACGGTTACGAGTTCTAAGTGTCACGATGTAGGCTCCGGCCTGACCAACGATTCGAGTTTCGATTTAAATCAGCTAAGTCTTTAACGTTTTCTTTTCATTCTGCACAACATGAGGACATGTTGATTTTTAAGTGTGGGGGAGGGGAATGAGTCGTTATGTATCTATACATTTGCTTACATTCGTAACGTTTCTATGCGAAATGAGCTAAAGTGAGCTAGATTTTTCAAAATTTCTCGACATTTTTTTTTTGTTTGTTTTTGTTTTGTCCCGAGTAAGCAAGGCATAATCTTTGTTCGTTATTTTTATAGTCATTTAAGCTATATATCATATGTTTGATAAGTTAGTTGTTTCACCTGAGATCTATCCTTCACGAGCCATAGTGAATGATGAGCTAATTTATAAAGTTATACCCCTTTTGGACGAGTGATTTTTGATTTTCTTATAAGTCATGTGCTTAGTGCTACGTATATATCTTGAGATTTATGATAGTTTGTATTTAGCTCCGAAGTATGTTATACTGTGAATATCTGAAGGTTTGAATGTGATAAGTAAAGCGTAACTAATGTTGTTGAAAAAGTATGTTTAAAAAGAGAAAAAGTTGAATAATTGGGTGTGTCGAAAGCTAGTCGATGATTTGAGTGCGATAGGGTATACCACGTATGTCCTATACCACTATGATGACTAAAAGCTCACGACGATCGAAGAAGCTGCCTTATGATTTGAGTAAGGTAGGGTATATCTCGAATATCCTATTCTGCTATGACAGGGCAATAGCTCATTCTGATGTGTGTTAAATGTGGAGAAAGTTGAATCAACTTGAATGAGAATTGGTATGAATTGAATAAAGTATAAGACTAAGTTATCGTCTATCTTATCCCCAGTATAAACTGAAAGATATGTTGTAAGGATTATGCTCTGAGTATGTCAGAAAGGTCTTAAATACCCCCTATTATTGTTTTTCGAATATGTATGTTTTGTGAGGTGCATGTTATAATCGTTTTTGTATTTCTATTTTAAATGGGATGTTGGCTAGTTTTGCTTGAATCAATTTCAAGTGTGGATTTAGTGGAAATTTATTATGGCTATGCACACACACTTGGGTGAACCTCTAAACTATTGAATATGCTTTATGGTTGCATAAATGTTTATATGTCTCGAGTCTTGATTATGTTTTGTCTTGCTCGGGACGAGCAAGGTTTAAGTGTGGGGGAGTTGTTAAGGGTGATTTTATACGTTTTATAAGGATATATTTTATATCAATTTCCCCCATATTCGTATGTTTCTCATAGAAATCGAGCTTTATATTGAAATATTGAGCAAATGAGTTTTAAAAGTCTTTAAGTGTAAACTTGAGCTAATTTCGTGATTTTATTGGTAGTTATCTATGGTTTTACACTTTGCGTGTTCTTATGGTTTTGAAGGTACATTTACATGTCATGGAGAGGGATGAAAGGAGCTTAAAAGATGTTCAAGTGATTATTTGCATGGAAGGAAGGAGATAGAGATGAAGTTGGAATGAAGATCAAGATGAATTTGGAAGAAAAAGAGTCTGAACTGGCGTCCAAGTCCCGTCCAGTCTGGACTGGCGTCCAGAATAGTGGACTGGCGTCCAGGAGAAAAAGTTGATTCAGAGAGTTTGGACGCCATATTGAACGGCGTTCAGAGGCACCAGACTGGCGTCCAGGAAGCCAGACGGGCGTCCACGGCCGACTTAGCCCTGGCCGACTTAAAACCCTATAAATATCAGCTGCGCCCCAACCCTATTGACATCAGATTTTCATACATTATTGAGACCTATTGATACACAATCATTAGGAGAAAACCCTAGGCGGCCCCAGCCCCCTTAGGGGAGGCTGGGGTTGCGATTTTTCTTGTTTCTTTTCCGCTTTTTTATTTCGTTTTGCTGAATGCTTGGAGGCTGAGCAATTGTTCAAACCATGTGAATCCGTTTCAGCAGGTTCTTTATTTTCAATCTAGATTTGTTTTGTGAATTTGATTAAAGTTGTATTTTTCCTATGCTTATGTGCTATGCAATCAATATCGAAAGATGAATTGTTATTGATGTTTACCATATGACGAGAGTCGGTGTAAACCTTAGATCACCATAGGAAAGATGGGATTTTTGACCTTGACATAACGAGAGTTGATAGGTTAGATTTCTAGGTTGCTAGATTGAGAGATCTTACACCTTGTTTTGAGAGCGTCAATCTTATATATCGAGAGATGAGAGATTGATAGGCGAATTATCTACGAGAGTAGAAATTCATACCTTTGTTAGGTGAACCACATCTTGAATTAAATCATCACAAGATAACTTTAGAGAGGAAATAGAGGGTTGCGGGATCGGTGGATTATTGTTTGTTCGTTGTTTAATCACCATGATCATCTTCTTGTTTACTGTTTATTTTATAGTTTATAGTTTAGATTTAAGTTCGCAATTATCGTTTCCTGGCTTTGGACTGACAATCCTCTATCCAGTTTATCTTTTCGTTCTATTATATTAGGTTTAATAATAATAGTATCAATCTTAGGAAAATTAATGAACTAGATACCCCGATTCCCTGTGATCGACTCCGGTATTAATCGCTGTACTACGATCCCTACACTTGGGGAATACCGGATTTATAAATTTTATTACTTGTTTGTTTTATTAGATAAAATCCGTGACACAAACGAAATTAAGAGATCCACAAGTCGTACTCCAATGGCTTACCTATTCCGTCGACAACATTTTAGGAAACCCGATAAATCCATGCAATACTACGGTGATTACGATCAATGTATATAATGGCACCATTAAAGATTAAAGAAATCAATTAATTTTCCACAAATACACCGTCTGGAAGGATATCAATTAAATATATCAATCAAATCTGTTTTGTATTCAACTATCAACAATTTGCAGCAATATACTGTGAAACAAAAGAGATTCAATTTGATCTCTGCTAACCACAACTCACTGCAAATAATTAGAAAAGGCAAGTGAATAAACTAGCAACCGACCTGTACGGGAAATTTCTCAACATTGGAAGTCAAATCGTTACTTTGCAGAGTCAAAGAACTTAGATCAAGGGTAAGATCCAAAAAGATTTCGGTTCTGCAAATTCGACATAGAATTTTAACCACACAGCAATACTATTAAGCATACATTAAAAATTAAAATTTGTCTTAAGCTTGTTGGGATAGTGTATCGTGTGTGGAGTGATTTACGGAACAGATCCGTAATTCACGAATGAAATTACGGATAATTAAATGCACAAAATAAAACTCGAAATAAAAAATTAGTTTTATAATGTAGATCTAACACATCAAAGCAACTATGGTTTAGTAAATGATAGATCTAATGAAACAAGATATGATGATTAAGATCTAACAATTAAACTATCACAATACAGATCTGATTTGAAAGTAAAGCAATATAAACTGCAATGCATAAATAAATGACAAATCGAGGCGAGTATGAAACTCTTTCCTTAAGACAAATTGCTCCGGTATGGTGCCCACGGTAGCAGCAACTGTCTCCCAAGATACAACAGCTTTACGTCTCAGATTTAGAGACACTTCAAAAATCCGAGCTCCGGCGAACTTACATAGTGCTCTGACTTCTTTTCGACTCAATATCTAGATCTATATGACTGACTCTTTGTGGTGGAAAGACACAAGAGAAAATTCGATGCTTCAACCTTCATCATTAGGGTTCTTTATATAGCGGAGAGGAGGAGCCAATGCTTGAATGTGATTGGCCAGAACACATCATCAGACTATTCCCCTTGGAAAAGAAATAGGGCCGAAAATATTAATTAAAATTGGCCAACTATTTCCACAATTCTGATTGGTCGGATGACGTGTCTTTTGAATTCTGATTGGTTGGATGATTTAATCGCTCGACATTTCCCTCAAAAAAAGCAATTTCTGGCCGAAAATATTTAATTAATTTCGAATTTAATTTAATTAGTTCGGACCGATTTAACTTAATTAATCAGAATTCGTTTCCACATTATTCTGGAACCTTCCAACCGCCTCACGATTAACTAATTAATTTTCTGGTTAAATTCATACGAACTTTTGTTCAAAATATTAATAGTAACAGCTCGAGCCCGAGCCCGAGCCCGAGCCGAGACGGAAGGCGGCGGCGGCGCGCGCGTGGAAATATCTATGTCCTCCCTCCTGCACAAAAGTGCCTTGCCCCTTGGGGCACATTTATAAGAGCATACACTAGCCCTTATATATGGAGCTCAAGTCTCCCATCTTTCCAATGTGGGATATTGAGTTAAGGTACTCCCTTCAACTCTTATCTCCAACACATTTTCAACCAAATTTAGGCATTAATTTCTCATTCACCCGACATCTGAATCGAGTGATTCAAAAGCTCATCATCAACTACTCCGTATGGAGTATTTAATGATATCATTAACTCTCGATGATATAAATCGGAGCCTATCCGTAAATCGCGCTAAAGTTGACTATTCAACCCGTCAAAAAGGGCTTTTTCTCCAACAATACAATCATAGTAACACAGTAACAGTGACAATAACACGGTAATATAACAGTATCAAAGTAACAGTAATAGTTTCTTGAATAAATAATTAAAATAGTAATTCTAATGTAATTCTAACGAAAGGAAATATAATCTCAAGCAAATAAAACCATTTTATTATTAGATGCAACATAGGTTAGGTTTTAAAAGAAAGTCCAATTGCCCCTTTTTAAATTACCCAATAAGAGCACACTTGAACGCCATATTTGAATGCTATCAAACCAGAAGTACAAACGTATGTTGATTAGAAAAATACAACAACAGACCACGTAAAACAATAATATCCCGTATATCCAACAAGCTTCTTACTAAACGTATTATTTTTTGCTTCCACATCAAATTGATGAGGGTGCTCTTCATCTCTATGGACACCAACTTCATCAACATTCTCATCTCCTTTTCACTTTAATGTTGTCCAAAATTCAAAAATTTAGCCACCACATCAATATTCATGTTCACAACACCATCTTTTTTGCTCCATTCTTTTAAAACACAGAAGTCAAAACGAAACCGTGATTAGACATTTATGATGGCAAACCTACACACATATACGTGTGTGCGTATATATTTGCATCTTGGTAAACCATATATACAAAGATGATAAATCGTTAACTTTAATAAGAGGAAATACTTACTTGCTGTAGAAAGAAAGATGGAATGAAATGACCGGAATGTTTTGTTTTAATTAACCCTTACCAATTATCCACCAAACTATACTTACCTTTCCTTACCTTCCCAATCCTGCCTCTTTTTCACTCCAATGCCACCAAATATTTGCCTTCACTGTCATTTCATGTTATGTCCAAACTCCCAAATTTCAAGCTAACCACAACATTTAGGTAATGGAAAAAAGTGAAGCAAATTACTTTATACAGACCGAAAAAATGAATTAGTAGTATAGATGGGGATTTAGGGTGAGAATCCAATCCGCTGTAATGAAAGAACTGAAGTAGCAATATAATATGTAGCGTGCACAAGTATTCATATATGTCACTGCTACATTCAAACTAAAGACAAAAAAAATCTAAGGAATCATACCTGCAACGAAGCTTAATAATGACACAAATTACTAAATCATCCAATGCATCAGGAATATGAGGTAACAAAAAGAAAATAAATACTAAAAATCTTGTCGATGAAAATCCATAATTTTGAAAATTGTAGGAGAATGAATTAAAAACTCACGAGAACGTAGGAGGTAGAAATCTTATGCGGACAACAGTGCATGCCATCCCTTGATATATTTATATATCCAATCACCCATAATCATCTTCTGTTTCAGACACCAATTGATTGCTTAATCGTAGCGTTTACCTTGACGAAATCACGCACAATTTGATGAGAGTCAACTCGACTTTTTTTTTTCTACGTGTTTTATACCTCGTTTAGACTCGTTTTACTTAATTCTTGACACTTTTGACTTGGTTTTAACACGTATTGCACCGTTTTGATGTTTACGAGATCCGGACATATAATCCGTGATTCTCGGTATTTTTCGGTGTATATACTATACTCTCGGCCACCCTAGTGTCCTGTAGTGGTTACGTATGGTATTTGTTGTGATTTTGTCCAGGAATTAGGTATTCAGTATGTCCGAAAGGCGAGATACAGGGATTGGAGCGTGTGGCCGAAGCTTAGCCTGCAACTAGTTTACTAAATGGATAAGTATCGGCGTAAATACATTACAAGATCAACGGATATTTCTATACAATAAAGCCACGTGTAATCTATCGTGTCTTTATTACGGTACCATGGAAGATATTTATCCGGATATTTACGGTAGCGCTCCACCACGTGATGACCATAGTATCACATGTGATGTGATATGTTTAACTTGGGCCGACATACTTATGGATAATAAGTATTCAAGTTGGCCAAGTTTGCCGACTTTCTTAAGTCAATAGTCTAAATATACAAATATATATATATATATATATATATATATATATATATATATATATATATATATATATATATATATATATATATATATATATATATATATATATATATATATATCTTAGCAACAAAGGAATGAAAAACTTTCCATATATATATTATTATCACCTATCATCTTCTTCGACTCATTTTTTTCTGCAGCATTTCATTTTTATTCTTAGTTTAGCTTAGCTTTTGTAAATAGTAAGCTTATATTAGCTTTAATTTTGTGTAATCCGAATATCAGTGCTACTAGCTATTGCAATTTCAGTTTGGATTTCGTTTTTGTTCCAGTGTTCTTCATCTCATTTTCGTTTCGATTTCCGGTAATCTCGATTTCTTGCTTTCGATCTCGATTCATGTTAACTTTTATTGTTGATTTATTTTATTTTGTTGATTGAATGAGTAGCTAGTCGTTTTATAGCCGAGTTATGTGAAGATCTATGAAATCGAACCCTAGTTCGTTCTTGTGGTGTTCTTGATGTTTGATTTCTTGATTCTTGATGTGTTTGTATTTCTAGAACTTGTGCTTGTTCACGTTTATTGAATTTGCGACTCGATAATCGTATTACACGTATCTTCTTCACATATGTATTTTGCGAGAGGGTACGGGAACCGGGGTTCTAGGATCACCCTGTAAAACCAACTGAGTTGTTAAGATTCGGTTTCGTGTGTGAGGTTTATATCAACTTGTTGAGCGTTTCAGTGACCGTAGACCGTGTTAGGTCAGTTAAATCCGGTCATCAGGCTGTTGAACCTAACATAGGAGGGTAGATTATTGAAATAATGTCTATTCTCAGAATTAGGAAATGACACACTTTGAGTGACATCGAGAACGTTTAGGTAAGTCAAAAACACTTCCGGATTCAGCTAGGTTTTGTGAGTAGTAGATTGCAACATTACTCGGCTTTCTCTTTTTTTTTCATAGTTTAAACTATTTTCTTCTGTGTATATTTAGTTTGTAAATCCGGTGATCTGACAAATCACCACGTTCAATAGTTGTGTTGACCTAAACTTGGACCGATACCAACTTTGATACTTAACCAGATTCTCTGTGGGATACGACCTTGCTCGTCATTTATAGTACAACCGACTCAGTACCCTGCCGGTTAGAGTTGGCTATGCTGTAAAACGGCCATCAAGTTTTCTGGCGCCGTTGCCGGGGAATCCGGTTGATATCTATTAGTTAGTAGAGTTTTTATGATTAGGTCGATTTTATGTTTTTTTCTTTGTTTGTTTTGTTTCTTTGTTGTTGTTTATGAGACACACCACATACACCGGTAGTGGTAGTGACAAGATACCATGATTGTGTTCATGTTATTTCCCTGGTTTGCAGAAGATGAATTCATACTGCAATTACGGCTCATAAACTTACACATTTTGAGGAAACAACTACGGTGCTACGGGTTACAAAACACAACCCTATTACCAGTTCAACCCATACATCTCATCATACGGATATGAGTGGGATAATGCCCCAAGTTATATTGATCAACAACTCGATACTTCTTCACCTCCGGAAATAGAGATCTTAACGGATGAACATGTGCCACTTGAGCAAACTATTGAACAGTTGAATAAATTGGTCCAAGATCATATCAGTGAGTTTCGTAATGACTTCGCAACAATGCAAACAGCCATACGGAATTTGGAACATCAAGTGCAAAAAATGATTGAGAGGGAAGGGGTTGAGAAGAGAGAACGTGAAACTTTGGTAAAAGTCACCCCGGAGGAATGCTACGAGGGTGGTATAAATCTTGTTTCCATTGAATTATCTATTTCATCTTCGTTTAGCACTATTGTTATACCAACGGGGGTGCACTCTATTGAGTTCGTTGTTGATATTGAGCCTATTTTTTATTACTTGGTGCTAGAGTCATTATTGGTTGGTGTATGTTTTCGTTCAGGGAAAGTGAATTCGTTGTACTGTGCAATGGATTCATCGAACCAATCTTGGTAATGGGATTGAGCCCTATGTTTCTAGTATTTCATTTTCTAGAGCTGCTCAATTCTTACGATTTTGCTAGGGAGAAGAAACGGTTTGCTCTACTTTGGTATAGCTATCCTTGACATAGTTTGGGGTAGCAAGTCGAGCTGAGGACTCTAATCTCAGAATGTGTTTTTATTGCTTTGCTTTCCCCTCATGTTTCTGAGTGTTTCTTTAATGTGTATTATGATACTTTGGGTAAGTTTTGATGTTATATAACCCAAAGATGTGTGTATCAGGGGGGCTAGTGTGGTGTTTTTGGAGTTTTAGTTTTTGATAAGTTGTGGTGATCCGTTTAGTTTTGATTCTTTATCTCCATACCTGTGTATTCTTGGATGTTGTGTTGTTTGTCGATATTAGCACAGGTACCTTGTTGACACATGATCGTACTCGTGCCTTTTTCCAGTTGTAAGCTTACTAGTCTACCCTTATCATTCATGTTTTGTTATAAAGTAGGGGGTGGGGGCTAGCTAGGCTAGCCAATATTCCGGTTTTAATTTTTACGAGTCGTGCCTTAGTTTTTAATCGCTTTTTAGTATAATTTTGGGCAATTTGTTTCAAATTTTTACAGTTTCAATATTGTTTTTTGTGTTACAAGCCTTTATTTCCCATAGTTCGACTTGTGTTAATTACTCGAACACATTCTATTTTGTAGTTTTGATTGTGTGTTGAGAATTGAAATAGTTTCACATAATAGCTTCGACGTCATAATTACTCGACTAGGGAACGATTATAGTTGTCGTATGGTCCGGTTACCTAGAACTTATATTAGTAACTTCGATGCGAAATAGAAAGGTCGTCGTTGATAGGTACGGGATGACGGTTTCGGCATTTATTTTGACCCGATCAGAGCCAAAGGCCAACCTAAATGATTAATCCACTGTTACCCCTCTCAGCCTGTTGTAGGGTGGTTAGACCGCCACCTAAACTAGCCCATAAAAATCAATGCCCCGAACTATATTTCGGTCTACGTACCCTTGATCACCTTGCAAATGAGCTTTTAGTTCCGCACATTTCTTCTATGATGTTGCGAGGTAGCCTTGAAACATGGACTACGGTATGGTGTCGTGATTTAAGAGTTATTCGGGAAGAGGATCGTGACAATGTGCCGATTCTGGCTATTGATCAAATTTTTTATTTATAGTACCTATTTTCATACTTTGATCCTGTATGGGGAAAAAACAACAACAACAACAAAACAAAAAAAAACCGAAAAAAAAACAGTGTCTGTATATGTATATAGTTTTGTTTTAAGTCAAAAAATGGACTAAAGTGTTGTATACAAAAAGTTGGAGTTAGGGTTTGGATTTCGAAATTGTATGTAGTCGGAAATGTTGAAGACGAAGTTAATAACCGAGTTTCGTATGTATTTCTCGATTAAAGCTCTTTTGCACCGTCTTTTTCTATTTTATCGCCAATGTCCCTTCGTAGCCCTAACCCTAGCTTAAAGTTATAATCCTTCAAGTCCTGCTCGACCTTAGCTGACGATAGACCTCGAATAGTGG
Source organism: Gentiana straminea (assembly GCA_036785695.1). Taxonomy (NCBI): domain Eukaryota; kingdom Viridiplantae; phylum Streptophyta; class Magnoliopsida; order Gentianales; family Gentianaceae; genus Gentiana; species Gentiana straminea. The sequence continues at coordinate 1,850,034 of JAVUPR010000538.1, read as the reverse complement.
ATATGTTTACGACGTATAAGCCTATGGTGTAACCTTGGTACGTATGCGTCTATAATCCGAACCGGTGGTTAGTAGTTGATGTCGAAGAAGCTATTTTCACACACACACCTTCATCAAGGTAGAACCAAATTTTAATATATTCGTGTTTTTTTTTACTATTGTCTTACCAATATTATACGAGAGACTCATTATACATTGACAATGTTGACTCTATATCTTTTTGGAACGATCGGTTTTGCTCGAGGGCGAGCAAATGCTAAGTAAGGGGTAGTTGATGAGAGTCAGCTCGACTTTTTTTTCCACGTGTTTTATACCCTGTTTAGACTCTTTTTATTTAATTCCGGACACTTTTGGCTTGGTTTTGACACGTATTGCACCGTTTTGATGTTTACGAGATCCGGACAAATAATCTGGGATTCTCGGTCTTTTTCGGTGTATATACTATACTCTCGGTCACCCCAGTATCATGTAGGGGTTACGTACGTGTTCTATTTGTTGTGAATTTATCCAGGAATTAGATATTCGGCATGTCCGAAAGGCGAGATACGGGGATCGGAGTGTGTGGCCGAACCTTAACCTGCAACTAGTTTACTAAATGGATAAGTATCGGCACAAATTCATTACAAGATCAACGGATATTTCTAAAAGCCACGTGTAATATGTCGTGTTTTTATTAAATGGTACCACGGTAGATATTTATCCGGATATTTACGGTAGCGCTCCACCACGTGATGACCATAGTATCACATGTGATATGTTTAACTTGGGCCAACATACTTATGGATAAGTAGTATTCAAGTTGGCCAAGTTTTGCCGACTTTCTTAAGTCAATAGTCTAAATATACAAATATATATATATATATATATATATATATATATATATATATATATATATATATATATATATCTTAGCACCAAAGGAACGAAAAGCTTTCCATATATATATTATTATCACCTATCATCTTCTTCAACCCATTTTTTTCTGCAGCTTTTCATTTTTCTTCTTAGTTTTACTTAGCTTTTGTAAATAGTTAGCTTGTATTAGCTTTAATTTTATGTAATCCGAAGATCGGTGCTACTAGCTATTGCAATTTCAATTTGAATTTTGCTTTTCTTCTGGTGTTCTTCATCTCATCTTCGTTTCGATTTCCGGTAATCTCGATTTCTTGCTTTCGATCACAATTCATGTTAACTTTTATTGTTGATATCTTTTATTCTGTTGATTGAATGAGTAGCTAGTCATTTTATAGCCGAGTTATGTGAAGATCTATGAAATCGAGCCCTAGTTTTTTCTTGTGGTGTTCTTGATGTTTGATTTCTTGTGATGTGTTTGTAGTTCTAGAACTTGTGCTTGATCATGTTCATTGAATTTGCGACTCGATAATCGTATTACACGTATCTTCTTCACATATGTATTTTGGGAGAGGGTTCGGGAACCGAGGTTCTAGGATCACCCTGTAAAACCGACTGAGTTGTTTAGATTAGGTTTCGCGTGTGAGGTTTATATCAACTTGTTTATCGTTTTATTGATTGTAGACCGTGCTAGGTCAGTTAATTCCGGTCAGTGGACTGTTGAACCTGACATAGGAGGGTAGATTATTGAAATAATGTCTATTCTGAGAATTAGGAAACGACACCCTTCGAGTGACATTGAGAACGTTTAGGTAAGTCAAAAACACTTCCGGATTCAGCTAGGGTTTGTGAGTGGTAGATTGGAACATTACTCGGCTATCACTTTTTTCATAGTTTAAACTCTTTTATTCTGTGTAGATTTAGTTTGTAAAACCGATGTTTTGACAAATCACCACTTTCAATAGTTGTGCTGATCTAAACTAGGACCAATACCGACTTTGATACTTAACCAGATTCTTTGTGGGATACAACCTTGCTCGCTATTTATAGTACAACCGACTCGGTACCCTGCCGGTTAGAGTTGGCTATGCTGTAAAACGGACATAAGTCAACTTACCTATCATTTTATGCGTATTTTACCCCCTATTTATGGCCTATTCGATGTACTTTTGGGGTAGTTTGAGTGATTTATGATGCATTTTCACCATTCTATTCACTTTAAGGTCAAAGGCGACTAAGTCCAAAAATCTCGTTATTTTTGGTGAATTAGTGTGTATTTCATGCCTACTTTATCTTGCGGGAGTTATGCACTGTATTGTTGTTGCTACTTGCAGGATATAGGATGATTGTGATACAAGGAGAGGAGGCATTGATAATGGAAAGATGATTTTGAGAGGTGGAAGCATTTGGCCGAAGCTAAAGAGTTGAAACGGATCAAGAATCGTGGATGTTTTAATACTGCTGTCACTTAATCTGTCTTTTGATCTCGATCCCTTAGTGGTATTTTCTGGGAATGTTGTCCTAAAGAAAGCTTTAGGTAATTGAATAATCTTTCCAACGCAACTTGAATCAATCAAATCGGAGTTATATATGCAAAGTCATTGCCGAATTACTAGAGGTGTGCCGGGTGCATGGCTGGCTGTACGGGAAATGGCAGATGTGTCATTTTGCGAAAACGAAATATTGGGTCTGGTTCCTTTTATTCGGAGTTTAAGTATTTTTTTCTAAATATATATATATATATATATATATATATATATATATATATATATATATTTTTTTTTTTTTAATTTTTTTTTTATTTTAAGGAAAATTCGAATTTTTGGTAATTCGGGGTAATTAAGGAAAAAGGGATAATTGGAAAATATATTCAAGGAAACTATATTTAGATTTTTCCTTAACCTAATTACAAATTCAGAAATTAGCTTTTACGTAAGAAGAAAACCTTTGAAGCATTAGAAAGAGGCTTAGAGACTTTCTTCAATTACTCAGTCTTCATTATCGTATTTCAGTTTCGAGAGAAGCATCGGAATCGTCATAAGGATAGCATCGTTTCAACCCAAGAAAGTTGAAGCTTTGGCTAAGGCATGATTTTTGCCCTAAGGGATGTTCTTGATCGTTCATGATCTTCTTTGGTTCGTATAATCGTAGTTTGATCGTTTTAGAAGCCATTGATCGATTCTAGATTGTTTTTTGGATTGATCATATAGGTATCTGTGAGAGGAAGGATCGTTTGCCGCGGTTTTCTGAGTTTTGGGACAGGTTTTAGCTTCCATAAAAGGTAAGAAACCCTTCCTACAATTTGATCATGGTTTAGAGTGGTTAGGTTGTGTTATGGTGCATTTTTTTGGTCAATGATTATGCCTAAATGTGGGTTAGGTTTAAGGATTTTTTTGGATCATAAAGGGTATGTTTTGTTTTTTTTTTTTTGGTGTTTTTAAGAGGAAAATCATGTAGAACATGTTTTTTGATTCGAGTAGAAATCGATAGAGTGCAGAAAATTACACAGGAGCAGTTTTTGGCCATTTTGGCGCCCCCTGTCCTGAAATAGAGAGTTCAGTGACTTTCTGGAATAGTTTTGGCATGCCCCGAAGGCTTTGGAGTGCCCCGAACCTGAACTGAGAGTTCAGAGAGCTCTCTGAAGCACTTTGGCGCACACCAAAGGTGTTGGCGCTCCCCAACACTGTTTGAATGTTATTTTTAATGTTTTAAGCTATGAGACGAGTTTTGAATTTCGTTTCTTGAACTAATAACATTAATTAAACATGAACAAGCCCCGATTGAGTTTCTGATGCATTTGGTTCCGGCACCGGACATACTCTTAAAGGGAGTTGAAGTTCGGGACCATCGGAAGAACATGAAAAGGCTTGTGCTTTGATGAACTAGAGTGCATCAATGTCTATGTAACTGATAAGTTGTTATATCTAGTTGTCCAAGTGAGGGAGTAGAGTTGATAAGGTGAGTTTTATTTTGAAAACACTTAGGTGACTAGTTAATACCCATAATAAATACATAAGTGTAGTAAAAGCTAAAACATCACTTATTCTCGGTTAGGCACTATTTCATATCGGCGATGTGATATGTTCATAAAAGGTGAACAACGCTACTAGCTCAAAAGGGTGAAGGGTATTAGAGGAAATTCATCGGAAGTATACGCATACCGGGGAGACCCCAGAGCTAATCGGTGCTAATCACCGTTAGTTAGCAAGTATATCTTTAGGCTGATGAACGCCATGCATAGTGTCCTTGAGTATTGATGTAACCAAGATAAGCTAAGCTAGAAACGTATAGTCATGACATGTCGATGGGCATGTAATGAACCCTAGACTGAGTCGGTCTCACAAAGATAATCCTTTTATTAAAACTCAATAATAAACCTTAGTTATATTGTAGCTTCTACTTCTTACTTTGTACAATGTACTTACCTCAAATGCATGTTTATTTATATGTTTGGGGGAGAGAAGATGAACAGGTAAACTTGGAGTTCGAGGAGGACTTCAATGACGACGTTTAAGGACGCCGAAGTTGAAGAGCTTATTCATTTATGTTTTATTTATACTTTAGACTTGGAGTTTTGTGGAGACTTTGTAGTTTACTTTTAGTACCTTTTGGAATTCGTACATTTTGGATTCGTTGGTTTCTTTTCCCATGTAATAACGTTACATTTCTATCTTTAGATTTTGAGTTTCTATTCTTGGATCTTTGGAATAATTTTACCCGAGTCTTTTGCTTCCGTTTGCTTTATTTTTATATGACGTAGTAGAGACTTACGTATAAAGTGAATTTATTTTTATTCTATACGTGCCGAACGTTCCTTTTCCGGATAAGGACTCGGTGTCTGGGAATGGGGCGTTACACAGGCGGGCGCCAATGACATCAGCGATGAGTGGGATGACGTCAGCAGCCGCGAATTTCTGAGTTTTTCACTTATTTGTGTCGAATTTGGCTTATATAAAAGCCAAATTAGGCCAACTTTTTACCATATCTTCATACCATTATTTTGTTTTCAGTTCTTAGGCTATTTTCTTCCCAAAAAACTATAAATTTGGTTAAATTTCTTGCCCCAAATTTCTACGATTATCAGTTACTTTTTGCGATTTCTTCCCAACGGATTAACAAACCAACTGGGGGATTGATTCTATGTTATTGGTAATTTAATTTTATCTTCTTTTATTATATTTTCTTCCAATTATTTGATGATTTCTTGTTCGCTCTTCCAATTATGAGTAGCTAAATTTTTGATAGCTAACTTATGTGATGGAACTATGAAATTAATGCATAAACGATGATCTAGAGATTAGTAGGGCTTAAAAGTCAAATATTTTGAATGGTTGAGTCCTTGAACATGATCATAATGCTAGTAGTGGAGTATCTAACCATTAATTGATCACTCACACGAACTATATAAATGTATTTTGCGATGGAGTGTGCGAACTAGACTTTTAGGATTGCCATGCACGAGCTAGTCTAGTTTTTCGTAGCCTGCTTCTTGGTAAGGTTTTTCTAGCTAAGCAGTGAACTCAGGGATGCGGAGCGTCTCATAGTTCCACATCATATTAGGTTAATTAAATCCCATAGAAAGGACTGTTCAAATGAGTATATGGTAACTAGGTTGTGGCATCTGTGCCTAGGAACAAGTTTAGGAGATTGCACTCACAATACATTCATTAGAAACTATTGGTTGGTTGGTAGGTTAAAGTTCGTCCCTAGTGATTCGGTAAAGGTTTTCAGAGTAGTGTTCCTGACCATAGTTCAGCTATTCCTTTTATCATACGTTTTCTAGTTAGCATTTTTATTTCTTTAGTCATAATTTCCTTTACCAATATTTGTGAACTTAAAGTAAATACGAGCGTGATTATGGAACTTGATTTATTCTTCGTAGGAAACGACTCTGCTCACCGTTGTAGTACAACCGACTCGGTACTCTGCCGGTTAAAGTTGGTTTGCTATAATTTGGCCATCACAATTCTTAAAGGAAGGCGAGAAATTGAGGAGAGCAGAAAATTCTAAAACCAGGAAAAAATGCCAGAAAATTGAAAACCAATATAAAATTAGAGAAATATAAATCAAGCCCCCACCCAACCCCCGGAAATTCTAGCCCTGCTTTCTTTATCAGACGGTAATTGATTGCTTAATCACAGCAAAAGCGGATAGGTCGATGGATCTGTAAATGCAATTAAGACAAAACAAAGTGATTGCAGAAAACCGTGTCACGGCTGAGAGGAAATGACAACATCAGTTTCCACGGAAGGTGAGAAATCGGGGTGAAGAATGTGTAATAACGCAACCCAAACCTAAATGGACGCATATGATGAAGCAATGTCGCTGTTGGCATCCGTCAAGTCTTCGGAGCACATCGGTCAGTTAAAAGAGTTTGGAGTTGCGAAGCTGTCATTCTTCTCCACATGATCCCTTTTTCCGAATTAAAATAGAGCGAACGGTGCGTGTTAACCAACGAGGGATATTTTGTCCAAGCAAAATTATTTTGTCCTTATTACAATTAAAATAAGGAGTGTGAATTTAAACCTAATTATATCCCCAATATAGGAGCTTTTCCTATTTTTTTCTATTTTTTGTTATACAATTTTTTTATTTTCGGTTTTTTAATTTATTATTATTTTTTTGAAATAGCCCTCCCGATTACCTTAGAGAACTTCAATATATATCAATGATGTTTCCCACACGAAAAATTAATCAAATAAATATGCGGTGAAATTAGTAATTTCATGGTGCCATAGAATTTTCATAGTGCTAATAAAAATGTGCTAACTTAAATATTGACATGTATCAATGCACCAACTGGAAATCCATCACGGCAATAAACACTAGTACTGTAAGCAGGCTGAGTTATTCATGAGCGTAGTTTGAGAATGACTCGAGTCAGAGATCGAATCAACTCAGTTTAATTAATTCATTAATATTGTTTGATTTATCAATCAATTATCATGTTTAAACTTTAATAATATCTATAATAGGATAACAACTTGGATTGATAATAACAATTTCTATCCTGGCTAGCATCTTTATATTATATTTATTTTCCGTTCAAAAAAAAAAAAAAAAGTTCAAAACTTCTCAATTTAATTTTAAGTCCTTTTAAACCCGATATACTCGATTCAAAACATGATCTCCACTCAAATTTTTAAATCTCTATTGAATCTCAGCTCGGACACATATATATTAATGTTTTTTGCCTGAACTCAAACTAAAACAATTTTAATATATTCAACTCGTTTAATACATTACTTAATTGAATTCATTCGGCACATTTACACCCCTAGTAAGCACACATTTATACATGGTATAACCCTCCAAATCAAAAGAATGAATTCAACACTACCCACTTACTGTATTAAGTGTCACAGTATTTGGCGGTTGTGTAATTATTCTGAGACCGAAGTTTTCATGACACCACGGTGCGGATTGTCGTGTTTTGACTCTATTGAGGGGTCCCCTATTAACGGGGCGTTCATGCGGTAGTCCTTGGGTGTGATATTGAAGCATGCGTATGATTCATGTTGTTTGTCCGGCAATCGCGTATCTTAATAGTAGGAGTAAATATCCGAAATGACCTTCTTATAAGGAATTTCTAGCCCTCGTGAATCATTGCAAAGTGGGAGTAAACGAGTTACTTTGAGAGAGAATGATATCCAGATTATAAGCTATGGTTTTTAAAGTATGACACTCGAGATACGACCGTATGGATATTATAACTGCGATAGGATTCTATTTGCACGGTAACCGTTTCACAAGAAATGTAGTAGTCAATGTATTTGACTCTTCCAATGATTGGGGGTCATGAACATGTTGCTAGACGATATTCATGATCATTAAGTATGAATGTAATTTTGGGAAATGTGCTTTATGCTTACGACCAACATATTCGGAAGCCTATCGGGTCACACACATATGGACCTATTCCTGGAACTAAAACGTGGTTATAGTGATAATGCAAATAAGGAATAATTTATCACGGCTATAAAGTGTTATACTGACAAATTAATATTGTGGTATTTTATTTATTTTGAATAAATAATAATAAAATATATGTTAATTATATAGATAAATTAAAAGTCCAAGATGTCAATTTATGGCAATATGGTGCGCCACTTTTATGTGTATTATATACACATATATGTGCAATTTAATTAAGGAAATAATATATTTATTTAAGGGATAAATCAATTAAGGAATATACTTTCCATAACTTCTAGTTTGTATTAAGGAAAAATATTTTCTTTCTCCCTACTCAACTCAAGTGTCTTCTCCAAGGCATTCATGGACCATTGGGGGTGCCACCTTCAATTATAAAAGGGTAGGGGTGTCAAAGTTTTTTGTATCACAATATTCTAGCAATATATTAGTGAGAAAACCTTTAGCAACCTAGTTTTTCCACTAGAAAAATAATTGAGAGCTTTCTTGAGAGTTTGAAAGGAAGAAAAAGTAGTTCTAGCAACATAGTTTTTCCAATAGCAATCCTAGCAAGGATTTTCGGAGTTGCTTCGTGTGGATCAACGATAGTGGCCAAACACTTGGATGGCTTCGTGCACGACTACACCAAAGACGATATAGCTTTGATCTTTTAGATCAATAAAGGTATTTTCTTCGTCTACTACTTCTATGTTCATTGTTAAAACGAAGTCGGTCCTGGAGAAGAAAATCAATTTTAAATTCCGCTGCGTAAACTTGTTGGTTTCCTAACAGTGGTAGCAGAGCGGTATTCGTTTTTGAGCAAATAAACATGTTTTAATTTACGTAGTATTTTTCCGTCACAATTATCAAATCATGAATATGCATGAAATGGATCTATGGTTGATGTGATCAAACACAAAAAAGGGGTAACTCGACCACCACAACCACCGGAAGGTCACCGCCGACGGCGGCGGGGAAGCCTGCTGCCGGCGTTTCTTACAGTCAGGGACATGGGGTGAGTTTCCATTTTTTTTTATTTTTGTGCATTTTCTGATTCATATGGTTCATATTGATATTGATAAAAATATTTCTTATTATTTTAGAATAATTCTAAAGATAAAATCAAGATTAAAATATTGATCTTAAAATTAATTGTTAATTTTATTATCAACAAATAAATTAGTTAAACGTTAATTAATTGACAAGATGGAAATGACGTAAATTGTTTATTTATTCCTTTCGTATTAATTATTTGTATGGATTGAATGTTTTATTTTATGTAATATGATTACATGGACCCCGATTGATCATGGACTCGATGATAGGATAGATGTGGATGATTTATTTTCTTTTGGATTAAAAGTTATCTAGGCCGTTTTGAAGAAAGAGTTTAGCTTATTTGTGCAATTATCCAATTCTCGTTAGCTCCCCCGTGTGCGGAAGGTGTATTTTATTAGATAAAATTTATGTAAAAAGATGGAGCTAAAGATAGAGTGGAACATGGTGGTCCAAAAGAAGGCCACATAGAGATCTTGTTGGTGGTTGCAGCTACCATTGGATTTGTGGCCAACGGTTTCGTTAGTTTGTATTCAAAACCGCACATAGGGAAAGTCATGATCATACCTGTAAATTTTGTGCGCGGAATGGTGTATGAATTACTTTATGTTGATAACGTAGAAATATGCACGTTGTAGGATGAGACCATAATTAATTAAAATTAATTTAAAATTAATCCAACAACAAAAATCAAGTCAAAATTTCGTCTCCCAATATTATAACGACGGTGAAGAGCCCTTGTTCGGATCCAACTGGTCGACTACCGTCGGGAGTTGACCTACCTCGGGTATATCGTCGTTATTGAGAGATGATCGTATGAGATCTTGCGAATATTGGATTATGATCGACTTGACAAAAGTTTTTTGGTGATTGGTGACCGTTAGGACCGTCTAATTTTAGAGACAAGGGGTTGACCATTGCATGGAAATGTAAATTTTCAAAGAGTTGACTGGTGAACTACTAGGAATCATATAAGACGTGATTGGTAAAGTGTTACCTACCTTTCGAAATTGTCTTGATTGATTGACCCCCGTCGGGGATTGAGGCGACTAGATCGGATTCTAGCCAGTAAGGAATTAATTAAATTCCTGAAAGTCAATTGGGAGTAATTGGCTAGTGGGAGAAAAACCTAATTAAATGTTAAAGTGCAATTTTTTGTTTTGTATGCATGAACAATTACTTATGCTATCTTTACTTTATTGTTGTAGAAATATCGAACAAATTGAACCTTCGTTTTATCATTGAAAACAAACTTGATGAATCAAACTTTCTCGACTGGAAAAGAAATCTCAAATTTGTTTTGAGGCACGAAAAGATTGGCTATGTTTTGGAAACAACCCTAACAAAAAAACCTGAAAATCCTGATAATGCGAAATTGATTGAGAAGCATAAGAAGCACTGTTCTGATAGTGTTGGGGCTACATGCATCATGCTTGCTTATATGACGCCGGAACTGTAGAAACAACATGAGTCTATGGATGCCTACACCATTTTTGGTCACCTAAAGGAACTCTATGCTTCTCAGTTTGTCACTGAGAGGTACGAGGTCTCGAAGGCGCTTTTTGGTTGGAAGATAGCTCTAGGTACTTTGGTTGGTTCACATGTGCTTAAGATGATCGGGTACATAGAGAGGCTTGAGATGCTGGGCCAAAATTTGGAGTGTGAGTTAAGTGTTGACTTGATTCTGCAATCTCTATCAACTCCTACTCGCACTTTGTGATGAACTATCATGAACAAGATTGATTGCTCCATTGCGGAGTTATCGAACATACTCAAGACAGCTGAGGGCACTGTGGATAAGGGCAAGAAAGTGTTGCTTGTGGCTTCTTCCAAGGGAAAGAAAAAGGCCCAAAAGAATACCAAGAAGGCTAAGGAGGCTCCCAACAAAACAAAGAATGCTTGCTTCCATTGTGGCCAGACCGGCCATTGGAGAAGAAACTGCAAGGCTTTCTTGAGTACCATGAAGATCAAGCATGGAGATGCTTCGACTTCAGGTGTGTTTATGATTGAGATCAACATTGCTTCTTCTATGTTAAACCACTAAGTATTAGATATTGGATGTGGTTCTCATATTTGTATGGATATGCAAGGACTAAGGACTAGAGATCTGAAGAATGGAGAGGTGGACCTGCGCTTTAGGAATGGAGCAAGTGTTGTTGCCTCAGCCATATGAGTTTAATTTATTTTGTTGCCCAGTGGGCTAACACTAGAATTAAATAAATGTTATTTTTTTCCTGCTCTTATGAAGAGAATTATTTCCATTTCCATATTAGACGTTGAAGGATTTTCTTTTACGTTTAAGAACAAATGTTGTTCTTTTTCACGTGATGGAATCTTTTATGGTACTAGAAAACTTGACAGTGGTCACCATATATTGGATATGAATGTTGATATACTTAATAGAAACAATAAGAAAGCTAAGACAAGTGACTTGAATGAATTCTACTTATGGCATTGTCGACTTGGTCAAATACATAAGGAACGCATTCAAACTCCATAAAGATGGATTATTGGATAATTTTGATTGTGAATCATTTGATAAATGCAAGGATTGTTTACTTGGCAAGATGACAAAGTCACCATTTAGTGGCAAGGGGATAAGATCCAACGAATTTCTTGAGCTCATACATACAGATTTATGCGGCCAATGAAAATTCAAGCCAAAGGAGGATACTCATACTTTATCACCTTCACTGATGACCATTCTCGTTATGGTTATGTATACTTAATGAAGTATAAGTATGAAGCTTTTAAAAAAATTCAAGGAATTCAGAAGTGAAGTTGAGAAACAACTAGGTAAAGGAATCATAACACTTCGATCCGATTGAGGTGGATAATACCTAAATGGTGAGTTTCAAGACTACTTAAAGGAGAATAGGATTCTACCTGAATGGCCCCTCTGGGAATGCCACAAATGAATGGCATGTCTGAGAGGAGGAACCGCACCTTGTTGGACATGGTGCGAACCATGATGAGCTACACAGTTCTTTCAATATCATTTTAGGGGTATGCTCTAGAAACAACATCCCATACACTGAACCGAGTTCCATTGAATACTGTTGAGTCAACTCCATATGAAATATTGAAAGGGAAGAAACCAACACTGGTTTACCTAAAACCTTGGGGATGTCCTGTTTATGTGAAATGGATTGTGCCTGACAAATTGGAACCTAGATCTGACAAGTGTCTGTTTGTGGGATATCCTAAGGAAACTAAATGATATCAGTTTTACCACCCAGAAGAACGAAAAGTGTTTGTCTCTAGGACTGGCCCCTTTCCAGAGAAAGATTTTATTCTTGAAAGGGTCAGTGGGAGTAAGATTGATCTTAAAGAAATTCAAGAACCACTTACATAAGATAGTTAGTTGATGGAAGTAGAGCAGACACCACACATTGATGATGTGCATATACTTGCTTTAGAAACACAGATAACTTGAAGATCCATTAGGGAACGTCGTGAAGCTGAGGGGTATAGTGGCGTATACCTTATGGAAGATGAGGACCCTAAAACTTATGAGGAGGTGTTAATGAGGCCTGACAAAGAGAAATGGCTAGAAACCATGAATTCTAAAATGGAATCCATGAAAGAAAACTAGGCTTGGAACCTAGTTGATCCACCTGAGTAAATAGTTCCGATTGGGTGTAAATGGGTCTTTAAGAGAAAGACCGACATGGATGGTAATGTGGTCAACTACAACGCAAGGTAGGTGGCACAGGGTTATAAGCGGAGAAAAGGAGTTGACTATGACGAAACCTTCTTGCCATTAGCTATGCTAAAGTCCATTAGAATTTGGCTTGCTATTGCAGCATACCATGACTATGAAATCTGGAAGATGGATGTGAAAAGAGCTTTCCTTAACGGAAATCTATCTAAGGAAGTTTACATGAAACAACCTGAGGGTTTCATAACCGATGATGTGAGGATGATGTGCAAGTTGCAAAGCAATCCCCTCGGAGTTGGAATCTTTGCTTTGATGAGACTATCAAACAGTTTGACTTCATCAAGAATGAAGATGAGCCGTGTGTATACAAGAATCTTAGTGGGAGTGCCTTAGTTTTATTAGTGCTTTATGTAGATGCATATTGTTTATAGGGATATCCCTATGTTACAGCCAGTTAGAGTTTGGATATCCAAGAACTTCTCTATGAAGGACTTGGGAGATGCAGCCTATATTCAAGGAATTGAGATCTATAGAGATAGATCTAAGAGGTTGTTTGGTCTGTCCCAATCCACCTATGTAGACAAGATGCTAAGGAGATTCAGCATGAAGCAATCCAAGAGAGTATTGTTGCCCATTTCACATGGGGTCTATCTGTCAAAGGAAATGTGTCCTAAGATTGAGGAGGAAAGGGCTCATATGAGTAGAATCAATTGTGCCTCGATTATTGGGTCTATCATGTATGCCATGCAATGCACAATACTGGATGTCTCGTACCTTCTAAGTATGACTAGTAGGTGCAAATCCAGATGACGGTCACTAGATTGCTGTCAAGAATATCCTGAAGTACATGAGACATACTAGGGATATGTTCCTGGTTTTTAGGAACTATGATATGGTAATTCAAGGATATACAGATGCCGGTTTCAAATCTGACAAGGATGACTTTAAGTCACAGTTTAGGTTTGTTTTCATGCTTAATGGTGGGGCAGTTAGCGGGAAATGTTCCAAGCTGGAGACTACTGCAGACTCTACAATGAAAGCTGAGTATATAGCAGCCTCAGAGGCGGAAAAAATGGTTTGGATGAAAAGTTCGTAACTGAACTTGGTGTGGTTCCCTTCATTGAAGGTCCAGTCCCACTGTACTGTGATAACAATGGGGCAATTGCTCAGTCAAAGGAACAAAGGTCTCATCAGAAGTCCAAACATGTACTGCGGTGCTATCACTTGATTCGGGAGATCGGATCCGACCGGGTCGGGTTAATTACAATCTTTTTAGGTCATGTAAAGTTATTATTATGAATAATAAAAGCACTTTTGTTATTATATATTCTGTTTAGTTATTTGAACCAAGTTATTAATATATATGATAACGTCCTTAGTTTTAAACTGTGATAGCCAAACCATGATAGTGATTATGGTTGATGAGATCTCGTATCACTTTAGGTTTGACACTTAAATGTCTCTAGTCGTATGTACTATTAAATAGGACAATGATAGTACAGATAGACTAGCACGTATTGGATGTCTTCTATCTTATGAAGATAGGGATAGATCTAATCTATTGAAGTGTGGGAACACTTGGACTGTACGTGGACGTGTATTATAGAATGTGTACGTTAGACTGACCCACTTACTTTATTGATTGTCGCAGAATATGACGGTTTTGTAATTATCCTGAGACCCGAGTCTTCATGACATCATGGTGTGGATTGTCATGCTTTGATGCTAGTGACGTTTCACCTATTCACGGGGAGATCATGCAGTAGTGCTTTGGTGTGATATGGAATCATGTGTAGGTTTCATGTTGTTCGTCCGGGAATCGCGTATCCTAATAGTATGAATAAAATTTAGAAAGGGCCTTCTTATAAGGAATGTCTAGCTCTCGTGAATCTTTGCAAAGTGGGAGTAAATGAGTTCCTTTGAGAGAGCATGATTTCCACTTTATAATATACGGTCGTTAATTTATGAAACTTGAGATACAACCGTATGGAAATTATAACAGCGATATGAATCTATTTGCACGGTAATCGTTTCATATGAAAGGTAGTAGTTGTTAGATATAATTTAGTTTTTGTTACAATAAAATTTGAAGTTTTGATGGTGATTCATCTTTATTTATTTAATTGATTGTTTACACCCCATTGATGAAGTGCTGGAACTAACTGTTATAGTGAAAAGCTAAAAGATGTCTAGAAATGAACGTATAAGATTTATTAGAGTCTGATCTTTGTATAGGTTGCATCCGGAAAGTATTGTATTATATAAGGGGTCGTAGAACTAAAAACTGGAAATCAAATAGAAACTGGAAATCATGTAGAAATTGGATATCATATCAAGAAACTGAAAGTGTTACTCAGAACTGTAATTGAGAAATACTCAGAACTGAAGAAGTTAAGTTCGCTGAGGGACACAGACTCAGTTGGCTTATCTAAAAGTTGAAGGTGGAGGGGACAAACTCAGTTTATGAAGGCTGAGGGACACATACTCAGTTATACAAGAAAGAAGAACTGAGGGTTCAAATCAGTTTATGAAGACTAAAAGTCGAGACTATAAAGTTAGAATTCAGGTAAGTCTGTGATGGATTGAACTGACTTTATGGATCTTTTATGAAGACCTAAGATACATACAGACAATGTTATCTTAGATAACTTAAAGTGATATGGTGTACTCTGATTAAATCAATAAAAATGAGATGAAGATAGAGTACTAAGTTTTGAAGAAGAGTAAAAACACAGTTAATGCTTTAAATCAGTTAAACACTGAAAAAAAACCTACTCAGTTTATAAAGGTTAAATTGACATTTCTCAGACACTCAATTTAATTCAGAAGGCATCCAAGAACTGAAAGAAAATCAAAACGTTGGAAATCAAACATTTTTATTGGATGATGGATTGACATGTCAGAACGGTCACTGACATACCTGACATATAGACGTTGATAGCTAAAAGGATTCAAATTCAAACAAGATGAACATTAGATTACACACTATAAGTGGAGGACTTAGCAACAAGGATCAAACACCGAATTTACAAGCATTAAGCCTAAGTTCTGTTCATCTGTTCATTGCTATCATCTTTGTGCTTACTAAGAAGTATCAAGAAATCTTCTAATTGTTCAAGATACAAAGAAATCATCAATACATCAACACTTTGAAGAACCACAAGCAAGAATGACTTACTTGATTAGAAGCCCAACTTTGATTTTTAATCAAAGGTTGAGCTTGTGAAGCAATCCGGTCTAGGATTTTCCAAGGACAATTGTTTTTGTAGTCAGGGTAGACTGTGTTTGTGGTGGAGCTGAACAAGAGGCAATTCAACCCTCTAAAGACCAATGGAAGCAGTTGCAGAGCAGCAATACTACATATTCTTTAGTTGCTTACATAGTCAAGCTAGGAATTAGCTAAGGACTATCCGTTTAGGACTTTTTGTAACCGATCTACCTCAAAGAGTTCTAGTGGAATTTTTCTTCTACATCATAGGGGAAGAGAGGACAGACAAGATTGCACCACCTAGAACCTTTATAATTTCTCGCCTTACTTTATTTTACATATTAACTTACAGTTATTTATATTCCAGTACTTGTGATTGTTTCTATATTGTTTGTTCAAGCATACAGAATTGATTGTGATTCACACTGAACACTGACATTCACCAGAATTCAGTTTTGCATATCAGCTTTTTCATAGATACAACACGATCAGTTAAAAGGCTAAAACTTAATCCGCTTCCGATTAACTCAGTTTGAGCACAAGTCAGATTGACTTATACTCAACTTAGTTGGCTCAACTCCATACAAGTTTAAAACTAAACGTATTATGTTTTAATTTATAGTTTTTGGTGACAAGTTTATTCAATCCCCCTCTAAACTTGTATCAGCCTTTTCAAGGGATCAACAATTGGTATCGGGGCAGTGTTCTTTAATAAGAACTTTTTCTGACAATCTCATCTAGTTGATCTTCTGAAAAAGATCAATTTCTCAGTTTCCAGTTTCTGCATAACTCAGTATTCACAAACTTACATCATGGACAACAATCAGTATGCTAGACAAATGCTTATGTGCCACATGGATCATTTTGATGAATATATAAGACGTTTGCAGGCATTTCTTGCTGCTACACATGAAGAAATGATGGATGTTCTCACTGATGGACAAATTTAGATTACTCACATGCAAACAGTTGATGGTGGTGCTCAAGTTAGAGTTCCCAAGCCTAAAAGTGTGTGGAACAATGATGATATAAAGAGGAACAATCTCAACAATGTTGCTATGGATATTATTCTCAGAACCTTGGATAGCAACATGTACCTAAAAGTCAAAGTCTGTACAACTGCCAAAGAAATACGGGAGAAATTACAGTTGGTATTTGAAGGAATTGACTCAATCAAAGAGAACAAGATCTTAGTAGCAAAACAAAAGTTTCAAGATTTCAAGATGAAACCCGGTGAAACCATTGAGAAAATGGAGACAAGTTTCAACGCAATTCTGGATGAGCTAGCACTTCTCAAGATAGTCTACACCAAGAAGGAAATCAATGTTTGAATTTTGAAAGCTTTATCCTCATGCTAGAAGATGAAGGTCACAGCCATGGAAGAATCAAGAAAGCTTGGAGAAGAAGATACCTTCCAGATTTTCTCAGATATAAAAGCTTATGAGTTCAGTGAAGATTTTGCAGTAATCTCTACAGCCATCAAGGCACTTGAAGCTCTAAAGACTACAACACTTGCAGCAGCTGATGAGAATATGGAGTCATCAGCTAGCGATATTCAACAACTGGATGACATGGAGGAACAAATGGCACTCATGATTAAAATAATTAGAAGAATGAAGAGTGGTCAGCCATTTGCTCAGAAGTATATCAAGAAAATTCTAGAGAAAAAGAAAGATGATGAATATCTCTACTTCAACTGCAAAAAGCCTAGACATTACTAGGCTGAATTTCCAGAACTAACCAACAAGAGAACAAATCAAAGAAGAACTGGTAGAAGAGCATTTTTAGCTGGTGATGAATCAGAT
This sequence comes from Gentiana straminea, assembly GCA_036785695.1. Classification (NCBI taxonomy): domain Eukaryota; kingdom Viridiplantae; phylum Streptophyta; class Magnoliopsida; order Gentianales; family Gentianaceae; genus Gentiana; species Gentiana straminea. The sequence continues at coordinate 1,832,540 of JAVUPR010000538.1, read as the reverse complement.
TATGAAGTTAAAAGTGAAAAAGCTCTATCAGATGACACAGATCTAATGGCTTACATGGAGGACTCAAATGAGGTATGTGAATCTAACTCTAAGCACACCTCAACACAAAATTCCATACAAAATGTTTGTTCTTCAATAGCAGCTTCTAATCTAAGAAATCCTGAATTAGAAGAAACTCTCGATGAATTGATCAATCGATTGGTAGTAATACAAGCTGGTTATGAATCAATCAAAGTAGAGAGACATAATCTCTAATTATGGAAGTCGAAATATTAAAAGCTGAATTGAACATTCTGAAAATCCTAAGAACTTACCCTACAAAGAATCAGAATCAGCCCACTACTTTTGTACAGCCAGCTGAATCTTTAGCCCAATCAAGTTCTGCAACTGGATTCAAATCCGGAAAGCCTTATGGTGATAGAACTGGCTTAGGATTTGATACACAGCAAACTTCAAAGGAAGGAACTAATAAAGCTGGTGAACCAAATGTCAAAACTGGCATTACGTTCATAGTTGAACAGATTCCTGAAACTGAGAAGCATGCTGAACCAGTCAAGTCAGCTAAAATTAATCAACCCAGTTTCAACATCAGTTTTCTAAGAGGTCAACTGCACATAATAACAAAGGTAGATCTAAACATAGATCAGATGCACCTCAGATAAACAAGGATGGTAGATCAAATGCCAGATCTACAAAAGCTAACCATGCTAAGAACCAGAAAAAGTCAAATTTAGGTAAATCCAAGAATGATAATCATTCAAGGAATTACAAACTCAAGGGAAAGGCAGATTATTTCTTACAGATAATGATTGGAATTTTTCTGAACCTATTGCTAAAACAGTAAAGAACAATCATTATAATTAGAGAATTTTACAAGTCTCAGACAAGGACACAGTAGAGAACTTATTCTAGATCTCAGCAGAATCCTAAGTACAGAAGTCCGCATAGACCTCAGTACAGAGCTGTTTATCACAGACAGCAGAATGATGGTTATTACTCAGTTTTCAACAATAAAAGGAAATATGGAAATCATTTTAGCCCAAAAGACTTGAGAGAGCATATAAATAAGACACAATCCATAAATAGATACTATGGGAATTTAGCTTATATATTTGATATTAAGTGTAACAATTTCCAAAGGAGACCCTATGGAAATATCCCAAATGTTGTACTTACTACTTATGGACGGAAATAGAGCTGAGGTACCTAAAACTCATTAACTTATTTTGCAGGAAATATGGTACTTTGACAGTGGTTGCTCTAGACAAATGAAAAGGAGCAAAGATTGTTTGGTTGATTTTCAAGCTAAGGATGGACCCAAAGTCAATTTTGGTGGCAAAGACAAACATGGTTACACAAGAGGTTATGGAACCTTAACCAAGAATGGTTTGAAGATCATAAATGTAGCTTATGTTGAATGACTCAATTACAATCTACTCAGCACCAGTCAATTCTGTGACATGGGTTACAGAGTCTTTTTGATAAATAAATCTGCATTGTTGTAAGTGAAACTGCATATCAAGTAGTTTTTGCTGGTAGAAGGAAGGAATTATGTATGTTGTGGACTGGACAACAGCTGTTTTAGAAACTTGTTTATTTGTGCATACCAAATCAGAAATCAGCTGGCTATGGCACAAGAAACTGAGTCATTTCAACATTGATGACATCAATCTTCTGGTCAAGAAAGAATTAGTAATTGGATTACCAGAGATTTCCTACAAGAAGGACATCTTATGTGATGCTTGTCAAAAATGGTAACAAGTAAAAGCATGCTTCAAGACTAAGCCTCAACATTCAACAAGAAGAGTTTTAGAACTGTTACACATGGATTTTTTTGGACCAGTCACACCTATCAGTGTCAGTGGAAAGAAGTACACACTGGTAGTAGTTGATGATTACTCAAGATATACATGGGTAATTTTCTTAATAAAGAAGAGTGAGACTAAGCAAAAGCTCACAGAATTGCTAAAGAAACTTCAAAATCAGAAGATTGTCACAATTGTAAATATAAGGTCTGACAAAGGAACTGAATTTCTCAACAATGTGATCATTGAATATTGTGAAGAAAATTGAGTATTACATCAACTTGCAGCTACAAAAACACCTCAGCAAAATGGGGTAGCTGAGAGAAGAAACATGACACTAAAAGAAGCTGGAAGAACAATGATCTGTGAATCTAAGTTACCTGAAAGGTGTTGGGTAGAAGCTATGAATACAACATGTTACACACAAAGTAGAGACCTAATGAACAAAAGGTTGGAGAAAACACCCTATGAGATACGGAATGGGAGGAAGCCAAATGTCTCATATTTTTATGCTTTTGGATGCAAATGCCACATCCATAACATTGGAAAAGATCAGCTCAAGACTTTTCAACCCAATGCCGATGAAGGAATATTCTTAGCATATTCAAGTGTTAGAAAAGTTTTAGAGTTTTAAACAAGAGGACACTCAATCATGAAGAATCAATACACGTGGTTTATGCTGTACCAAACTTTGCTGGCGACACAATTGAAGACCAACCGGAATCAGTTTCTCAACCTCAGTCACAAAATACTCCAGAATAAGTTTTGGTTGATATAGGAAGGATAAGATTATCAGACTCCTCGGATCAAGATCAGTCTCAGTTACAAACAACTGAACATACAGTTGAACTACCAATACAAAATGAAACTGAACCAGTTCAAACTCAAAATATTCAAGCTCAAGCAGATCAAATTCCATAAGCTAAAATTTATGAAGAACCCATTCAAGAAAATTATGATCCCATAATGCAATCTCCAATACTTCAATGGATGAGAGACCATCCTAAAGAACAAGTAATTGGTGATTTTCAACAAGGAGTTCGCACAAAAAATCAGTTAGATGCTATGATAGCATGTTTTCTATCTCAAATTGAACAAAATGAGGTAGAAGAAGCTTTAAAAGATCCAGATTGGATACTAGAAATGCTGGAAGAACTCAATGAATTTGAAAGAATCAAGTATACGAGTTAGTTGAAAGACTTGATCATGCAAATATAATTGGCACCAATTGGGTTTTCAGAAATAAACTTGACGAAGATGGAAACTTGTTAGAAACAAATAAAGATTGGTAGCCAAAGGATATTCTCAAGCTGAAGGGATAGACTTTGATGAAACTTAAGCTCCAGTAGAAAGATTAGAGGCAATCAGATTTTTTCTTGCCTTTGCAGCTCACAAGAAGTTCAGAGTTTATCAAATGGATGTTAAAAGTGCATTCTTAAATGGAGTACTTGAAGAACAAGTGTATGTGCAACAACCTCCGGTATTTGAAATCAATGATCAAGAAGATAAATTTTTCAAACTAAGAAAATCACTCTATGGACTAAAACAAGCACCCAGAGCCTGGTATGAAACTTTGTCACAGTTTTTAGTTTATAATGGTTTTATCAAGGAACCATTGGAAAGACTTTGTTCAGAATGAAGATTGGTGAAAGCACACTCCTAGTTCAAATCCACATGGATCACTTCATTTTTGGATCACAAAATCAGCAACTTTGTGAGAAATTTGCAAGCCTCGTGAAGAGGAAATTTCAGATGAGTGTGATGGGTGAACTAAATTATTTCCTTGGACTACAAGTCAAGCAAATGGACAATGGAATCTTCATTCACCAAACAAAATACACAAAAGAACTGATCAAGAAGTTTGGAACGGAGAACAGTGCAGGGATAGAAACACCTACTGGGACCAATGTATGATTGGATGAAGACAGAAAGGGAAAATATATGGATCAAAAAATCTACAGGAGAATAATTGGAAGTCTACTTTACCTCACATCAAGTAGACCTATTATATCTTTTGAAGTAGGTGTCTATACAAGATTTCAGACTAAACCTAAAGAAAGTCACATGACAATTGTCAAAACGACCTTGAAGTATCTCAAAGACACACTTGGAGTGGAATATTGTATTCAAGATAAGGAGAATTCAAACTGATATCCTACCCAGACTCAGATTATGCTGGATGCGAAATAGATAGGAAGAGTACGTTAGGCACATGTTAGTTACTTGGAAATAGACATGTATCATGGTTTAGAAAAAAAGCAAAAATCAATTTCAACCTCTACAGCTGAAGCTGAATACATTTTAGCTGGAATCAGTTGTGCTCAAGTTCTGTGGATTCGACAGCAACTCAGAGACTATGGAATTGAAGATGGGTTAATACCTATTATGTGTGATAGCACAAGTGTAATTGCAATAACAGACAACCCAGTTTTGCACTCAAGTACAAAGCACATTGATGTAAGACATCACTTTATAAGAGACCATGTGGAGAAGAAGAATGTCACAGTTCTTTATATCCCAACTGAGGATTAGTTGGCTGATATCTTTAAAAAACCTCTGGATAAAGAAAGGTTTTCAAAACTGAGAACTAAATTGGGGATTATCAAAGTCATTTAAGTCAGTTATACAACTGAGATTCATCAAGGGGATTGGTCTTTGTCATGTTGGGTGAGCTCACTTGACAGATCAGTCATTGACATCAACACTCTCAAACTGATCATGGAACTGAACTTGGAAGAAACAGACCTCTACAAAGGACTTACTACTGAAACTAGAAATCAGATTTTTTTAGTCCAAGGTATTCAAAAAGGTTAAAAGGATAAATTCGACAATAGTCACATCACAATAAATTACCGCCGAATTTGTCAGAAATTTTTGCGTGTGTACCCGAAAAGAGCCAAATCGTACATGCATCGAATACCTAAATACCAAGTGGAAATTTTGAATGGTACTACACGATCTTATAAAGATCATGTGATCAAATATATAACCGTCTATCACTCTATTTATCCTCTCAGAAATTTACCTCTCCAAAGAAAAAGCAAAATGACCTCAAAGGAAGTTCAAGATATAAGATTGATAGATAAAGGAGAAAACCTTCTCCTTAGATCAATATGAGCACGAGTGTGATGAAACCTTGTTAGCTAACCTACTCTGTGAGAAAATTAAAAGGATACAAGGGCTAGTGAATCTGTTAGACATCAGATTGAAAAAAGAATTTGGATGTGGAAGCAATTCTTTAATTTTAGGAAAATATGAAGGTGGTAAAGCACTCTCTAACAACAACTGTTCATGGAGAAAGGATTTGCTTCAATACAGAGATTTTTCAACAATTGTTTGATTTCAAGGATCCAATTAAGAAATCAATCAATCTACTCAGCTTACCACTCAAGCGTGAAGATTTTATCGCTCATATTTCATCAACAGAGAAACCTGCAGATATATAATCAAAGATGGAAAGTCTCAAACTGGAATTGGCCCTACCCAGTAGATTGATAAGAAAAAATGTCGTTGGACAATATCAATGGCTAGATTGTTTGTATGTGGATACAATCAATCTAATGAATATCATTTGGTATCAATTTGATTTCAACTGGGTCGGTTATGTCTTCAATCAGATTAGGAAGCAACATATTAAAGAGATTGAAAGGATCAGTCAAGCCAAAGTTGAAAAAAGAAAGAAGACATGAAGACTTCATTTGAAGAAATCACTCAGTTTGGTAATACAATATTACCTAGAGACACTCAGACGTGGAAAAGAAGCTGAACAAGATGCTGCATCGAGCAAAATTGACTGCAGTTGTTATGAGTTCAAGAGAAGAACCTTCAAAGGCTGAAGGAAAGAAAACTGTCTCTCAGCAAATAGCTAAACAGAAAGGAGTCATGCGTAAAACTGGCTCACAAGTAAAAAGAGTAGTAGAGAGAACCTTATTCCTAGAAAACTCAGTTAATGGAACAAAAACAAGCAAGACAACAACAACTGAGGGAGAACAAGAACTGAAATTGACATCTAGGAGTGACCAGTCAGCTGAAGATGTTTCTCTCAAGAAGCAAAGGTTATCAGAGAACTGAAACTGACATTTAGGTTCTGCTATGGATACTGTAGAAGAGACTCAGCAGACACAACAAAAAGAGAGTTCAACTGAACCAGAAAGAATTGTCAATCTCATGAAGATGAAATTGAAAACTATGGACTCTTAGGTATCACTCAAAGAAACCTTAAAAACTAAAGAAGAATGGTTTCTAAAGAACCCTGAAGAAGAAGATTTGTATGCATTATTTCCTATGGAAGAGTTTCTAACAAAATGCTACAAATTACTTGAAGAAAAAGCTCAACAAAGGAAGAAGTAGTCAGTTGACTCTCCAGAACCTAAAGATAAACCAAAGAAGGATGATGATTCAAATAAACTAACAAATCAAGATTCAATTTTGCAACCTGAAAACAAAACTGAAATTCAAGGACAATCAGTTTATCAGAATGAAGATTGCCAGTTGGGTCACAGACAACCGACAATCAAAAGCAAACTAAAGATGTTGGACAAGAACTGATGAATATAGATCATCAAACTCAGTCAACAGTCTAGGAAGAAACAAATCCACTTGAGTTCCTGACAGCAAAAGAACTGAATAAAGTACGGATCGCCTTGGACAAATTAGTTACTCAAAAGGAATATTACAACAATCTCTTGTCCAGTATCTCATGATATTTAAACTACGTAAAGAAAACTAATGTAACTGTGAACTCAGTGTTCAACACAATCAAGCAAGTTACGTCAAACTTAGCTTCAGAGATCCTCCAGCTTAAAGAGAAACTGGAGATAACAACTTATGAAGACTGTGAAATTCACAATCAATCAGAATGGCACTTAAATCAAAGAATTTATAGTCTGGAGACTCATCTTTCAGAACTCTTCACTTCACAAAAAGGCATTGCAGATAGCCAGAAACTGACCCATGAGTGAATCACTCAGTTGAATGATGCCAAAAAGAAGAAAAGCTGAAACTAGAAGCTGAACTAGCAAAACTCAGAGATGACCAAGGAAAGTCAGTCTCAGTCTCAAATATCGGGATCCGGTTGAACTCAGTGAAGAAGAGCTAATTTTTTGAAATACAAAGAACCTGGAGACAAAAGATCAGCTCTTACAAGTGATATATGGATAAAAATTTCACAAAGATTACAACTATGTGAAAGCTAAATACAAGCACCGATCTTTTTAAGAGTCCCTGGTATTTTTCTTATCAGACAAATATCATTCACAGAAGATGATAGACACAAGAAAATAAGAAGGGGATAGAAGAAAGACTTGGACTCAAAGAAAAGAGAGAATAGATGAAGATCAATATTGATGAATTTGAAGGTTATTACAAAAACAATGACGATCTTCCCAAGCTAGCCATGGAACACAAGAAAATAAGAAGGATAGAAGAAAGACTTGGAATCAAAGTAGAGAGAGAAGAGATGAAGATCGATATTCATGAATTTGAAAGTTAATACAAAAACAATGACGATCTTCCCAAGTTAGCCATGTTGAGAAAATGGAAACAATCAAGCCAATTTGACCACAACAAAGCTTTCTCCAAAGAAGACACATCTAAAGAAGATGATTATAGGATGTATGATAAAGAACGAACGTTTATCAGATTTACAACAAGCTTAATAGCTTAAGTTTTAATTTTGAAATCCACTATGTAATTTGATCTAGATTTTGAGATTTCTAATGATAAAACCAGTTTCAGTTTTACTTTGTTTTTACTGTATTTATCTTTAAGCTTATCTTTTAAGGAGTGTTTTGGCATCATAAAAAAGGGGGAAATTGTTAGAAATAAAATTTGAATTTTTGATGGTGATTCATCTTTATTTATTTAATTGATTGTTTACACCCCATTGATGAAGTGCTGGAACTAACTGTTGTAGTGAAATGCTAAAAGATATCTAGAAATGAATTTATAAGATTTAAGAGAGTTTGATATTTGTATAGGTTGCATCAGACAAGCACTGTAATAGATAAAGAGTAGTAGAACTGAAAACTGGAAATCATATAGAAACTGGATATCAAATCAAGAAACTGAAAGTGTTACTCAGAACTAAAGAAGGTAAGTTCGCTGAGGGATACAGACTCAGTTGGCTTGTCTAGAAGCTGAAGGCTGCGGGGACAAACTCTGTTTATGAAGGCTGAGGGACACAGACTCAGTTATACAAGAAAGAAAAACTGTGGGTTCAAACTCAATTTATGTAGACTAAAAGCCGAGACTGTAAAGTTATAATTCAAGTAAGTCTGTGATGGCTTGAATTGACTTTATGGATTTTATATGAAGACCTAAGATACATAAGGACAATGATATCTTAGATAACTTAAAGTGATATGGAGTACTCTGATTAAGTCAATAAAAATCAGATTAAAATAGAGTACTAAGTTTTGAAGTAGAGTAAAAACTCAGGTACAGACTGAAAACTGACCTACTCAGTTTATAAAGCTTAAAATTGACATTTCTCAGACACTTAGTTTAAAGCAGAAGGCATCAAAGAACTGAAGGAAAATCAGAACGTTGGAAATCAAACATTTTCATTGGATGATGGACTGACATGGAAGAACGGTCACTGACAAATCTGAAATATAGACGTTGATAGCTAAAAGGATTCAAATTCAAACAACGTGAACGTTGAATTACACACTATAAATAGAGGACTTAGAAACAAGGATCAAACACCGAATTTACAAGCATTAAGCCTAAGTTCTGTTCATCTATTCATTGCTATCATCTTCGTGCTAACAAAGAAATATCAAGAAATCTTCTATGTGTTCAAGCTACAAATAATTCATCAAGACATAAAAGCCAAGGGTTGAAACTTACTAATGAAGTTTTAAAAGCCAAGGATATAGGATAAGAATTTAGGTAAGTCTGTGATTGCCTAAACTGATCTTGTATACCTTGTATTGAAGGTCTAAGTTCCCAACAAGGACATGTGATGAATGGGATTTAGTTATGTTTAGAATGGTGTACGTTAACTTCCAAATTAAAAGTTATATGGAAGCAGTCAGCTGAGGTGTTCAGTCAAGAACACAACAAAGCTAGTTTAGCTGGCCCAATGTATTATTCAGCAGACTTATGAACAAACTATCAGCTGAGTATACATAAATTAAATTAATCCGATCCAAGGATTATTCTTGAAGATTAAATGGATAAGGATGGATATCAAGCATTGGATTAATCAGTCAATCAACGATGGAGATTAAATGAACGTTTTATGAGATATAGAACCAAATCAAACAAGGGATTTTCATTGGTTGACAGTCATTCAGTCAGAAAGACACTGATAGGATTTACAACAGAGGGAATTTCTGGGGAATATTAAGAAAAATCCAATAACGGCCAGATTCAAATTTCAAATTCAGATATTGGATTTCCACCTATAAATAAAAGACCCCTGGAACCAGAACAATACACAAACACACAAGCAATCAAGAGCATAATACCCTGCTGAATTGATAAATGCATCCTGCTGAGCATACATTGCTGATCTAGAATTTCTTCATGTGTTCCTGCATTCAAGTATCATTTAGTATACACACTTGGAGAACCAGAGCTACTGATCTTACCATCATGATCAAAATCTTGTGAAAGCAGAATCACTTTCTTGATTCAAACTCTTTGTTTACCAAAGAAACCCGAAGACAGAGAAGCACTTCTGAGTGTCAATGATTGTTGTGTTTTATGGTGGAGCTGGTGAAGAGGCAATCTACCCTTCAAATACCAGTGGAGTACTTGGGTGCAGCAATTGTACTTGTTTCTTAGTATTCATATTGTGAAGCATAGTTATTGGTCAAAGACAATAAGTTTAGCGCTTTTGTAACTGCAAACTCAAAAGACTCTAGTGAATTTCCTCCAACATCACAGAAGAAGAGTGGACTGACAGGATTACACCACCGGGAATAACTATAATTCTTGCCTTAATTTATTTACTGCATTTACTCTCTGCATGTATATTTACCGCAAGTATTTCAACATCAATCTGCTGAACTAGCTACTGATTACACACACATTACACCACTGAGTATCCAATACTTAGCATCATCATTTGAACAACAAATAAAAAGGCTTAAGTTTTATTTCGCTGCACTAGACTCAGCAGACCTTGTAGTCAGCAGACTGTGAGATTAGCTGATCTGTTCAAACTCCAAAAAGTTTTAAGTGTTAAGTTTATTCACCCCCTCTAAACTTTAACCAAAGTCTTTCAAGGGACCAACAATTGGCTTCAGAGTAGATCTTCTGTTCTGAAGTGATTCTCACTTGTTGTTCTTATGAAAAATTTTGAAATTTTTTCTAGTTTTTGTTTTGCACAAAATTTGCATGATGGATAACAATCAGTATGCTACACATGTGTTGATGTGCAGCGTGGACAAATTTGATGACTATAAGCGTAGTATGCATGCTTATCTAGCTGCTACACACAATTAGATTTTGGATGTGCTAACATATGGACCACTTCAAATAACTCAAGTGATAACCATTGGAGTTGTGCAAACCAGAATTCCTAAGCCAAAGGATGATTGGGGTCCTCAAGATAGAAATAGGGCTAATCCGAAGAATATTGATATGGACAACATTTACAGAACCCTGGATAGCAATATGTACATGAAGGTGAAGGATTTCAAAACTGCCAAGAATTATGGGAAATGTTTCAACTGATGTGTGAAGGTTCTGACTCAATGAAAAATGTTGGTCCCAGAGAAGGGTGAAATATAGTAAGAGGGGGAGGGGGGTGAATGACTATATTTGGAGTTCAAAATTTTTTTCTTGATGAAAAGCTTTTGTGTAGTGGAATTTAATCCCATCAGAACGTATTTTCAAAACACTTAAACAATCACTCACATGTAAAATAAAATACTGAATGTAAATGAAGAATTAAATGCTGTAAGTAAATAACACAAAGTTTATAGTGGTTCAGGGTGGTGTAATTCCTTATTCCACTCTTCTCATGTGATCATTGGAAGAATTCACTATTTTCTTTCACCAATACAATTGTCTGATTGTCCTTGGCTACACAAGCTTCATAATCTCAAGACTATCACTCCCTGGCAACAAAATCTTCAGTGACTCAGTCTTCACACACTGCTCCTTGAGAACAAATCCTTCAGCAGCTATCACACTGGGTTGAAATTCCTTCTCATATAATCTGATTCAATTGCTGCAAACAGATGTGAATTGAATTCACAAGGCTTGATCAATCTCAGTACTTTATGTGGATTTGAAGCTTTGATTCTGAGTTGATCATTTTTGGATTGAACAATGCATATCAATATGAAGGCTAGGGAATTTAACAGAGTTTCAGCACTTAGAATTCTTGATGAGCAATCGTATAGTTTGTGCACTTTTTTTCGGTCAATGCCTTCTATTTATAGCCATGACTTCTAGATTTTGAATTACAGTCCATTGGATATTTAATGCGGAGAATAATCCGCGATTCTTCCTTGATTTCATTATCCTGGATTTTAGTGATCCGGATTTTCTTCAAACATTCTTCATAAAATCCGTCCGTGATTGATTATGCATTAATTGCTTGATTTCCATAATATCCACGTTCTAAATCAAGTGTAGACAGTATACTTGACTTTGTTGTTGCTTACCAGTCTAGTGACTACTTTACTTATATGCTGGTCAATGGGATGCTATCAGTCGGCTGCTTTCTCTCTTCTTGTGTTTCTTAACTAATATTTATACATCCGATAGAGCTTCACTTCATTGATCCTTATTTTGTGTGAGATCAGTGTACACCATATTGAATAAAAAATTATGATCCATCACATGTAATATATATCTTAGACTTATCCAAGGTCATCAACGACTTCCTTGGTCATAAGTCTGTCCATAAAAATCTTCAGTTCACTGTCCTGTTACTTGGCTGTCTTTACTCAACTGGTCCACTGGTCTTCATTTTACTGAACTGTCTTACCAGTCTAGTGCCGTGCTTGTCTGATTGAACTTATACAAAATGTCAGACTCTAAGTAAAGTCTTATACGAATATTACTAACTCATTTAGACTTATTTAAGTCTTGTTATAACAGTTACCATGGCTATCATCAAAACAACAATATGTTCCTAAAAATTTCCCCCTTTTTGATGATGCCAAAACCCTCATAAGCCTGAACATTAGTGCAAAATTTATATATAATAACAAGAATAAATCTCAGAAATTTTATTCATCCATAAAGGTCATAAAGAGAAGAGTTATTACAATCTAATTCTTCTCTAAAATTCTGACTCTTTTCTTACTTTCTGACTCCTTGAGGTTTCCAGGCTTACCACTACTTTCCCCCTTTTTGGCAGCATCATGTTGAGATGAGTGGATCTTGTTGGTTCCTGCTGATACTGAGATGAGATTGTCAATCTGTTTGATAGCATGATCTAGGGTGATATCAATGATCTGTAGTTGTTCAGAATGATTGTCCAAGACTTCAACCATGGGGTCAAGTCTTCCATCAATTGCATTTCCCAGATGTGTTAGTTCTATGTGAACATGTTGGGTTATCAATGACTTTAATTGAGTTATCAGATCCCCCTGCTTCTCAATGATGGCATCTTGCAACTCAATATGGCTTAGTAAAGCCTCAAATTTTTGATCCATGGAGGTACCTGCATCTCTCATTTTCAGTTTTAGAAGTTTCAGGCTTGGAGATTTCTTCTCCATATAAACAATTAAAGGTCCAATGTCCAGTCGGAAGGCTCTATATGGAATGTTAGTGGGACCCGTTTAGTATTCTGGTCCATATTTTGCAGCAGTATTTTCCTCACCTGCCTCTTCCTTAATGTCCATGGCAGAGTGAGTTTGTTGGGGGCTGTGTGTGTTTCAAGTCCCTGAGTGGATATTTTATTGTTGACTGAAGGGTGTGGAGTGGCTTTCATTCCCCATTGCTCTGTGCTGGGGATTCTTCTTTCAGCTAATCCACTCAGTTGTTGGTCTTTTGCCGCTTCACTCCTTTGAATAACATCAATGAGTGATATGTTGTCAGTAGAATCCTATTTTTCTTCATGATCATCAAAGTGATGATCATCCTCTTCCTCTTCTTCTTCTTCTTTAAAGGTTGGCTGGACCTCTTCATTATCCTCTTCCTCTTCTTCATCAGATTGTGGGTGGACTTCTTCCTCTAGATCTTCTTCTTCCTCTAGATCTTCTTCATCCTCACCTATCACCATTGGTGCTACCTAATTACTTGGCAAAATTCTGAGTTGAGCCTCTGTAGTTTGAAATATGGTTCTCTCCTAAACTTAGAATTTCTTCTTTCAGGTTGATTTCTTTTCTGTCCCGCTCTTGTCTGCAATTTTCTTGATTGCTTGACATAAGTGAACATCACCTTTGAATTGTGTGGTTTGAGCAACTTGGCAGGTTGTACCTTCATGCAGTCTAGTAGATGTTGGAGGGGAATTCCATATGACTTTTTTCTACCAGAAAATACTAGGCTTTACCTACCTTTTATTTCTCGCATAGGGCAATTATCTTCTGAGGAAGATGTACCTTGCCCAGTTGAATTCTAGGCCTTGATAGATAATGGCCATCAGTTTAGTCCTTACTTCAATCATTTCATGCAAGGATCCAAGTTTCCCTTGTATGCACTTGATTATTAACAGACCAAATTCCTCAAATGGCTTTTTGAGGTCAGATCTATTGCAGTTAAATATTTTGTTCTTTGATGTGTCATTTTTCCTGATTTCTAACTAGAAAGCCTCTGTATCCACATCTACTGCTGCTACATTTGCTGATCCAGTTACGACAACCCAAGGTAGCGATTGATCATTATGGTCGTAATTATCAGTTCCCCTCATTTTATTGTGGTGATGATTTTATCAGGAGTTGAAGCACCATCGTCTGAAGTGTGTCCTGCCTCAAATCTTGAATTTTATAGAGAGCAACCAGATTTTCATAGCAGAACCCTTTGATTGTAGGGTTGAGAAAGGTCATGAACCCTAAGTTGGTACACTCATCAGCCAAACATTGTGCTTGAGGGTCATTGTTGCACAAGGTGATATAGTACTCGGGTCTGAATAATTACCCGGTAATAATCGCTTGTTTATTCTGATTGTCAGACTTTTTGTTGGAGAAAGATGAAGCCATCATTGAATTTTTTTAGAGAAGAGCTTTGAGATTTTCTGAGAAAAAGTGCTTTTGTTTGCAATGAGAGCATAAGGGATTTGTGAAAATGCCCAAGTGTTGCTTATATAGTGGAGATATTTGAGTGTGAACATGAATTTGCACTATGGAATGTGGAGGGAGTTATACAGACATGTTTGATATAAATAGAGTGATTTTCTAGGTACAAACCATGATAAATAAGGGTAATAAGATAGTGGATCGAGGGGAGTAATGATGAATCATGCTTTTTGAGGTGTAGCCATCATTCTCTCTTTTCAAAATATAAGCTCCTAATGTAATCCTTGAGTCTGATTAAAATAATAATCCACGTGTGTAATCATAAAAAATAAATGCTCAATAAATCTCTAATTTTATACATGTGTAATTGTTTCACACTTATTCAATATGCTGGTGAGATTGAACGGCTGAGTGACTTTGCTGGTAACTCAGTTGGTACACTTAGTGAGTTGCTTCATCAAAATAACTACTCCTAACAACCAGTAATGGGAATTTCACTGATACCAGTGCCTTACCTGCCAAGTGAGCACACCCGAAATGGCAAAGGTTCAGTCAGCTGTTGAAGTCACTAAGATGGTTACTCCAGTTTGTTGTTTTTGTACTTAGTCCAACTCGATCATGCCCAATTCAGTCCTTAACTTACAAAATCTTACATGACTGAGTGGTTTTGTGAATATATCGGCCAATTGACCCTCAGTAGATATATGTTTCAAGAGAACGTCTCCTTTTCCAGATGATCTCTGATGAAGTGATGTCTCACATCAATATGTTTTGTCCTTGATTGAAGTACTGGATTTAAGTAATTGAATTGCACTTGTGTTGTCACACATAATAGGGATTGTATTCTCTTCTATTCCATAGTCTCTTAGTTGCTGTCTGATACAAAGAACTTGTGCACAACAGCTACCTGATGCTATATATTCTGCTTCAGCTGTTGATGTAGATATTGAGTTTTGCTTTTTACTGAACTAAGATACCAGTCTCCTGCCTAGCATCTGACAAGTTCTTGAGGTGCTTTTTCTATCAACTTTGCATCCTGCATAATTTGAATCTGAATAATATATCAACATGAATACACCATCTTTTGAATACCAAATTCCCTCATTCATCGTGTGTTTTAGATATTTGATAATCCTCTTTGCTACTTATAAGTGAGATTCCTTAGGTTTTGATTGAAATCTTGCACATACTCATACAACAGATGCAATATCATGTCTGCTTGCCGTTAGATAGAGTAAAGATCCAATAATCCCTCTATATATCATTTGA
Source organism: Gentiana straminea (assembly GCA_036785695.1). NCBI lineage: Eukaryota > Viridiplantae > Streptophyta > Magnoliopsida > Gentianales > Gentianaceae > Gentiana > Gentiana straminea. The sequence goes on along the minus strand of JAVUPR010000538.1, from coordinate 1,817,320 downwards.
TCAACATCCTTTCCATTCTCATCCTTCCCAAGTATAGTTCTTGCACACATGGGTGTTTCTGATGCTCCACTGGTATCCATACCATACTATTTTTTATCAAGTCCTTTGTATATTTTGCCTGATTGATTAAAGTGCCATCTTTTATCTATTTCACTTGTAATCCAAGAAAATAGTTGAGTTCACCCATCATGCTCATTTGGAATTCTCTTTTTATCAGATCTGCAAAATTTTCACATAGCTTATCATCTTCTGATCCATATATGATATCATCCACATATATTTGAACTAGTAAAGTGCTTGATCCATCTTATAGCTTGAATAGTGTCTTGTCTATTGTGCCTTTGCTAAATCCATGGTTGATCAGAAATATAGATAATGTTTCATACCAAGCACTTGGTGCTTGTTTGAGTCAATAAAGTGCCTTTTTGAGTTTGTACACTTTACCTTCCTTCCCCTTAATCTGAAATCCAGGTGGTTACTCAACATAAACTTCTTCTTCCAAAAGTCCATTCCGAAATGTACTTCTTACATCCATTTGGTAGACTTTGAAGTCTTTGTGTGCTGCAAAAGCTAGAAATAGCCTGATTGCTTCCAATCTTGCTACTGCTGCAAAGTTTTGATCGTAATCTATGCCTTATGCTTGTGAATATCCTTTTGCTACCAATCTTGCTTTATTTCTGACAGTAGCTCCTTGTTCATCCATCTTGTTTCTGAATACCCATTTTGTTCCAATGATATTTGCCATATTTGGTCTATCAACAAGTTCCCAGACGTTATTTCTTTGAAATTCATCGAGTTCCTCCTGCATAGATGTGATCCAATCAGCATCTTTGATTGCATCATCTATTGTTTTGAGTTTCACCAGTGACAGGAAACAAGTTAACATGCTCTCTAGTTGTCTTTTAGTTCTTAATCCTGCATGTACATCTCCAACAATTTGTTCAGCTGGGTGATTTCTGAGCCAGTGCAAACTAGGTTGATGTTGTTCCTGATTTCTTGTTTCTTTTGTGTTAGGAACATTTTATTATGTTTTGATGATGGCCATACTAGCTGTTATAGCAAGCCTGAAATAAGTTAGAATTCTCTGTATAAGTCTTTACTTAGGGTCTGACAAGTTGTATAAGTTAAGTCAGACAAGTATTGTACTAGTTGGTAGGATGGCAAAGCAAAGACAGGTATTCGGCAAAGTGAAGCCAGCTAAGCACCAGCAGAGAAGTAATGAAGACTTTATGGTCGACTTATAACCAAGGAAGTACGTGATGACCTTGGATAAGTCTAAGTTATGTTTTAAATGATAAAACTCAAATGTTCAAATATGGTGTACACTTTGGTCTCACTCAAATCAAGGATCGTGAAGTTCAAAGACTCTCCAAATACTAGAACAAAGAAGGAAACATGAATCGGCCGAGTAAACGGACTTTTGGCTAAGAGAAAACAAAACAAAGAAAGAAGAAGTGACAGACTAAGTCGGTAGGCTCACTCGACCGTTCTAGAAACGGCGAAGAGACACCTACAAGGCCGAATTGATATACGATGAAGATTCGAAGATCATGCATTAAATGCTCAAATCATTAAAGGATCAATCAAGGACGGATTATCTGCTATACGTTTGAAGAAAGAATCCGATCACTGAAATTAAGGAGAATACAATTAAGGGGGAATCAAGAATAAAATCAAGGATTATTCCCTCATTAATATAGCCAACGGACGGAATTTCAAAAACGAAGGTATTCAAGGCTATAAATAGAAGGCATTGACAGAAAAAGAAAATAATGATTAAGAAAGAAAAATCTAGCTGAAACTCTGTCAATTTGAAAAACCGTCTCTCTGAAATTACAAGGATACATCTAGTGATCAACTCAGACTTAAAAGCTACAAAGTCATACTCGGACCGAGGATTGATCAAGCAAGTGTGTGAATCACATTCACATCGGTGAAGCAACCGAATCGAGAGCAATGCGAGAAGGAGTTGAATCTGTGATAGTCGTTGAAGGATCTTGATCTTAAGGAACAAAGAAGGAAGACCGAATCACCGAAGTCGCTACGGTCAAGGAGTGATAGTCTTGTAGATTGTGAAGCTTGGGAAGCCAAGGACAATCATACTATTGTATCTGTGAAAACAATAGTGAATTCCTCCAATCATCACAGGAGAAGAGTTGATTAAGGGATTACACCACCCTGAACCACTATAAGCCTTGTGTTAATTTAATTTCTGCAATTTACTTTACAGCATTCATTCAATTTGCATACATCATAATTTGCATCTGTGACTGTCTAAACCGATTTGAAAACAATATAGTAAGAAGGGACTTATCCGCTGCCCAAAAGCTTTTAACTAGAAGAAGAAAAGTTTTTGAAACTCCACTATAGTCATTCACCCCCCTCGACTATAGTTTCACCCTTCTCTCGGGACCAACAATTGATATCGGAGCGATGTTCCTAGTATCGAACCACGTTCGAGATCTAATTTCGTAACAAGGAGATCACATATTTTCAAAGCAATTTTCAAATCGAGTTTTCCATTCACTGTCATTTATATATTCAATTATACTGATGGATTCCTCAAACTTCTTATCAAAAGTACCTGTTTTTAATGTTAATAATTTTGATGAATATAAAATAAGAATGTTATCTCATCTTGCAGCAACTCATGAGGAAATGCTGGATGTAATCAACGACGGCCCAATCATGATCACTACTGTGGTAGGCACAGGAGCAGATCAAGGAAAGGAGATAAACAAACCCAAGAAAGATTGGACCAAAGATGACAGGAGAAGAGCAAACCTAGACTTTGTAGCAAAAGATATGATCTTAAAGACTCTAGACAGCAACATGTTCATGAGAATAAAGGATTGCAAAACAGCAAAGGAGATGTGGGACAAGCTGGCACTAATCAATGAAGGATCTGAAGCAGTCAAAGAAAATAAACTATCTGTTGCAAAACAGAAGTTTGAAAATTTCAAGATGAAGGCAGGTGAATCCATTGATCAGATGGACAACAGATTCTCAAGCATCATCAGTGAACTGCAACAGCTTGGTCACACATATCCCCAAAAAGAAGTATGCTTGAAGATCTTGAGAGGACTACCTGAAGGATGGAAGATCATCACATCAGTAATCAGAGGAACTACAAATCTTGCAAGCACTGACACTCGACACCTGATGTCCCATTAAAAGCTCATGAATTCGAATTGAACGGTGAAGATGGTGCTCCGGCAGAGACACACAAAATCACTGCATTAGCTGCACCCCAACAAAGTAACTTTGCCGAATGCATCAGCAAAGAGACACAAGAACTGAAAGAACAGGTATCTTTATTAGTTAAACGTTTTGACAGGTTTAAAAAGAAGCCATTCAAAGGAAATTCATCATCAAACAAAAGGTCAAGCTCAACCAGAGACATGAAGAAGAAAGATGATGAATACAGATGCTTCAACTGCAACAAGAAAGGTCACTTCAAGGTGATTGTCCCGAAGAAAATGACAAAGATGATGAAAAGAAGAAATACAAAGCATCCGAAAAGAAAAGGAGCAAGAAGGCACTTAAGGCGAGAATCCAAAGAAGGTGAAAAGCATGAAGAATCATCGACAATGACTCGGATGATAGTGATGAAGAAGTCGGTTCGAGAAAATGAAAAAGCATTCCTATGTCTCATGACCAAAGAATTGGATGAAGATAAAAGTGACAAATTTCGGACAACGAGGAAACAAGCCTATGTTTAATGGCTAAAGAATCGAGATGAAACTGAGGCAACATCTAGTTCCTGTTCTTCATCTAATGCATCCACATCTAACACTGCACAATCCTCTAGTCTTCCATTAGATACAGCAGACCTAGTCCAAAATCTCATGACTAAATTTGATGAAATTGAAAAGAATCATGAAATTCTGGAAAAGTAATGCAAGGATCTAAGGAAAGAGAATAAGAGGTTAAAGAAAGAAATGGATAAAGAAAAAGCTGAATTAACTAGTAAGGAGACCTACTTAAATGATCAACAAAAAGCAGATGATCATACATCTGTTATTAACAGATCAGTTAAGGAAATCTCCTCACCAGTGAAGGTATCCACTGCACCACCAGCTTACAAACCCCCAAAAAGGTTTGGATCCAGATCTGGTCTTGGCTACAACAGTCAGGATGAACACAATTCCAAATGGAGGACCACTAGTGGACCAAAATTTAGAAAGAGACAGACCATGTCTCCAACAGATCTTCCTGTTCCGGTGAAGTCAAAACCCAGTGTAGTGAAACAGCAAATCAAATCCTCATTCCAGTCAATCAAGAACAACTGGCATCTGAAAGGTAAAGGCAGACTTTACCCCTCGGAGGATGATTGGAATGTTGCACCTCCAAAATACAAGAGGAAACCATTCTACAAAATGCATCATGTGCTTAAGACAAGCCAATCTGCTCCTAGACACATGAAGCAAGAAAGGGTTCCTACCGCATATTGGAAAGTGAAGAAGGATGCAATGGCACCAAAAGGTAGAGAAAAGTATCAGAATACCTTCTGTAAAAATATTAGAAGCTATTCTGCCATGCCTTATACATATGAAGTTGATGACTTCAATTATCCAAAAAGAAAACCTTTTGGATACACACTAGGTATGGGAGGCATGTTTGCTAGCAAGTACGGACCCAAACAGTGTTGGGTACCTAAACCTAATTAATCTGTTTTGTAGGATGTCTGGTACATAGAAGTGGATGTTCCAGACACATGACAGGAAACAAGAAATGGCTCACTGATTTCAAAGCTTTTGATGGACCCAAAGTCACATTTGGAGGAAAAGAAAACCCTGGCAAGATTAAGGGGGAAGGCACAATACTCAAGAACAATCTAAAAATTCAAAATATGGCATATGTCACGGGACTTAACTTCAATCTGATGAGCATCAATCAATTCTGTGACAAAGGCTACAATGTGCACTTCAACAAAGAAGGATGCAAAGTGATTCACAGTCAAACCAACACAGTAGTTCTTGCAGGTAGAAGACAAGACAACATGTATGTTGTGGACTGGAGAACAGCCAAGGCAGAAACTTGTCTAATTGTCAAGAATAATCAATCAACAAGCTGGATTTGGCACAGAAGATTGAATCACCTGAATTTCAAGACCATCAACAAACTATCAAAAAGCAAGCTAGTTGAAGGGCTGCCAGAGATCACATTCAAGAAATAAAATCTATGTGATGCATGTCAGAAAGGAAAGCAGATCAAAAGTTCATTCAAGTCAAAACCTTATCAATCCACAACTAGAATTCTACATCTGTTGCACATGGACCTTTTTGGACCAATCACACCGGTAAGTGTGAGTGGTAAGAAATATACTCTTGTAGTGGTTGATGACTTCGAAAGTACACCCGGACCATCTTCATGAACAAGAAGAAAGAAACACTCAAGAAGCTACCGGACTTACCGAGAAGACTCCGAGAATGAGAAAGAGCTAAAAATTATCAAGATCGGATCGGATAGAGCACCGAATTTCTAAATGAAATTATCGAACCTATTGTGAAGAAAATGGAGTACTACATCAACTATCTGCACGGGAACTCCACAACAAAATGGTGTAGCGAGAAAGAAGAAACGAAATCTCAAAGAAGCGATCGAACAATGATTGTTTGAAGCATGTTTACCAAAGAGATTTTGGGTCAAGCAAAACACGGCATGCCATACACAAAACGGATCAATCATCAACAAACACCATGGAAAAACTCCATATGAAATATGGAATGGTAGAAAACCCAATATCTCATATTTTCATATGTTTGGATCAAAATGTTTTGTCTTAAACAGAATCAACCGCATACCTTTGATGAGAAGGTGATGAAGCAATCTTCATGGGATACTCGGACACCAAAGAAAGCATTCGAGTACTAAATAAAAGAACTTTGGTGATTGAAGAATCAATACATGTGGTTTTTGACGAACCAAACACAAATGGTGAAGATCTTCAAGATCAAGAAGAGAAAGCACCACAAAGAGAAATCTATACAAATGCAACCATACCAACTACTATCCTGAATCATCATTCTGAAGATCAAGAGGAGCCACGTACCAATACACCAGATGAAGCTCCTCAAGTTGAAGTTCATGCTCAGCATGAAGGTATGGAAGCACCAAGTGAAGATCAACTTCAACCAGATCTAAATTGGCTAAGAGACCATCCTGAAGAACAAGTTATTGGAGATATTCACACAGGAGTTAGAACCAGAAGACAACTGGAGCACATGCTAACTTGTTTTCTATCACAAGTGGAACCCAAGACTATAGATGATGCAATTCAAGATGTAGATTGGATCACAGCCATGCAAGAAGAACTAAATGAATTTGAAAGAAATGAAGTCTGGGAACTTGTTGATAGACCAGAAATGGCAAACATCATTGGTGCAAAATGGGTCTTCAGAAACAAGATGGATGAGCAAGGAACTGTTGTCAGAAACAAAGCAAGGCTAGTTGCAAAAGGCTATTCCCAAGCTGAAGGAATAGATTATGATGAAACTTTTGCTCTAGTAGCAAGATTAGAAGCAATCAGACTTTTTCTAGCATTTTCTGCACACAAAGACTTCAAAGTCTATCAAATGCATGTAAAGAGTGCATTCCTAAATGGACTCTTGGAAGAAGAAGTTTATGTAGAACAACCTCCTGGATTTCAAATTAAAGGAAAAGAAGACAAAGTATACAAACTCAATAAGGCCCTCTATGGACTCAAACAGCACCTAGAGCCTGGTATGAAACACTTGTCACGCTTTCGATCAAGAATGGATTCAAAGAAAGGAACTATTGACAAGACTCTATTTAAACTGGAGGAAGGAGCAAGCACATTGCTAGTACAAATCTATGTTGATGATATAATCTTTGGATCGAGAGATGAAAAGTCGTGTGAGAAATTTGCAAACCCGATGAAGAACAAATTTCAGATGAGCATGATGGGAGAATTAAACTACTTCCTTGGCCTTCAAGTAAAGCAAATGAAGGATGGCATTTTCATTAGTCAAGCAAAGTATACAAGAGATTTGATACACAAGTATGGGATGGATACAAGTGGCACAGCAGACACACCAATGTGTGCCGAATCATACTTGGAAAAGATGAAGGAGGAAAAGATGTTGATCAAAAATTGTATAGAGAAATTATTGGATCATTATTATACTTAACTGCAAGCAGACCTGACATAGCATTTGCAGTAGGAGTATGTGCAAGATTTCAAGCTCAACTAAAAGAATCACATCTTCTAGCAGCTAAAAGGATAATCAAATACTTGAAAAACACTTTAAATGTTGGTATTTGGTATCCAAAAGATGGAGGATTTACATTGATATCATATTCAGACTCGACTATGCTTGGATGCAAAATAGATAGAAAAAGCACCTCTGGAACTTGCCAAATGCTAGGAACCAGACTAGTCTCTTGGTTCCGTAAAAAGCAAAACTCCATATCTACATCAACAACCAAGCGAAATACATAGCGACGGTGTAGTACATTGTGCACAAGTACTTGTGGATAAGACAACAGCTAAGGAACTATGGAGTAGAAGAGAAAACAATTCCAATCATGTGTGATAACACAAGTGCAATATCTATTACAGAAAATCCAGTATTGCACTCAAGAACAAAGCACATTGATGTGAGACATCATTTTATCAGAGACCATGTTGAAAAAGGGGATGTCATCCTAAAACACATACCCACTGAAGATCAATTGGCTGACATCTTCACTAAACCACTCAGTTATGAAAGATTCAGCAAGCTAAGAACTGAGTTAGGAATGATTGAAATTGAATAAGTATCAAAAAGCGGCTAGCTGGAGTAATCGGCTAAGTGACTTCATTAACTGGTACGACCTTTGCCGTTACAGGAGATGCAGCAAGTAAGGCACTGGCATCCAAATGAAGGTAACTTAACTGATTGTTAGGAACAGTGAAATAGAGCAGTTAAGTAAAGAACCTATAGAACGGCTAAGTGGCCAGCGAAGGCACTTCACCGAAATAAAGACTTGGACAAATTAAGAGTGTGAACAAAATCAATTCTGATTACACGTGGAGAATAAGGAAATTATGGAGGATTATTCTATACACACGTGGCGATCAACTTGTGATCATAGAGGTAATTATATTATTTTTTGAATTATAAACTCCTCGATTCATGGGCTCTATCATTACTTGCCTCAAACCACACCCCCATTTCCCTCGAATATCGCGATTTTCATACACAAAATCACGCCATTATGTCACTAAATCCTTCCATATTCAAACCACGTTCACACTACCCAAAATCACCTATATAAACAAGACTTAGAGATTTTCAGAGATCTCTACGCTCTCTTACAAATTATAAACCCTACTCTTGTTTATCTCTATTGCAAACTCAAGTTTATTTTCAAACCCCTCTCCCTCTCAAAAATGGCATCATCTTCCTCAATCACCCAAGCTGGGTACGAAAAATCGATTGCTACTGGTTTATTCTTTCAAGCAGAACACTACCTGAAGCTGTGTGGAAATGATGAGCATGCCAAACGGTTGGCAGCAGGCTCCGAAAAACTAAAATTATCCACCTTCCTCAATCCTCCAATATCTGAGGTGTGCTATGAAAGTCTGATTTCTTTCTAGAAATCTGCACAATACGTGCCTGGGCTCCCTACTGAAGAAGGTGACAAGTTTGAAGAAGACAAGATTGTAGCATATGTAAATGACAGAGATGTTGTGATTACAGCAAAGGTAATTCGAAAACATCTCAAAATTTCAAATAAGGGTCAAGCAAAAGTGACATTGGTACCACAGGACTTGGACGAATTCTGGGCAATCATTGCCAAAACGGCAAACCCAGGATCCACAAAAGTCAACTGTCTCAGATCTGAGTTGAAGCAGCCTTTTAATGAGTTTAGTGCCCTAATTGGCAAAACCATTGAAGGAAAGTTGGGAGCAAATCATGCCATGACAGAAATCAGGATGCGGCTATTGGGAATCATTTATAACAAGCTACAATTTAATTGGGCAAAATACTTCTTTTTGAGAGTCAAAGAACAAATCCAAGGTGAAGTAAAAGCAGGCGAAAAAGCGATAAAAGAGGGAAAGACAATGAAAGGACAATTCTGGGTGAAAAAGTCATACGGGATACAGTTGCACTATCTATTGCAATGTCTCAAAGTCCCCACTGTACAACTCAACAGACTGCATGAATCCAAAGTCATGTTTACTTATGTCAAACCACAAAAGAAGGCAGGAGAAGGAAAGAGGAAGAAATCCTCACACAACACCTCAGGACAAAGAAAGAAACAAAAAGTCCGGCGAAGTCTGGAAAAGACAGACTTTGGGAAATTAATCGATGAAGAAGAAGAAGAGGCGGATTCTGATGAGGAAGCACAGCAAGAAGAAGCAAATGCCAGTGAGGATGAACAGCATCCAAATGAAGAAAACACTGAAGACGATGAGGACTATCCAGAAGAGGCTGTACATTTATCTGTAAACGATATAGATGATCGAATTGCAGAATATCTTGAATGGAAGGAAGGGGATTCCGGACAACAACTTCAAGACACGGACCGCATGCTTGCTTTGAAGAAGCATGGTTATTTGATTTTCTCGGGTATCACAACTCTTGTAGGAGTACTTGATGAATCCCCACTATGGGAATTGGTTGATGCAGCCAAGGCAAAGTTGCCCCAGACCTCTGGGGGACAAAGTGACGACTCAGATGATGGTGGAGATGATCATCAGGATGATGGTGATGATCATGATGATGATGCTAATGATCATCATGATGATGATCTTGGCCAAGACAAAGAAGAGGACTCTCCTGCACCAGATGCAATTGATGATACTACTCTCATTCGTACCTTTTTGAAACCACAAGCTTCTGGCAAGTCTACAACTCCAACAAAGACAATTACTCAACCGCTGTCTGTCAACGTTCCAGCTAACGGCACAAACATTGTGGACACGGTTCGAGCTTCTTTGCCACTCCATTCAAGACAACCCCCGGCACGGAGATAGGGGAACTCTAGACTCAAGCAACTCCAAAGATATACATCTACCCAAATTCTTGACGATTTGGAAACTGGAGCAGATGTTACTCAACATCAAAACAAGGGACAGCAAACAGAACCAGAACCAGCTAACACAAGGCACAAACTCTCTCAGCCGGCAACTGGCATTACAACTGAAACTTTTGAGAAAGCAGCAGACCTGCTGGCTGAAGAATTGGAGCAGCAAGCCATGTATCTCAGATCCATGACTTCAGCATTCAATGACAAAAGTTCCTCCATTGAACACAAGTTGCGGGCCATTGCGTAATATATTGATGCACAAAACATTGTGGTTCAACAACGGGGAAATCGATGAAGCGACTTAATATAAATATCACTAACAATCTTGCGGGGCTCGAAAAGACATTTCCCAAGAAAATGAATCAATGGCAAGGCATTTGGCACTAAACTTCGTTGTGTAAATGAAAAACTCGACCGATCATCACCACGATTCACTTCCATTGAATCAAAGCTTGACTCTCTGATCGGCACAGCGCAGGCCACAAATAGCATCTTACTCCAGCAAAGGGAGGATGCTGCCAAAAAGAGGGAAAGTAAGGATAAGCCTGAACCTGAAGTATCAACTATCAAACCCCCTAATTTCACTGAAGAACAGTTGAGAGCAAGAGACAGAGAAATAAGGATCAGAAATGAAGTAGAAGAGCAACAAAGAAGGATCAGAGAAGAAAGAGAAAAAGCCACAAAGGAACCCTGCATTAGATTTCCTCACCCTATGCAAAGAAGAGATGATAATAGAGACAGTCCGGCAGACAGCAAAGGCCTGGATCCAGCCAGCAGAGAGGATCTGTCAGTCAACACAGACTCAGCACCAGAGGAAACACCGGCGGGCGGCAAAGCGGCTCCAAATATACTTGGTGAGCACGAACTTACACCGGTCACCAAAGCAAAGCGAATATGATGCGGATGTACTTGGACTATGTAAGAGAATTTTTCGTAGTACAGGGAAGGACTTTATCCTCACTCCTCACAAGATGAAGCTTGGGCTGATTGGCTAAACTATCGGGATGAAAGGATGAGAACCGATATGGCCAAACTCTACAATGAAGTCAAAAGAGAATTTGCACTTCTCAAACGGACCAACAACAAACCAAGTTCGGCCATACCACTATCTCGCAAAGGGACCGGAAGACTTGCCACCGAACAACAAGAAGATTTCAAATACATGGCAAGATTCTTCAATCCCATGGGGAAAATGGAGAAACAGGAACAGTGGGGTCTCTACAAAAGTCTCAAATTTGCAGACTCACACATTGCTGAGGCTAGGGAAAGACTTGAAAAATATTTTGGAGAACCTTAGGACAATGAGACCATGCCTGATTTCAATAGACTTTTTGCCAAAAGAGTTTTTCAGGGTGTATCTAAATACACAGCTTTGGCTTACTGGAAGTGGAAGTTTCCAGAAATTGATTGGAAAGACATTGAAGAGGTTCAGACTACAAAGTTCAAAAGGTACAAGGCTGAATTAAGCAAAATGTAGTTTGTAACAGTTGAATAAATTTTTGGATCTTATTGCCCCTTGATGGATGAATAAAACTGTTCTGTTGTTTATTATGAAAATCTTGATCACTTATGTTCAGGCTTATGAGGGTTTTGGCATCATCAAAAAGGGGGAAATTGTTAGGAACATTTTATTATGTTTTGATGATGGCCATACTAGCTGTTATAGCAAGCCTGAAATATGTTAGAATTCTCTCGTATAAGTCTTTACTTAGGGTCGACAAGTTGTATAAGTTAAGTCGACAAGTATTGTACTAGTTGGTAGGATGGCAAAGCAAAGACAGATATTCGGCGAGTGAAGCCGGCCAAGCACCACAGAGAAAGTAATGAAGACTTTATGGTCGACTTATAACCAAGGAAGTCCGTGATGACCTTGGATAAGTCTAAGTTATGTTTTAAATGATAAAACTCAAATGTTCAAATATGGTGTACACCGGTCTCACTCAAATCAAGGATCAGTGAAGTTCAAAGACTCTCAAAATACTAGAAGAAAGAAGGAAACAGTGAATCGGCTGAGTAAACTGACTTTCGGCAAAGAGAAAACAAAACAGCAAAGAAGAAGTGACAGCTAAGTCAGTAGGCTCACTCGACCGTTCTAGAAACGGCGAAGAGACACCTACAAGGCTAGAATTGATATACGATGAAGATTCAGAAGATCATGCATTAAATGCTCAAATCATTAAAGGATCAATCAAGGACGGATTATCTGCTATACGTTTGAAGAAAGAATCCGATAACTGAAATTAACGAGAATACAATTAAGGGGGAATCAAGAATAAAATCAAGGATTATTCCCTCATTAATATAGCCAACGGACGGAAGTTCAAAAACGAAGGTATTCAAGGCTATAAATAGAAGGCATTGACAAAAAAAGAAAATAATGATTAAGAAAGAAAAATCTAGCTGAAACTCTGTCAATTTGAAAAACCGTCTCTCTGAAATTACAAGGATACATCTAGTGATCAACTCAGACTTAAAAGCTACAAAGTCATACTCAGAACTGAGGATTGATCAAGCAAGTGTGTGAATCACATTCACATCGATCGAAGCAACCGAATCGAGAGGCAATCGAGAAGGAGTTGAATCTGTGATAGCCGTTGAAGGATCTTGATCTTAAGGAACAAATGAGAAGGAAGAAGACGAATCACCGAAGCCGCTGCTTGCCAAGGAGTGATAGTCTTGTAGATTGTGAAGCTTGGGAAGCCAAGGACAATCATACTATTGTATCCGTGAAAACAATAGTGAATTCCTCCAATCATCACGGGAGAAGAGTGGATTAAGGGATTACACCACCCCGAACCACTATAAGCCTTGTGTTAATTTAATTTCGCAATTTACTTTACGACATTCATTCAATTTGCATACATCATAATTTGCATCTGTGACTGTCTAAACCGATTTGAAAACAATATAGTAATAAGGGACTTATCCGCTGCCCAAAAGCTTTTAACTAGAAGAAGAAAAGTTTTTGAAACTCCACTATAGTCATTCACCCCCCCCCCCGCCTCTGACTATAGTTTCACCCTTCTCTGGGACCAACATTTTGTATTTCCATGTGCATTAGCTTCTGAGGTGTGATCTAGTGACACAATTGGTGTATTTTATCAGCCAGAATAGCTGGTGCCTTTGTCTCCGTATAGACTGGTATAGAGACTTGCTTCTGTGTTACTTGCTCTTCTGGTGTATGCAGATCTTCACCACTGATGTTTGGTTCATCAAAACCACATGAATTGATACTTCAATCACCATGGTTCTTCTGTTTTACACTCTGAAAGCTTTATTGATATCTAAGTATCCCATGAAAATTGCTTCATCTGCCTTTTCATCAAAAGTGTGCAGTTGGTTCTAGTTAAGAAAAAAACATTTAGCACCAAACATATGTAAGTGTGATATATTAGGTCTTCTTCCATTCCACACCTCATAGCGAGTTTTGCTAAGGAATTTTTTGACCTGTTCTGAGTATAGCATGTTGTATTTACTGCTTCAGCCCAAAATCACTTTGGTAACCTTGCTTCTGCTATCATTGTTCTAACAGTTTCTTTTAAAGTTCTATTTCTTCTTTCTGCTACTCTATTTTGCTGTGGAGTTCCTGCTGCTGATAATTGATGTATTACTCCATTTTCTTCACAGTAGGTTCTGAGCACTTCATTTAGGAATTATGTGACTCTTTCTGATCTTATCTTGATAATCTTTAATTCCTTCTCATTTTGTATTCTTCTCAATAGATCTGGTAGTTTCTTGAGTGTTTCTGTCTTCTTGTTGATGAAAATGGTCCAGGTGTACTTGGAGAAGTCATCCACCACAACCAGAGTGTACTTTTTGCCACTTAAACTCACAGGTGTGGCAAATCCAAATAGGTCCATATGTAATAGTTGAAGAATTCTTGTTGTTGATTGGTGTGGCTCTGACTTGAATGGGCTTTTGATTTCTTTTCCTTTTTGACAAGCATCACACAGACTTTCTTTCTTGAATGTGATCTATGGTACGCCTTCTACAAGTTTGTTCTTTGATAACTTGTTGATTGTCTTGAAATTAAGGTGTGTGAGTCATCTGTGCCATACCCAACTAAGTGACTTTTTGTTCTTGACAAGCGGACATATCTCTGCTTTTGCTGTCCTCCAATCCACAACATACATGTTGTCTTCTCTTTTACCTAGTAGTAAAACTGTATTGTTTTGTTTATGAATCACCTTGCATCCTTCTTTGCTGAAATGCACATTGTAGCCTTTGTCACTGTTAGGTGTAGTGCCTGAAAGACAATTATCTAATTGTTTTACGACAAATTTAATAATTTATCTTATTATATGCAAATATGCTTATATTAAGACACTACTGAAAACCCTAAGTATATTGATTATGTAATCACATAACTCAGTGTATGGCTATACACACGAGGATTGAGTTTGTGAGATATACTTAAAATTAACTTAGTCCGTAGCGTTTTAATCAAGAGTACGGGTCTCATGATTAATTTGCTAATAATGCGCCCAGAACACTTTACGGTGTGACAGTCTTATCCGGACAGTCGGTAACAGGGTACCTAGTGGGGCATTTATATATGATGGTATTCATATAGGGCTGGACCGATTTGATTTGAGTTCTCGATATAATTCCATGATCGAGAAGTCTTATCGAATCACAAGATTATCATATATGGATTAATCTCAATCATGAGGTAATCACAGAAGACTGCTTAGACTAGGGTAGGGTTTGATGTGTTGGTAAGGATCACTTCGAAGTATGTGGTCCAACACTTCTCGTTGGCTCTATTCTAGAATGAGTGAGTAGTCTGTGCTATCACATATATGGAATCCATTCCTTCCTGCGGGAAGTAAACAGACAGTTCCCTTATTTGTTAATCCAAGAAACTGATCGATCCCGGGAGTTCATATTATATTAGTTATGAACTAATTGATCACTATGGGGTTAATGGTAAATAAGGATAAGAGGTTTCGAGAAGGGTTTACGGAGATACCCCGGATCGAAACGAACAGTCTATGGAGGATTTATCCGTCTGTAATGATTATATCAGTGGACGCTTATCAACTCATGGTTGAGTGTAAGTTATCTATATTCGGCGAGTTCGCCGGGTTTATGGTGGTGTAATCCCGGAATTAATAGATTGAATATAATTGTTCGGTCTAACGAATAATTTTATTTAATTTATTGTAGCTACTGAATATGGGTCCATGGTCCCCGACGTGGCTCCTAACATGGCATATGTTTTCTCATTGTTTGACCTCAATTAATATTAAATAGTTGGATTGGACTATTTAATAGATATGTGGATTAATTGTTTAGTTGGACTAGATAATTAAATACACGGAAATTACATTTTTTGTGGACTCGACCCAAAATGGTGAAAAATGCGTGTGACCCCTTTTGACCAAGGGTTTGGCCACATTTTTGGTTTTATTATTTGTTGGGAAATTAGTTTTCTTGATAAATAATAAGGCATGTGATTAAATTATTTATTGGTTATATAATTTAAGGAAAAGAATATCTTTTATATATCCTAACTAATTTTAGAATATACTAGATATATCTTTTAAGGAAAAGGATTAATTTGATTGATTTTATATTAATTAATTAAATCCTTGGAGGACAAGGATTACTCTACTATATAAAGAGAGTTCTCCCAAGCCATATCACAGAACACAAATTTCGACATATTGGGAAGTATTAAGGCTTAGAATTTTCGGCCTTAAGTACTTGGGTTTGAGTTTTTGAAAACTTTAGGTTTTCTAAGGTAGCATATCGAGGAGGTCCGGTGGCTTGAAACACCATCCACCTGGTGGTGCTTGGAGACACACGTTGGAAGACTTTGACTTCTCAACTAGGATCTCAACTAGCTTGGATTGACCTTTCGTTCTTGGCGTTTTTGCACCATAAAAAGGTCGGTAATCTAAACCCCCTCGTACGTTTAGATCTAATACTTTATGTATTTTGGCTGACTAGATCTAGATCTTATACTTTCTGCTGCGTAATCGGGTGGATCTATGATCCATCCGGCGATATTTCATCCTACAGTCACATAATTGACTGATGCCTAAAAGATTGAAATTCAATCCTTTGACATAAGCTACATTATGAATCTTCGAGTTGTTCTTTAACATGGTGCCTTCCCCCTTAATCTTTCCAGGGTTTTCTTTGCCTCCAAAGGTGACTTTGGATCCATCAAAAGAATTGAATTCAGTCAACCATCCTTTATTGCCAGTCATGTGTATGGAACATCCACTGTCTATGTACCAGACATCCTACAAAACAAATTAGATATTATTAGTTACCCAACACTATTTGGGTCCATACCTGTTAGCTGTCATGCCTCTTACTCCCAGTGTATATCCAAAGGATCTTCTTCTTAGAGGGTTGAAATCATCATCTTCATACGTATAAGGCATGGCAGAACAACTTCTAATAGATTTACTAAAAGTATTCTGATACACTTTCTTGGTTTTTGACATTATAGCATCTTGTTTCACTCTCCAATATATAGAGGGTGACCAATTCTCATATTGTCTTTTGTATCTATGGCCAGTCTTATTCTGGTATCTCATGAATCCAAAAGATTGTTTATGAATTGGTCTCCTTTTGTAGATTATGGGTGGAACATTCCAATCTTCCTCTGAAGGGTAAAGTGTGCCCTTACCTTTCAGTATTCCCTTGCCATTAATAGGATGGTAAGATGATTTGCTTTGCTGTTTCATTGCACTAGTCTGTGCCTTCACTGGTGCAGGATGAGTAGCTGACATAGTGGTCTGTCCTTTTCTGAATTTAGGACCAGTTTTGGTCTTTTATTCATTCATGTGTTGACCATTGTGTCTTTCCTCATCTTGACTATTGTAACCAAGACCATATCTCGACCAAACATTTTGGGGGTTTGTAAGCAGGTGCAAAAATCATCTCTGCTGGTGAGGTAGTTTCATTTGCTGATCTTTCAACATCAGATGTTTAACCATCTACTGTTTGTTGAACAACTAAGTTAACTTCTTTACCAGTTAAGTGAGATTTTTGCATATCCAGTTCTTTTTTTAGTCTCTCATTTTCATTTCTTAGACTCTTACATTCTTGTTCCAGCATCTCATGATTTGATTGAATTTCTTCAAATCTACTCTTGGGATTTTGAATTAAACTTGTAGAATCAAGGGGGAAAATGGTAGATTGTGCAGTGTCAGATGTACATGCATTAGATGACACTGCACTAGATAATACCTATGTTTCTTCAACATATTTTGCTATTAGAGATAAACATGCTTTATCATTGTCTGAGCTGGTGTCTTTGCTGGCATCTGAGTCACTTTCAGATGACTCTGCTGTCTCACTATCTTCACTGCTTGTTTCAGCCTTTAATTCCTTTTTGCTCTTCCTTTTATCTGATGACTTATACCTTTTCTTTTCATCATCTTTGTCTTTCTCATCTGGACAATCAGCTTTGAAGTGTCCCTTCTTCTTGCAGCTGAAGCATCTGAGTTCATCATCTTTCTTCTTGAAATATTTTCTAGATGAAGTCTTGTTTTTGGATGAAGAACTCCCTTTGTACTGCTTTTTACAGAATCTGTCAAATTTTTAATCCGTAGGGCAATCTGCTATTTCAGCTCTTGAGTCTCTTTGCTAGTTGAGTCAGCTGTTTTACGTTGCTGGGTGCCACCAGTGCACTGGCCATATGTGGCTCTGCTGGTGCACCATTGTCATTGTTTAGCTCAAATTAATGAGCTTTCAGTTGTGACATTACTGTTAGAGCATGAGTATGGCAAGATCAAACGTACCATTGAGTACAGAAGTTTTGATTCTTCATCTTTCTGGAAAACTTTTCAAAATATTCAGGCACACTTCTTTCTGTGGATAGTTATGTCCCAGTTGTCGTAGTTCATTGATGATGCTTGAAATCATGTTGTCCCTTTGATCAATGGATTCACCGGTCTTCATCTTGAAGTTTTCAAATTTCTGCTTTGCAACAGATAATTTGTTTTCTTTAATTGCCTCTGATCCTTCAATGATGAGTGCCAATTTGTTCCACACCTCTTTTGCACTATTTCAATCTTTGATTCTCATGAACATGTTACTGTCCAGAATTTTCATGATCATGTCTTTGGCAGCAAAGTCTAGGTTTTCTCTTCTTCTGTCTTCTTTGGTCCAGTCCTTCAACGGGTTTCAATGGATTTCCTTTGATTTGGACCAGTAGTTTCTGTAATCATGAATTTAATGGGACCATCGTTGATAACATCCAGCATCTCCTCATGAGTTACTGCAACATGAGATAACATTCTTATTTTGTATTCATCAAAATTATTGACATTAAAAACATGCATTTTGGATATAAAGTTTGAGGACTCCATAATAAGATTATATTAATTCTACATGAAAGCTTTTGAAAATACTTTTAAGAAAAGATGTCATTGTTACCAAAAATAAGATCTGAACAGGTTCTGGTACAAAGCACACTACTCCGATACCAATTGTTGGTTCTAGAGAATGGTGAAATATAGTCAGATGGGGGGGGGGGGGGTGAATGACTATATTGGGAGTTCAAAAACATTTTCTTGATGAAAAGCTTTTGTGTTGTGGAAATTAAACCCTACAGAACGTATTTTCAAAACACTTAAGCAATCACACACATGTAAAATATAATGTTGAATGTAAATGTAGAATGTAAATGTTGTAAGTAGATAACACAATGTTTATAGTTGTTCACGGTGGTGTAATCCCTTAATCTACTCTTCTCATGTGATGATTGGAGGAATGTATTATTGTCTTTCACCAATACAATAGTATGATTATCCTTGTCTACACAAGCTTCACAATCTCAAGACTATCACTCCATTGCTACAAAAGTTTCAGTGACTCAGTCTACACACACTGCTCATTGAGAACAAATTCTTCAGCAGCTATCACACTAGGATGCAATTCCTTCTCAGACAATCTAACTCAACTGCTGTAAACAGATGTGAATAGAATTCACAAGTCTTTATCAATCTTAATACTTGATGTGGATTTGAAGCTTTGATTCCGAGTTGATCTTTTCTGGATTGAACAATGTAGATCAATATGATCAATAGTATACTGTGTGTACTTTTTTGTCTGTCAATGCCTTCTATTTATAGCCATGATTTCTTGATTTTAAATTTTGGTCCGTTGGCTATTTAATGCGAAGAATAATCCTTGATTTCAGAGATCCGGATTTTCTTCAAACGTTTTTCAAAAAATCCATCCTCTATTGATTCTGAACTAATTGCTTGATTTCCATATTTTCCATGTTCTGAATCAAGTGTAGACAGTATACTTGACTTTTTTGGTTGCTTAGCTAGTCCATTGACTACATTACTTATCTGCTGGTCACTGGGGTGCTATTGGTCTGCTGCCTTTTTTCTGCTTGTGTTTCTTAACTGATATTTGTACAGATGATAGAGCTTCGCTTCACTGATCCTTATTTTGTGTGAGATCAGTGTACACCATATTGAATAAAAAATTAAGATCCATCATATGTAATGTATATCTTAGACTTATCCAAGGTCATCACTGTCTTCCTTGGTTATAAGTCTGTCAAAAAAAATCTTCAGTTCATCATGCTCGTACTTGGCTATCTTTAGTCAGCTGGTCCTCTGGTCTTCATTTTACTGAGCTGTCCTACCAGTCTAGTACAGTGCTTGTCTAACTAAACTTATACAAATTGTCAAACTCTAAGTAAAGTCTTATACAAATATTACTAACTCATTTAAACTTATTTCAGGCTTGCTATAACATCTAGTATGGCCATCATCAAAACAACGAAATGTTCCTAACAAAAAAGAATAAAGTCATTGTGGCCATGCAGAAGTTTCAATAATTCAAAATGAAATCTGGTGAAACCATTGAGCTGGAATCAAGATTCAATGTTATTCCGGATGAACTCACCCTGCTGAATGTGATCTAAACAAAAGAAGAGATCAATACCAGAGTTTTGAAGGCCTTACCAGGAACTTGGAAAATAAAAGTGACTTCCATGGAAGAATCAAGGAATCTTCGAGATGAGGATACCTACAAGATATTCTCAGACATGAAAGCTTATGAATTCAGTGAAGATCTTATTGCAAGCATTGAAAAGGAAGTTCCAAAGACTACTACATTGTCTCCTGAACACAGAGAAGAGTCATCAATCCTTATGCTGTTGAACTAAATGACATGGATGAACAAGTGGTGTTAATGACTAAGAGGATCAGAATGATGAAAGCATGCAAGTCATTTCCAAAGAACTATGTCAAAAAGACAACTGAGAAAGGAGGAACCAAATAAGGAACATGAAAACTTGTGCTTCAACTGTAAGGAGCCTGGACATTTCAAGGGTGATTGTCCAGATCTAAACAAGAGTGCCACTCAGTAGAGGAGACCTTCTAGAAGAGCATACTTGATGTTGATGAATCTGGTTATGATGTAGATACTGAAAAAGCCCTGTCTAGAAATCAATCATATGACACTGATCTTATGGCACACATGGCGGAAACAAAGGAGGAATTTAAGACTGTTTCTAAAAATAATCTTGTTGTAAGTGAATGAACCAACTGGTGGTTCTAGTCCTAAGGAATCTAATAGGGAAGAACCTCTGGATGCCCTCCTTAACCAACTAAGGATAATACAATCTGGATGAGATTGTGAAGGCTGAAAAAGAAACAATCCAAGTAGAAATCCAAAGATCTCATGTTGAATTAAGAATTCTCAAGGGAAAGGAAACTGATTATGTCCGGAATTAGCAGAGGCCTGCTGCATCAGTAGTAGTAGCTGGATTTGTGGCACAGACAAGTTCCGCAACTGTATTAAAATCTAGGAAGTCTTATGGCGATAGAACAAGCCTTGAATTTGACACTCATCAACCTTCTAAGGATGGATCTAGTAAGGTTGTTGAACCTAGTACCAGGATTTGTCCTAATTTCATAGCTGTAAAAAAAATCTGTAGATGGCGCCCTTTAGACCTGATGATGGCAGATCTGCTGCACCCTTTACACCTGTTGATGGCAGATCTGCTGCAAGATCTGTTGAGCCATAAAAAGCTAATCCAAGATCAGCTAAGAAACAGAGATATCCTAAGAATAAAAATGTTAAACCCCCAAGAATGTTAATCATTCAAGGGACAATTATCCCAGGGGAAAGGTAGACTGTTCCCTGCTAATGAGGATTGGGATATTCCGGCACCTGCTGTTAGAAATTCAAGGTTTAACGATAATGCTAAGGCTGGACCATTGTAGTGGACTCAGTAGAGACCTCAACCGAGGACTCAGCATAGACAACAATATAAGTCTGTTCCTAACAGATAGCAAACCTATGGTTACCCTGCTGCATCTAACAATAGATTCCACCAAAGACAGTAATGTGTACCAAAAGGCTAGATATCATATGTGAATGATTCACAGTCCAACAAAATATAGTATGGAACTGTGGCATACATATATGAGAAGAAGTGCAACTCATTTCAGTGGAAACCTTTTGGAAACATTCTTAGGATTGTACTTAACACTGACCACCATGGACCCAAACAGTCTCCTAATATGTATTAAATTTGTTTTGTAGGGTGTCTAATACTTTGACAATGGGTGTTCCAAACATATGACAAAAAGCAATCATTGTTTGGTGAATTATGTTGCCAAGGATGGACCAAAAGTCAATTTTGTTATTAAGGATAGACCTGGATATACCAGAGGTGATAGTACTTTGGAGAAGAATGGTCTTTCAATCAAGAATGTTGCTTGTGTTGAAGGACTGGAGTACAACCTGTTGAACACAAGCCAATTCTGTAATATGGGTTACCGAGTCACCTTTGACAAAGAACATTGCATTGTATTAAGTGAAATGGCACATCAAGTTGTACTAGCTGGAAGAAGACATCTAAATATGTACATTGTAGACTGGTCAACGGCTGTACCTCAAACCTGTCTCATTGTATATACAAAATCAGAACTCAGCTGGTTGTGGTACATGAAACTCAACGATCTGAATTTTAATGATATCTACCTGTTCTTGAAGAATAAGTTGGTGGTTGGATTCCTAGAAGTCACATTCAATAAGGACATCATATGTGATGCTTGTCAAGAAGGGAAACAGATAAAAGCAAGTTTCATGATCAAGACACAACAGTCCACAAACAGAGTTGTGGAACTGCTGCATATGGACCTTTTTGGACCTATTACACCAATAAGTATCAGTGGAAATAAGTATACATTGGTAGTTGTGTATGATTATTCAAGATACACTTAGGTAATTTCCTGAACAAGAAAAATGAGACTTTACAGAAACTGCTTGAACTTTTGAAAAGATTACAAAATTAGAAAAGGGTTTCAGTGGCTTAGACCTACTGAATACTTAAGAAAGTCGTCAAGGATTATTGTGAGTGAAATGGTGTGCTGCATCAATTGGAAACTACTGGAACCCCCTCAGCAGAATGGGGTTGCTGAACGCAGAAATAGAACTTTGAAGGAAGTAGGCAGAACAATGACCAGGGAAGCAAAGTTGCCAGAAAGATATTGGGCATAAGCTATCAATATAGCTTGCTATACACAGAGAAGATCCTCAATGAACAGAAAGCCTGACAAGACACAATATGAAATTTGGAATGAAAGGAAGCCAAATATATCATACGTTCATCCCTTTTGAAGAAAATGTTTTATCCTAAATCATAACGAATAGCTGAAAACATTTCAACCAAAATCCGATGAAGGAATATTTTTGGGATACTCTTCAGTTAGGAAACATTCAGGGTGCTGAGTGAAAGGACACTGAAACATGAAGAATCCATTCATATTTTATTTGATGAACCAAACTTTACTGGAGTTGAAGATAAGGAAAATTCAGAAACTACTGTCAATCTGGAGGTTACTAAACATGTGTATGTGGTCATCTTAAGGAAGTTGAGTCACATTAAGGTATCTGAAATTACAACTGAATGTGATGCTAGAACTAATGGAGCCATGTTCATGTCACAGCTGATCCCCCTACTGAACCTGCTGCTGGACCTGCTGATCCCCTTACTGAACCGGCAACTGTTTCCTCAGCAGAACAAGTTCCAGTAAATCAAAGGAATGATGATTTACAATTGTTGAAGGATCACCCTGCTGAAAATTTATTGGTGATGTACAGCAAGGTGTGAAGACTAGAAGTCAACTGGATTCAATGCTCACTTTCTTTCTTTCTAGGTTGGAACCTGAAGGCCCTGTTTTGTTTCAGGTTGGATTGGATCCATTTTGATCCAACTTAATATTTTATTGACTCCACTATCTTATTTACCATTATTTTATTAAAATTTCTCTCGCCAATCATTTCACCATCAACAAATAAAATATTATTAATCAATTTACTTTATTCACCTACTACATTATTTTACCATTACTTCATCAATATAATATTCATTAAAATTTCTCCCACCAATCATTTTTTCACCTACACAAATATTTCAACTTTATAATCAATACTTCACATTATTTTATTTTACTTTCTGATGATGCCGGAAAAGTCATATTTTAACGGCGGTTTTGTGGTGGATATCTGGCTAATATGTGTATCAAAGTGGTGGTGCTCGGTGGCAAAAGTGGTGGTGCACAAGAACAAGATGAAGATCTTCTAGAGCAAGATGGGGGAGTGTTTGGTGTTTTGTGTTTTAGAAGCTGAGCCTAAAGAGGCTGCCTACGTACCCTTAGTAAGGGATCAAGCCATGCGTAGTTCTGAAATTCATAGAGTTTATTGCATAGAATTGGTTTCTAGTATGTGTGTTACATAATCTTAGATTGGGAAATTCATAGAGTTTTATTGCATAGCTGCTCATCCAAATCTTGTCCTAGCCGATAGGTTAGGTGTATGGTTATAGTACGTCAATGCGAGAGATCGCTTGATGTTAACATAGTGAATTTCACCTTGAATGTGTTCAGAACTCTATAGTGAAGCTTGATTCCAATTAGTTACGAGATTTCATATCTAACTCATTGAACATCACCCGAGCCACCTTGTTTCATATCATTTCCCTTTATTCGAATCATATTAGTTCTAGTTAATTGCACTTTTAGTGTGTTTTCATCACTTAGTTTAAGTTGCATTTGTAGTTAATTGAAAATCACTTCTCGAGTTATGGATACACCTAGACTAGATGTTTGGGCTACTTTGGTACTCAATTGAGATTTCTCCCTGTGGATACGACCTTGAATCACCGATCTAGATTACAGTCGACCCGGTACTCTTCCGGTTAGATTGGAAACCTAGTGAGGCCGATCAAGCCTCTTTTAGAATAACTGGCGCAGTTGGGGGAGAAATATTTCAGTTGAAATCTTGTAAGTAGCCAAAATATTTGGGACTAGGTTTTTTTTCTTTTTATTGTTTTCTTGTTGTTTTAATTTGTGCAGTTTATGACCGAACTCATCAAGGAACACGAGCAACCTATGCTTCAGGCTCATGTTACCAATTCGAGAAAACATTTTGATTCCGAAATCATTGAAAATTTTCTATTCCAATTGGTGTAAAACCACATACCGCAAGTGCTTATTCAACAAGTTCCAAGGCAAGGCAAAGAAAGAACCTTAATGGATTATGCTATGCCAAATGTGGGATTCATACATCGTTCCATTCGCTTACCTCCTATTTATGCGAATAAATTTGAGATCAAGCAACATGTATGGGATTTTTTGAGAGCGCATGCACTCTTCTATGGAACTGAGACAGAGGATCCGTATCGGTTCTTGGTGAAGTTCATAGATGTTTGCGGGACATTGAAGATAAATGGGGTTAGTGATGTTGCACTCAGGTTGGGATATTCCCTATTGCATTAAGAGGTGGTGCGGTTGATTGGCTTGAGTCATATGCCCATGATTCATTAAGTTCTTGGGAAGATTTGACGTCGGCATTTTTGTCAAGGTACTTTCCCCTTTGGAAAACTTTTGAGATAAGGGCTACTATTGCAAACTTTCTACAACATGTGGGGGAATCATTGCATGCAGATTGGGATCGGTGGAAGGCTTTTGTAAGAATGTGCCCTCACCACGGAAATGAGTTGTGAATGCAAGTCCAAACTTTTTACAATGGCTTGAGAAATGAAGCGAGGAAAGTTCTCGATTCATCTTGTGGAGGTTCTTTAATGAATTTAACACCCTAAGTTGCATATGCTACTATCGAGATATGTATTCGGGGAAATCTACTCAACAAAAACAAGTCGAGGTGAACCAACTAATGATGATGATGGCATAAATGGAAACTATAGAGAAATCAATCAAAGATCTTGAAATGGTTCAAAGGCCACAACAAAAAGTTTTTCCTCACTATCCGAATCAAGACCATCAATATCTACCATTTCCACAAGCACCCCTTGGATCCTTGAATCAACCACAACAACCGGAACAAAAGCCCCAATGGGAAGCGGCAATAGAAATTATGGCAAAGACTATTGAAACTTTTGCAAAGAACATGGATCAATACAAAGCCATTACGGACACTCGGTTGACCGGAGTTGAAGCACCTTAGAAAAACATTGAAACTCAAATTTGTCAAATTTCTGGAGGATCAACTATAACTGAAAGGTGTGGTTTACCCATTAATACGGAAGGAAATCTCCGGGAGGTAAATGCTATTTTTACACGAAGTGGTGAGAAGGTTGGTAAGGATTTTGAGGTGAATAAAGAGCTACCCGATGATGAGAAAGAGTTTAAAGAAGATAATATCGGGGATAAGTTGAAGCTTGGTGGGAAAGTCGAAGGTCAAGCTAGAAAAGGTAAAGAAGTTGAGATTGAGGATGATCGTGCCATGCCTACACTTCACAACGATTCTGGGGCCACACCTCGACCGAGCACGCCAAATGATAAGGGAGGTATGAATTCTTCTTCTTCTAAATCTTTTGATTTGAGTAGACTTCCATTTCCCCCCTAGTGGTAAGAAAAAACCGGAACCTCTAAGTAGAAAGAAAGACAAGTTTCTTGATATTCTACGAAAAGTTGAAATCAATATTCCCTTAGTTGATGCATTCGCATACATGCCATCCTATGTTAAATTTATTAAAGGAAAATTGAGCAAAAAAGCTAAAATGGAGAAACTTGTTTGCCTAAACGAAGAGTGTTTGGCCTTCTTTCAAAACCAGATACCCCAAAAACTTAAGGATCCCGGTGTTTTTTTAGATCCCATGTAGTCCTTTTGAATTTGATGGTGCTTTATGTGACCTTGGTGCATGCGTTAACTTGATGTCATTGAAAACCTATAAGAAACTTGTGTTAGGTACTCTTGTGTTGACTAAGATGACACTCCAAATGGCCGATAAATCTCTTAGGTATCCAATAGGTGTGGTTGAGGACGTTCTAGTTAAAGTAGGCAAGTTTGTGTTTCCGGTTGATTCGTTGTGCTAGAAATGAAAGAGGACGTGAAAATGCGTCTACTTTTAGGAAGACCATTCTTGGCAACCGGGAGAGCTCTTCTAGTTGTTCAAAAAGGGGAAATCACTTTGAGAGTGAATGGAGAGAGATAAACTTTCAAGGTCTATAAACACATCAAGCATCCTTATGATGACCACCAAGAATGTTATAGGATTGAGTCGGGGGATGCTCCAGTTGTAGACCACTCTAATCGACATGGGCTAAAAAAGAGATGGAAAATGTTTGTTGGAGGAGTAGTCCCGTTTTAGCTGAGAACAGATAATGGGAGTTTAGTCTTATATGAGTGTTTAGGAATCATAGCGATGCAAAGAGCTATATAATCCATCCTTCTACCGTATAATTTCCATCTCTGTGTTGATCGTATAATTCTTTATTCGGCACCGTATAAGTCATTACGTCAAGCTAACGACGTTAAACAAAGGCGCTATCGGGAGGCAACCCTTTGTTTTAGTTTGATAGTGGAGTCTTATAGAGTCGAGGTGTGCTCTCCCTTTCGGTGTTCTTTGGGCACTTTTGATTCGGAGTTTTAGGATGTTGCTATAATTGGATGGTTGTTTTTGCCCTTGATTGCCTTTATGCACATGGATGCTAGCTTCTATTTATTCTTCGTTGTTGGATTCCATCTTTTGTTTATGTTTGCGAGCTTACTTGATTATTGTTGTCATTGTTATTGCAAGCCATCGTTGCATTTTAGGATTGCATGTGAACTTTTCATTTATATATATCACTTGCTAAGCTACATGTAAGCGTCATTTCCTATTCCATAGTTCGTTTTTGTGGTTTTATTTGATTTATCCACAGGTGATCTTTGGACCATGCGAAAAGGGAGGAAACCATTTCTCTAAAATGCAAGCTAAGTCCTCTTTCTTTCACTCGTTTTACATTGAGGACAATGTCAACTCTTAAGTGAGGGTGGTAGACTTAACTTTACATTTTGTGTGTGCTATGAGTGCGATTTTATTTGTTGTGCATGATTTGTGTGTTGTGCCTTAGCAATTGGTCGTTTCGAACAAAATTTTGGCGAATTTTCAAAACTTTCATGATTCGGTATTGAGTAGATACAATGATGAATCTTTTTGAAAAGTGTAACTAAAATATGATCCGTAACATTTAGCTACAGAATAGGACTTTTCACGTATAGTTACGACTCATGAACCCCGAATTTTAGTGAAAGATTATGGTATCTATAGAGAATGTCTGGCTAGCTAGAACTTATATCATTAACTTTCGAGGCGAAATAGAAGGGTTACTTAGAGATAGGCGCAGGATGAATGTCATGGCGCTTCCTTGACCCGCTAGAGCCAAATAACCAACCCGGAACATTTTATCCCTAGTGTCCCCGCCTTTTCCTTTCTTAGGATGGTGAGACCCCCATCCGAAAACATTAGCCTTTCGGTATTTAGCCCGTTTACCTAGCCGTGAAACATTTATTTTGTCCTCTACATTCCCTTGGCCTCCCTGGCGAGTGAGCTTAACTTTTATACGTTGGACATATGTGAGATGTATGACTCATGATTTGGGTGTTGTCTTGGTGAGTGAGTCTATTGGAGGGGTGACTACACCTTGGTGGTTGTTGTATTTTGCCTATCGTTTTATGTAGCCTCGTATTCCATTTTATGATATTATATGTTGGGTTGTGTTGTAATAAAAAAATTGAAAAAAAGTGAATGGAAATAAAGAGAAAAAAAGTGAAAAGTAAAAGGCAACCTTTTTTTTTGGTTAAAGGTAAATATATATAAACAAGGAATGCAAAATACAAGAAATTACATCCTAATCTAGAAGTAAAACTAGGCCAACACCTACACAGTGTTGAAAAGAGGTTAGATTTGTTGATTTCAAGCAGCATAAGACCTCTGAGGTTATATGCTACAAGAAACAACATCCACTAAACACTTAACAACACTAAAAATCTGCAAAAAGGGGTCATATGAGAGCATAACTCACAGAGCCTATCCCAAGGTGTGTAGATAAACAAAATAATCTCAAACAACCACCAACAAGCACTACTAGAAATCACAAAAGATGTACAAAACCCTAACATCAGGGGGGTAAAAGTGTACAAAGGGAAGGCAGCCTACATTATATAAAAAAGATGAGTTTTAATACAATGCAGCACATCTGAATTCTTCTTATTTACACCATCAAACCTCTTTATGTTCCTCATGTGCCAGATCCAATAAACAACCATTGAAATAGAGGCAGATCTAGCCACATTCCCATGAGAAGTACCCCTACACTTCCTGGTGATCCATTTAAGAGCTCCAGTCACTATTTCCAATCTTCTACTAATGCCTAGCCACAGACTGATCTTGACCCCAAACTAGATAGGAAATAGGACACTGAAAGAATAAATGGGAGGCAGATTCATTCACCAAACCACACAAAGAGCATAACTTTTCATCAAACTGCAGTCTGTCAGTAGTGAGCAAACACTTCTTCATAGCCATCCAAAGCAAAAAAATAATGTTTTGGGGTTGCCCTAGGATTCCAGATAGCTTTGTACCACCAAACCTTAAGGCCATGTTGCCTACAGAAATCATATGCCTTTCTAGGGCACAACTTAGATTATGTAGACCAGGACTGCAATAATGCAGCAGCAGCAGCAGTAGAACCTGCACTTTCCAGAATCATGTCCCTAATCCTAAAAACAGATTTGATCGGGGCAGAATATCCATGCTTATTCTTATAAGATCATAGATCCACACTCTTCAAATACTCTTCACTTATCCATGTCACCCAAAGGCAGTCTCTTTTACATTGAAAATTCCACAAAATCCTGCACAAGAGTGCTAGATTCCAGGCATCCAGCTGAAAAACCCCCAAACCACCCTCAAAATTTGGCAAAAAAACCTCCTCCCAACCAACTAGAGATTTCATATAGGAATCACAAGAACCCCCCCCCCCCCACCCCACAAAAACCTCCTACACAATTGGTCCATCTTCAGTTTAACACTTCCAATGATAGGATAAATCCCAAGCCGAGAATAACGACACACCTTGAATGACAAATAGAACAAGTTGTAATCTACCAGCATAGGACAAAGTGGCACCTTTCCAATTACCAAAATAGTTCCTCAATGATGCAAATAAAGGATCATAATGCATAACATTTAACCTAACTACACACAAGGGAATACCAAGATACCTAATAGGCAACACTCCCTTTTTCCGGCCAGTAATATCAAGCAGCACCTCTTTGTTATAATCATCTAAACCAGCATAGAAAATCTCAGATTTTTGCACATTAGCAACAAGTCAAGAACATTCACCAAAAACAGTAAGACAGTTCATCATAAAAGTGACAGAAATAGGGTCCCCTCTAGCAAATAGCATCAGATCATCTGCAAAAGCCAGATGATTGATCTTCAAATTCTGACAACCATTATGAAAATTGAACTCAGAATCTTCCCCCAGAATCCTTAGCATTCTGGAGAAATATTCCATACCAATAACAAAAGGAAATGAGATAGTGGATCGCCATGCCTCAATCCCTTTTTACCAGGAAAAGCCCCCTTAAGTTCACCATTAATAGACATGGAGAAAGAAGTGGTAGTAACACACAGCATAATCCATCTCACAAACCTGTCTGGAAATCCAAAACCTCTCATTACTGCCTCCAAGAAGGACCAGTGCACTGAATCAAATGCCTTTTTAATATCCACTTTTATCATACATCTAGGAGGACCTCTGGCAACCCCATACTTCCTAATCAACTCCAGACAAAGAATATGTTGTCAGACACGGCACTACCATCAACAAATCTAGTATGGCATTCATCAATAAGATCAGGAAGGCAACAAATAACCTTGTATCCAAGATCTTAGAAATCACTTTGTAAGTAACATTGCAGCAAGAAATAGTCCTGTAATCTCCCACTGTTGCGGCATGTGTGGTCTTAGGAATTAAAGCAATAACAGCATGGTTGATCGATTTCAAAATAGAATCATTATTTAAGAACTCCATCACAGCATTTGTGAATTCAGAGCCAACAATATCCCAAGATTTCTTGAAAAAACCAGCAGAAAAACCATTAGGACCAGGAGATTTATAATCAGAAAAGGAAAAGAGGGCCTCATTCACCTCCAAATCAGTAACATTCTTAATCAGATTCTCCAGATGATCCCAAGAAACAGAAGGGCCAGCATTAATCACATCCACTTCAATAAAGGTGGCCAAGACTTCAGTACCCAATAAATTAGAATAAAAATCAACAAATGCATCTCCAATCTGATCATACGAAGTAGTAAAAGTGTTATCTGCAAGCCTCACTGAGGAAATATGATTCCTAACATTGTTCCTTTTAACCAAAGAATGGAAACACTTGGAAACCCTGTAACTAAGCTTCATGTACTGCCTCTTGGATTTTGGAGATAAAAAGCTGGCCTCTGCTTTTTCCAAACCAAAACAAACTTTCTTCTAATCCACAATTTGTGATGCCAATGTATCAGTATGCCCCAGATTGTACTGTGATTGCAGCTCCCCAAGAACCTACTGAGGATTTTCAGATTTAACAGAAATATGTGCAAAATGCCTTCTATTCATCTCCTTCAAATGTTGTTTAAGGATTCTTAGTTTTACACAGTTGGTACATGGAAGTACCAGGAACATCTTGACTCCAATTATGTGCTAGAACATCAAAATAAGTATCATATTGTATCCACATATTAAAAAACTTAAATGGTTTCATTCTGATCACATAATCAGTAGCAAAAGATATTCTACAAGGAGAATGATCAGAATGCAAACCAGCAGGATCAAAAAAAGCCAAAGCATTTACATTCAAGTCATACCAAGAAGAATTCACCAAAAACCTATCAATTCTTGTTTGGACACCCCCAGATGTCGAAGTGAAGAATTCACCAGAAGAGTTCAAATCAGACAGATTGGCATCCAGACAACAATCCACCCCATCTTGCATCTCATAATCAGTGGGAACATTCCCATTCATCTTATCATCTACTGAATGCAGAGAATTAAAATCCCCAAGACCATCAAAGGGAGAGAAAGAGCAAACACTCAATTCCCTAATTCTATCCCACATACATCTTCAATGTCCAACAGTGTGCAGGACATATACAAAAGTAACCAAAAAGGTATCCCTAGTAACCAAAAACTTCACACTGCAATGAATCCACTGAGCATCCACTTCCAAAACACTACAGCAACAAAAGAAGGGTCCCAAATAACCAACATCCTTTTATTATCATGATGGTCAAAATTATTTACAGAATTCCAAGAAGGAATCTTGCTGTTCAAAAAATGATCCAAATTATTTTTAGACTAGTGTGAAGGATTCCAAATAAGGTAATATTGTGTTGTCTAAGAAATTTGAAAACAACAAATTCATTAGGGACCTTATTGAACCCTCTAACATTCCAAAACCCTATCATATTTGTCTACCTAGAGGTGATTTACCCCTAGAGACTGCATCAGTTGTTTTATGCACATTTCCAGAAACACCAACAGTGTTATTCCTCTTATTCCTCTTTTTCTTCCTTGATTTCCTGGAACCAGATGCAACAGTGTCTCCTTTATCCACCAAATCCTCAGCTTCAACATCACTAGCCCAAGTAGTACTTTTATCAGGATCCAGAACATCAAAATTGTTGGCCACAGGAGTGGAAACCTGCTCCACAATCACCTCTTTCCCTTTGGAACTGGCCACATTCTTGCCCTTTTCAATAACACTATTCTTATCAGTAGATGTTGCAATAGGAGTAGTAGCAGCATCAGTAACATGAGCAGTATCAGTCATAGGGGCCTTATCATTTGCTCATTCAGCATCTAAAATAATCACTTTTTTCTTTTTTGAGGCATAAGTTTTTGTAGAACCAGGTTGTTTAGACCTAGAAACATACAAAGTAGGAACATCAATCTTGGAAGCATCACATCCAACAGCATTATTCCCTAGTCTATTACACTTGAAACAAAACTTAGGCATTTCTTCATACATAACAGGTTGCAAAAGAACCTTCCCATCATGCAAGGTAATAAGAATCCCAGAGGGCAGATCCAACTTGAGATCCACATCCACCAAGCACCTGGCAAAACTCAACACATTCCTAGAAGCTGTCACTTTATCTGTGTACTGAGGACACCCCACAAAAGAACAGATCTTACACAATGCCCTATCCTTCCAAAGCCTTAATTGAAGATTAGGCATTTGAATCCACACTGGAACCACAGAACTAGCCTCCATACTGAAATTTAACAGCATTGGCATATTCTTCAAAATCATAGGCTTCCCATAAGCATAAAAGTGACCTGCTTGCAGAACTTCATTAAGGTCAGATTCATGCTCAAACAAGAACACTATCCAACCAGAATTGTGATAGTGACATCTACATTTCCTAGGCCAAGAGTCCACAATTTTTTGAACAGCAACCCTTCCAAGAAATTTGGCTGGAAATATACCAATAAGGCTC
Source organism: Gentiana straminea (assembly GCA_036785695.1). Taxonomy (NCBI): domain Eukaryota; kingdom Viridiplantae; phylum Streptophyta; class Magnoliopsida; order Gentianales; family Gentianaceae; genus Gentiana; species Gentiana straminea. The sequence continues at coordinate 1,784,493 of JAVUPR010000538.1, read as the reverse complement.
AGTTTCTCCAAACTATCATCATTCAGATCTTCCTCCTCTAACATCATAGTTTCCTCACTAATAACATGATCAGTTAAAGTAACCACTTCACTGATTGTTCCCTTTTATTCTTAACCAATTATGCCCTAGAAGCCACCTCATCCACAGCTTTAGCAGCATTAGGTCCCATAAAATCAGCAGATTGAGCATCAACATGTGCAGTCTCCACACCAACAATAGGAATAGCAGTAAGGTCATTCAAAATAACTGGAGAATGACCACCAGTAGTAGGAGATGCAGTTGAGGCAGCATCCAAATTGACAGTTGCATTCCCAACAGTATCAGTAGTAGAGACAAGATCCAACCCTAACTGAGTCCCCTACTCCACCTCACAGCCATGTCCTAAAGTGTCAACAACACCATCAGTAATAGGCCCTACCCCTGAAGAACCAAGTTCAACAGGTGCAAGAGCAAGTCCAACGTAGGTGCATTGACACTCTCATTTGCCTTATCCAACACAAGGCCTTTATTCAAACTATCAACTTGAGCATTATTCACCACAATTTGTGCATTATCAGCCTGTTTTTCAACATCAATTAAATCTAAAAGAGAAAAGGAACTTGCCGTTTCGGAATCAGTCATATTGACCTTCTTGTTTGCATTATTGACAGCCGGAGTAACAAGTTTTCCAGACTTCAACTTCATTGCCTCATACACCTTGGGGTTACCACACTTTGGATCAGATTCCATCACCTCCACCACTGCAGGAGCATCAGCCACACCACTCACACCAGGTGCAGGTTCAGCTCCTGCATGCTTCCATGAAACAGGGAGATCTAGCAACAGATTCTTCTCCTGGAAGAGCAATAATGGCAGCTGGAGGATACCATCTTCATCTTGAGCTACAAGAAGAGCAATAATGGCAGCTGGAGGTGCTGCAACCTGCAGATCAACTGTACAACCATGTTCATCAGCAACCGGTGCATGAACGGTGCCATCTTCAACTTTTTTCTTAGATTTTAGAGTCATGGATCAAATAGAAGTAGTAAGTTCAGTATGATATAGAGCAGGTAAAAAGAGAACTAAACAAGTAAAAAACAAGAGCATAAACACAGTTGAAGATGGGATTTGGCATGCTCATTCGAAGAAGAAGAAGAAGGAGCAAGCTGAGAGAAACTTCTCTCTAAAATCCGACACTACTAAAAAATAAGGCAACCTAAATTGCATAAGAAAAATACAAGGTTAACAAAAAAATGTACGAAAAAAAAGTGAATGTAAAAGAAAAAAAGAACAATAAAAGTGTCAAGGAAGTGCTATTGGTTATATTTTTGTTAAAAGTGTAATTGTTTGGTTTGGAGGATAATTGATTGAGAGGTTGGTGTTTTTGAGTCTCGTATGGTATTCGTTTCAAGTGACAGAATTTTTGCGAACTACCTTAGAGATTCATTTCAGTGACGACTGTTTTTGCACCATTTTTTTGGTTTTCTCTTGGCACTTGGGTGAGAGTGATATTGTGTGTCCAATCTTATGGTTAAACTCTCTTGCACTTTCTCTTTTTGATATCCATTTTATCCCTTCGTTAACCCCCATCCCGGCCAAAGGTTACAAGCTTTCAAGTCCTTCCCGACTGTGCCCGACTTTAGGTAGCCCCGATTAGTGGAGATAGTTAAAGTATAAGCCTACGGACTAGCCCTAACGTCTCATACATCCATAATCCAAACCGGGAGTTAGGGTAAATGGGAAAAGAACTATCCACACACATACACTATTACCGTAGCTAGGTAGAAACTTGTATCTTTGCTTGTTTATGATAATCTTTTAGTTATAGTTAAATGAAAGATGCTTTTTTGCATGTGTTCAATATATATGTGATGACTCCTTTTGGAATCCATTTTGCTCGGGGACGACCAAAAGCTAAGTGGGGGTGGTTGATGAGAGTCAACCCTCTTATGTATTTCACACATTTCTCACACTACTTTATAGCATTCCGGGTTGTAAGTCTATCATTTAGATGCTATCTCACACTCTTTTCATCACTCACGGTCCACATCGCACATATTAGAAAGTCTCATAATTATTGTAAAATGTGGGCCTTTTTATAGCACACATGGGGTATGCGGTACCCTATGGAAATTACGTTTGTATTTGGTGTTGAGTTTTTTTCCAGGTCCTAGATGATAAAGAAGATACACACCGACTAAGCATATCGGTTTCTTGATGAGTGGATTGACAGAAATGGAGCTAGATGTGATTTTTGAAGAGAATCAGGACAAGAGCATGCATGCCTCGACCAAGAGCACGCCTGAGTCACCATTTGGGAAGAAGAAGGGAGCAGACAACACACGCCCACGCTTTCCTCCCACAAGCACATGCTTAAGGCCCCAGTCAAATAATCCAACTTTCTGTTCAGGACAAGAGCACGCTTGCTCATGACAAGCACACTCTTGAGGTGCAGTTTGACTGGCCAAGAGCATGCTTGCTTCAGTCAAGCACATGCTTGAGCTCCCAGTAAATTCAGCAGAATGCAACATAACAGACAGATGCACGCTTGCCTCAGCTAAGCACACTCTTGTGGCACACAAAATTCTGCACAATGAAATCAAATTCTCAGCAAGAGAGAGGACACCTCATATTTTCTAGATTAGAATTAGATTACAAAAAACCCCCAAAAAACTCTTCTCCTAACTTTATTCATTCTCTTAGCTTAAAAGGTAGAATCTTAGGTCTCTAAACTCCAAATAAATGTGTAATTGAGCTTTGGCTTTACTCTACAATGGTGAATTCATCATCTCTTTGTTGAATCTCCATGGGCTTGGAGCTAATTTCAAGTTTTCTTGCTTAATTAAGGTAATTCCGAATTTAGTATTAATTTTCTATTTCATGGATGTGTTTAGTTTAATTTCATCTTTGCTTTGTGTTTTTGGTGAAATCATGAGTAGCTAAACACCCTTGTGGCTTGGGTGATTCCTCTTAATGTGTGTGATTAATTCACGAATAATTGCATCATCTTAGTACTAATTCAAGGCGTAATTGTAAGAATTGTTATGGACACTAGTCACCTTGAACACATAGTAAAATAATCTAGATATTAAATCGGTTTCTAGTGTGTGTTTTACATAATCTTATATTGGGAAATTCATAGAGTTTTATTGCATAGCCGCTCATCCGAATCTAGTCCTAGCCGATAGGTTGAGTGTATGGTTATAGTACGTCATTGCGAGAGATCGATTTACGTTAACATAGTGAATTTCACCTTGAATGTGTTGAGAACTCTTTAGTGAAGCTTGATTCCAAGTAGTTACGAGAGTTCATATCTAACTCATTGGAACATCACCCGAGCCACCTTGTTTCTTATCATTTCCCATTATTCGAGTCATATTAGTTCTAGTTAATTGCACTTTTAGTGTGTTTTCATCACTTAGTTTAAGTTGCATTTGTAGTTAATTGAAAATCACTTCTCGAGTTATGGATACACCTAGACTAGATGTTTGGGCTGCTTTGGTACACAATTGAGATTTCTCCCTATGGATACGACCTTGACTCACCGATCTAAACTACAGTCGACCCGGAACTCTGCCGGTTAGATTGGAAACCTACTGAGGCCAATCAAGCCTCTTTTAGATTAACTGGCACCGTTGCCGGGGAGAAATCTTTCAGTTGATATCTTGTAAGTAGACAAAACAATTGAGACTAGGATTTTATCTTTTTATTTTTTTCTTGTTGTTTGAATTTTTGCAGTTTATGACCAAACTCATCATGGAACACGAGCAACATATGCTTCAGGCTCAAGTTCCCAATCCAAACCAACATTTTGATTCCGAAATCATTGAAAATTATGTACTCCAATTGGCGCAAAACCAAGTACCGTAAGTGCTTATTCAATGAGTTCCAAGTCAAGGCAAAGAAAGAACCTTAATGGATTATGTTATGCCATATGTGGGATTCATACATCGTGCCATTCACTTACCTCCCATTGATACGAATAAATTTGAGATCAAGCAACATGTATGGGATTTGTTGTGAGAGCATGCACTCTTCTATGGAACTGAGACAGAGGATCCGTATCGGTTCTTGGTGAAGTTCATAGATGTTTGTAGGACATTGAAGATAAATGGGGTAAGTGATGATGCACTCCGGTTGAGGATATTCCATTTTGCATTAAGAGGCGATGCGGTTGATTGGCTTGAGTCACATGCCCATGATTCATTAAATTCTTGGAAGATTTGACATCGGCATTTTTGTCAAGATACTTTCCCCTTTGGAAAACTTTTGAGATAAGGGCTACTATTGCAAACTTTCTACAACATGTGGGGGAATCATTGCATGAAGTTTGGGATCGGTGGAAGGCTTTGCTAAAAATCTGCCCCCACCACGGGAATGAGTTGTGAATGCAAAGTCCAATCCTTTTCCAATGGTTTGAGAAATGAAGCGAGGAAGTTCTTGACTCATCTTGTAGAGGTTCTTTTATGAGTTTAACACCCCAAGTTGCTTATGCTACTATCTCAAAAATGATAGGCAATGGTATTCGGGGAAATCTACTCAACAAAAACATGTCGAGGTGAACCAACAAATGATGATTATGGCACAAATGGAAACTATAGAGAAAGCAATCAAAGATCTTGAAATGGTTCAAAGGCCACAACAACAAGTTTTTCCTCACTCTCCGAATCAAGACCATCAATATCTACCATTTCCACAAGCACACCTTGGATCCTTGGATCAACCACAACAACCGGAACAAAATCCCCAATGGGAAGCGGCAATAGAAATTATGGCAAAGTCTATTGAAACTTTTGTAAAGAACATGGAGCAATACAAAGCCTTTACGGACACTTGGTTTACCGGAGTTGAAGCACCTTTGAAAAAATTTGAGATTCAAATTATTCAACCATTTGGAGGATCAAGTATAACTCAAAGGTGTGGTTTTCCCATTAACATGGAAGGAAATTTCCGGGAGGTAAATGCTATTTTTACACGAAGTGGTAAGAAGGTTGGTAAGGAATTTGTGGTGAATGAAGAGCTACACGATGATGAGAAAGAGTTTGAAGAAGATAATATCGGGTATAAGTTGAAGCTTGGTGGGAAAGTAGAAGGTCAAACAAGCAAAGGTAAAGAAGTTGAGATTGAGGATGATCGTGCCATGCCTACACTTCACAACAATTCCTGGGCCACACCTCGACCGTGCATGCAAAATGGTAAGGGAGGTATGAATTCTTCTTCTTCTAAATCTTTTGAATTGAGTAAACTTTCATTTCCCTTAGTGGTAAGAAGAAACCGGAACCTCTAAGTAAAAAACAAGACAAGATTCTTGATATTCTTCAAAAAGTTGAAATCAATATTCCCTTAGTTGATGCATTGGCATACATGCCATCCTATGTTAAATTTCTTTAAGGAAAATTGAGCAAAAAAGCTAAAATGGAGAAACTTGTTTGTCTAAACAATGAGTGTTCAGCCATCTTTCAAAACAAGATACCCCGAAAGCTTAAGGATGCCGGTGTTTTTTCGATCCCATGTACCATAGGTCCTATTGAATTTGATGGTGATTTATGTGACCTTGGTGCAAGCGTTAACTTGATGTCATTGAAAACCTATAAGCTACTTGGGTTAGGTACTCTTGTATCGACTAAGATGACACTCCAAATGGCCGATAAATCTCTTAGGTATCCAATAGGAGTGGTTGAGGACGTTCTGGTTAAAGTAGGAAAGTTTGTGTTTCCGGTTGATTTTGTTGTGCTAGAAATGAAAGAGGACGTGAAAATGCCTCTACTTTTAGGAAGACCATTCATGGCAACTGGGAGAGCTCTTCTAGATGTTCAAAAAGGGGTAATCACTTTGAGAGTGAATGAAGAGAGAGAAACTTTCAAGGTCTATAAACACATCAAGCATCCTTGTGATGACCACCAATAAAGTTATAGGATTGAGTCGGTGGATGCTCCAGTTGTAGACCACTCTAATAGACATAGGGTAAAAAAAGAGATGGAAAATGTTTGTTGGAGGAGTAGTCTAGTTTTAGCTGAGAACGGATAGTGGGAGTATAGTCTTATATGAGTGTTCGGGCATCATAACGATGCAAAGAGCTGTATAATCCATCCTTCTACCGTATAATTTCCATCTTTGTGTCGATCATATAATTCTTTAGTTGGCACCGTATAAGTCATTACGTCAAGCTAACGATGTTAAACAAAGGCGCTATCGGGAGGCAACCCATTGTTTTAGTTTGATAGTTGAGTCTTATAGAGTCGAGGTGTGCTCACTTCCCTTCAGTGTTCTTTGGGCCCTTTTTATTTGGAGTTTTGGGATGTTGCTATAATTTGATGGATGTTTTTGCCCTTGATTCCCTGTATGCACATGGATGCTAGCTTATGTTTATTCTTCATAGTCGGATTCCATCTTTTGTTTATCTTTGCGAGTTTACTTGATTATTGTTGTCATTGTTATAGAAAGCCATCATTTAATTTTAGGATTGCATGTGAACTTTTCATTTATATATGTCACTTGTGCAAAGATAGATGTAGGTGTAATTTCCTATTCCGTACTTCGTTTTTGTGGTTTTCTTTGATTTATGCATAGGTTATCTTTGGACCATGTGAAAAGGGAGGAAACAATTTTTTTTCTTCCTTACGGTTGAGCCAATCTTATGCCCTATGTCAGGATTGTGATTTCTCTAAAATGCATGCTAAGTCCTCTTTCTTTCACTCGTTTTACATTGAGGACAATGTCAACTCTTAAGTGGGGGTGGTATACTAAACTTTGCATTTTGTGCGTGCTATGAGTGCGATTTTATTTGTTGTGCATGATTTGTGTGTTGTGCCTTAGCAATTGGTCGTTTCGAGCAAAAATTTTGGAGAATTTTCAAAATTTTCATGATTTCGGTATTGAGTAGATACAATGATGAATCATTTTGAAAAGTGTAACTAAAAGATGATCCATAACATTCATAGGCATGAGTTTGTGATTTAGCTCCGGAATAGGACTTTTCACGTATAGTTTCGACTCATGAACCCCGAATTTTAGTGAAAGATTATGGTAGCTATAGAGAAGGTCTGGCGAGCTAGAACTTATATCATTAACTTTTGAGGCAAATAGAAGGGTTACTTAGCAATAGGCACAAGATGAAGGTCATGGCGCTTCTTTGACCCGCTAGAGCCAAATAGCCAACCCGGAACATTTTATCCCTAGTCTCCCTGCCTTAGCCTTTCTTAGGAAGGTGAGACCCCCATCCGCAAACGTTAGCCTTTCGGTATTTAGCCCGTTTACCTAGCCGCGAAACATTTATTGTGTGGTCTACATTCCCTTGGCCTCCCTCGCGAGTGAGCTTAACTTTTAGACGTTGGACATATGTGAGATGTATGACTCATGATTTGGGTGTTGTCTTGGTGAGTGAGTCTATTGGAGGGGTGACTACACATTGGTGGTTGTGGTATTTTGGCTATCGTATAATGTAGCCTCGTATTCCATTGCATGATATTGTGTGTTATGTTGTGTTGTAATAAAAAAAATTGAAAAAAATGTGAAAAGAAATAAAGAGAAAAAAAAGTGAAAAGCAAAAGGCAACCTTAATTACACAAGAAAAAGCCAAGGTTAAGAAAAAAATGTATGAAAAAAAGTGAATGTAAAAGAAAAAAAAGAACAAGAAAAGTGTCACAGAAGTGCTATTGGTCATATTTTTGTTAAAAGTGTAATTGCTTGGTTCGGAGGATAATTGATTGAGAGGTTGGTGTTTTTGAGTCTCTTATGGTATTCGTTTCAAGTGACAAAATTTTTGCGAACTACCTTAGAGATTCATTTCGGTGACGACTGTTTTTGCACCATTCTTTTGGTTTGCTCTTGGCACTTGGGTAAGAGTGATATTGTGTGTCCAATCTTACGGTTTAACTCTCTTGCGCTTTCTCTTCTTGATATCCTCTTTATCCCTTCGTTAACCCCCGTCTCGGCCAAACGTTACAAGCATTCAAGTCCTACCCGACTGTGCCCAACTTTAGGTAGCCCCGATTAGTGGAGATAGTTAAAGTATAAGCCTATGGTCTAACGCTAACATCTCATACATCCATAATCCAAACCAGGAGTTAGGATAAATAGGAAAAGAACTATCCACACACGCACACTATTACCGTAGCTAGGTAGAAACTTATATCTTTGCTTGTTTATGATCATCTTCCAGTTTAGTTTGATGAATGACGCTTTTTTTCATGTGTTCAATACATAAGTGATGACTCTTTTTGGAATTTCCATTTTGCTCGGGGACGATCAAAAACTAAGTGGGGGGTGTTTGATGAGAGTCAACCCTCTTATGTATTTCACACATTTCTCACACTACTTTATAGCATTTCGGGTTGTAATTCTATCATTTAGATGGTATCTCACACTATTATCATCACTCACGGTCCACATCACATATATTAGAAAGTCTCATAATTATCGTAAAATGTGTGCCTTTTTATAACACACACAGGGTATGCGGTACCCCATGGAAATTACGTTTGTATTTGGTGTTGAGTTTTTTCCAGGTCCTAGATGACAAAGAAGATGCACACTGACTAAGCGTCTTGGTTTGGTGATGAGTGGATTGAGAGAAATGGAGCTAGATGTGATTTTTGAAGAGAATCAGGACAAGAGCATGCTTGCCTCGACCAAGAGCACGCCTAAGTCACCATTTGGGAAGAAGAAGGGACTAGACAACACAAGCCCATGCTTGCCTCCCCCAAGCACACGCTTAAGGCCCAGTCAAATAATCCAACTTTCTATTCAGGACAAGAGCCCGCTTGCTCATGACAAGCACACTCTTGAGGTGCAGTCTGACTGGCCAAGAGCATGCTTCCTTTAGTCAAGCGCATGCTTGAGCTCCCAGTAAATTCAGCAGAATGCAACATAACAGACAGGTGCACGCTTGCCTCAGCCAAGCACACTCCTGCGGCACATGAAATTCTGCACTATAAAATCAAATTTTCATCCGAGAGAGAGGACACCTCATATTTTCTAGATTAGAATTAGATTAGAAAAAAACCCCCCAAAAACTCTTCTCCTAACTTTCTTCATTCTCATTGCTTAAAAGGTAGAATCTTAGGTCTTTAAACTCCAAATTAATGTGTAATTGAGCTTGGGCTTTACTCTACAATGGTGAATTCGTCATCTCTTTGGTGAATCTCCATAGGCTTGGAGCTAATTTCAAGTTTTCTTACTTAATTAAGGTATAATTCCGAATTTCGTATAATTTTCTATTTCATGGATGTGTTTAGTTTAATTTCATCTTTGCTTTGTGTTTTTGTTGAAATCATGAGTAGCTAAACACCCTTGTGGCTTGGGTGATTTGAATTTGGGCTAGATTTCTTGTAATTGATTGGGATTCAAGTTGGGTTGCCTTGTATGTCTTAATTTGTTCAAGTTATGGTGATTCCTCTTCATGTGTGTGATTAATTCACGACTAATTGCATCATCTTAGTACTAATTTGACGCATAATTGTAAGAATTGGTGTGGACACTAGTCACCATGAACACATAGTAAAATAATCTAAAGATAGAATCGGTTTCTAGAGTGTGTGTTACATAATCTTAGATGGGGAAATTCATAGAGTTTTATTGCATAGCCGCTCATCCTAATCTAGTCCTAGCCGATAGGTTGGGTGTATGTTATAGTACGTCAATGCGAGAGATTGATTGACGTTAACATAGTGAATTTCACCTTGAATGTGTTGAGAACTCTTTAGTGAAGCTTGATTCCAAGTAGTTACGAGAGTTCATATCTAACTCATTGGAACATCACACGAGCCACCTTGTTTCTTATCATTCCCTTTATTCGAGTCATATTAGTTCTAGTTAATTGCACTTTTAGTGTGTTTTCATCACTTAGTTTAAGTTGCATTTGTAGTTAATTGAAAATCACTTCTCGAGTTATGGATACAACTAGACTAGATGTTTGGGCTGCTTTGGTACCCTATTGAGATTTCTCCCTATGGATACGACCTTGACTCACCAACGAATTGGATATATAACACATGGGGTAAAATAAACTAACTACTACACAATTAAACTAGATAAACAATTAGCACATACTAGTTGAATAGAACATTGACAGATCTACATCTTGGAAAAGACAAAAAATCATACCTGGAACTCATAAATAACGAAAATAAAGAACAAAGAACTTTTATTGCATAATACTTGTAATAGTTGTGTTGTACATTGAATTCTAAGGTGAAGCCTCATATTTATAGCTACATAAACCGACTTAGAAACACCTAGATCTACCCCTCGTCCAAGAAAATGCGTTTCAGGTGATTTTGGATCCTCGCTAAGTCGGCGGCAGCTCCCGGTTTGACTGAGGGTATTTTTGCCTTTTTTTCCTCTGCCGACTTAGCTTGGAAGGTTCTTGAATACCCTAGGCCCAATCCTTTCGTTCAGTCCACTCCATTTTCATCCACAATTCTCAGCCTAAAATTTCGTATCCTGAAAATAATCAAATAACGCATTAAATAATATCTTAATAGGGAAAATAAATGCTAAGTGCAAATTACTCGACTCACAAACCCGACATATGATATTCAACTTAAATGGTTCATAATTATAGGTCGAAACAACTATTTTTAGCCCATAATGGACAGAATGTTGATGCCGTAGGATAGACTCTTTTTAGCCCATAATGGTAAGTGACCCCTTTCAGAACAGAGATGGGTGGGACCACAGCATCATCAGGGTGACCAGACAGTATCTAGACCCCATGGGCATTCAGGGTTGTGCCCGTATATCGGGATAGAGGAGGCTTCACACTTGTAGTCCTCTCGGTGTCCTGGCTCTATTCGGGCTGACTATCCTCAGCCTCATCATCCACGGTACCAGCCAGTAATGCAGCAATGTCTGCCACTACAACAAACAAAAACACGGTCAGACCAAAAAAACAGAGAAAAATACAAGCATAAGTAAAACGTAAAAGGAAAGAAGAAGAAGAGAAGTCCTACAGACATCCCTCTCCTCATCAATATGGGCCACGTAAGGGTCATGACCAACATCTGTTAACCGAGCAGCGATGATCAACTCGGTGAAGAATTCCTTCACCTGCACGGTGATGCCCGACTCTCAGATACCTCTTAATAACTCCACACTAACAGTGGGGAATACGACCTTGTGTTTTTGCAGACGATCGAAGGCCATCTTCTCCAGGCTGGAAATCTTCCTCTTCAACCTCATATTGCTCGCCGAAGACGTAACAAGCCTTGCGAAGGCCTACTGACTAGTAAGGATCCGTGCATCAACAAGTCATCAAGTATGGGAAATCCTACCAAGTTACATACAAAGTACTACAGAACAAGCGAGACTTATATATTTTATGTCCTTAAAGCCAGCATCAGCCAACAGCTGATCGGAAAACTGATTCGACGGGTGTTATAAAACCCCAAACACGTTCTCAAAAACTGTTACAGTTTAGACGATATGGGAAAAAATGCCTCGAACCCCGGAAAACGTTATCACAGCATCATAATAGTAACTTTGCCACCTAGTAGAGTAGGTCATTACAAATGCTACAAGTCTAGATGACAGTGACCGAACAACACCTCTAAAAGATTCGACTTCACAACGAGTAGTTCAGTCAAATTTGGGGGGCTTATGATAAGGGAAAATTAGCCCTCACCACGTGTCATCCCCTTATTGACCAAACATTAAATAAGACAGAGAAACTGCAACATTAAGGGTCAGGAGCTCCACTTTATGCCTAAGGGCATACCTGAACCCAGGTGGGAGGTCTTACACGTTCTTTCGAACAGCACCATTGTAGGTCGGCTAGGTTTCTGGGGAGCTCGGGTCTACGTAGTATAGGCCGAGTCGGTTTGGAGAGGCTCAACGCAGGTCGGCCAGAGCCTCCCTCATATTATTTGCGCGCATGTAAAATATACAAAAATTATGAAAATATCCTAAGGATCCTTCTCCAAATAGGACTATGATCCTATCATTAAATGTCCTTTAATGATAACCGTAATTATCTCCTAAAAATAATGGATACATACGGAAGAATCCCCAATCCTTAGGGGACAAGAAAACCAAACATCATGTCCTTTATATAAGCAATCCCAAGAACTACTAAGAGAGTTGATTCCTAAACAATTACAGAATACGTAGGCAACTTGGGATAAAATATCATAGGCTCAGTCTATATACCAACAAAATCATCCCCGCATCAATCTTCTTTAGTGTTATTTAGTCTTGAATTATTGTCACTAGGAAAATACGGCTCTGATTTATACCCGACAATTTTTGGCATCGCCAATCATCAACTTCATTTATTCCGCAATATCATATGCCTTTTATCATCTAACCTTTATCAAAGTTTAATAAATGATTCGGACATCATTGACAAAATAATTCTTTCAATAAATTATTGGATGTGTTGAATGCTATGTTGCTGATGCAAATATGTTGGGTGTTTGAAAACACTATATTTAGTACAATAAACTATGCCTTTATTTACCCTGAATTAAGCTCGAGAGATGAGGTATGGTCTAAATATTGTGTGAAATACATGTTAAATTCATTGTGTATGGTCCTTGATTATTAATTCTGCTTTTATACAATTACCCCATGGATTTGGTACTGTTCTACCTTGTTTTGTATGCTTTTCAGGATTACTATATTCAGGAGCACCAAAGGAATGGATCAGGGCTGAGAAGAGTTAGTGAGCCAATTTAAAAGAGTCCAGGAAGAATTCTACTAGAAAAAAGGCCAAAAGCCAGGCTCGATTAGTCGAGGCCCAGCACTGCCTCATCTAGAACATGGAAGACACAAAACTGACCTCACAGAGTTTACCTAAGTCGGCTAGGGTTTTGTTGAGTCATAAGTCGGTTGCAGTGGCTATAAAAAGCATGCATCAGTCCTTTGTAATATATCGCTCAAATGTTATTAAGTTCTATATGAAATAAAAGTTCTTGGAATTTGCTTTTGAGTATTCGATTGGTTTCCTTTCTTCCGAGCCATCTCTATCTTGTGTTGATCAAGAAAGATCTCCATAGCCCAAGGTATGAAGATTTGAACATTCCTTTGTGTCTTTGATATGGTAGATTTACTTGTTTCTATGCGCTGCAATTAATCTGAATGGTTAATCAACCCATAATTTACCATAATTAGTTAGAATGAATCAATGAAATTCTTGAATTAGGAACCGCCACTCTCGATTAGGTGACGGTTTATATCGTCTAATCGAGGCAACTTTTAGGTCACCCTAAATCTGGAGATTCGGCATCAGCTATATTGATCGGCAGGTTTTATTCATGATAGATTAGATCTGGCCAATCTGTTTTTCGTACATCATAAATTAACATGAAAGATTATTAGTGAAGTGTTAGTTTGGACATAGTCTGGATTGATCTTTAGGAGCATGCTATTCATTGTTGATAGCTGCCTAGGGAGGTTCTAGGTCTTTAGCCAGCACTTTCTAGAACTTATTGCGTGAGGGTTCATACAATGAAGTAAGGAGGTTAACTGAACATAGACATTTACTAACCTTTCAATGGAAGTAAACTAGGTTAGGAGACTGCACCCGTAGCTAAAACTAAATTATAAAAGTATTCTCGGAATCCACATGGAATTTTTCTATCTCAAATTAGAAGTGTACGGTTGGACTCCGGATGGTAGGACCTCACATGCTACGCATGAAGGAAGTGTTACTTTGAACGGAGGATTGAATCTTAGAAACGTTCTTTATGTGCCAAATTTGGCGTGTAATTTTCTATATATGACACAGTTACTAGATGAATTTGATTGTCAGTTTCAATTCAGTCCCACATCGTGTGTTATGCAGGACCGAACGATGATGAGGCTGATTGGAGTGGGTGAGCATGAAGATTGACTTTTCTTTTTCTGGGGGGTCCCCTACATATGAAGGTTATGGCGTTGGTTGGAAAGATTTTATGGATTTGTGGCACAAGCGGTTAGGACATCCTTCAGAAAGAGTGCTAAAATAGGTTCCCATTGTGGGTAAGTCGAGTGCTTTAAATAAGGATGGTTGTGATGTGTGTTTTTGGGTTAGACAACCTCGGGAAAGTTTTCCAAATAGTGATGGCAGGGCTAGTAGGATTTTGAGCTTGCGTACTGTGACTTGTGGGGTCCATATAGGACTAAATCTACATGCAGGGCATCTTAATTTTTGATGATTGTGGATGATTACTCTCGTTCTGTGTGGGTTTATTTACTTTCTAACAAATGGGAAGTTGAGACCATTTTTTAAAAATTTATCGCGTTGATTGATTGTCAGTTTGGGGTAAAAATTTAGCGTTGTTGGAGTGATAATAGAACGGAATTTAAATGATTGCTTCCGCACTTTCAAAAAGAGGGAGGGTTGAATAGAATGTTGTCAAATTTTAGCACTTTTTTGAATTATCAATGTGGCAAACAAGTTGGACCAAATTACTACACAATTACTTACACTTAATCCGGAAGCCTAATTAAATGTTATTCAATTGTGTAAATGTAACCTGAGTGACCAAGGAGATAAACAAGTACTTAAACAGGTGCAGGCCAAGTTTCTAATTTTGAGAGAATAAATTAATTAACACAAAGGCAGTTTTAAAACAGATAATCAAGACAAAGAAAATAAAACATCAAGATTGTATATCAAATGTCAAAACTGATACAGGCTCACAGATTTAGAGAGGGATTACAAAGCTGAATAAGTGACTGAAAATAAGTTAAAGTTGAGACTTATCTAACTGAGTTCAATAGAATACAAAAACTGATGAAAATTAATTCTTAGATCAGTCAAGGGCACTGCTCAGACAGAAAAATATCAGATGTACTTTAGTGATGATAAACACAAAAAACATTGAAGTTATCAGCACTTAAATACTGCTTGATTTACAGAGGTTTCAGTGAGCACAACAAGAAGGGACCAGACTAGGCGATCAATCGGTTTCGACCGAACTAAGGGTCGGATTAGAGTTGCACCTCGATCGACGGTCAAGGTCGATATTGGAACCGATCACAAATGATCAGCAGGTCCAAACTGTGGCCAAAATAAATCTCAAAATAAAAACCTATTACAAGGTGTTCAATTGAAAGTTCAGATTTCTCAATATATTTACAGGAAGCACAGATTCAACAAATAAACACAGCAGAGGGGCAAAATTCCAGGATGTAAATCACAGGGATATACACACTAAAAATTCCCAGCAGATATGAGGAAAGACAAAATAGACAGAGCCAAGTGATGCACATATTCAGATTTGCAAAGAGTCAGAGTATCAGTCTGTAATGCCTTATTCTCAAGGCTGTGTGCACTTACACAAAGTACAGATCCTGATTTTATGATGTGCAGCAAGATGAGTACTATGACAAGACTTGCACAGACTATACATCAGTGGACAAACACTCAATCCGAACAACAGGATTACACAAGGTCAGATTGATACTGAAATATGAGCTACAGGCCAAAATCCTCTCAGGGCCTTTTTGCTAGTTCAAGCTTTCAAGTATCAATTTCTGATCTCCGAAACTGACTTATTCAGGTTCAGTGTTTGACAGACTCAATTACAGATACTACTCAAGTATGGCTAATTGAGACACACAACAAGAACAGGGATACTGCAGGACTTGATATGAATTCCAGAATGACACAAGATCAGAGATAACTTGAAGTCAATGTCTGAATTTCCAGATCCTCACTTAGGCAATCTTCAGAGTTAGGTCCTTCAAAGTCAATGATCTTATCACAGGGGTGCTTCAAATCAAACAAGCAGATCATAAACCAGTTTAAACAAAAGCAAAGTTTTAAGAGTGTTTTCTGAATTGATTTACCTCTTTTAAAACGACACAATGCAGACAAACTGAGGAGTTGATCCTCTGTCCTGTGTATAGCTTTGCCAGTCCTCAAGATATACACACTCCAGCAAGATTCCAACTGATTCACTATCACTTCAGGCAAGTGATAGGGAATCCAGACCACAAAATTCTTCTTGCATAAATGACTTAGAGAAATTTTGAAAAGGTGAAAATGTGGTGTTTGCTTAAGTTGTAAAACTGATGCTTTTTGTGTATAGTGTGTGTTCCTATTTATAGGTTTTCGGGAGTGGGAGACCCTAAGACCGAACCAAGTGAACCAGGATTTAAAGACTGACTTTGGTTTAAAAAAAATTGACTGACTCTGACTCACACAGACTTAAAACATTCATATTAAGGAAATCATTGGGACACATCCCTCAGCTTGACTCAACCCTTGACTTCCTTGGGTAGTACCCTCAGTCAACTAACCTAGTTTATACAGCAATTAAGGGTTAAGCCATATACCTGAGCAAACCGGGTAGAGATTCACCGGTTTGTGAAAACTGAGTCACTACAAGGAGTACCACACGTTGTTGAAACGGAACCACTTCAACTTACAATGAATCAGGACTGAACTTGGGGCTGCATTCAGTCTTAACCGTCCATTTAAACCAGACATCACGTGTTGATCGTGTTTCTTGGTTGTACCTCGGCAATTCGGTATCAAAAAGGCAAGTCAAGGTAATAATAAATTCAAATCATAATTAATACTGAGATTAGACGATAATTAACTCAGAAAGATACGACCTTGATTTTGGGGTTGACTGCAAAATCTGAGAATCGGACATTTATGGATCGTAGCAGTCACCAGACTGAATGAAAGATCAGGTCTTCCGTACATAAACCTTCAATAGACACAACCAGCACAAGATCAGGACAGAATCGGGTTCAAATCAGAGTAATAAAAGAGGTTATTACCAAAATAAAGGAAAATATACGACCTTTAAACTTCAAAGCCATCACAGAGTGTAGCCTCTGTGTTTCTTCAAGCGAATCGCTGAGAATCTGAGCAGTCAATGCTCGAATCACACCAATTTGAAATAAAGGTTTCGTCACATGGTTGCTTCGGTTTTTGAGGAGCCTTCACAGAATCAACTCTGTGTTTCTCTAATATTTTTTTTCAACACGAGGGCTGAACGGATTAGGAAGGTAGAGGAGACGATTAGCATATTTTCAGGAACGGCCATTGAAGAAGGAAATCGTGTTCGTTGAAAGAGGGGATTATGGGAAGAGAAAGGTTTCTCAGTAGTTGAAGAGAGGGACGGCTGCCAAAAAGAAATTAGGGTAAGTAAAAAAAATTGTGAAGGTTAATTTAGAAGGCAGATGGGGCCGGAATTTTTAATGAAGTTTTTTTTTTATAAAAGAAAACAGATTGGGCTGAATATATATAACATATTTTGAAGCTTATACATTGTTTAGTTAAATTAATTAATTGATCTATAAAATTAATAAATTAATAAATTAATTTTATAGATTAAATTAATAACTTAATAATCAATTATAGAGTTTTATAAGTCCTGCAAAACATGTAAAACACAAGAGTTGCCATAAGATGTAAGTGTTGACTTCATGGCGGTTAGTGACATGAGTATTTATAAAATCACACCTTAAAGGGTATTTTGGTAAATTAATCAAACTTTAAACTCAACTGGGGCTCATAACTCAACAATCTCTCTTTCTTTTGATTAATTTTCAAAATAACTCTACGCTCCCCCTTGGTTACAGCTCCCCCTACATACGTACTTCCCCCCTTAGTTTGAAAACTAAGCAAAAGGGATCACAAAGGTACCATATGTAGGTCACTACGCAACTTTTCAAACGAGGCCTAGGGTAAAGGTTTCGTGAAAATGTCGGCTACCTGATGCGCAGTTGAGACAAACTCAATAGATATCATTCCATTTTGCACGTGATCACGTATAAAATGATAACGAATGTCTATGTGTTTGGCTCGGGAGTGCAATACAGGATTGTGTGCAAGGTCTATAGCACTGGTACTATCTCAATAAACCGGAACACAATCGACAGACATGCCGAAGTCCACTAACTGTTGTTTGATCCAGAGGAGTTGAGCACAGCAATTGCTCAAGGCTACGTACTCGGCCTCAGTAGTACTAAGGGCAACACTAGGTTGCTTCTTAGAGAACCAAGAGATGAGACGGTCCCCAAGTAATTGACAGGTACCACTAGTACTCTTCCATTCAATACGACAGCCACCATAGTCGGCATCGCTGTAAGAGATAAGTGTAAGTGATGAGTTTCGAGAGTACCAAAGACTCAATGTGGTTGTGTGCCTGAGATTTCGGAAAACTTGCATTACTGCTTTGTAATGCGATATCTTAGGGTTAGATTGAAAACGTTCACATAGTCCTACGGCAAACTGTATGTTGGGTCTCGATGAGGTCAGGTATAGCAGAGAACCGATCATAGATCATTATAGGTGAGAGTCAAACGGCTCACCATCTTCATCAAGTGTAAGTTTCACTGACGAGCTCATAGGAGTCGTAGCAGGTTTCAACGCGTCAAACTTAAGCTTGGTGTACATATCTCTAATATACTTAGTTTGACTTATGCGTGTACCGGACTGGGTCTGCTTGATTTGTATGCCAAGGAAGAAACTTAACTCTCCCATGTCTGACATCTCCAACTGAGAAGACATCAAGGTCTCAAACTCAGTGCATAGAGCGAGGTAGGTAGAACCGAAGATAATGTCATCGACATAGACCTGGGCAACCAGGATGTCAGAGCCGGACTTCTTTATGAACAAGGTGTTATCCACCCTACCCCTAACGAATCCATTAGCTAAAATCACTGATGACAATTTATCATACCATGCTCTAGGCGCTTGTTTGAGTCCGTAAAGTGCTTTCTTGAGACGGAAGACATAATTGGAATGGAGTGTAACCTCAAAGCCCGGGGGCAGTCGAACATACACTTCTTTATCGATAAGCCCGTTTAAGAAGGCACTTTTGATGTCCATTTGATGGAGCTTTATTCCTAAGCTAGATGCAAACGCAATTAAAAGTCAAATGGCTTCCAGCCGAGCAACTGGGGTGAAGGTCTCATCGTAATCGATGCCTTCCTGTTGGGTATAAACCTGGGCCACCAGCCGTGCCTTATTCCGAAGGACTTTACCGTTTTCACCTAACTTGTTCCTAATGACCCATCGTGTGCCTACCGAGGTTTTACCCTTAGGCAGGGGAACACGTTCCCAAACATCTTGTCTTTCAAATTGATGAAGCTCTTCTTGCATAGCTATAACCCACTCATTATCTAAGAGGGCTTCATCAACTTTCTTAGGTTCGATGTTAGAAACAAATGCATGCAAAGATGAGGGTTAGAAAGTAGACCTTCGGGTGCTGACACCAGCAGTGGGGTCACCAATGATCAAGTCTGGGGTGTGATAACTTTCCCATCTGTGTTGTGGAGCACCACTATTTTCCTCTTGCAAGTTTTTTCATTAGGAGCATCATTTGCTAAGATGTCATACACAATGGGTGCTGTTGGTTCAACAGCTACTTCTTGTGCTACTTCCGTTCCAGGGGTTGTTTCTTTTTATGCCGGTGGAAGTAGTTCGAGCTCATCCTCCAAGTCCAACTACTCTACACTTACTTGCTTATCTTTCATACTAGAGCACATGTTAGTTAAGGAAACAGACTCGTGAAATAAAACGTGTATGGACTCGAGAATGTGTCGAGAAACTGGATTGTAGCATCTATAAGCCCGTGAGGTCTCGGAATAACCAACGAATATGCATTCGATGGACTTAGATGCAAACTTATACAAATTTCCCTTATCATTCAACACGAAACACTTGCATCCAAAAACGTGAAAGTAGTTAACTTTTGGAGGCCGATTTCTTAGGACTTCATAGGGTGTCTTGTGCAATATGTGTCTAATAGACACTCGATTAACAACATAACATGCACAAGCAACAGCCTCAGCCCACAGAAATCGAGGTACCTTGAACTCATTTAGCATGGTTCGAGTAGATTCTTGCAGTGTTCGGTTCTTACCCTCAACGACGGCATTTTATTGTGGAGTTCGAGGAGCGGAGAATTCGTGATGAATACCAAGGTACTCACAGAATTCTATGAGACTAGTATCCATGAATTCACCACCTCTGTCAGTTCTGACGGCTACAACAGATATATAAAAAGTATTTTGTAGTTGCTTCACGAGAGTGGAAAATTCCTGAGCATTATCACTCTTGTGAGTCAAAAACAGTGTCCACATATATTTGGAATAGTCATCAACGACGACGAGCACATAAGACTTTCCACTTCGACTTACCACTCTACTAGGACCAAACAAGTCAATGGGCAACAATTCTAGGATGCGAGTGGAAGACACTTCATGTTTGGATCTGAATGAAGTTCTAGCTTGCTTACCATGTATACACGGCTCACAAGTGTCAAATTCATCCAGATCTAATGTTGGTATACCTCGTATGAGATTGTGTTTGCACAGCTTCTCAATAGTGGTAATACCAACATGACCTAAGCGACGGTGCCATAGATTTATGTCATCATGTTTAGATACGAGGCACATTATCGGGCAATTAATGAGGTTGTCCAGTTCGATCGTGTATAGATTATGCTCACGAAGACCAGTTAGGAGAACGTTCCCTAATTTATAGATATCGTGCAACTATCCTCATCAAACACAATTTTAAGGCCTGAGTCACTTAACTGTGATATGCTTTGTAGATTATACTCTAAATGCTTGACTAATAAGACATTATGAATAATAAAACAATTTGGGTTACCAACTGATCCTTTGTCATGGGTCTTGCCTTTTGAGTTGTCTCCGAACGTGACCGACCCTCCATTTGATACAGCTTCGTAATCTCAGATGATTGCAGAGTTTCCAGTCATATGTCGAGAGCATCCACTATCCAACCACCACTTTGTATTGCTTCTGTATAGTTTAGCTTTAAGACATGCCTGCAATGCAAAGATTTTGTATAGGTACCCTTAGTTCTAGGGTCATTGGGGGTTAGAATCAGGCTTGATCAAGTCCTTTCGAACCCATACCATCTTAACCCTTGGTTTGCTAGCAGCCTTCTTCGTCCGGGAGGACTCGGGCTGTTCGCAGTGACATGGTTCGGGTTGGTATATGGTCGATTGCATTCGATTTCCCTGATCTTGAAAGAATAGCATCTGGGCCAAAAGTGGGTCAAACTGGGGAAGTCTATGTGTATAGGTGTGTGCCTGGTGTATGCGTGGATCGTAGTGTGTAGTTGGGTAAAAAATGGGTGAAGCATAGTTGTTATGAGTGAAGTGGTTATGTTGAGCATGCCTCCTTGAACCTCTTCGATCATAGGCGTATGCATGAGTATGGGGGGAAGAACGCTGTGATGTGTGTGCAGATGTTGATGGAGCATTCTTAGGTGAGGTGTGTGCCTTTTTCTTTCTATTTCTTCTTTTCTTTTTGATGGGTTGTGCGGTCGTGGTGTGTGCTAAGCCAATTGGCCTAGGCTCCAAGACTTTGGTTGAGGCGGGTGAGTTTTGTGTGTCAGATGAACCTTCCACACAAATGTCCTTACCCTTTGAAATCTGAGAAGTTGAGGGTTGCGTTTTGAGCTGAGTAATTTGCTCTTCAAGTCTTGAGATGACTTGATTAAACGCCACAACCTTTCGCTTCAAAGATTCATTCTCAATTTCGGTCATTTGGTGCTTAAGCTTCAATTTACTTAGTTCATTGGTTAAGGTGACAAAGTCTTCGTCTTGTTGTACCTTAAACTTATTTAGTGTTTCGTTTTTACCCTTAAGTGTGAGGTTCTCCCTAGTTAATTGTTCATTAAGTCTATGCAGTTCTTCCTTAGTTAGGGAAGTGTCGGATACCTCACTGTCACTTGAGTTCGGTGGTTGTGAAAAACCCATAAATCACAAGTTTGCTTTTTCGGAAGTTTCAGACTTGTTGTCATTGTCTGATTCGTCGCTTGCATCCCAAGTAGCCGCCATTGCCTTGCCATTTTTCTTGCCTTTACCTTTTTGAGTATTCTTGCTCTTTTGACCGGATGTAGGTTTGGGATTTCCTCCTTTCTTATTTGGGCACTCGTTTGCAATGTGACCTTTCTGGTTGCATTCGAAACAAGTCATGTCTTGCTACCAGCCACTTTTGTTTTGGGACTTAGCATTCCCGGATGATTTTCCTCTTCGTTCATTTTTTAAGAATCTTCTGAACTTACGACCCATCATAGCGGTTTCCTCGTCATCTTCACTTTCATCATCCGCTTGCTCATTTTCAGATTCAGGTTCTTCACGAGCTTTCAGTGCCGGAACAGACATCTCCGATACTTTTGCTTGGGTGCGTTCAGATGTTGTTTGTATACTAAGAGCATACCGATAAGTTCATCTTTAGTGAGGACCGATAGATCCTTCACTTCCTCTATGGCCGTAGCCTTAGGTTCCCATATAGTAGGGAGGGAGTGAAGTATCTTATAGTTTTGGTCCTCCATAGAGATGTCTTTACCAAGGGCGCTAAGTGCATTGACTATGTCCGTGAATCTATTATCCATGTCAATAATAGATTCATTCGGTTTTGCTTGAAAAGACTCATATGCATGATTGAGTTGACTTATTTTAGACTTCTTAACCTTACTGGTGCCCTCGTGACGTTTGATAAGAGCCTCCCAAATTTCTTTGGCAGTCTCGCACGCAGCAACAACTCGATTCTCAGAGGGACTTAGCGAGTTGATAAGAATGGCGACGGCTTTAGCGTGCAATGACATTTTTCTACAGTCCTCTTCGTTAAATTCATCCTCAGTCTTATTAACCTTCGTAGTGACTCCGGCTTCCGTGATGCCTTTTGTGGGAACAAACAGACTTTTGTTTATGATAATCCATAGTTGATAGTTCGTTTGTTGCACATGAGTCATCATCGAACATTTCCACTGAATAAATCCCGAACCATCAAAGTACGGAGGCCTTACCAAAGATAAGCCCTCCCTCGGGTTCATAGAGTTATTTAGGGAAGCCATTACAATGCAGTACAATGATATGCAACAAGTATGTAATGCAAAAATATGGATGAATTACAATGCAATTTTTTTTTTAATTTTTTTAAAATATGATGTGAGTGTGTGATGAACAATACTTGAGCACACGGTTGAGAAGATTTACTTGGTAAAAAAACTGCAAAACAATATGAGCAAAAGACCAAGGTAAATCGAAGAAATAGAAAGGCACTATAAATCACACCAAGAGATATCGTGTTATGATCACTAGGTAACCAAGCTCCGATACCAATTGTAGGATCGATAATGCACAGTAAAACACTCTAGAAGGGGGGTTGAATAGAGTGTTGTCAAATTTTAGCACTTTTTTGAATTATCAATGTGGCAAACAAGTTGGAGCAAATTACTACACAATTACTTACACTTAATCCGGAAGCCTAATTAAGTGTTATTCAATTGTGTAAATGTAACCTAAGTGATCAAGGAGATAAACAAGTGCTTAAACAGGTGCAGGTCAAGTTTCTAACTTTGAGAGAATAAATTAATTAACACAAAGGATATTTTAAAACAGATAATCAAGACAAAGAAAATAAAACATCAAGATTGTATATCAAATGTCAAAACTGATACAGGCTCACAGATTTAGAGAGGGATTACAAATCTGAATCAGTGACTGAAAATAAGTTAAAGTTGAGACTGATCTAACTGAGTTCAACAGAATACAAAAACTGATGAAAATTAATTCTTAGATCAGTCAAGGGCACTACTCAGACTGAAAAATATCAGGTGTACTTTAGTGATGATAAACACAAATAACTTTGAAGTTTATCAGCACTTAAATACAGCTTGATTTACAGAGGTTTCAGTGAGCACCACAAAAAGGGACCAGACTAGACTCATCAATCAGTTTCGGCACTGAACTTAGAGTCAGATTACAGTTGCACCTCGATCGACGTCAAGGTCGAATGGCGATCACAAATGATCAGCAGGTCCAAACTGTGGCCAAAAAAAATCTCAAAATAAAAACCTATTACAAGGTGTTCAATTGAATGTTCAGATTTCTCAACAGATTTACAGGCAGCACAGATTCAGCAAATAAGCACAGTAGAGGGGCAGAATTCCAGGATGTAAATCACAGGGATATACACACTGAAAATTCCCAGCAGATATGGGGAAAGAGAAAATAGATAGAGCCAAGTGATGCACAGATTCAGACTTGCAAGGAGTCAGATTATCAGTCTGTAATCCCTTATTCTCAAGGCTGTGTGCACTTACACAAAGTACAGATCCTGATATTCTGATGTGCAGCAAGATGAGTACTGTGACAAGACTTGCACAGACTTTACGGCAATGGACAAACACTCAATCTGAACAAAAGGATTACACAAGGTCAGATTGATAGTGAAATATGAGCTACAGGCCAAAATCCTCTCAGGGCCTTTTTGCTAGATCAAGCTTTCAAGTATCAATTTCTGATCTCAGAAACTGACTTATTCAGGTTCAGTGTTTGACAGACTCATTTACAGATACTACTCATGCATGGCTAATTGAGACACACAACAAGAACAGGGATACTGCAAGACTTGATATGAATTCCTGAATGACACAAGATCAGAGATAACTTGAAGTCAATGTCTGAATTGCCAGATCCTCACTTAGGAAATCTTCAGACTTAGGTCCTTCAAAGTCAATGATCTTATCACAGGGGCGCTTCAAATCAAACAAGCAGATCACAAACCAGTTTAAACAAAAGCAAAGTTTTAAGAGTGTTTTCTGAATTGATTTACCTCTTTTAAAAAGACACAATGCAGACAAACTGAGGAGTTGATCTTGTGTCCTGTGTATAGCTTTGCCAGTCCTCAAGATATACACACTCGAGCAAGATTCCAACTGATTCACTATCACTTCAAGCAAGTGATAGGGAATCCAGACCACAAACTTCTTCTTGCAAAAATGACTTAGAGAAATTTTGAAAAGGAGAAAATGTGGTGTTTGCTTAAGTTGTAAAACTGAAGCTTTTTGTGTATACTATGTGTTCCTATTTATAGGTTTTAGGGAGTGGGAGACCCTAAGACCGAACCAAGTGAACCAGGATTTAAAGACTTACTTTGGTTTAAAAAAAACTGACTGACTCTGACTCACACAGACTTAAAACATTTATATTAAGGACATCATTGGGACACTTTCCTCAGCTTGACTCAACCCTTGACTTCCTAGGGTAGTACCCTCAGTCAACTCACCTAGTTTATACACCAATTAAGGGTTAAGCCATATACCTGAGCAAACCGGGTAGAGATTCACCGGTTTGTGAAAACTGAGTCACTACAAGGAGTACCACACGTTGTTGAAATGGCACCACTTCAACTTACAATGAATCAGGACTGAACTTGGTGCTGCATTCAGTCTTAACCGTCCATTTAAACCAGACATCATGTGTTGAACGTGTTTCTTGGTTGTACCTATGCAAATCGGTATCAAAACAGAAAGTCAAGGTAATATTAAATTCAAATCAGAATTAGACGATAATTAACTCAGAAAGATATGACCTTGATTTTGGGGTTGACTGCAAAATCAGAGAATCAGACATTTATGGATCGTAGCAGTCACCAGACTGAATGAAAGATCAGGTCTTCCATACATAAACCTTCAATAGACACAACCAGCACAAGATCGGGACAGAATCAGGTTCAAATCAGAGTAATAAAAGAGGATATTAACAAAATAAAGGAAAAGATACGACCTTTAAACTTCAAAGCCATCACAGAGTGTAGCATCTGCGTTTCTTCAAGCGAATCGCTGATAATCTGAGCAGTCAATGCTCGAATCACCACGATTCGAAATAAAGGTGCAAGCTTTCACCTTGAAGCCTTCCTAATTCGGATTTCGTCACATGGTTGCTTCAGTTTTTGAGGAGCCTTCATAGAATGTGTTTCTCTAATGTTTTTTTTTTCAACACGAGGGCTGAACGGATTAGGAAGGTAGAGGAGACGATTAGCCGATTTTCATGAACGGCCATTGAAGAAGGAAATCGTGTTCATTGAATGAGGGGATTATGGGAAGAGAAAGTTTTCTCATAAGTTGAAGAGAGGGACGGCTGCCAAAAAGAAATTAAGGAAAGTAAAAAAAAATTGTGAAGGTTAAGAAGGCAGATTGAGCCGGAATTTTTAATGATGTTTTTTTTTTATAAAAGAAAACAGATTGGGCCGGATATATATAACATATTTTGGAGCTTATACATTGTTTAGTTAAATTAATTAATTGATCAATAAAATTAATAAATTAATTGTAAAGATTAAATTAATAACTTAATAATCAATTATAGAGTTTTATAAGTCCTGCAAAACATGTAAAACACAAGAGTTGCCATAAGATGTAAGTGTTGACTTTATGGCGGTTAATGCCAGGAGTATTTTATAAAATCACACCTTAAAGGGTATTTTGGTAAATTAATCAAGCTTTAAACTCAAATCGGGCTCATAAGTCAACAGTTCTGTGTGGGTTTATTTACTTTATAACAAATGGGAAGTTGAGACCATTTTTTAAAATTTTATGGCGTTGATTGATTGTCAGTTTGGGGTAAAAATTTAGCGTTGTTGGAGTGATAATAGAACAGAATTTAAATGATTGCTTCCGCACTTTCAAAAAGAGGGAATAATTTTTTAAACATCCTATGGGGAAACTCCTCAACATAATGGTAGAGTCGAGAGAAAACATCAACATATTTTGAATGTGGCTAGGGATTTGCATTTTGACGGACACCCACCGCTCAAAATTTGGGGGGAGTGTGTCATGACCGCTTGTTATTTAATTAATCACACTCCGTCGAGTGTATTGAGCTATAAGACACCTTATTAATGTTTTTTTGGTAAACCACCATGCCTTGATACCTTGCGGGTCTTTGGTTGTCTATGTTATGCACATAATCTACGACATAAGGAAGACAAATTTGAGAGCCGTTGTCGGAAGTGCATTGTTTTGGGTTATCCATTTGCTAAGAAGGGTTGGACTTTATTTGATCTAGAAACCGAAGAAATCTTTATCTCCAGGGATGTAAAATTCTTCGAGTATATTATTCCTATTGAAGAATCATCTACCTCTACGCCCCCTCTGGTAACTTTTCCGGAGATCGCAGTTGACGATTTTAATATTCATGTTCATAAGGAGAATGCGGAGATACCTCTGGCTATAGTAGATGACGTGGTCACAAGTAAGGGGGCGGCGGGCATTGGTGAGAATAATGAAGAATTAGAAACTGATGGAGTTGGTGTGAGTGAAGTGACGTCCAGAGAAATAGAAGAGTTAGGAAGAGGGAAGCGAACTAAGTTGCCTAATTCCATATATCGGGAGTTTGTGACACATACATATGTGGATAAGAGAAGTCCTTCGGCGCACTCCTCCGCTCCATCAACCGCTTCAGGTAGTTTATATCCTCTTACGTATTTTGTAAATTATTCTCATTTTTCTGATGCACATAGAAGGTATCTAGAAAATGTGACTGCAGGAATTCCTCCCGGATCGTTTAAAGAAGCAATTAAATATGAAGGGTGGTGAAAAATTATGGCGAAAGAAATACAAGCTATGGAAGAACAAGGCACGAGGTTATTGCAGGAATTACATCATGGAAAGAAGGCCCTGGGTAGTAAGTGGGTATATACAGAAAAATACGATGAGTTGGGCAACCTCCAACAGTTGAAAGCATGTTTAATGGCGTTTGGGAATCACCAGGTGGAAGGAATTGATTATAACGAGACCTTTGCTCTCGTACAAAGATGGTAATAGTTCGGACCTTCCTTACCGAGGAAGCAGTCAAAAAGTGGAAGATTCATCATATGGATGTGCACAATGCATTTTTGCACGGGTGCCTAAAGGAACAATTGTACATGAAAATTCCTCCTGGATTTGAACATAACAAGAAAAACATGGTGTGTTGTATGAAAAAATTGCTATATGGGTTGAAGCAGGCACCCCGGTGTTGGTTTGCGAAGCTAGCGTCCGCATTGAAAGGATATGGTTTTAGGCAGTCCTACTCAAATTATTCTTTATTCACACTTGTTCGTGGAGACATACGGTTGAATGTACTAGTATAATGTCGATGATATGGTACTCGCTGTAAATGATACAACGGCTTTGCAGGTATTCAAAAACAATTTGGGCAGTTGATTCAAAATGAAGGATTTGGGGAGATTGAAATACTTCTTTGGTTGGAGGTAGCTAGGAATCCACATGGAATTTTTCTATCTGAACAAAAGTATGTGCTTGACATAATTGATGAGACCGGTTTGCTAGGGGCTCGTCCACCTGAATTCCCTATGGAACAAAATCATCAGCTGGCGATTGATGATGGTGACTTCTTGGATGATCCTGGAAAATATCGACGATTGGTGGGATGTTGTTGGAAAGATGTCCTAAACACAACCGGGACGGGTCATTTACAGCCTATTTAGTTCATGTAATAACTTTATTATGATTAATAAAAGCACTTATGTTATTATATATTGTTTATCTTCATGTTATTTGTTGTACATATATATTAATGTCCCTAGTATCAAACTGTGATAGAGAAACCATGATAGTGATTATGGTTGATGAGATCTCTAATCGCTATAACAAGTTTGGTACTTAAATGTCTCTAGTCCTATATACTATCAAATGGGACATTGATAGTATAATCAGACTAGCACATATTGGATGTCTTCTATCTTATAGAAGGTAGGGATAGATATCGTCTATCAAAGTGTAGAGACACTTGGACTGTACGTGGACGTGTATTGGAGAATACGTACGTTAGACTGACCCACTTACATTAAGTGTCACACTATGTGGCGGTTGTGTAATTATCCTTTAGACCGGAGT
The DNA here is from genome assembly GCA_036785695.1 of Gentiana straminea. Lineage (NCBI taxonomy): Eukaryota > Viridiplantae > Streptophyta > Magnoliopsida > Gentianales > Gentianaceae > Gentiana > Gentiana straminea. The sequence continues at coordinate 1,755,905 of JAVUPR010000538.1, read as the reverse complement.
CTTCATGGAATCACGGTGTGGATTGTCATGCTTTGACACTATTGAGATTTCCCCTAGCCATGGGGCATAAATGTGTTATCCCGAGAGAGCATGATATCCAGATTATAGATATGATCGTTAATGTATTGACACTCGAGATACGATCGCATGGATATTATTATAGCGATAGGATTGTAAGTTACACGGTAACTGCTTCACATGAAAGGTAGTAGTCATTGCTTTTGACTCTTCCGATGATTGAGGGTCCGGTGTGTTGCTAGACACTATCCCGTGATCGTTAGGCATGAAGGGCATTTTAGTAAATTTCACTTTGTTTCTACAGCCAACATATTCGGAAGCCTATCGGGTCACACACATATGAACTTCGAGTCGGATTAAAATGCGGTTATAGTTGATAACCAAATAAGAAAAGTTTATCTCTAGACTATAAAGGTTATGTGGTAAATTAATATGGTGGCATTTATTAATTATGAATGAATAAAATACAAGATATTAATTATATACAAATTATATTAATTAAAGAATATTTCGGAAGTCAATTTATTGACTATTGGGGCGCCACCTCCTTGTGTGTAAGATACACTTGGATTGTGCACTTTAATTAATATGGTTATCATAATATTAATATAAGATATTAATTGATTTTGAAAAAATAGATTTATGGTAATAAGATAATTATATTCAATATAAGATATTGGCAAAATTAATTATAATTAAAGAGATAAATCAATATAGAACATTTTCCTTTTTTTATTGGGAAAAGGTTTTCTTCTCCTCCACACCATATGGGGCGCCACTTCTACTATAAATAAGATGTGGGTGTCAAGCTCTTTTGTACATCACAATTGCAAGAGCTCATAGTTCTTGTGTAAAATAGAGAGCATCCTATAGAGAGTTGGAGATAGGGGAAAAAGGCTGGTCTAGCAACCGGAGTTTTCCAATAGAAATCCAAGAAGGATTCCGGCAAGGAGTTCGTGTGGATTAGCGATAGAGGCCGGACACGTGGACGGCTTGCGCACTGTACTACTCTCCATTGATGGTCAAAGCGACGATCTTATAGATCATCAAGGTATAACTGTCAAACTACTTAACGTGTTTGTTGCATTAAACGAAGAACGATCTAGAAAAAGGAAATAAAATTTTAAATTCCGCTGCGTTAAACTAGTGATTTCCTAACAGTGGTATCATAGCCAGACTTCGAGCTTAAGCAAAAAGCACAATTTAATTGTGTAGTAATTAATCGATAGATGCAAGATTTAAAATCACGAGACAGTTAAAACAAAAAAAGTAAATTATTGGAGGGCTCGGCCAACTGGCGGCGACCCCCCTCCTCTGCGGCGGCGGTGGCGGCGGTGGCGGATCTAGGGCTGCCGTCGTCGGCAGTCCTCTTCCAACGGGGAGATTAAACCTTTTCGTTTTGTGATATATATATATACTATGCATAGATATCTCTTTGTTTAGTTGTGTCAAATGGCCAACCAATGGTTCAAATAGTTTAGTCCATTGGGAAACCATAGTGGCATATTAACCAAAATACTAACATTTCCAAATTTTGATTTGGAATAGGCCTAGGCCCTTTTCAAATATTTGATTTATAAAAGGACTAGACCTATGCCACTTCCAAAATTTTGATTTTGGAAAGTGGCCAGGCCTAAACCAAAATAATTTGGCATTTCCAAATATTTTATTTGGAATAGGCCTAGGCCCTTTTCAAATATTTGATTTGTAAAAGGCCTAGACCAAGGCCACTTCCAAAATTTTGATTTTGGAGTGGCCAGGCCTAAACCAAATTTTGTTTAGGAAGATGCCTTTTGATTTAGGAAACCAAAAGCATCCCTTTTGATTAAGAATCAAAAGGTAAGGAAACAAATTGGAGACTTTATAATTTTCTATTTTATTTGAATAGTTCAAATTTAATAAAATTGAAATTAAAAATCGATTTAAAATTAAATGTTAATTTTATTTTCGATTAAGTCATATAATTAATTAAAAGTTATTTAATATTTGTTGTGATAAAATAAGACGCATAAGTAGTTAAAATTAGAATTTAATCTTTTTTCATAAGATAAAATTGTATGGATTAGATGTGTAGATATAATGTGATTATATGGACCCCGATTGATCATGGACTCGATCAATAGGATAGATGGGAATGTTTTCTTTATGTTGGTTTTTTAAAAATTGTCCTAGGTCGTTATGAAGAACGTGACCTAGTTTACTTTTTGCATTTATCCCATTCCCGTTAGCTCCCCCCCTCCCGTATGCGGCGGGTGTAATTATTTATTAGATAGATTATTATGTAACAAGAATGGAGCAAGAAGATGAAGACCAAAGAGAGATAAAGAACCTATTGGCGTACATCAATAAAGATCCTACTGGCGGTTGCAGACACCCTTAGTTTGTGACCCGCGGTTTCGTCAGTTTGTATTTGAAACCGCACCTAGGAAAAGTCCTTGATCATACCGGTTATTTTGTGCGCAGAATGTTGTGTATGTTTTACTTTATATGATATCGTAGTAATATGCACATAGTTGATGAGACCATAAATTAAACAAAGTTAATTAGGTGAATTAATTTATTATTATTCCCATGCCAAAAATCGAGCCAAAATTGTCTCCCAATATTATAACGATGGTGAAGAGCCTGTGTTCGGATCCAACTGATCGACCACCATCGGGAGTTGACCTACCTCGGGTATATCATCGTTATTGAGATATGATCGAATGAGATCTCGTGAATATTGGGTTACGACTTGACTAAAGTCTTTCGGTGATTGGCCACTGTCACGGCCGTCTGACTTTAGAGACAAGGGGTTGACTATCACATAGAGATGTGAATTATCTAAGAGTTGACTAGTTAACCACTGAGAGTCGCATATGATGTGATTGGTAAGAGTACCTACTTTTCGAAATCGCCAAAATTGATCGACCGCCGTCGGGGATTAAGGCAATTAGATTGGATCCCAGCCACTAAAGAAAAATAATTTTCTTGAAAGCCAATTGGGAATAGTTGGCTAGTGGGAGTAAAAACCTTATAAAATTTTAAGTGCAAATTTAGGGTTTTTTTAATACATGAGGTTTTACTTATTCTATCTTTATTTATTCTTGTAGAAAAATGTCAAACAAATTGAATATTCGTTTTATCATCGACAATAAGCTTGACAAAACTAATTTTCTCGATTGGGAAAGAAACCTCAAAATCATTTTTAGGCACGAGAAGATTTGCTATGTCTTGGACGAGGCCCTACCAGAAGAGCACGCTGAGAGTTCGGCTGCAGATGCTGTCGAGAAGTATAACAAGCATTGTTCTGACAATACTGATGCTACATGTATCATGCTTGCTTCGATGACACCTAAACTGCAGAAACAGCATGAGTCTATGGACGCCTACACAATCATGGTCCACCTAAAGGAACTCTATGCTTCCCAGTCTCGAACTGAGAGGTACGAGGTCTCGATGGCCCTGTTTAGTTGTAAGATGGCATCTGGGACTGCTGTGGGGTCACACGTGCTTAAGATGATCGGGTACATAGAGAGGCTTGGGAAGCTGGGCCACAATTTGGAACGAGAATTGAGTGTTGACTTGATTTTACAATCTCTACCTGATTCATTCTCGCAGTTCGTGATGAATTATCACATGAACAAGAAAGATTGCTCCCTTGCAGAGTTATTGAACATGTTGAAAACTGCTGAGGGCATTGTAGGGAAGGGAAAACAAGTGTTGCTGGTTACTTCTAGCAAGGGCAAGGCCAAAGCCCAGAAAAAGTCCAAGAAGGCGAAGGCTGCACCTAAGCCAACGCCTAAGATAGCAAAAGACAAATCCAAGGATTCTTGCTTCCATTACGGTGAGACTGGACATTGGAAGAGAAATTGCAAAGGCTTCTTGAGTACCAAGAAGAAGCATTCTGATGCTTTGACTTCAGGTATATTTATGATTGAGATCAACATTACTTCTTCTAAATCTAACCACTGGTATTAGATACTGGTTGTGGTTCTCATATTTATATGAATATGCAGGCACTAAGAAGAACTAGAGAGCTAAGGAGAGGAGAGGTGGACCTATGCGTTGGAAATAGAGCAAGTGTTGCTGCACTAGCCGTAGGAGTTTATTTTCTTTCATTGCCTAGTGGGCTAGTAATTGAACTTAATAACTGTTATTTTGTTTCTGCTCTTACGAAGAGCATTATTTCAATTTCTGCATTAGATGTTGATGGATTTTCATTTACATTTCAAAATAAATGTTGTTCTTTTTCACATGATGGAATTTTTTATGGTACTAGCATACTTAGCAACTTTACATATTAGATATGAAAGCTGACGTACTTAATATAAATAAAAAGAAAGCCAAGACAAATGACTTGAATGAATTCTACTTGTGGCATTGCAGACTTGGCCATATAAATAAGAATCGCATTTCCAAGCTCCATAAAGATGGAATGTTGGATCAATTCGATTATGAATCGTTTGATACATGCGAAGCTTGTTTACTTGTCAAGATGACAAAGTCACCTTTTAGTGGAAAAGTGATAAGATCCAATGAATTGCACATACTGATGTATGTGGCCCAATGTCAATTCAAGCCAAAGGAGGATACTCTTATTTTATCACTTTCACTAATGACCATTCCCGTTATGGTTATATATACTTAATGAAGTATAAGTCTGAAGCCTTCGAAAAGTTTAAGGAATTCAGAAGTGAAGTGGAGAAACAACTAGGTAAAGAAATCAAAACACTTCGATCCGATCGATGTGGAGAATACCTAGATGGAGAGTTTCAAAACTATTTGAAGGAAAATGGGATTCTACCTGAATGGACCCCTCCAGGGACACCACAAATGAATGGCGTATCTGAGATGAGGAACCGTACTTTGCTAGACCTGGTACGATCCATGATAAGCTACGTAGTTCTCCCAAAATCATTTTGGGGGTATGCTCTAGAAACCGCATCCTATACACTGAACCGAGTTCCATAAAAGACGGTTGAGTCCACTCCCAACGAAGTGTTCAAAGGGTAGAAACCAACAGTAGGTTACATGAAACCATGAGGATGTCCAGTTTATGTGAAATGGACCACGCCTGATAAACTGGAACCTAGATCTGACAAATGTCTATTTGTGGGATATCCTAGGGAAACCAAAGGGTGCCAATTTTACCACCCTGAGCAACAAAAGGTGTTTGTTACTAGGACTGGCCACAATCTGAAGAAAGAGTTTATTCTGGATAGGGTCAGTGGGAGTAAGATTGATCATGAAGAAATTCGAGAACCACTTACGGATAATAGTCCGTTGATGGAAGTAAAGGGAACACCACGTACAGATGTGGTGCCACCCTCTATAGTAGACACACTAGCACCTCGAAGATCCACCAGGGAACGCCGCGAACCAGAAAGGTACACTGGCGTTTATCTCATGGAAGATGAGGACCCTACAACTTATGAGGAATTGCTATTAAGGCATGACAAAGAGAAATAGCTAGAAGCCATGAATTCTAAAATGGAATCCATGAAAGACAACCAATTTTGGAGCTTATTTTATCCACCTGAAGGAATAGTTCATATAGGGTGAAAATGGGTCTTTAAGAGAAATACCGACATGGACGGTAACGTGACTACCTACAAGGCTAGGTTAGTGGCGAAAGGTTATAAGCAAAGACAAGGAGTTGACTGTGACGAAACATTTTCACCTGTTGCCATGTTAAAATCCATTAGAATTTGGCTCGCTATTGCAGCATACAATGATTACGAAATCTGGCAGATGGATGTGAAAACAGCATTCCTTAACGGGAACCTGTCTGAGGAGGTGTATATGACACAGCCTGAGGGTTTCACAACCAATGACGCCAGGATGGTGTGTAAACTGCAAAGATCCATTTATGGATTAAAGCAGGCTTCTCGGAGTTGGAACCTTTGCTTTGATAAGATAATCAAACAGTTTGATTTCATCAAGAACGAAGATGAGCCCTATGTTTACAAGAAGGTTAGTGAGAGTGCCATTGTGTTCTTAGTGCTTTATGTAGATGACATATTGCTCATAGGGAATGATGTGCCTATGTTACAATGAGTCAAAGCTTGGTTATCCAAGAACTTCTAATTGAAGGACTTAGGAGAGCCAGCCTATATTCTAGGAATAAAGATCTATAGAGATAGATCTAAGAGGTTGCTTGGTCTGTCGCAATCCACCTATATAGACAAGATGCTGAAGAGATTCAGCATGGAGTAATCCAAGAGAGGATTGCTACCCATGTCATATGGGGTCTACCTGTCGAAGGGAATGAGTCCTAAGACATAGGAGGAAAGGGCACAAATGAGTAAGATCCCTTATGCTTCGGCAATCGGGTCTATCATGTATGCCATGTTGTGCACAAGCCAGATGTCTCATACCCTCTTAGTATGACTAGTAGGTACTAGTCCAATCCAGTGATGGTCACTGGATTGCTGTCAAGAATATCCTCAAGTACATGAGACGTACTAGGGATATGTTCCTGGTTTTCGGGAACAATGATTTAGTTTTAGGAGGTTACACAGATGCCAGTTTCCAAACTGACAAGGATGACTTTAAGTCATAATCTGGATTTGTTTTCATGCTTAACGGCGGTGCAGTGAGCAGGAAGAGTTCCAAGTATAAGACTACTACAAACTCTACAACCTAAGCCGAATACATAGAAGCCTCGGAGGCGGCAAAGGAAGCAGTTTGAATGAAGAAGTTCATTACTGAACTTCGTGTGGTTCCCTCCATTGAAGGTCTAGTTCCTTTGTACTATGATAATAATAGAGCGATAACTCAGTCAAAGGAAACAAGGTCTCATCCGAAGTCCAAACATGTGTTACGGCGCTATCACTTCATTAGAGAGATAGTATATAGAGGATATGAAAAGATAGAGAATGTCCACATGGATGATAACATAGACGATCCGTTGACCAAGGCATTGTCTTAAGCAAAGCATGAGAAACATGTTCACTTGCACGGGCTTAGGCATATGGGTGATTGGCTTTAGGCCAAGTGGGAGATTGTTGCAAAGATGTCCTAAACCCAATCAGGTTGGACCTGATCCAACCGAGTCGGGTCATTTACAGTCTATTTAGTTCATGTAATAACTTTATTATGATTAATAAAAGCACTTATGTTATTATATATTGTTTATCTTCATGTTATTTGTTGTACATATATATTAACGTCCCTAGAATCAAACTGTGATAGAGAAACCATGATAGTGATTATGGTTGATGAGATCTCTAATCACTATAACAAGTTTGGTACTTAAATGTCTCTAGTCCTATGTACTGTCAAATGGGACATTGATAGTATAATCAGACTAGCACGTATTGGATGTCTTCTATCTTATAGAAGGTAGGGATAGATCTCGTCTATCAAAGTGTAGAGACACTTGGACTGTACGTGGACATGTATTAGAGAATGCGTATGTTTGACTGACCCACTTACATTAAGTGTCACACTATGTGGCGGTTGTGTAATTGTTGGTCCCTTGAAAAGGCTTTGATTAAGTTTAGAGGGGAGGGGGGATGAATAAACTTAACACTTAAAACTTTTGAAGTTAAAAAAACTCAAAGAACTTTTTTCAAAGAATCTTGCGATACTCGATAGTCTGTCGACACTCGGTAGTCCGCGACTATTGACATTTACTGAATTTGTTGCAACGGAATATATTTAAATTAAGCCTTAATACTTGTTGTTAAAACATGATACCAAGTATTAGATACTCAGTAGTGTATGTGTGTGAATCAGTTGATAGTTCAGTAGATTGATGTGCTAGATGTACTATATGCAGAATATAAATGCAGAGAGTAAGTAGGCACTTTTTATAGTGGTTCCAGGTGGTGTAATCATGTACTCCACTCTTCTCCTGTGATGTTGGAGGAAATTCATTAAAGATCTTTGATGTAGCTGTTACAAAAATCCCTAAGTTGCTTGTCCTTCACCAATAACTTTGGCTTCACAAACTGAACACTTGGAACAGGTAAGATTGCTGCTCCAAAGTCTTCCACAGGTCCTTGAAGGGTAGGATTGCCTCTTCACCAGCTCCACCACAAACAACAGTCCTTGACACCTCAAAAGATGCTTCACTGTCTCAGCAGGTTTCTTGTAAAGAAAGATTGAATCAAATAAGTGATTCAGCTTTCAGCAGCTTGATCAGGATGATATGATCAGCAGCTTCAGGTCTTCAAGTGTGTAAACTTGATATAGCTTGAAAGCAAATTACACTTGAAGTATTGTACTAGATCAGTAGCTTAAAGCTCAGTAAGGTCAGCAGGGTGACTTTCTAAATAAGAATTTGAAGCTCAAGATTATCTGTTTTTTCCCTCAAAAATCATCACTTGTATCTGAATAAGGAGTCCTCTATTTATAGGCAGGAATCCTTGTGACTTATGTTTGAAATTCAAACATAGCCGTTTCAGATTTGTCCCATCTTAACTTGCTTTTTCTGACTGTTCCTAGGACTGACACTGTCAGATTCCTTTTTGATAGTATACAGTCTGTCCACCCTTTGACTTGTATCCACGGATAAAGGTCTGAATCATCCCAACGTCCCTTTACTCTTAACCATTGATTTGTTTGATAAAATCAAAGGTTGTTAGCTGTCCCTTTCTTTGTAGTCTTCCAATGTAACCTTTGAATAATTCGAAGTATATGGAACAACAGGTTCCTGTGATCATAAGTCTGCTGAAGTACATATCAGTATGCCGATCCATATTTTGCTGTGTTTATGAAACAATGCAGCTGACTTCTTTTATCTAACTTTTTATTGTGAAGATAGACTACACTATTTGGATCATAACCAAGTTTCAATCACCATTTAACTTATTGAACTTAGTCCTTGTACACAAGGTATATGTAATCAATTTAGGTCATCACAGACTTCTCTACATTCTGATTCCATATCCTTGACTTTAATTACTGAGTTTGATCCCTTAGCCTTCAATAACTGAGTTGGAGCCCTCAGCCTTCAGTCTTTAGCAGGTTCCTAACTAGTCTACTGACCTAGGTACCCTACTGATAGACAAGTCTGCTGATATAAGTCAGCTGACCATTTACAGTGCTTGTTTGATCAAACCTACACAAAGATCAAACTCTAATAAACCTATACATTTGATCTAGACATCTTTTTTCCTTTGCTCTATAACAGCTAGTCTGGAACTCATCACTAAAACTCAAAAATAAGTCTAACAATTTCCCCTTTTTTGGTGATGATGCCAATACCCTCCTTACAGCAAAGCAAAAAGATTAAAAACAAAAACAAAACAAACTAAGCATTTCTCATTATAATCAGTTGTTCAAAATTATTACAGTCTAGAATCAGCAAAAATAAAGCATATGAAGTATGTTGATCTAGTGTCTTCTTTCTCTTTCTTCTCTTGCCTTCTCTACTTGCTCTTCATAAGCTCTTATTTCTCTAATCATTGCTCAAAATACTTTGCATAATTTTGAGTCAAGAAGATATTTGTATAACATGATCGGTTTGCCATCTTCTTCTCATTCAAGTGCAACAATCCGAAAAAGGTTTGAATGTTGTATCTTGGGAGATGATTGTTATTACCGTGTGCACATAATCGGGACAAAAACGTCTTAAGGATAGAGTGTTGCACTCGCCTCAGTCAACAAGTCTTCTGTCCTATTTTTTGTTTCGTTTTTACTTGAAATTCTTGTTAAACAGCATGCTACATTGATAACTTCCCCAAAAATTTTAAGACATTTTTTGATATTTTTTTTCCATTTGTTTTTGTGAACATGTTTCACATGCTGTTATGATGTTTTGAACAACAAAAAAGAAGAAGAGAGAAATAAGAGATATTGGTTATCGCAACTTTAATTGGAATATTTCTTCCTTGAAAATACAGATATCTGTGCGTGTTCAGATTTGTGTCAAATTTTTACTGCTACCGAGTCCTGTTTGTTATAAACAAAGACAGAAAGCTTGCAGTTTAAGAAAGAAACAAACACAGAAGCAATGCAAACGTAAAGAATGGTGGAATTGATAAACACATAAATAAGTAGAACATAGTGATTTAACGTGGTTTCCGGCATTATGCCGACTATTCCACGGATAGAAAATGAGATATTTTACTATGCACAGAATTACAAGGTTTTTACAGTGTGTGAATAACACTTTGAAACACACAAATTGCATTGATTACAACTTCAGTATTTATAGACACAAATCCCAAACCCTAACCGCCAAACATCTTTGTCGGAATTCTCATAAATACCCCAGATGTGGACCCCAGCTCCAGCTGTTATCCACCAGACGAAACTCAACTCAAAACTGACTTCCCAGACTTGTAATCAACTGCACAAATGTAGAACTCAGCTATACTCAGCAGACCAGAACTGACTGCTATCTTTAGAAGAAACACAGTTTGCATTTCATCAAACCGACTTTCACAGACCTGAGTATACTTAACTGAAATTGACCAGCATACTCATTCTTCAGTTTCTCATATTAGTTCTACTATACCAATTTATCAGTTTAGAGGTCAAGTCACCAAAACTGACAAATCTCCACCTTGACTTGAGCTCTCATTCAACGTCACCAGATTGCATAATCAAATGTAATTGTACCAGATGCATTCGTCAATGCCAGGATGTACAGTACCAAACTTCTCCTCAAAATCCACTCAAGTTGATATGCCCTCAACTGAGTATCCAGATTTCAGTTTATAAGCTTTGAATATTCAGTAAATCCAGACACATCTGAAACTTGCTCTACTGAACTGGTTTAGTGAACATATCAGCAGGATTCTCCTTGGTGCTGATCTTCTTCACTACAAACCTCTTCTCATTTCTCAGGAAATGATACCTCACATCAATATGCTTGGTTCTCTCATGATGAACCTGATACTTAGCTAGACAAATTTCACTTAAACTGTCACAATAAATCTCAGCTTGATCCTGATGTAGCCCTAAATCACTGCCTAGTCCCTTCAACCAGACACCCTCCTTGGCTGCTTTAGCAAGATCCATATACTCAGCTTCAATAGTTGATAAAGCCACGGTTGCCTGAAGGGTTTCTTTCCAGCTGACAACTAAATTCCCCAACGTGAAAACATAACCTGTCATAGATTTTTTACTGTCCACATCACCTGTATAATAAGCATCACAGTATCCTGTGATCAGTTTCTGAGTATCACCTCTATAAATGAGACCAACATCAGCTGTACCTCTAAGGTACAGGAACATTATTTTCACAGCTTTCTAGTGTTCCTTTCCAGGTTGAGCCATAAACTTGCTAACAACACTAACTGCTTGAGCCAGATCAGGCCTAGTGCACACCATGGCATACATTAGACTGCCAACTCCACTAGCATAGGGAACTCTTGACATATACTCTTTCTCCTCTACTGAATGTGAAGCATAAACTGACAAATGAACATTTGATGCCATAGGAGTATCTATTGGCTTAGCAGCTGACATGCCAAACTTTGACAAAATCTTCTGTATATAGTCCTGTTGAGATAAAAACAGTTTTTTCTGACTTCTATCTCTCCAGATCTCCATCCCCAAAATTTTCTTGGCTGCACCCAAATCCTTCATTTCAAACTCAGGACTGAGAAGGTCTTTCAGATCCTGAACATCAGACTTCTTATTTACGGCTATCAGCATGTCATCCACATGTAACACAAGATGGATGTAAGATCCATCTTCAAATTGACTGTTGTAAACACAGCAATCATAAGGACTTCTGCTATAACCCAACTGGATCATATAATTGTCAAACCTTTTATACCACTATCTAGGAGCTTGCTTCAGTCCATACAAGGACTTCTTCAACTTACACACAAGATCGTCCTTACCAGGAACTTGGAAACCCTCTGGCTGAGTCATGTATATCTCTTTGTCTGCCTCACCACGTAGAAAAGTTGTCTTCACATCTAATTGCTCAAGTTCTAAGTCCTGTTGTGCCACCATTGCTAATAACACTCTGATTTAAGTATGTCTGACCACTGGTGAGAAAATCTCATCAAAGTCCACCCCTTCTTTCTGACTGAACCCTCTTGTTACCAAACGTGCCTTATACTTAACTCCTTCTGCCTCAGTTATCCCGCCTTTCTTCTTGAAAATCCATTTGCAAGTAACAACTCTCATATCAGTTGGATGTTTAACTAGATCCCAAGACTGATTCTTTAGTAATGACTCCATTTCATCTCCCATGGCAGCAAGCCATTGAGATGCTTCAGAACATGGCACTGCCTCGTTGTAAGTAGAAGGTTCAAAACCATCCACTTCTTCTGCAACTTGAAGTGCATACCCAACCATATCATCAAACCCATACCTCCTGGGAGGTACCCCAACATTGGATTTTCAAGCTTTGGTGACAGCTATACTCTGTTGACCCACGTTCTCAGTTTGACATTTAACTGACATTTGCTCAGCTGACTGGCTTGGATTCCGCTCTTGTTCGGTAATCAGATCAGATTAAAACTGACTTGGATCAGTTGGTTGTTGCATTCCAACTGACTCCACCTGAAGCTCCACCTTACTGTCAATTTTCTGAGTTTCAGCACTGGTTTCAGTTTCAGTTATCCTCCCCACTGATGAACTGAGTATAGAATTTTAATCTAAAACTGTATCTCTGCTGAGAATAACTCTGTTTTCTGCTGATAATCAAATTATGTACCCCTTTACTCCACTACCATACCCCACAAACACTCATTTCTTGTCCTTTGGTTCCAGTTTCCTTTCGCTGACATGATAGTAAACTGTGCTTCCAAATACACTTAGAACTGAATAATCTACAGGCTTGCCTGACCACATCTCAACTGGTGTTTTGAGACTGATCCCTGTGTGAGGACTCATGTTCATTAAGTAACAAGCTGTGTGTACAGCCTCTGCCCAAAATCTCCTTGATAAACCAGCATAAGAATGCATACATCTTGCTCTCTCCAGAAGAGTTTGATTCATTCTTTCAACTACACCATTTTGCTAAGGAGTATTCCTGATTGTATGATCTCTGGCAATACCCTTATTTCTGCACAACTCATCAAACTCGGTCCAACAGAATTCCAGATCATTATCTGTACGAAGCCTGTTGATCTTCTTCCCCAACTGATTCTCAACTAAAGCCTTCCATTGCATGAAGATATTGAATGCCTCATTTTTGTGTTTCATCAGCACCACCCAAGTCATTCTTGAATATTAATCAATAAAGGACATAAAATATCTGTGACCACCCAATGACTCCACCTTTGATGGCCCCCAACAATCAGAATGAATGTAATCAAGTGATGACTTTGTGTTGTGTACCCCTTTCGAGAACTTGCTCCTATAATGCTTCCCAAACACACAATGCTCGCAAAAGTCCAGATTCTTGACCTTACATCCCCCAAGAAGATCTTTCTGAGAAAGAACCTGCATCCCTTTTTCCCCAATGTGACCCAGTCTCATGTGCCACAGTTTTGTAAGCCGTGACTGATGAATCTCAGTTGATGCCACAGCAGCAGAACCAGCAACAACTGACCCTTGTAATATATACATAGTCCCTTTCTTGATTCCTTTGAGAACCTTAACTGAGTTTTTATAGACACTCAGCACACCACTTTCCCCCTTAAAATTGAATCCACTTCTGTCCAAAGAACTGAGAGATACCAAGTTTTTGGTCATTTGTGGAACATGTCTAACTTCACTCAGCTTACATAATCTTCCATCCCCTATCCTCAACTGAACTAAGCCAATCCCAACTACCTTGCTGACCTTGCTGTTTTCCATAGATATATGACCACCATCTATCTGCTGATAACTTGAGAACCACACTCTGTGAGGAAAAATATGAAATGATGCCCCAGAGTCCAGAATCCACACATCAATTTGATGTGCTGACTCTCCTGCCACTAGAACCATGTCCTCATCTGAATTATGCTCAGCTGCCACAGCAGCTGTGCCAGAACTGTTCTCCTGCTGTTTCTTCCTCTTTGGACAATTGGACTTCCAATGTCCCTGCTCCTTACAATAATTTCAAACATCTATGGATTTAGGGCCTTTGGACCTTGTCTTCTTGGAAATTTTCTTCCTAGAATGACCATGCTCTTTTCCACTGCTGCTGACTATCAGTCCTGCAGCCTGACTGTCTGCTCCAACTGCCTTATATATCAGCTCCCTGGCATGTAAAGCTGACCTTACATGCTCTAAAGCAAATGTATCCTTCCCAACTATGAAGGACTGCACAAAGTTCTCATAGGAAGTAATGAAACCAGCAACATCAAAGCAGCATCTTCATCCTCAATCTTAACATCAATATTCCTGAGATCAACTAATATTGTGTTCAGCTGATCAAGATGATCTCTTAGCTGAGCCCCCTCATGCATCCTCAGGCTGAACATCCTCTGCTTTAGCAGCAACTTGTTGGTCAATGACTTAGTCATATGCAGGCTTTCAAGCTTCAACCATAACTTGCCAGTAGTGTCTTCCCAGCAACTTCTGTGATAACATCATCAGACAAGCACATGATGGTTGAATGTGCTTTCTCCTCCAGACTGGCATAATCTGCAGAACTGGCATCCCCTCTTCCAGATAAAGGAGTCCACAATCCTTATTGCTTTAGCAAGGCCCGCATCTTGATTTTCCACAGACTGAAACTGTTCCTCCCTGTAAATTTATCAATCTTCACGTTCATTGCTGACATTCTTCTAATTAAAGAACAAACCTTTGATCATAAAATCCTAGCACCGGTCACCGGTCTTGGTGAAGATCAACACTGTTCACCTGCAACTCCTAAATCTTGAACCTGACGCTTTGATACCAGTTTGTTATAAACACTGACAAAAAGCTTACAGTTTAAGAAAGAAACAAAAACAGAAGCAATGCAAACGTAAAGAATGGTGGAATTGATAAACACAGAAATAAGACGAGCACAGTGATTTAATGTGGTTTCCAGCATTGTGCCGACTATTCCACGGACAGAAAAAGAGATATTTTATTATCCACAGAATTACAAGGTTTTCAAAGTGTGTGAATAACACTTTGAAAGACACACATTGCATTGATTACAACTTCGGTATTTATAGACACAAATCCCAAATCCTAACCGCCAAAGATCTTTGTCGGAATTCTCATAAATACCCCAGATGTGGACCCCAGCTCCAGCTGTTATCCACCAGACGAAACTCAGCTCAAAACTGACTTTCTAGACTTGTAATCAACTGCCTAAATGTAGAACTCAGCTATACTCAACAAAACTCAGCAGACCAGAACTGACTGCTATCTTCAGAAGAAACTAAGTTTGCACATCATCAAACTGACTTTCATAGAACTGAATACACTTAACTGAATTTGACTGATCGGCCTTTTCTAAGTGTGCGATCTTACTGGCAGTGTACCGGGTCAATTGTAGCCTAGAATTGGTGAGCCAAGGTCGTATCCCATAGGGAATCTGGTCGAGTACCAAAGTCGGTCTCGTTCCTAGTTTAGGTCAACACAATAATAGAACGTGGTGATTTGTCAGATCACCGGTTCGACAAACTAAATATACTCAAAAGAAAGATTTAAAACTATATAAAAGAGATAGCCGAGCTATGATCCAATCTAATACTCACAAACCCTATCTAAGTCCCGAGATATTCTTGATTCACCAAAATGTTCTCGATGTCAAGTAGGGTGTCATTTCCTGGCTCTGAGAATAGACGTTATTTCAATAATCTACCCTCCTATGTCAAGTTCAGCAGTCCGCTGACCGGATTTAACTGACCTCACACGGTCTATGATCAATGAAACGCTCGACAAGTCGATGCAAAACCTCACACATGAAACCAAATCTGAACAACTCAGTCGGTTTTACAGGGTGATCCTAGAACCCTGGTTCTCGTATCCTCTCACAAAATACATCTGTAAAGACGATACGTGTGATACGATTATCGAGTGATCAATTCAACAAACGTGATAAGAATAAGTTCTAGAACTATGGTAACATCGAGAATCAATAGTCGAACATCAAAAACACCACATGAACAAGCTAGGATTCGATTTCATAGACTATCACATAACTCGACTATAAGGCAATTGGCTACTCATTATATCAACAAAAACAACAAGAAATCAACAAAAAAGATTAAAAGCAAAATATATATATATATATATAGCTATAGAAAATCGAATCTCCAAGCGAAATCCCATCAATAACGCGTCAAGATATCACCGAGATCCTCCGGATTACAAAAATCAACAACTAAACTAAGCTAATCTACCTACAAATCTAATCTAAGCTATGAAAAGTGATGAAAAACTGAAGAAAGCTAGGCGCACGCCTAGGAAATATCTAAAAAGATCTCAGCCCGAAACCGACATGGTAGGCGTGCGCCTACGGTTTGTTAGTGCACGCCTAGCACACTGAAATGAGGAACTTAAACTTTTGGCCAAAATTCACCCGTAGGCGTGCGCCTAGCTGACACACCCTCGGTAAAGCGGCCATAACTTTGTGTGTAGACCTCCAAATCGAGTGATTCAAGTTGCGTTGGAAAGATGATTCAATTGTCTAGAACTTTCACGAAGATGTCCAGCCCATAAAATGCCTCTAATGTGGGACAAAATTCAGATCAATGGAAGGTATGGTTGTAGTACCAACGCGTTTTGATCCGTTTGAACGTTTTATCTTCGGGCACACGTTCTAATCATCGTATCTCGCATTCCGGACATCTCGAACACCTAATTCCTGTACAAAATCACAAAAAATACCACACGTAATCCCTACAGGACACTAGGGTGACCGAGAGTATAGTAAATACACCGAAAAAAACCGATTATCCCGGACTTTACGTCCTAGGTCCCGAAATGATAACCAAGGTGTAAATACATCAAAATACAACCAAATGTCTCAGAAAACATGTAAAACGAGGTATAAACGGGGTATAGTTACATAGTAAATGATAGCCAATTTGACTCTCATCAACTACCCCTACTTAGCGTTTGCTCGCCCTCGAGCAAAGATAAGCGATGCTAAAATAATGATGGAGTCAACATTGAAATCATACATCTAGTCTAAAAGAATTGAAATGGTAAAACATAAGTAATTGACACCAATGCATATAATTTAAGTTCTGCCTTGTATTGAGAAAAGAATGTGTGTGTGTGTGTGTGTGTGTGTAAAGCTTCTTCAACATTCGTCAACTACGACCGGTTTAGATTATAGACGTATAATTTACCAAGGTTACACCATAGACTTATACTTCGTAAACATCTTCACTAATCTAGGTCAATCAAATTCTAGTACGGTCGAGCAGGACTTGAAGGGTTATATCGTTAGGCTAGGGTCGGGGTGAACGAAAGGATATATACGATAAAAGAAGAAATTGCAAGAGAGCTTTAACCAAAAATATTAAAACGTACTCGGTTCTATCTTCGTCTTCAATCTGCCGACTATAAAAAAAATCTGAAATCCAAACCCTAACTTCAACTTCACATTCCTTCAAAATACAACACTTTAGTCCATTTTTGGACTTATAACAAACTATAAAATCATACACTCTATTTGTTTTCCTTTTTTTCTTCTCTTTTTTTTAAAGGATCAAAGTATGAAAATAGATACCATACATCAAAAATTTAATCAATAGCCACAACCGGTACATTGTAACATTCCTCTTTCCAAACAACTCATAACTCATGACACTGTATCATAATCCATGTCTCAATGATACCTCGCAACATCATATAAGAAATGTGCGGAACTAAAAGCTCAAATGCAAGGTGATCAAGGGTACGTAGACCGAAACAAAGCTCAGGGTATTGGTAATTACGGGTTAGTAACATGAAAGGCTAGTTCGGGTGGCGGTCTGGCCACCCTACAAAAGGCTGAGACAGGTAACTGTGGATATACATATAAGGATGGATTTTGGCTCTGATCGGGTCAAAATAAATGCCAAAACCGTCATCCAGTACCTAACCACAACGACCTTACTATTTCACCTCGAAGTTACTAATATAAGTTCTAGGTAACCGGGTCATTAATAACTACCATAATTGTTCACTAGTCAAGGTGATTCGTGAAGTCGAAGCTAACATGATAACAATTCCATGATCAATACAAGATCCTAACTAAAATGAAATGCATTCATACAATCACTATATGTTTAATCAAAACAATACTACAGACTCAATGTATCAAAACCAATGCCAAAGGCATCAAAATTTCTAAAAACCGACTCATTTACATCAAAGTAATAACAATCACTAAGTATAACTCGTTCAACATGAAAATGAAACATTGAAGCTAAACCGACTACCCCCTACTTTAAAACAAAACATGTATGATAAGAGTAGAAAACTTAGCTTAAAACCGGAAAAAAATGTGAGTATGATCACGTGGCATCCATGAAAGTCCTCCCAGGGTACCTGTGCTAATATCGACAACAACACAACATCCAAGAATACACAGGTATGGAGTTATCGAAATGAAACTAGACGGATCACCACAACTTATCAAAAACCAAAACACCACACTAGCCCCCCAAAACACACTTCTTCGGGTTATACAACAACAAAACTTACCCGAAGTAACATACTACAAACTAAGGAAATACAGTGAAACACGTGGGGAAAGGAAAAGCAATAAAAACACATTCTGAGTTTATAGTCCTCAGCTCGACTTTCTACCCCGAACTATGTCAAGGATAGTTATACCAAAGGAGAGCAAACCGTTGCTTCTCCCTACAAAAATCGTAGGAATTGAGCACCCCCTAAAAATGGAATATAAAAAACATAGGGCTCAATCCCCACCACCACGATTTGTTCGATGAGTCCATTGCACAGAACAACGAACTCACTTTCCCCCATATGGATTCACTAACTGCAAATCAGGGAAACAACACGAACACAATCATGGTATTTTGTCACTACCACTAACGAAGTATATGGTGTGATCACAACAACAACAAATAAAACAAACTATACCAAAAAAAAAACCAATAAGAAAATGACCGAATCCTAAGAACTTAACTAACTTACAAGATATCAACCCGATTCCCCGGCAACAGCGCCATAAAGTCTTGATCGGCCTTTTCTAAGTGTCCAATAATACCGGCAGTGTACCGGGTCAATTATAGCCTAGAATTGATGAGTCAAGGTCGTATCCCACAGGGAATCTGGTCGAGTACCAAAGTCGGTCTCGTTCCTAGTTTCGGTCAACACAATAATTGAACGTGGTGATTTGTCAGATCACCGGTTCTAGTAACTAAATAAACACAAAAGAAAGATTTAAAACTATATAAAAGGGATAGCCGAGCTATGATCCAATCTAATACTCACAAACCCTAGCTAAGTCCCGAGGTATTCTTGATTCACCTAAACGTTCTCGATGTCAAGTAGGGTGTCTTTTCCAGGCTCTGAGAATAGATATTATTTCAATAATCTACCCTCCTATGTCAGTTTCAACAGTCCGCTGACCGAATTTAACTGACCTCACACGGTCCACGATCAATGAAACTCTCGACAAGTCGATACAAAACCTCACACATGAAACCGAATCTGAACAACTCAATCAGTTTTACAGGGTGATCCTAGAACCCCGGTTCCCGTATCCTCTCACAAAATACATCTATAAAGACGATACGTGTGATACGATTATCGAGTGATCAATTCAACAAACATGATAAGAATAAATTCTAGAACTACGCTAACATCGAAAATCAACAGTCAAACATCAAGAACACCACATGAACAGGCTAGGATTTGA
The DNA here is from genome assembly GCA_036785695.1 of Gentiana straminea. Lineage (NCBI taxonomy): Eukaryota > Viridiplantae > Streptophyta > Magnoliopsida > Gentianales > Gentianaceae > Gentiana > Gentiana straminea. The sequence goes on along the minus strand of JAVUPR010000538.1, from coordinate 1,736,239 downwards.
TTCCATAGACTATCACACAACTCGACTATCGATCAATTAGCTACTCATTATATCAATAAAAACAACAAAAAATCAACAATAAAATATTAAAAGCAAGAACAACGAAAGGGAACGAAATACCGAATATATATATATAGCTTTAGAAAATCGAATCTCCGAGTGAAATCCCATCAATAACGCGTCAAGCTATCACCGAGATCCTCCGGATTACAACAATCTACAACTAAACTAAGCTAATCTACCTACAAATCTAATCTAAGCTAAGAAAAGTGATGAAAAACAGAAGAAAAACACAGGAAATTGATCTATATATGTATATACGTATATATATCTATATATCTTGTGGGGAATATTTATAGTGTTTGGGAGATCAGAACGCTAGGCGTGCGCCCAGGAAAGTGCAGGCGCACTTCTAGGAAATATCTAAAAAGATCTCAGCCCGAACCGACATGGAAGGCGTGCACCTAAGGTTTGCTAGGCGCACGCCTAGCACACTGAAATCACGGACTGAAACTTTTGGCCAAAATTTACCCGTAGGCGTGCGCCTAGCTGACATACCCTCAGTAATGCGGCCATAACTTTGTGTGTAGACTTTCAAAGCGAGTAATTCAAGTTGTGTTGAAAATCTGATTCAATTGTCTACAACTTTTATGAAGATGTCCAGCCCAGAAAATGCCTCTAAGGTGGATCAAAATGCAGATAAATAGAAGGTATGGTTGTAGTACCAACGCGTTTTGATCCGTTTGAACGTTTAAGCTTCGGGCACACGTTCCAATCCTCGTATCTTGCATTCTGGACATCTCGAACACCTAACTCCTGTACAAAATCACAACAAATGCCACACGTAATCTCTACAGGACACTAGGGTGACCAAGAGTATAGTACATACACCAAAAAAAGACCGAGAATCCTGGACTTTACGTCCTAGGTCCCGAAATGATAACAATGGTGTAAATACATCAAAATACAACCAAATGTCTAAGAAAACATATAAAACGAGGCATAAAGGGGGTATAATTACATAGTAAATGACAGCCAATTTGACTCTCATCACTGACCATCATACTCAGTCTTCAGTTTCTCAGATTAGTTCCACCAGATCATTTATCAGCTTAGAGGTCAAGTCACCAAAACTGACACTGTTCATTAGTTACATTTTGGAACAGTTGAATAAATTTATCATTAAATGCATAAATGGATACAATATGCATGGTGTCTGCTTAGGTTCATTTTGAAGGATTGTTCAAGTCACATCAAGTTTTAAGTTCTGTGTAACGTTACTTTAAGGACAGAGCATAAGCATGTACAACAGTAAAATATGACTCAAGTATTTCAAAATGTAAAGAAAAAGAAAAAAAAAACTTTTGGTCAAACTTTTGGAGTCCTTATAAGAAGTAAAGCCAGTCCGCCTAACGTTAGGGCCATCTAGGTTAATAAATTGAAGCTCGGCTTGGATGCTATCAACAATCAACTAAGTCGAGGGCTCTGTCTCCAACTTAATGAAAGATGACTGAAATTTGTTCTGTTTTTGTTTTAATCTTTTTGCTTTGCTGTTAGGTGAGGGTAATGGCATCAACACCACAAAGGGGGAAATTGTTGGACTTATTTCTATGTTCTGATGATGAGTGCCAGACTAGCTGTTATAGTGCAAAGGCAAAAAGATGACTAGATCAAATATATAGGTTTATTAGAGTTTGATCGTTGACTAGGTTTGATCAAACAAGCACTGTAATAGTCAGCTAATTTATATCAGCAGACTGGTCTTTATCAGTAGGGTAGATAGGTCAGTAGACTAGTCAGGAACCTGCTGAAGACTGAAGGTTGAGGGCTCAAACTCAGTAAATGAAGGCTAAGGGATCAAACTTAGTGATTAAAGTCAAGGATATGCAATCAGAATTTAGGCAAGTCTGTGATGACCTAAACTGATTACATATACCTTGTGTAGAAGGTCTAAGTTCCATAAGTTGGATGATGTTTGAAACTTGGTTATAATTAAAAAGGTGTAATCTAACTTCACAAGTAAAAGTTAGATAAAAGAAGTCTTCTGCATTGTATTTAAAACATAGCAGATATTTATTCAGCAGACTGATAGGAGTTTCAGCAGACTGATGAACCTGCTGATAATATACCTCGGTTAGTTCAAGATTGCATTGGAAGATTACATGGAAAATGACAGCTAACAACCTCGGACCTATCAAACAAATCAGTGGTTGAGATTAAAAGGACATTGGGATGATTCAGGATTTTATCCAATGGATATAAGTCAAGGGTGGACAGACTGCACTGTCAAAAAGGATTCTGACAGTGTCAGTCCTATGAATAGTGACAGAAAGCAAGTGAAATGGGACAAAAACCAGGAACGGTTATATTTGAATTTCAAATAGAAGTCACATGAACTCCTACCTATAAATAGAGGACTTTCAACTAAGAAAAAGATGATGATTAAAGAATTTTAAGAGAAAAATATAAGAGATAATTCTGAGCTGCAAGAATACCCTGCTGAACCTACTGAGCTTAACCTTACTGATCCAGAGAAAATCTTCAAGTGTATTATGTATTCAAGCTGCATCAAGTTTACACACTTGAAGACTGCAAGCTGCTGATTATATCATCCTAATCAAGCTACTGCAACTGAATCATTTACTTGATTCAATCTTTATTTTACAAAGAACCTGTTGAAGACAGTGAAGCATCTGTTAGGTGTGAAAGACTGTTGTTTGTGGTGAAGCTGGTGAAGAGGCAATCCTACCCTTCAAGTACTAGTGGAAGACTTTGGAGCAGCAATCCTACATGTTCCTAGTTTTCAGTTTGTGAAGCCATAGTTATTGGTGAAGGACAAGCAACTTAGGAATCTTTGTAACAGTTACATCAAAGATCTTTAGTGAATTACCTCCAACATCATAGGAGAAGAGTGGACTGGCAGGATTACACCACCTGGAACCACCATAAAATCTGCCTACTTACTTTCTGCATTTACATTCTGCATTTAGCTTATTATACACATCAACCTACTGAATCTAGCAACTGAACTCACACACATACACTACTGAGTATCTAATACTTAGTATCCTATTTAACAACAAGTAACAAGGCTTTATTTTTTATATAATTCCGCTGCACAAATTCAGTAAACTCAACCATCAGTATACTACTGTGTATCAGCAGGCTGTTGAAGTTGTTGAGTTTGTTAATTCCAAAATTTTTTAAGTGTTAAGTTTATTCACCCCCCCCCCCTCTAAACTTAACCAAAGCCTTTTCAAGGGACCAACAGGAGGTTAGATCAGCACCTCGCAAAACGTCATCCCTACAAGGGATCTAACAATAATTGAAAGAAAGAAGTCCACACTTAAAGGGGCAAGAGCCCTAAGAGTCCGGACTGAGCACCGTCCTACTTTGTCCCGACCTCGACAGGTTGGTCGAGGCCTAAGATCTACCTACTCGTGCCCGGCCTTACAGGTTGGCCTAAGTCCATCTCGGACAAAAGTCCTTGCGTGCCAACTAAAATCAGATAAATATGGGAAGAATCCTTAATCATAACTACTATGATTCTGGCATTTAAATATGCCCATAATTATCTCCTAAAATCAATGAGGTCAAATCATCATTATCTTTTTCCTTAGGGAGCACAAAATAGGAGTCCACCATAGACACACCACACACAACACTATGGCACATGCCTTAAACCACCACAAAACCCCCTGTTTCACCTCTATTTTTAGGGTTCTGCCTTAAACAGATTGTCACTTAGAAGGATATGTCCTCAGATTTATAAATTGATGATTTCCAGCATCGTCACATCTTATTTTATTAAATCAATTAAATATTTAACATTTAATCATTTAAATTATTTTAATCGAAATAAAATCAACAATTAACTCTAAAATGATTTCTATTTAAATTTTATTAGTTAGAACTAGTCTAAAATAAAATCTAAATAAAATAGGTCTCTTTTGTTTCCTTTCCTTTTGGTTACTAACAAAAAGAGATGTCTTTGGTTTCTTAAACCAAAAGACATCAACTTAGGCCTTCACCAAATATTTGGTAATGTCCTAAGTTAACATGAGATCCCCAATTGTGGACAATAGGTCTACCCCTAGTGGTACTTTCAGTTTCATGTCCCATACCAATGGTCCAAACTATTTGAACTACCAACATGACATCAACTAAACAACAAGAGATTTCAAAGCACAATAAAGAATCACAAAACAACCAAACAAAATTTTCAGGGTCCACCATGAAGCCACCAGCCGACGCCGGCCACCACAAGAGCGGCCGACACCGGCAGCGATCTCAAGGTGGGGCGCCACCGCCGATTGGCCGAGCAGCCCCACCGCCGAATCGAGGTTTTTTTGTTTTCGTTCTGCGAATCGAAATCATGCATCTATAATTATTACTACGAAAATTAACGAATGCTTATTGGTTAAGATCGAAGACCACTTTGACACCACTATTAGGGAATCAACGTGGGAAAGCAGCGGAATTTATAATTTTGAGTTCCTTTTATCAAGATCGACTTCGTTTAAGCAACAAGTATAAAATATGTAAACGAGAAAGTTACCTTGGACGATCTTAAAAATCAAAGCTTTATCATCTAGGAAGGAGTAGTGGTACACGGAGCCACCCAAGGGTTCAGCCTCTACCGCTAGTCCACTCGAACAACCTACTGGAATCCCGCCTTGGATTGCTACTAGAAAAACTCGGTTGCTAGACCGACATTATATCTCTCTCAAAACTCTCTCTTGGGAGCTCTCAATTTTTCTAGTACATTAGAACTCGTCTAATTGTGATGATACAAAAAAGCTAGACACCCACCTCTTATATAGAGGTAAATGACGCCCGTATGCATCCTATTCCCAATGGGAAAAGCTTCTCAGTGGAGTAGGGAGAAAGAAAACATTTTACTAGTAAAATAAGCAAAATATTTTTGATTGATTTATCTCATTAATATTCAATATCTTATATTAAATATTTCCAAGATATATATTGCCAAATATCTAACATTGAATATATCCTTATTATATAACCAAAAATGCATATATCAATTATACATGTGTATATATCACATTTATACACTACACACACACACACACACACACACACACACACACACACACACACATATATATATATATATATATATATATATATATATATATATATATATATATATTATATATTATCCAATATTAATACATAATAATATAATACTATGATTAATTAATATTCAAAATCCATGTGTATCATATACAAAACAAAATGCACCACATACATATTAAAATATACATTTAATTAATCAACGTGATTAATATCTTGTACTATATTTATTGACAATAAATAAATACTCTTATATTAATTTATCACTATAACACTTTATAGTCGAGATAAAAGTTTTCTTATTTGGTTATCCCTATAACCGCATTTAATCCGGCTAGAAGTTCTTATGTGTGTGATGTTGGAAAGGTGTCCTAAACCCAATCGGGTTGGACCGGATCCGACCGGGTCGGGTCATTTACAGTCTATTTTGATTCATGTAATAACTTTATTATGATCAATAAAAGCGCTTATGTTATTATATATTGTTTATCTTCATATTATTTGTTGTATATATATAGTAACGTCCCTAGTGTCAATCTGTGATAGAGATACCATGATAGTGATTATGGTTGATGAGATCTCTAATCACTATAACAAGGTTGGTACTTAAATGTCTCTAGTCTTACATATTATCAAATGGGACATTGATAGTATAATCAGACTTGCACGTAGTGGATGTCTTCTATCTTTTAGAAGATAGGGATAGATCTCGTCTATCGAAGTGTCGGGACACTTGGACTGTACGTGGACGTGTATTAGAGAATGCGTACGTTAGACTGACCCACTTACATTAAGTGTCACACTATGTGGCGGTTGTGTAATTATCCTTTTGACCGGAGTCTTCATGGCATCACGGTGTGGATTGTCATGCTTTGACACTATTGAGATTTCTTCTAACCACGGGGCGATCATGCGGTAGTGATTGGGTATGTTGAAGCATGAGGAGTATACATGATTTGTCGTCCGGGAATCGCATATCCTATGATTGGGATCGGATATCCGAAATGGCCTTCTTATAAGGAATGTCTAGCTCTCGAGAATCTTTGCAAAGTGGGAGTAAATGTGTTATTCCGAGAGATCATGATATCCAGATTATAAGATACGATCGTTAATGTATTTACACTCGAGATATGATTGTATGGATATTATTTCAGCGAAAGGATTGTACGTTACACGGTAACTGCTTCACATGAAAGGTAGTAGTCATTGCTTTTGACTATTCCGATGATTGGGGGTCACGGTGTGTTGCTAGACGCTATCCCGTGATCGTTAGGTATAAAGGGCATTTTAGTAAATTGCACTTTGTGTCTACGGCCAACATATTCGGAAGCTTATTGGGTCACACACATATGAACATCGAGTCGGATTAAAATGCGGTTATAGTCGATAACCAAATAAGGAAAGTTCATCTCAAGACTATAAAGGTTATAGTGGTAAATTAATATGGTGGTATTTATTTATTATGAGTAAATAAAATACAAGATATTAATTATATATAAATTATATTAATTAAAGAATATTCCGGAAGTCAATCTTTTGACTATTGGGGCGCCACATTTAAGTGTGTAAGATACACTTGGATTGTGCACTTTAATTAATAAGATTACCATAATATTAATATAAGATATTAATTGATTTTGAAAAATAGATTTATGGTAATAAGATAATTATATTCAATATAAGATATTGGCAAAATTAATTATAATAAAATAGATAAATCAATCTAGAAGATTTTCCTTATTTTATTGGGAAAATGTTTTCTTCTCTTACACACATATGGGGCGCCACATCTAGCTATAAATAAGAGGTGGGTGTCAAGCTTTTTTGCACATCACAATTGCAAGAGCTCATAGTTCTTGTATAAAATAGAGAGCAACCCATAGTGTGTTTGGGAGGGAGGAAAAATGCCGGTCTAGCAACCGGAGTTTTCCAATAGAAATCCAAGGAGGATTTCGGCAAAGGGTTCATGTGGATTAGCGATAGAGGCCGGACGTGTGGACGGCTTGCGCACTGAACTACTCTCCATTGACGGTCAAAGCGACGATCTTATAGATCATCTAAGGTATAACCGTCAAACTAATTAACGTGTTTATTGCATTAAACGAAGAACCATCTAGTAAAAGGAAAGCAAATTTTAAATTCCGCTGCGTTAAACTAGTGATTTCCTAACAGTGGTATCAGAACCAGACTTCGAGCTTAAGCAATAAGCATAATTTAGTTGCATAGTAATTAATCGATAGATGCAAGATTTAAATCGCGAGATGTTAAAAAATAGAGTTTTGGGGGGCTCGTCCGAATGGCGGCGGCCCCCCTTCCTCTGCGGTGGCGGCGGCGGCTTAAGGGTTGCCGTCCGTCGGCTGTCCTCCTCCAATGGGGGGACGACTATTTTCATTTTATGATATTTATTGTGCATAGATATCTCGTTTGTTTAGTTGTGTTATATGGACAACCAATGGTTCAAATAGTTTGGGCTATTAGGAAACCATATGGCAATTGGCCCTTCCAAATTTTGATTTGGAATAGGCCTAAGCGCTTTTCAAATATTTGATTTTTAAAAGGCCTAGGCTTAGGCCACTTCCAAAATTTTGATTTTGGAAAGTGGCCAGGCCTAAACCAAAACTATTTGGCCTTTCCAAATATTTGATTTGGAATAGGCCTAGTCCCTTTTCAAATATTTGATTTGTAAAAGGCCTAGGCCTAGGCCACTTCCAAATTTTTTATTTTGGAAAGTGGCCAGGCCTAAGCCAAATTTATTTTTGGAAAGGAAACAAATAGGAGACCTTATAATTTTAATTCTATTTTGAATAGTTCAAATTTAATTGAAATTAAAAATCGATTTAAAATTAAATGTTAATTTAAATTTTTGATTGAGTCATATAATTAATTAAATGTTATTTAATTATTTGATGTGATAAAATAAAGACGCATAAGTAGTTAAAATTACAATTTAATCTTTTTCATAAGATGAAATTGTATGGATTAGATGTGTAGATATAATGTGATTATATGGACCCCGATTGATCTTGACTCGACCAATAGGATAGATGGGAATGTTTTCTTTATGTTGGGTTTTGAAAAATTGTCCTAGGCCATTATGTAGAACGTGAGCTAGTTTACTTTTTGCATTTATCCCATTCCCGTTAGCTCCCCCTTGTGTGCGGTGTGTGTAACTATCTATTAGATAAATTATTATGTAACAAGAATGAGCAAGAAGTTGAAGACCAAGGAGAGATAAAGAACCCATTGGCGTACAGCAATAAAGATCCTATTGGCGGTTGTAGATACCCTTAGTTTGTGACCCGCGGTTTCGTCAGTTTGTATTCGAAACCGCACTTAGGAAAAGTCCATGATCATACCGGTTATTTTGTGCGCGGAATGTTGTGTATGTTTTACTTTATATGATATAGTAGTAATATGCACATAGTAGATGAGACCATACTTCAACCAAATTAATTAAGTGAATTAATTTAAAATTATTCACGCCAAAAATCGAGCCAAAATTGCCTCCCAATATTATATTCACGGTGAAGAGCCCTTGTTCGGATCCAACTTGTTGGTCCCTTGAAAAGGCTTTGGTTAAGTTTAAGGGGGGGGGGGTGAATAAACTTAACACTTAAAACTTTTTGGAGTTAACTGTTGAGTTAACTGCTGACTCTCAGTAGTCTGCTGACTGTTGAGTTTACTGAATTTGTGCAGCGGAATATATAAAAAATTAAGCTTTGTTACTTGTTGTTAAATTATGATACCAAGTATTAGATACTCAGTAGTGTATGTGTGTGAATTCAGTTGCTAGATTCAGAAGGTTGATGTGCTAGATAAACTAATTGCAGAATATAAATGCAGAAAGTAAGTAGGCAGTTTTTATAGTGGTTCCAAGTGGTGTAATCCTATCAGTCCACTCTTCTCCTGTGATGTTTGAGGTAATTCACTAGAGATTTTTGAGATAGCAGCTACAAAAATCCCTAAGTTGCTTGTCATTCACCAATAACTATGGCTTCACAAACTAAACACTTGGAACAGGTAGGATTGCTACTCCAAAGTCTTCCACTGGTCCTTGAAGGGTAGGATTGCCTCTTCACCAGCTCCAACACAAACAACAGTCCTTGACACCCAAAGATGCTTCACTGTCTTCCGTAGGTTTCTTATAAAAGAAAGATTGAATCAAGTACGTGATTCAGCTTCAGCAGCTTTATCAGAATGATATGATCAGCAGCTTGATGACTTCAAGTGTGTAAACTTGATGTAGCTTGATAGCAGATTACACTTGAAGAATTTTTCTGGATCAGTAGCTTTATGCTCAGTAAGGTCAGCAGGGTGTTTTCCTTGATAATAATCTGAAGCTCAAGATTTCTTGTTATTTTTCTCTTAATGTTCATTACTTGAATCTGAAACAGGAGTCCTCTAATTTATAGGTAGGAATCCTTGTGACTTATGTTTGAAATTCAAATATAGCCATTTCAGATTTGTCCCATTTGACTTGCTTTTTGTCAATGTTCATAGTACTGACACTGTCAGAATGCTTTTTGAAAGTTTACAGTATGACCCTTTGACTTGTATCCATTGGATAAAGGTCTGAATCTTTCCAACGTCCATTTAATCTTAACCATTGATTTGTTTGATAAAACCAGAGGTTGTTAGCTGTCCCTTTCTTTGTAATCTTCCGATGTAACCTTTGAATAATCCGAGATATACATCAGCAGGTTCCTGTGAATGTAAGTCTGCTGAAATTTATATTAGTTAGCTGTTCCAATGTTGCTATGTTTATAAAAACACTTCAGCTGACTTTTCTTATATCTAACTTTTTATAGTGAAGTTAGATTACACCATTTTGATCATAACTAAGTTTCAATCACCACTTAACTTATGGAACTTAGACCTTGTACACAAGGTATATGTAATCAGGTTAGGTCATCATAGACTTCCCTAAATTCTGATTCCATATCCTTGACTTTAAATACTAAGTTTGATCCCTTAGTCTTCAATAACTGAGTTTGATCCCTCAGCCTTCAGTCTTCAGCAGGTTCCTATACTAGTCTACTGACTCAGCTACCCTACTGATATAGACAAGTCTGTTGATGTAAGTCAGCTGGCCATTTACAGTGCTTGTTTGATCAAACCTATAAAAAGATCAAACTTTAACAAACTTATACATTTGATCTAGACATCTTTTTGCCTTTGCTCTATAACAGCTAGTCTGACACTCATCACTAAAACTAAAAATAAGTCCAACAATTTCCCCCTTTTGGTGGGGATGCCAATACCCTCCTTACAGCAAAGTAAAAAGATTAAAAACAAAAGCAGAACAAACTTAGTCAATTCTCATTATAATCAGTTGTTCAAAAATATTACAAGCTAGATTCAGCAAAAAGTAAAGCAGATGTGAGTATGCTGATCTAGTGTCTTATTTCTCTTTCTTCCCTTGCTTTCTCCACTTGCTCTTGATAAGCCCTTATTTCTCTAATCATTTCTCTCATCCATTCATTTTCAATAAGAGAGAAATCAATGTGAGGATTCACTTCGTTCCACCATTTCCATGCTTCAGGTAGAGTAAGATTGATCTGATGTACTCTGAAGCCTAAACGCATGTATACTTCCTTGAATTCATTCAGTGAATCATTTGCTGATGTGGTAGGTAAACTACTTCCACCTATACCACCTCTTCCACCTCTACCACCTCTGTGTGTATCTCTCATGGCTTTAACCCTTGCTTCCCAAAACTTAAATCCCAGAAAGGAATTTAGTCCCTCATGGAAACCCTTGTCATGGTAAGGTTTTCTCTTGCTGTTGTAGACTTTCTTATATTCTTTGAGAAGATCATCAATGAGTGGAAGTCTGCCAGGTGCAGGTTCTCTAAATGCATTGGTGTCATCTTCCCATATCTTTTTTGCAAAGATCCTAGCAGCCTCTTTTGCTACAGCTGTCTGGCTCTCTTCCCCCTTATTGACATCATCAACAAACGGGACAGCAGGCCATGAACACTCTCCTAGGTGATTACCAGATTACTCAGTTGTCCCTCCATGATTTCAGTTATAGTATCAATTGCGGTAATCTGCTCTTGCATAGTTTGCTCCAGTAGATTGATCCTCTCAGTAGACTTAGGATCCAATTCAGTAGGGTTAAGTGTTCCAGCAGGCTCAGTCACAGCAGGCTTGGGTGCCTCAGCAAGGTTTATCAAGTTTCTGGTGAATGGCTTCAATTTGATCTTTCAGAAACTTCTCCTTCATTGTATTTCCTTGTATGATCCCCTTTACATCCAGAGCAAGGTCAGCAAGAGCATATTGAGTGGAGGTAATATTGGAAGCAACTGTTTCTGTAGTCCTCCCTCTATTTTCCACTAGATTCATTAAATCTTCAAACCTCTGCTCTTGCCTATCAAGTTGAGTCCTTAAATTTGCAATGACATTTTTGACAGTCCTCAACTAATCCAACACATGTGTTGGTACTCCACCAGCCATTCCTCCAGCAGATTCATCCGTAGGCTCATCTACTCTGTACTGTGCCCTCTGTCTGCTGATAACCATAGCCCAGCTCATATCTCTCCCAGCAGGGTTAGGTACATGATATTCCTCCAAGATAGGATCTAGGACAGGTTCTTCAAAGAGTGGTACAAATGCCTGTTGTGGTTCATCAGCAATGTATTCTTCCTCAGGCACTTGAAACTCCTCATCACTGTAGTCATAGTCCAGCATCTGCTCATCCTCGTCAGCAACAACAGTCTGCTGACCATCTTTCCTTACAGTGGTCTTGTCTCTAGTAGGCTCCACTACAACAGCCTGTTCAACAACAACAACAAGGGTTTCCTCCAAACCCATTTTTGGTTCCAACCTGTGTCCAGGTGCTGTTTGAACCTCAGCAACCTGTACCTCATGTTCCAACCTTTGTTCAGGTGTTGTTTGAACCTCAGCAACCTGAACCACCAGTTCGACCTTTGTTCAGGTGATGTCTGATCCTCAGCAGCCTGAACCTCCTCATCAATCAATGGTGATCCTTCAAATCCCATCACCATATCCAATCTCTGTGCTACCACTGCTTGCTCCTCAGTGATTAGCACTCTCTGTACAAGAATTGCAGGGAATTCAGCCATATTGTCTCTTTGAAATTCCCTAATATCAGCAATCCTTCATAGAAAATTGGCAGTTTTAGATAGAGTGTCCTGAGTATCAATCCAGTCTTGATATTGAACTAAATCCTCAGAACTGACATCAGGTTCACTAAGATCAGTAGCCCTTTCATCATCCAAATCTACATTCTGCGATCCTCAGTATGCTCAGCAGGTTCTACAACAAAGAATGTATCTGAGACACCAACCAGTCTGTTGCCTCCAAGATTTATCCCATCATTTATTAACGCCTCCAGACCATCTATGGTTAAATCTTCCAAATATTCATCCATTTGTCCAGTTTGCTGGCCTTCAGCAGACTTGCAACCTTCAGTGGACTGTTCTACCCTTGGTTCATTTATCAACGCAATTCCACTGACTTCTCCAGGACCAGAGGGATGGTCATCACCAAAATCAGATGAAGAGGAGTCCTCACTGTCTGATTCATCTCTGGGATCTCTGAATTTGATACCCTCTTCCTGTTGGTCCCAGAGAAGGGTAAAACACTAGTCAGAGGGGGGGTTGAATGACTATAGTGGAGTTTCAAAAAAATTTCTTGTATTTAAAAGCTTTTGGGCAGCGGATAAGTCCTTTCTTGCTATGTTGTTTCAAGGTAGTTTAGACAATCACAGATATAGACTATAATGTAGGCAATTTAAATGAATATAGTAAAGTAAATTGCAGAAAAGTAAATTGACACAAGTCTTATAGTGGTTCAGGGTGGTGTAATCCCTTAATCCACTCTTCTTCTGTGATGATAGGAGGAATTTACTATTGTTTTCACAGATACAATAGTATGAATGTCCTTGACTTCCTAAGCTTCACAATCTCCTAGACTATCACTCCTTGACTGTTGCAGCTTCAGTGATTCAGTCTCTTTCACTGCTCCTTGAGATCAAATCCTTCAGCAGCTATCACAAACACAACTCCTTCTCAGATGACTTCTGATTCAGTTGCTTCAGCTAATTATGAATGAGATTCACAAACTTGATTGATCAATCTCAGTGCTGAATATGAAATTGTAGTTCTGAAGTCTGAGTTGATCTCTAGATAAATCCTTGTAAGTTCGGAGAGAAGGCTTTTTCAAATTGACAGAGTTTCTGCTTGGTTTTCCTTTTCTTGATCGTTATTTTTACCTGCCTGTCAATGCCTTCTATTTATAGCCTTGAATATCCTTGGTTTGGAGTTCCGTCCATTGGCTATATTAATGAGGAGAATAATCCTTGATTTTATTCTTGATTCCCCCTTAATTATATTCACCTTGGTTTTAGTGATCGGATTTTTCTTCAAACGTATAGCAGAAAATCCGTCCTTGATTGATCCTCCATTGATTTTGCATTTAATGCATGATCCTCTGAATCTTCATCATATTTCGATTCTGTTTTGATAAGGTTTACTTTGCTGTTCTCTGAACGGTCGAGTGATTCATCTGACTTTTCCATTTAGATCATCCTTCACTGTTTTGTCTTCACTCAGCCGAAAGTCAGTTTACTTTGCCGATTCACTGTTTTCTTCATTACTTAAGTTAAAGGAGAATCTTTGTACTCCACTGATCCTTGATTGGGGTGAGATCAGTGTACACCATATTCAAACATTATTCTTCATCACTTGAAACATAACTTAGACTTATCCAAGGTCATCACAGACTTCCTTGGTTATAAGTCAAACCATTAAGTCTTCACTGCTTCTCTGTATGTACTTGGCTGGCTTCACTCTGCCGAATGTCTGTTTCACTTAGCCGTCCTACCAACTAGTACAATACTTGTCTAACTTAACTTATACAAAATGTCAGACCCTAAGTAGGGACTTATACAGAGAATTCTAACTTATTTCAGGCTTGCTATAACAGCTAGTATGACCATCATCAAAACATAATAAAAAGTTCCTAACAATTTCCCCCTTTTTGATGATGCCAAAACCCTCATAAGCCTGAACATAAGTAAGCCAAATTTTTCATAATAATTAACAGAATAAAGATTCAACAATTTTTTTCATCCATATAAGGGCAATAAGTTCAAACAATTATTCAAGTGTTACAAACTACATTTTGCTCAATTCAGCCTTGAACCTTTTGAACTTTGTAGTCTGAACCTCTTCAATGTCTTTCCAATCAATTTCTGGGAACTTCCACTTCCGGTATGCCATAGCAGTGTATTCAGATACCTCCTTGAATACTTTCTTGGCAAAGAGTCTGTTGAAATCTGGCATGGTCTCATTTGCCCTAGGTTCTCCAAAGTACTTCTCAAGTCTCTCCCTAGCTTCAGCAATATGTGAGTCAGCAAACTTGAGACTTTTGTAGAGACTCCACTGCTCCTGTTTCTCCATTTTTCCCATATGATTGAAGAATTTTACCATATAGTTGAAGTCTTCTTGCTGTTCAATCGGAAAGTCTTCTGGCCTTTTGCAGAAAGTAGTGTGGCTGAACTTGGTTTGCTGTTGGTTTGTTTTAGAAGTACAAACTCTCTTTTGACATCATTGTAGAGTTTGGCCATGTCAGTTCTCATTCTTTCATCCTGATAGCTTAGCCAATCAGCCCATGTTTCATCTTGTGAGAGATGAGGATAAAGTCCTTCCTGTACTTTGAAAAATTCTCTTACATGGTCCAGTACATCTACGTCATATTCTGCTTTGCTTTTGTGACTAGTGTACGTTCTGTGCCCACCGGTGTATCTGGAGCTGCTGCTGCCTCTGCTGGTGTTTCCTCTGGTGCTAAGTCAATGTTGACTTGCTGATCCTCTTGGTTGACTAGATCCTTGCCTTTGCTGTTTGGCGAATCTGTCTCTGTCATCTCTTCTTTGCATAGGAAGAGGAAATCCAGTACAAGGTTCATTTAGGGCTCTTTCTCTTTCTTCTCTAGCCCTCCTTTGATGTTCTTCTGCTTCATTCCTGATCCTTATTTCTCTGTCCCTTGCTCTCAGTTGTTCTTCAATGAAGTTTGGGGGTCTAATAGTTGATCCTTCCGGCTTATCTTGATTTTCCCCCTTTTTGGCATCATCCCTCTTCTGGAGTAAAATGCTATTTGTGGCCTCTGTCGTCCCAATCAGAGAGTCCAGCTTTGATTCAATGGAAGTGAATCTATTGTCATGACTGATCACTTTCTCAGTGACACTGCGGAATCTTGTGCCAAATGCCACTACCATAGAGTCATTTTCTAGAGAGATGTCTTGTCTGAGACCTACAAGATTGTTTGTGATGTTAATGTTGAGTTGTCTCATCATATCTCCTTGGCGTTGCACAACAATGTTCTGTGCCTCAATGTATTCAGCAATTGCTTCAAATTTGCGCTCAATGGAGTAGCTTTTGTCATTGAATGCTGAAGTCATGGATTTGAGGGGCATGGCTTCCTGCTCTAGTTCTTCTGCCAGCAAATCAGCTGCTTTCTCAAAGGGTTCATTCGAGATACCAGTGGCCAGCTGAGAGAGTTTGTGCCGAATATCAGCTGGTTCTGGGTCTGTTTGCTGTCCTCTGTCTTGGAGCTGAGTCACATCTATATGGACATCCATGTCTTCAAGAATTTGGGTAGATGTGTATGCTGGTGTAGCTTGAGCTGCTACTCCCCCTTGCTCTGTGCTGGGTATTGTCTTGACTGGAGTGGCAGCAGCTGAGCCAGTGTCTTCTATGTTTATGCTGTCAGCCGGAGTTGCAGCAGGTAGTGGTTGAGTGGTTGTCTTAGCTGGTGTTGTTGACTTGAGGGATGCATGTGGCTATAGGAAGGTACTTAGAAGAATGTCATCATCAATTGCATCCGGTGTAGGAGTAAGCTCTTCTCCTTGTTTGCCATGATCATCAACATGATGATTATGATCATCGTTATCATTGTCATCCTGATCATCTCCATCATCTTGATCAGTGTTATCATCATCATCTCTACCATCTTCTGAGTCATCATTGTGGCTGTTAGAGATCTGGGGCAGTTTTGCCTTTGCTGCATCTACCATGTCCCATAGAGGAGATTCATCAAGTAGACCAACCAGAGTGGTGATTCCTAGAAAGTTAAATAGCCATGCTTCCTCGGCAAACATGCACTCCGAATCTAGAATCTGATTTCTGGAATCGCCTTCTTTCCATTCAAGATATTCTGCAATTCGATCATCAATATCATTTGCAGACAATTGTGCAGGTTCTTCTGGAGATTCCTCATCATCTCAAGTGTCTCCTGTGACTTCCTTATTTAGAGGTTGTTCATCCTCACTTTCATTTTCTTCTTCTTGTTGTTCTGCCTCACCATCAGAATCCTCTGCTTCTTCTTATTCATCGATTAATTTTCCAAAAGCTGTATTGTCCAAATTGCGTTGAACCTTTTGCTTCTTTCTTTGACCGGAGGGATGAGTTGTTGTTTTCTTTCTCTTCCCTCCTCCGGCTTGTTTTTCCTGTTTAACATAGGTAAACATGACCTTGTACTCATGCAATTTGTGAAGTTGTACAACAGGGACATTGAGACATTGCATCAGATAGTGTAACTGAATCCCATATGACTTTTTCACCCATAATTGGCCTTTCTTTGTTTTTCCTTCTACTGTTCCCTTTTTGGCTGCATTTACAGCACCTTGGATTTGTTCTTTAAGCTTTAAAAAGAAGTATTTTCCCTAATTGAACTCCAGACTGTTGTAGATAATTCCCATTAACCGCATTCTGATTTCTGTCATGGCATTATTTGCTCTCAACTTTCCTTTAATGGTTTTGCCAATTAGGGCACTGAATTCACTGAATGACTTCTTTAAAGCGGATCTAAGACAATTGACCTTCTTAGACCCTGGGTTTGCTGTTTTGGCGATTGTCGGCCAGAAATCATCCAAGTTTTGTTGTACCAAGGTCACTTTTGCTTGACCCTTATTTGAAAGTTTAAGATGTTTTCGAATTACCTTTTCTGTAATGACCACTTCTTTCTCATTGACGGATGCAACAATCTTGTCTTCTTCCCACTCGTCACCTTCTTTAGCAAGGAGCCCAAATACGTATTTTGTAGATTTCCAGAAGGAGATGAGATTTTCATAGCAAACTTCGGTTATTGGAGGATTGAGAAAGGTTGATAATTTTAGGTTTTTGCATCCTGCTGCCAATCGTTTTGCGTCTTCATCATTTCCGCATAGTTTGAAGTAGTGTTCTTCTTGGAAGAATGATCCAGTGGCAATCGATTTTACGTACCCAGCTAGGGTGTTTGAGGAGAATGAAGTCATTGTTATGGATTGATGTTTAGAGAGGAATACTTCGAGTTTTTAGAGAGAATCAAAAGAGGTTTGTAATGTTGCAAAAGAGCATAAAGATTTCTGAAAATCTCTAAGTATCGTTTATATAGGATGATTTCGGTAGTGTGAACGTGGTTTGAATATGGAAGTATTTTATGACATAATGGCATGATTTTGTGTATGTAAATCGCGATATTCGAGTGAAGTGGGGGAGTGGATTGTGCTAAGTAATGATAGAGCCCGGGAATCGAGGCGTTTGTAATTAAAAAAGATAATATAATTACCTCCATAATTATAAATTGATCTCCACGTGTGTAATCATCTTCAGGATAATCATCCATAACTCCCTTATTCTCCATGTGTAAAAAATTAGATTTTGTTCACACTGTTATTTGCCATGACTCCAAATTTTATTTCGATGAAGTGCCATGGCTGGCCACTTAGCCAGTGTAGTGATTCTTTCACTGAGCCGCTTTATTTGACTGTTCCTAATGATGGGAGTCAACTTTACGTGACTTCGGTGCATTGTTTACCCCCGTTTACCACATTTTCAGCACATTTTTGGGTGATTTAGACCGTTTTCGGGGTGTTAACGTGAGCTTATGGCACGGGGAGTAAATCCGTTACTTTGGTGGATTACAACCCCTTTTTGTTGATATTAACCCTATTCCCGAGCACTTTTACCCTCCGAAATTGTTTGGATGTTTTTGGTTGTTTATGATGTTGAAGGGTATTGGTGTCTCGAGGACCCAAGAGGTGATGATGTGCGGCAAAAAGCATGATCGAGGGAAGAGGAGAGATCAAAAAAGAAGAAAAGTGAAGTTTTGGGGCAACAGGGGTTCAAACGTGCGTTTGAACCCTCAAACGTGCGTTTCAAAAGCTACCAGTTGATTCAAAGTTCAAGCCCTCCAAACGCGCGTTTGGAATTTCCCTAAACGCACGTTCCATGTCCTCCAAACGCGTGTTTGAACCTTCTAAACGCGCGTTCAAGATGAAGATCAGTCAAGTCCCTGCCCAGAAATGAAGCGAAACGCGCGTTTGCACTAAGCCAAACGTGCATTTGAAGAAGCTAAACGCCAGTCTCAGCTCCCTAAACGTGCATTTGAACTCGGATTCTACAGATTTTGGCCCACCTATAAATATACCCCCTTAGACTATTTCTTGATAACAATTATTCACTTAGAAAAACTCTACCCATTCCTTAGCTCGATTTTCGTAATAGCTTAGAATACTTTCTCTTAGCTTAAATCAACACTGTTTTAGCTTAATCTTTCCATTTCTTAGCTCAGATTTCTATTCCAAACACTAAAAGACCTTTTTTTAATTAGTTTTCTATTTTGTACTTTTTGGATCTAATCTCGAATTACTGCAAATTAATGGTAATTTTCTCTTCTCTTTTACTTATTATGGCTTTCATTTACTGTTTTATGCATGTTTTAACTAGAATCATGAGTAGCTAATCCCTTTTCATAGTTGAATCATGTGAAATTTAGTGAAAACACCCTTTGGGTGATGAAATTGGGAGTGGGTAGTGCTTTTTATTGTTGTATCTTGTATGTTTCACGTCTTAGAACTTGTTATAACAGATTTTGGCTAGATTGATCACCTAGGTCAAAATCACACACATCAATCTAAAGAGTTGTTCAGATAGAGAGATGTGGGAAAAGGGTTCTAGGATCACGGCGTAGACTCCGCTTAGTTGTTAAGCCCGAGCCCAAAGTGAGGTTACTCGTTTTCACGTTTTCGGCTCTAGTGCATAACATGTCTTGTTAGTGAATCTTCTTTAGGGAAGGGTAGTTAGCATGGCATAAGGTGTTAGGAGAGAGTTGTTCAGACCTTAGCACCGGAATTAGGAGCACGTACCTGTGAGATTGAATGCGAGAGTTTGTTTGTTATAATGCACACTCCCGGTTTTGTCATTCCTTGGGGTGAAACTAGCTATTTTGATCATGGTTCGGCTATGTCCTTTAATCTATCCTTAAAACCTAGTAGTTTAATCTTCTTTCTTTCTTTTTATCTCTAGACTTGTTAGTAGGAATCACTTTACTGTCGTTGTAGTATACAAGCACTTTTTAAAGATTGATCACCTAGACTAAGCAATACGTTCACTTTGGTACTTGCAACCACTTTTCCCTTGGGTTCGACCTCGTACTCCTGTAGCTATTCTAACAATCGACCCGGTACACTGCCGATTAGAGAGTTAGTTTACCCATTGTTTCGAGTCTTTACAAATTGTTTTTGTTGGGTGACTTTTGCCTCAATCAAAATGGAGCCGTTGCTGGGGAATATGTTTTTTGTGATATCTTGTAAGTGAACCATAAGCTTTGGCCTAGGTTGTTTTCATTTTCTTTTTCTTTTTTTTCTTAATGATGGTTTTTTGTTGAAAAGTCACACCACCTATTGCGGTGGTGGTGGTGACTAGATACCGTGATTGTGTTCTTGTTGTTTTCTAAGATCTTGCAGCTTGAGCTTAAATGGATGGATTTTTCAATCAATACTACTCACCTGAACAACAATACCCCTACCAACCTCGTGCACACCGAACAATGTTATCAACAACAGTTCATGCCTCAGCCTCAGTATCAACAGCAGAGTAACCAAGGTTCATGGGCTTATCAGTGCCCTAGTGCATGCCAAAGTGAAAATTATGGTTATTCAAGTTATGAGCCACAACATTATGAGGGTTGTCCGAACCCTAGTGCTTATCAGGATTACGGTGTTCATACTCAACGCATTGATAGCTGCACCGAGATTCAGCCATCTGATCAGTGTCTGGCATGGCAAGAAGCCTTCTACTCATCTCCAATGAATCAAAGTCAGTATGATCAGTTTCCCCCCATGCCAAAAGAAGGCTTCACCAACATTCAAATGGAGCAGTTGATTCAATTGAATGAGAGTTTGATTCAAATGAACAAGGATATGCAAGAGTTCAATAGAAATGTTGACTCCGACATAAGAAATCTTGAAGACGGGATGGGGCAATTGATTGAAAATAGGCGGCATGAGAAAGATGAAAAGACATGTGCAATAGAGGTGGTCCGGGATGATGATGTTATCACTAAAGAAGTTCAGGTTGAGAGTGAGGTTGATGATTCAATTTGCTATGATGAGATTTCTGAGCCAGATAGTAAGTTGGGATTGCTCATAGTGCCACCTCCAATTGCGATATTTGATTATGGCATGTTTCACGTTCTACCTACTGCACCTTCACCCCTTGAGATGAAAATTGATGAAACCTTGGTGGAGTGTGTGGTGGAACCGACCATTGTTATGACTGAGCAAGAATTCTTTGGTGATGAGAATAGCTCGTTTTGGGATGAAGAGGAAATGCAAGATTTGGACGTGGAAGAGGTGCAAATTTTATCTATTACACCACCTACCGAAGAAATGCAAAATTATGAACTCGAAGGGTGTATGATAGATTTGAGCACACTGTTTGATGAGACAAAATTAAAGTCGGAAGAGAAACTGGGATCACCCATTTCATCCTCACTCCCAATGGAAGTAAATAAAGATGTCATTATGAAGAGTGTAGTAAAATCATATGAGACTGAAAAGCCATCTATGGTAGAGCTACCGGGAGAAGTGGAGATTGTTAGCATGCCGGTCCCAGATTATTACACTCTCCCACCTTGTGTTGATGAGTATTATGCGATCGATTTTGTGTACTCACCAATAGATGGAGCTCATAGAATTTGTAAAAGGGGACAACTATCATGGAATGGCAATTACAAGAAGAATGTGATGAGAGATTTTGACAAAAGAGGATTCCCGAGTTGGGTAGAGGTAGCATCGAGGGCAGTGAGAGGTAAGTTTCTAGTGAACTCGGATTCCGTGATGCTTGTTGTTTTTAGTCTTCTTGAGTTGTTGATCTTTGATCTTTTTGAGCTCGGATTTTGGTTGATGGTTTCGGTGATACTTGTTTGAAATAAAATATTTGAATTTTTGTTTTGAGTCTTTTGAGGTGTGATTCCGTTTAGTGCCACTACGTCCATGCTAACGACGTTAAACAAAGCACTTCTACCTTTTCTCACCTGTGCCAATAGTATAACTTTGAAAAAATTGGCACTGTATAAGTCATCCCGTTGAGCCAACGACATAAAAGAAGGCGCTTGAGGGAGGCAACCTACCTTTATGGTAGTAATAATGTGTTTGGAGTGGTATTTAGGTGCAAGAGGGGAGAGTTTTGTCTTAAAAGAGAAGTTGGGGTGATAATTTCCTTTTGGTTCTGGCTTTTGTACATAGACGGGGATGTTTTTATTTGAGCCTCTGTGGCCTTATTTTATGCGTGGATGCTCTGTGTTTCTTTTGATTATTTTTACATCCAGTGCGATTCCCGTCTAGTATGGTTGATATGCTTTGATACTTTGTTTGTGGCATGGCTTCTATTTTTATATATCTCGTACCTATCACCATCTTTTGGCACGTGGAATTTTTCCATGCATGTGTTTGCCTTGGTTTTTGTTTCTATGGTTTTAGATACTCGAGATGGAGTTTACTAAAAGATGTCACGTGGGCTACTAGTGCGCCTTTCTGCCGGGTTTTTGGTCAAACAGCTAAGTCTTTTACTCTTTTTATCTCTCACACATTGAGGACAGTGTTTCGTTTAAGTGTGGGGTGGGAGACTTAGCCGTTTTCTTGTTTTCATTGTTAAATGTGCTATATATGTGGTATGCTTAGCCTATGACCGGGCTCGAGTCGATTTTTGGGTAATTTTTAAAAAATTTCAAGGGTTTTCAACACCGTGTTGTGTGTGTTATTTTCATATTCAAGTGGTGGCCACCTTAGTAGGGCCCCGAACGTGTACACTGCGGTTTGATATTATCTTGAGAATGGAGTTTATTAATTTCACGTAAGCTACACTTTGTGCACAATTTGATTACTACCACCTCACATTCCACTAGTCTCAAGGCGAAATAGAAAGGTTCACCAAGTAGGACACGGGATGACGGTCCTGGCGTCTCTTTGACCCTACCAAAGCCAAATAAGCCTAATCCTGAAACATTAGACCTTCGTAGCCCCTCTCAGCCTTGATAGAATGGTCTGACCACCATTCGCTTTTAGCCGTTTTGTTACTTAGTCAGAAACCTACCTTGAGCCATAATTATGTTCACATTTCCTTCATTTATAACCTACGAGTGGACCTAGTCTTTTGTTAGGCCATACTTGCTAAGGCAAGTGTGGGGTAGGGGAAATAATGTTTTGATGGGTTGATGTTTTCTCGGTTGGAGCTATAAGGAGAAGATGAGCTCAATTGGGCCTAGTGTTTGGGTTTGGCCCAAGAAGAAAAGAAAAATATGCTCTTTCTCAACAAACAAAAAAAAATAGATCAATCAAAGTTCAAAATAAGTTATCTCTCAATGAATAAGAGTTTGAAGAATACAGAAATAAAGGGTTGGAATCAAAGTGCTAAGCTCAAAAGTTATCTTTATGATGTTGGAGTCGGGATAGTGAGATAGGTGCTAATGTATACGACCTCGCCTCATGAAACTTGAAACATAGTTGAATTAGGCAATGAGTTCGGGTATGTTAATCAAAAAGGATTTTGGGTGGTTTGTATGGTAGAGATAAGGTGGTACACTTGTTGATTAGGTTCACTCGTACTTCTTTTTCTCTAGTTCCCAAATTATCCCATTCGATTAACCGGAATTACCCTAGCCTGACGTTATAACCTTTCAAGTCCTACCCGATTGTGTCTAAACTTAGTGACCATGATTAGTGGAGAGGGTGGTTGGAATGAGACGGTTGGTAGACTTTTGGTCGGGATTCAAGCCCCGATAATCATTTTGAGCACTTGGATTTAGCTTGGCACCACACACACTCCATTTTCTTGATAACGTCATAACCGGTGTGTATATGTTCGTGCTCTTACTTTGTGGTTACCTCGAGGGTGTGGATAGTAGCACCTACGTCACGACGTTGAATCCCTTTGTTTGTTTAAAAACGCCTAGTTTACTCGAGGGCGAGCAAAGGCTAAGTGTGGGGTGGTTGATGGGAGTCAACTTTACGTGACTCCGGTGCATTGTTTACCCCCGTTTACCATATTTTCACCACATTTTTGGGTGATTTAGAACGTATTCGGGGTGTTATCGTGAGCTTATGGCACGGTGAGTAAATCCGTTACTTTGGTGGATTACTACCCCTTTTTGTTGATATTAACCCTATTCCCGAGCACTTTTACCCTCCGGAATTGTTTGGATGTTTTTTGTTGTTTATGATGTTGAAGGGTATTGGTGTCTCGAGAACCCGAGAGGTGATGATGTGTGGCAAAAAGCATAATTGAGGCAAGAGGAGAGATCAAAAAGGAAGAAAAGTGACGTTTTGGGGCAACAGGGGTTCAAACGCGAGTTTGAACCCCCAAATGTGTGTTTCAAAAGCTACCAATTGATTCAGAGTTCAAGCCCTCCAAACGCGCATTTGGAATTTCCCTAAACGCGCGTTCCAAGTCCTCCAAACGCGCGTTTGAACCATCTAAACGCCCGTTCAAGATGAAGATCAGTCAAGTCCCTACCCAGAAATGAAGTGAAACGCGCGTTTGCACTAAGCCAAATGTGCGTTTGAAGAAGCTAAACGCCAGTCTCAGCTCCCTAAACGTGCGTTTGAACTCGGCTTCTACAGATTTTGCCCCACCTATAAATATACCCCCTTAGACTATTTCTTGATAATAATTATTCTCTTAGAAAAACTCTACCCATTTCTTAGCTCGATTTTTTTAATAGCTTAGAATACTTTCTCTTAGCTTAAATCAACACTGTTTTAGCTTAATCTTTCCATTTCTTAGCTCAGATTTATATTCCAAACACTAAGAGACCATCTTTTAATTAGTTTTCTATTTTGTACTTTTTGGATCTAATCTCGAATTTCTGCAAATTAATGGTAATTTTCTCTTCTCTTTTACTTATTATGGCTTTCATTTACTGTTTTATGTATGTTTTAACTAGAATCGTGAGTAGCTAATCCCTTTTCATAGTCGAATCGTGTGAAATTTAGTGAAAACACCCTTTGGGTGATGAAATTGGGAGTGGGTAGTGCTTTTTATTCTTGTATCTTGCATGTTTCACGTCTTAGAACTTGTTATAACAGATTTGGGCTAGATTGATCACCTAGGTCAAAATCACACACATCAATCTAAAGAGTTGTTCAGGTAGAGAGATGTGGGAAAAGGGTTTTAGGATCACGGCGTAGACTCGGCTTAGTTGTTAAGCCCGAGCCCAAAATGAGGTTACTCGTTTTCACATTTAAGCGGCTCTAGTGCATAACATGTCTTGTTAGTGAATCTTCTTTAGGGAAGGGTAGTTAGCATGGCATAAGGTGTTAGGAGAGAGTTGTTCAGACCTTAGCACCGGAATTAGGAGCACGTACCCGTGAGATTGAATGCGAGAGTTTGTTGTGTTATAAAGCACACTTCCGGTTTTGTCATTCCTTGGGGTGAAACTAGCTATTTTGATCATGGTTCGGCTATGTCCTTTAATCTATCCTTAAAACCTAGTAGTTTAAACTTCTTTCTTTCTTTTTATCTCTAGACTTGTTAGTAGGAATCAATTTAGTGTCATTGTAGTATTCAAGCACTTTTAAAAGATTGATCACCTAGACTAACCAATACGTTCACTTTGGTACTTGCAACCACTTTTCCCTTGGGTTCGACCTCGTACTCCTGTAGCTATTTTAGCAATCGACCCGGTACACTTCCGGTTAGAGAGTTAGTTTACCCACGGTTTCAAGTCTTTACAAATTGTTTTTGTTGGGTGAATTTTACCTCAATCACCTAACAATCAGTGAATTTAACTTCGCCGAGTACCAGTGCCTTACCTGCTACATCTCCTGCAATGGCAAAGGTTTAAACAGCTGATGAAGTCACTTAGCCGATTACTCTAGTCAGCCGCTCTTTGGTATTTATTCGATTTCAATCATCCCTAACTCCGTTCTCAACATGCTAAATCTTTCATGACTGAGTGGTTTTATGAAGATGTCAGCCAATTGATCTTCAGTAGATATGTATTTTAGAATGATATCCCATTTTTCAACATGATCTCTGATAAAATGATGTCTCACATCAATGTGCTTTGTTCTTGAATGCAACACTGGATTTTCAGTAATAGATATTGCACTTGTGTTATCACACATGATTGGAATTGTTTTCTCCTCCACTCCATAATCCTTTAGCTGTTGTCTAATCCAAAGTACTTGTGCACAACAACTCGCCATCGCTCTATATTCTCGCTTTCCGTTGATGTAGATATGGAGTTTTGCTTTTTGCTAAACCATGAAACTAGTCTGCTGCCTAGCATTTGACAAGTTCCAGAGGTGCTTTTTCTATCTATTTTGCATCCAGCATAGTCAGAGTCTGAATATGATATCAACTTGAATCCTCCATCTTTTGGATACCAAATTCCTACATTGATAGTGTTTTTCAAGTATTTGATTATTCTTTTGGCTGCTAGAAGATGTGATTCTTTTGGTTGAGCTTGAAATCCTGCACACACTCCAACTGCAAATGCTATATCAGGTCTACTTGCAGTTAAGTATAGTAGGGATCCAATGATTCCTCTATACATTTTCTGATCAACATCCTTGCACACATTGGTGTATCTGTTGTGCCACTTGTGTCCATACCATACTTGTGTATCAAGTCTTTTGTATACTTGGCTTGATTAATGAAAATTCCATCCTTCATTTGCTTTACTTGAAGGCCAAGAAAATAATTCAGTTCTCCCATCATGCTCATCTGAAATTTACTCTTCATCAGGTTTGCAAATTTCTCACACAGCTTTTCATCCTCTGATCCAAAGATGATGTCATCAACATAGATCTGTACTAGCAATGTACTTGTTCCTTCCTCTAATTTGAATAGAGTCTTATCTATAGTTCCCTTATTGAATCCATTCCTGATCAAAAATTGAGATAATGTTTCACACCAGGCTCTGGGTGCCTGTTTAAGTCCATAAAGAGCTTTCTTTAGTTTGTATACTTTGTCTTCTTTTCCTTTGAATTGAAACCAGGGGGTTGTTCCACATATACTTCTTCTTTCAAAAGTCCATTCAGAAATGTACTCTTGACATCCATTTGATAGACTTTGAAACCTTTGTGTGCAGCAAAAGCTAGAAAGAGTCTGATTGCCTCCAATCTTGCTACTGGTGCAAATGTTTCATTATAATCTATTCCTTCTACTTGAGAATAGCCGTTTGCAACTAGCCTTGCTTTGTTTCTAACAACAATTCCTTGCTCATCCATCTTGTTTCTGAATACCCATTTTGTTCCAATGATATTGGCCGTATCTGGTCTGTCAACAAGTTCCCAGACTACATTTCTTTCAAATTCATTTAGTTCTTCTTGCATGGCTGTGATCCAATCTGCATCTTGAATTGCATCATCTATTGTCTTAGGTTCCACTTGTGATAGAAAACATGTTAACATGTGCTCCAGTTGTCTTCTAGTTCTCACTCCTATGTGAATATCTCCAATGACTTTTCTTCAGGATGACCTTTTAGCCAATTTAGGTCAGGTTGAAGTTGTTCTTCACTTGGTGCTTCTGTAATTTCAAATTGTACATGAGCTTCAAGTTCTGGTGCTTCTTCTGTTGTATTGACTTGTGGTTCATCTTAATTCCCAAAATTGTGATGCAGAATAGTTGTTGGTACTGTTGTATTCATATACACTTGTCTTTGTGCTGCTTCTTCTTCTTGTTCTTGAAGACTTTCACCATTTGTATTTGGTTCATCAAAGACTACATGTATTGATTCTTCAATCACCAATGTTCTTTTGTTGAGTACTCTGAATGCTTTGCTGGTGTCTGAGTATCCCATAAAGATTACTTCATCAGCCTTTTCATCAAAGGTATGCTACTGATTCCTATTCAAAACAAAGCATTTTGATCCAAACATATGAAAGTATGAAATATTAGGTTTTCTACCATTCTATATTTCATATGGAGTCTTTCCATGATGTTTTTTGATGATTGATATGTTTTGTGTATGGCATGCTGTGTTTGCTGCTTCAGCCCAAAATCTCTTTGGCAAGCATGCTTCTGTAATCATTGACCTGACTGACTCTTTGAGAGTTATGTTTCTTCTTTCTGCTACACCATTTTGTTGTGGGGTTCCGGCTGCAGATAATTTATGCAATACTCCATTTTCTTCATAATAGGTTCTGATAATTTCATTAAGAAATTCAGTGCCTCTATTTGATCTGATCTTGATAATTTTTAGTTCTTTCTCATTTTCTAGTCTTCTCAGCAAGTCTGGCAGCTTTTTGAGTGTCTCTTTCTTTTTGTTCATGAAGATGGTCCAGGTGTATTTTGAGTAGTCATCCACCACTACTAGG
This sequence comes from Gentiana straminea, assembly GCA_036785695.1. Taxonomy (NCBI): domain Eukaryota; kingdom Viridiplantae; phylum Streptophyta; class Magnoliopsida; order Gentianales; family Gentianaceae; genus Gentiana; species Gentiana straminea. The sequence continues at coordinate 1,708,540 of JAVUPR010000538.1, read as the reverse complement.
GTGTATTTCTTACCACTCACACTTACTGGTGTGACTGGTCCAAATAGGTCCATATGCAACAGATGAAGAATTCTTGTTGTTGATTGATAGGGTTTTGACTTGAAGGAACTTTTGATTTGTTTCCCTTTCTGACATGCATCACATAGACTTTCTTTCTTGAATGTGATCTCTGGCAGGCCTTCAACTAACTTGTTCTTTGATAATTTGATGATGGTCTTGAAATTTAGGTGATTTAGTCTTCTATGCCATATCCAGCTAGTTGACTGTCGGTTTTTGACAAACAAACATGTTTCTGCTTTGGCTGTTTTCCAATCCACCACATACATGTTATCTTTTCTTCTTCCTGCAAGTACTACTGTGTTGGTTTGGCTGTGAATGAATTTGCATCCTTCCTTGTTGAAGTGCACATTGTAGCCTTTTTCACAAAATTGACTGATGCTCATTAAATTGAAATTAAGTCCCTTGACATATGCCACATTTTGAATCTTCAAATTGTTCTTGAGCTTTGTGCCTTCCCCATTAATCTTGCCAGGGTTTTCTTTGCCTCCAAATGTGACTTTGGGTCCATCAAAAGCTTTAAAGTCAGTGAGCCATCTCTTGTTTCCTGTCATGTGTCTGGAACATCCACTGTCTATGTACCAGACATCCTACAAAACAAATTAATTAAGTTTAGGTACCCAACACTGTTTGGGTCCATACCTGTTAGCAGTCATGCCTCCTACTCCAAGTGTATATCCAAATGATCTTCTCTTTGGATAGTTAAAGTCATCAACTTCATATATGTAAGGCATGGCAGAGTAGCTTCTAGTATTTCTACTGTAGTTATTCTGATACTTTTCTCTACTTTTTGGTGCATTTACATCCTTCTTCACTTTCCAACATGTAGTGGGAAACCTGACTTGCTTCATGTGTCTAGGAACATACCTAGTTTGATTTTACTTAAACACATGATGCATATTATGGAATGGTTTCTTCTTGTATTTTGGAGGTGCAACATTCCAATAATCCTCTGAAGGATAAACTCTTCCTTTTCCTTTGAGAAAGTCCTTGCTTTTGATTGATGATTTAGTCTGTTGTTTTACTGCACTGGGTTTTGACTTCACCGGTACAGGATGAGTGGTTGAGACCATGGTCTGTCCCTTTTCTGAATTTTGGTTCAATGTTGACCCTGGATTCAGAATTGTGTTGACCATTGTTTCTACTCTCATCCTGACTGTTGTAGCCAAGACCAGATCTGGATCCAAACCTTTTTTAGGGTTTGTAAACTGGTTCATTTGTTATCTTAACTGGTAGGGGGATTTTCTCAACTGATCTGTCAACAACAGATGTACGAACCTCTACTGTTTGTTGATCATTTGAGTAGATCTCCTTACTAGTCAGTTGAGCTTTTGCTTTATCCAGTTCTTTCTTTAATCTTTTATTTTTCCGTTATTAGATCCTTGCATTCCTTTTCCAGAATTTCATGATTCATTTCAATTTCATCAAATTTAGTCATGAGATTTTGGACTAGGTCTGCTGGATCTAAAGGGAGAATAGAAGATTGTGTAGTGTTAGATGTGGATGCATTTGATGAAGAGTAAGAGCTAGATGTTACGTCAGTTTCATCTGATTCTTTGGCCATTAGACATAGGCTTGTTTTCTCAATGTCTGAGTTGTCACCTTCATCTTCATCTAATTCATTGGTCATGAGGCATAGACATGCTTTTTCAGTGTCTGAGCTATCTTCTTCATCACTGTTATCTGAGTTATTATCAGATGATTCCTCATTCTTTTCACTGCTAGATTCAGCATTAAGTGCCTTCTTGCCTTTCCTCTTTTCAGATGTTTTGTATTTCTTTTTTTCATCGTCTTTATGATTTTCTTCAGGACAATCAGGCTTGAAGTGACCTTTCTTGTTGAAGTTGAAGCACCTGTATGCATCATCTTTCTTCTTCATGTCTTTGTTTGAGCTTGACCTCTTGTTTGATGATGAGTTTCCTTTGAATGGCTTCTTTTTACTAAACCTGTCAAAACGTTTAACTAATAAAGCTACATGTTCTTTAAGTTCATGCATCTATTTGCTGATACAATCGGCAAAGTTACTTTGCTGGGGTGCAATCAGTGCAGTGGCTTTTTGTGTCTCCGCCGGAGCACCATCTTCACCGTTCATTGGGACATCAGAGTCAGAGTGTCAGTGTTTGCAAGGTTTTTGGTTCATCTGATTACTGATGTTATGATCTTCCATCTTTCAGGTAAGCCTCTCAAGATCTTTAAGCATACTTCATTCTGGGGGTATGTGTGTCCAAGCTGTTGCAGTTCACTGATGATGCTTGAGAATCCGTTGTCCATTTGATCAATGGATTCACCAAATTCTTCATTTTGAAATTTTCAAATTTCTATTTTGCAACATGTATAATTTGTTTTCTTTAATTGCTTCGTATCCTTCATTTATCAATGCCAGCTTGTCCCACATCTCCTTTGCTGTTTTGCAATCTTTGATTCTCATGAACATGTTGCTATCTAGAGTCTTCAAGATCATATCTTTTGCAACAAAGTCCAGATTTGCTCTTCTTCTATCAACTTTAGTCCAATCTTTCTTGGGTTTGTCTATTTCCTTCCCTTGATCTGCTCCTGTGGTTACCACAGCCAGGATCATGATTGGTCCATCATTGATTACGTCCAGCATCTCCTCATGAGTTGCTGCAAGATGAGACAGCATTCTTATTTTATATTCATCAAAATTATTAACATTGAATACAAGTACTTTTGACATAAAGTTTGAGGAATCCATAAGCACAAATAATAGATTTATATGTGAATGAATAGAAAACTCAGATTTGAAAACTATTTTGGAAATATGTGACCTCCTTGTTACCAGAAATTAGATCTGAACAGGTTCTGAAACTAAGAACACTGCTCCAATACCAATTGTTGGTCCCAGAGAAGGGTAAAACTATAGTCAGAGTGGGGGTGAATGACTATAGTGGAGTTTAAAAAACTTTTCTTGTATTTAAAAGCTTTCGGGCAGCGGATAAGTCCCTTCTTGCTATGTTGTTTCAAGGTAGTTTAGACAATCACAGATATAGACTATAATCTAGGCAATTTAAATGAATACAGTAAAGTAAATTGCAGAAAGTAAATTGACACGAGTCTTATAGTGGTTCAGGGTGGTGTAATCCCTTAATCAACTCTTCTCCTGTGATGATTGGAGGAATTTACTATTGTTTTCACAGATACAATAGTATGATTGTCATTGACTTCCCAAGCTTCACGATCTACTAGACTATCACTCCTTGACTGTTGCAGCTTCAGTGATTCAGTCTATTTCACTGCTCCTTGAGATCAAATCCTTCAGCAGCTATCACAAACACAACTCCTTCTCAGATGACTTCTGATTCAGTTGCTTCAGTTAATTGTGAATGAGATTCACAAACTTGATTGATCAATCTCAGTGCTGAATATGAAATTGTAGTTCTGATGTCTGAGTTGATCTCTAGATAAATCCTTGTAAGTTCAGAGAGAATGCTTTTTCAAATTGACAGAGTTTCTGCTTGGTTTTCCTTTTCTTGATCGTTATTTTTACCTGTTTGTCAATGCCTTCTATTTATAGCCTTGAATATCCTTGGTTTGAAATTCTGTCCGTTGGCTATATTAATGAGGGGAATAATCCTTCGTTTTATTCTTGATTCCCCCTTAATTATATTCTCCTTGGTTTTAGTGATCGGATTTTTCTTCAAACGTATAGCAGAAAATCCGTCCTTGATTGATCCTCCATTGATTTTGCATTTAATGCATGATCCTCTGAATCTTCATCATATTTCGATTCTGTTGATAAGGTTTACTTTGTCGTTCTCTGAACGGTCGAGTAATTCATCTGACTTTGCCATTTAGATCTTTCTTCACTGTTTTGTCTTCACTCAGCCGAAAGTCAGTTTACTTTGTCGATTCACAGTTTTATTCATTACTTAAGTTAAAGGAGAATCTTTGTACTTCACTGATCCTTGATTGGGTGAGATCAGTGTACACCATATTCAAACATTATGCTTCATCACTTGAAACATAACTTAGACTTATCCAAGGTCATCACAGACTTCCTTGGTTATAAGTCAAACCATTAAGTCTTCACTGCTTCTCTGCATGTTCTTGGTTGGCTTCACTCTGCCGAATGTCTGTTTCACTTAGCCATCCTGCCAACTAGTACAATACTTGTCTGACTTAACATATACAAAATGTCAGACCCTAAGTAGAGACTTATACAGAGAATTTTAACTTATTTCAGGCTTGCTATAACAACTAGTATGGCCATCATCAAAACATAATAAAAAGCTACTAACACTTCCTTCTTTTGTTGATCAATAAGATCCATCAATCTTGCTTCCAACAAAGAGGTATCAACCAGATCAAATAGATTCTCCATTCCTGGCTTCTCAAATGCCCACTCCTCAAAATCAGTCATTGGCTCAGCAGCTGATTTTTGTCTTTTATAAAATCCAAACTTCCACTGAAGGTAATCAGCCACTAGCTGGAGCTTAGGATCAACATACCCCTCATTCTTTTTCTTCTCTTTCCTCTTAAAGGGCATGGTTGGCTTTTTAGGGGCTGTTTGTCCACTCTGCTGACCTCCAAAGATCTCGACAAGCAGAGTCAAAGTTTCTTCCACAGATGCCTCTAAGTGAGTAGATTGCTCAGATTGTATGTTTGTACCTACTACCTCCATCTGTTCCACTTTGTTCCCCCTGACTTACATGCTCATCGCCAGGGGTCGCAACAACTTGCTCTTCTCCCTGAATTATTGCAGAACTTGCAGGGTCTTGTACCAACGTTTCAACTTCCACAGCAGGTGCAGACTCAGTAGTTTACTGTGGTTCTTCAACAAGTTGCTCAACAACAACTTGTGCAGCTTCAGTAGGCTTAGCAGCCTTTACAGGGGAGGATTCAACAACTTCTACAGAAGGCTCAGGTTCAGCAGTCTGCTGTGATTTTCCAGTAGGTTGTTCAACAACAACCTCTACTATCTCGGTAGGCTTAATAGTTGTTAGGGGCTCAGACTCAATAGCCTCTTCTTTCTTTTCTTCCCTATGAGGCTCCAGAATCTTTAACTGCTTCCCTTTGCCATGTTTCTTTTTCTTGGAAATTTCCTTCATCATCTTAGAAAGTTGCTCTGATTCAACTTCAGCAGCTTTACTCTTCCTACTATCTGCCTTCTGTTGCTCTTTCAAAATATCAGCAGCAGATTTCTTCTTTGTGACAGTAGGGTCAGTAACTTCAATTTCAGCTGGACCCTCAACAAACTCAGCAGTCTCTGCTATTTGCTTCCTTGTCTTCCTAGGCTTTAGCATTTCTGTGATGTTTCTAGTATCAGTAGCCTTCCTTTTCTGCTCAACTCTTTTCGATGTAGCAGGTTGCACATCATGTCTAAGCTTTGTCCTCTCTTCTTGTCCACCATAATTGTCATCACCATCTTTATCACTCTCAGTTGCTTCCTCATCTTCATCTTCATCATCTAATCCAGGAATAGGAGTAGCAACTTCTGGCTTGTATCTGGATTTGTTAATCCTTTCAGATGAAATATCAGGTATCTGAAAGTGATTCAACAAGGTCTGAATCAGTAGACCTAAGGGCTTGGTCTTGGACTTCTTTACACCATCCCTATCTTCAGTAAACACTTTCTTCATGTAGTGTATAAAGAATCCAGCCCAATCAAACTTCATACTTCTACAGATGATGATCAGTAGATCTATTTTAGGCCCAGATAGTGTATCTAGACTCCCACTGAATCCAAGTATATTTTTGGCTATAATCTTACCCAGCAGATTATATCCATAACCGATGTGCCTCACATTGATACCTAAAGATGATGAAATAGCTGGATTTGTCTTTATTGTATCAACAAATTTCATCCTTGGCAGGTTCATTGCTTCTGGATTGGTAGGGGCACCATTTCCAGTTCCAAATGAAACACTTCTCTCAGTGGGTCTGAAGTGATTTCGATTTCTCTACCATTAACTGTTGTAGTGAAGGCTTCTATACCTTCATCTATGACCATATTTCTCCAGAATTCCAACATATTGACATATGAAATTCTCTCCAATCTTCTATTGATAACATTTTCTAAGCCAGCAATCCTTCTGATTCGTCTTTCAATGTTGATAGCTAGCTCAGTGGTGTCACAATCAGTAACATAACCTCTCACACTTTGACTTGTTCCAATCTGAACATGACTCTTTTCTGCCATTTTTTAACAAAAAGATGAAGAAGATAGCTTACAAATCTGTGTTCACACGTGTATACACAGAAAAAATTAATCTGAGTGTTTGAAAGTAGGTTCTGTGTATAGGTCTGTATATATAATAGAGAGTAGTGGTTGGAAACCGTCAGAGCACGTACTGTAGCATTAACCACAATTAAATTTTAAGAGACTATCATCTTGCCATGTGTCCTATGACAGACACAAAATGGATTGTAACCGTTCGATCGTGTAACTGCGGTTATAAACATAAAGTAACTAGCCCGCTATTTTGCTTTTTGACTTTGGTAAAGTTTGACAGAGTAACGTTTCCTTCAGTAGCCTTGTCATCAGTAGACTTGGCTCAGTAGCCTGCTGACATAGATGCCTTAGGAGCCTGCTGACATAATTACTCTGCTGATATCCAATATCTCTTGTTTTGTCCAACTGATAATACAAGATGAAGTTTAAAACCAATGACTGATCTGTCAAGTGAGCTCACCCAACATGACAAAGACCAATCCCCTTGGCAACTTCATTTTCTCAATTGTCTAAACATGAATAAGTACATGGAATTGTTAATACCAATGACTAATCTGCTAAGTGAGCTCACTCATCATAGCAAAGACTAATCCACTTGGTGAATTCCAGTACATTGCTGATTAATACTGTATCAGTCAACTTTTATAATTCCAAGTTCAATCCTTAGCTTAGCAAATCTTTCACTATCCAGTGGTTTAGTTAAAATATCAGCAAGTTGATCTTCAGTAGGGATGTAAAGAACCACCACATCTTTCTTTTCAACATGATCTCTTATAAAATGATGTCCCACATCAATATGCTTGGGTCTTGAGTGCAAAACAGGATTTTCTGTGATTGCAATTGCACTTGTGTTGTCACACATAATTGGAATTTCTCTTTCTTCAATTCCATAATCCCTTAACTATTGTCTTAACCAAAGTACTTGTGCACAACAGCTTCCAGCAGCTATATATTCAGCTTCAGCAGTGGAAGTTGATATAGAATTCTGTTTCTTACTGAACCAGGAAACCAGTCTATTTCCCATCAATTGACAGGTTCTTGTGGTGCTTTTTCAATCAATCTTGAATCCTGCATAATCAGAATCTGAGTAGGATATCACCTTGAAACTTCCATCTTTTGAATACCATATCCCTACTTCCAAAGTCTCTTTTAGATACTTGAAAATTCTTTTTACTGCAGCTAGATGAATTTCCTTAGGTTTTGATTGAAATCTTGCACAAACACCAACAGCAAAGGATATATCAGGTCTGCTGGCAGTAAGGTACAGCAGACTGCCTATCATCCTCCTTTATAAGGTCTGATCAACATCTTTGCCATCTTTGTCTTCATCCAATCTAATGTTTGTACTCATAGGAGTTGATACCTTAGTGCTGTTTTCCATACCAAATTTCTTCAGTAGCTCCTTGGTATACTTGGTTTGATGAATGAAGATTCCATCCTTCATCTTTTTGACTTGAAATCCCAAGAAATAGTTCATTTATCCCATCATACTCATTAGGAATTTACTTTTCATCAAATTAGCAAACTTTTCACATAGAAATTCATTTTCAGAACCAAATATTTTGTCATCAACATAAATCTGTACCAGTAGGGTGTTGTCTCCTTCATTGATTCTGAAAAGAGTCTTGTCAATGGTACCTTTTGTAAAACCATTGTCCACCAAGAATTGAGATAGGGTCTCATACCATGCTCTTGGTGCTTGTTTCAAGCCATACAGTGCTTTATTGAGTCTGTGCACTTTATCTTCTTGATCTTTAACTTCAAAATCAGGAGGATGCTGAACATAGACCTCCTCTTCCAGAATGCCATTCAAAAATGCTTTCTTGACATCCATTTGATATACTTTGAAGTTTTTATAAGCTGCATATGCCAAGAATAACCTGATAGCTTCCAATCTTGCAACAGGGGCATATGTCTCATCAAAATCTATTCCTTCTGCTTGAGAATAGCCTTTTGCAACTAGTCTGGCCTTATTTCTTACAATGGTACCAGATTCATCCAATTTGTTTCTGTATACCCATTTTGTTCCAATTATGTTTGCATGTTTAGGCCTTTCCACTAGTGTCCAAACTTGATTTCTTCAAATTCATTCAACTCTTCTTGCATAGCAATTACCCAATCTGGGTCTGAAATTGCTTCTTCAACAACTTTAGGTTGTATTTGAGATAGAAAACATGTGAACATTGCTTCAAATTGTCTTCTAGTCCTCACACCTTGCTGTATATTGCCAATGACTTGCTCAGCAGGGTGATCCTTTAACCATTGTGGGTTCTGGTTATATTGTTTTTCAGGAACATCATCTTGTTTATTCCACAGGGGGCTCAGCAGATCCTTGAACTTCCTCAGTTGTTGCATCAGTAGTGTTACCAGCAGGGTGTTCAGCAGGGGTAGAATCAGAAACTTTTAAGTCATTAAACCTTTCAAAAACTTCAACACATTCTGGATCAGTGACTTGTTGATTCTTAGCAGGTTTTGATGCTTCATCTTCCATTCCAGTGAACTTAGGTTCATCAAATACAACATGTATTGTTTCTTCATGTTTCAGTGTCCTTTTAATTAGTACCCTGCATGCCTTGCTGACTGAAGAGTATCCCAAGAAAATTCCTTCATCTGATTTTGGTTGGAATGTCTTCAATTGTTCCTTATGATTTAGAATAAAACATTTGCTTCCAAATGGATGAAAATAAGATATATTAGGCTTTCTTCCATTCCAAATCTCATAAGGTGTCTTCAGCAGCTTCTTGTTCACTGAGGTTCTGTTTAGTGTATAGCATGCTGTATTAACTGCTTCAGCCCAATATCTTTCAGGTAGCAATGCTTCACAAATCATAGTTCTTCCTACTTTTTTTAATGTTCTATTTCTTCTTTCACCAACCCCATTTTGCTGAGGTGTACCAGCAGCAGCTAGTTGATGTAGTACACCATTCTGCGCACAATATTCTCTTATGACTTTATTGAGAAATTCAGTACCCTTGTCTGATCTGATCTTTACTACTGTTAAACTTTTCTCATTCTGTAATCTCTTCAAAAGTTCAGGCATCTTTTGAAGCGTTTCACTTTTCTTGTTCATGAATATCACCCAAGTCTATCTTAAATAGTCATCCACAAATACTAAGATGTATTTCTTTCCTGTTACACTTGTTTGTGTTACTGGCCCAAATAGATCCATATGCATCAGCTCCAAAACTCTTTTTGTTGATTGCTTAGTCTTTGATTTGAAGCTTGATTTTGTCTGTTTACCTTGCTGACATGCATCACATATAGCAACCTTCTTGAATGTGATCTCAGGTAAACCAATCACCAGCTTCTTCTTCACCAATCGATTGATATCATCAAAATTTAGATGATTGAACTTTTTATGCCATAACCAATTATGTTCGACTTGGTATGCACAATCGTGCATGTCTCTGGATCAAGCAGTAGACCAATCCACAACATACATGTTTTGTTGTCTTCTTCCAGCCAACACAACTTGATCACCTCTTTCACTAATGACAATGCAGGTGCCCTTGTCAAAAGTGACCTTGTAACTCATGTCACAAAACTGTCCAGTGCTCCGTAGGTTGTAGTCCAGTCCTTCCACAGATGCAACATTCCTGATTGTTAATCCATTTCTCACAAGTGTGCCATATCCCCTTGTGTATCCTGGTGTGTTCTTGTTGCCAAAATTCACTCTTGGACCATCCTTTGCCACATAATTTGATAAACGGTGCTTATTCTTTGTCATATGTCTGGAACATCCACTGTCAAAGTACCAGACTCCCTACAAAACAAAGTTAATGCATTTTAGGTACCCAGAACTGTTTGGGTCCATAATGGTCAGTGGTAAGCATGACCCTTGTGAAATTTCCATAAGGTCATCTCCTAAAAGTGTCATACATAGGTTCATACATGTATTCTACACATCCATAGGGTCTAACAGTTGGGTGTGTAGGATTCACATATTCTTTCTGGCCTTTTGGTATGTAATGCTATTTGGAGTGATTTCTATTGTTAGAAACATTTGCATAACCATTGGATTGCTGTCTGTTAGGAACAGCTCTGTAATATAGAGTCTGCTGAGGTCTTGTTGAGGTCTTGTATAAGTCCTCTGCTGAGTCCTCTGTTGATTCCATTGCTTAGGTTTTACCCTAGTAGCATGGTTATACCTGTTGTTTCTAGCAGTAGGTGCAGGAATATTCCAATCCTCATCAGTAGGGAACAATCTTCCTTTCCCCCTAAGATAAGTATCCCTTAAATGATTGACATTTTTAGGTTTGGGATTCTTATCCTTGGAATATTTCTGATTTTTTCCTTTTTGTGGTCCAGTAGACTTGGTATCAGGTCTGCTATCAGTAGGTTTAGAAGGTCAAGCAGTCCTATCTTTGGTTTTACCCCTTTTGTTAGGTACTAATGCCCTTTTTGACTTCTAATTCTGCTTCCTTGAGGCATTCTCAGTAGGCTTCACTGCCTCAGCAACCTTACTAGGAGTTGGATCTTGTGCAGGTATAAACTTAGGACCAATTCTGGTACTAGGTTCAGAGACCTTACCGGATCCACTCTTATTGGATTGCTGAGTTCCAAATCCAAGGCCTATTCTATCACCGTAAGGCTTTCCAGATTTGAATGTAGTGGAGGAACAAGGTTGTTCAGCAGATTCAGCAGCTACTGAAGATTCAGCAGGCTTATGCTGATTCTGTCCAACTTCCTTTTCTTTGACCTTGAGAATTCTCAATTCAGCATTTAACCTTTCAACTTCTGATTGAAGAGCTTTTTTTTCAGCCTTCACAATCTCATAACCGGATTGTATTATCCTCAGTTGATTGAGGATGGCATCCAAAGTTTCTTCATTGTCAAAATTTTTAGGATTTGAACCACAAGTTGATTCACAATCACTTCCAGCAGGAGTATTAATAGATACAGAATTGTATACCTCCTCTGTTTTATCCATATTTGCCATTAGAGCATAATCATCCATATCGGCAACAAGTGCAGTATCATCAGAATCATTTCCCTTTTCTGATTCTACTTCATATCCTGATTCATCTTCAGCAACTATAGCTTTCTTGCCAAATCTTCTTTGTTGACTTTTGCTCTTTAGTAGTTCTGGACAATCAGGTCTGAAATGTCTAGGCTTCTTGCAATTGAAGCAAAGATAATCAGGTTCCTTATTCTGTTTTAGTTCAGGACAGTCAGGTTTGAAGTGTCCTGGTTTCTTGCATTGAAAGCACAAGTAATCATTGTCTTTCCTGGAATCATCCTTCTTCTTTTCACTAGATTTATTTATGAAATTCCTTGGAGAACCCTTTCCAGTTTTCATCATTCTGATTTTCTTGGTCGGTAGGGCAATCTGCTCTTGCATCTCATCCAGTAAATCATCTTGAGCTCCTGATGTTTCTTCTTGGTGTGCAGCAGCCAGTGCAGTGGTCTTTGATTCTTCTTTTTCATTCTCAGGGACTAGTTTCTTACTGAATTCATAGGCTTTGAGATCTGAAAACAATTTGAAGGTGTCCTCTTCATGTTGACTTCTCATCTCTTCTATTGTTGTCACCTTCATTTGCCAAACATCTTTGGTAGGTAAAGCTTTCAAGATTTTTGAATTGATTTCTTCTTATGTGTATTTTACATTCAGCAGGGTGAGTTCATCCATGATTGCATTGAATCTAGACTCTATTTGTTCAATAGTCTCATTTGGATTCATTTTGAACTTTTGGAACTTCTTCTTTGCCACACTGATCTTGATTGCATCAGTGCCTTCACAGATTAACTGCAACTTATCCCATAATTCCTTTGCGGTCTTACAATCCTTCACTTTCAAGTAAATATTGCTATCCACGGTTCTATATATGATATCAATAGCAATATTGTTCAGATTTGCTCTTTTTCTATCTTCAGCATTCCATTCTCGTTTTGGCTTTGGAATGTACTATGTCTCACTCCCAACTGTTACTGCCTTGATCTCCAGTGGTCCATCTGTCGGCACATCCAACATCTCATCATGTGTTGCAGCTAGAAAAGCCTGTATATGACGTTTATACTCATCAAAATGATGTAGAGAACATCAACATTGTTCTAGCATACTGGTTGTTATCAATGATGCAAAGCTTTGAAAATCAGAAACTTGAAAAAGTTTTCAAAGTATTTTCACAAGCACAACAAGTAGGATTACTTCAGAACAGAAGCACTGCTCCGATACCAATTCTTGGTCCCTTGAAAGGGTTTTGGTTAAGTTTAGAGGGGGGGTGAATAAACTTAACACTTAAAAAATTTTGGAGTTAACAAACTCGCACCTTCTTCGGCTTTCGCCGATAACTCGCAGTCCGATGACTCTCGCAGTCCGTCGACCGTTGAGATTACTGAATTTGTGCAACAGAATATATCAAAAATTAGGCCTTGTTACTTGTTGTTAAATTATAATACCAAGTATTAGATACTCAGTAGTGTATGTGTGTGAATTCGGTTACTAGATTCAGTATGTTGATGTGCTTGATATACTAAGTGCAGAATATAAATGCAGAAAGTAAGTAGGCACTTTTTATAGTGGTTCCATGTGGTGTAATCCTGTCAGTCCACTCTTCTCCCGTGATGTTGGAGGTAATTCACTAGAGATTCTTGAGATAGCAGTTACAAAAATCCCTAAGTTTCTTGTCCTTCACCAATAACTATGGTTTCACAAACTGAACACTTGGAACAGGTAGGATTGCTGCTCCAAAGTCTTCCACTGGTCCTTGAAGGGTAGGATTGCCTCTTCACCAGCTCCAACACAAACAACAGACCTTGACACCCAAAGATGCTTCACTGTCTTCAGTAGATTTCTTATAAAAGAAAGATTGAATCAAGTAAGTGATTCAGCTTCAGCAGCTTGATCAGAATGATATGATCAGCAACTTGATGACTTCAAGTGTGTAAACTTGATGTAGCTTGATAGCAGATTACACTTGAAGAATTTTTCTGGATCAGTAGTTTTATGCTCAGTAAGGTCAGCAGGGTGTTTTGCTTGATAATAATCTGAAGCTCAAGATTTCTTGTAATTTTTCTCTTAATGTTTATTACTTGAATCTGAAATAGGAGTCCTCTTATTTATAGGTAGGAATCCTTGTGACTTATGTTTGAAATTCAAATATAGCCGTTTCAGATTTGTCCCATTTGACTTGCTTTCTCGTCATCGTTCATAGTACGTACAATCTTGTCGAATGCTTTTTGACAAGCTTTACGCTTGTCCACCCTTTGACTTTTATCCATTGGATAAAGGTCTGAATCTTTCCAACGTCCATTTAATATTAACCATTGATTTGTTTGATAAAATTAGAGGTTGTAAGCTGTCCCTTTCTTTGTAATCTTCCAATGTAACCTTTGAATAATACGAGATATACATCAGCAGGTTCCTGTGAATGTAAGTCTGCTGAAATGTATATTAGTCAGCTGTTCCAATGTTGCTGTGTTTATAAAAACACTTCAACCGACTTTTCTTATATCTAACTTTTTATAGGGAAGTTAGATTACACCATTTTGATCATAACTAAGTTCCAATCCCCACTTAACTTGTGGAACTTAGACCTTGTACACTAGGTATATATAATCATTTTAAGTCATCACAGACTTCCTTAAATTCTGATTCCATATCCTTGACTTTAAATACTAAGTTTGATCCCTTAGTCTTCGATAACTGAGTTTGAGCCCTCAACCTTTAGTCTTCAGCAGGTTCCTATACTAGTCTACTGACTCAGCTACCTTACTGATATAGACAAGTCTGCTGATGTAAGTCAGCTGACCATTTACAGTGCTTGATAGATCAAACCTATACAAAGATCAAACTCTAACAAACTTATACATTTGATCTAGACATCTTTTTGCATGTGCTCAATAACAGCTAGTCTGGCACTCATCACTAAAACTAAAAATAAGTCCAACATAATTGATCGGCCCAAATCGGGAGTTGACCTACCACGGGTATATCATCATTATCGATATATGATCGTTATGAGATCTCATGAATATTTGGGTTACGAATCGACTAAAATCTTGCGGTGATTGGCCCACGTCAGGACCGTCTGATTGTAGAGACAAGGGGTGGCTATCACATGGAGATGTGAACTGTCAAAGAGTTGACTAGTCAACCAATGGAAATCGAATAAGATTCGATCGGTAATTAGTACCCACCTTCGAAATTGACCCGGTCGATCGGCCCATGTCGAGGATCGAGTCAACTAGATAGGATTCCATCCACTAAAGAATTATTTAAATTCTTGAAAGCCAATTGGGAATAGTTGGCTAGTGGGAGTAAAACCTTATAAAAATTTTAAGTGCAAATTTAGGGTTTTTATAAATGAGCTTTTACTTATTCTATCTTTATTTATTGTTGTAGAAAATGTCAAACAAATTGAACCTTCGTTTTATCATCGAAAACAAGCTTGACGAAACTAATTTTCTCGATTGGGAAAGAAACCTCAAAATCGTTTTGAGGCACGAGAAGATTGGCTATGTCTTGGACGAGGCACTACCGGAAAAGCCCACTGAGGGTTCGGCTTCAGATGCTGTCGAGAAGTATAACAAGCACTGTTCTGACAGTACTGATGCTACATGTATCATGCTTGCATCTATGACACTTGAACTGCAGAAACAGCATGAGTATATGGACGCCTACTCAATCATGGTCACCTGAAGGAACTCTATGCTTCTTAGTCTCGCACTGAGAGGTACAAGGTCTCGAAGGCCCTGTTTGGTTGTAAGATGGCATCCGGGACTGCTGTGGGGTCACACGTGCTTAAGATGATCAGGTACATAGAGAGGCTTTGGAAGCTGGGCCACAAGTTGGAAGGAGAGTTGAGCATTGACTTGATTCTACAATCTCTACCTGATTCATTCTCGCAGTTCATGATGAACTATCACATGAACAAGATAGATTGCTCCCTTGCGGAGTTATTGAACATGTTGAAAACTGCTGAGGGCACTGTGGGGAAGGGAAAGCAAGTGTTGCTAGTCGGTTCGAGCAAGGGCAAGGCAAAAGCCTAGAAAAAGTCCAAGAAGGCGAAGGCTGCACCTAAGCCAACGCCTAAGATAGCGAAAGACAAATCCAATGATGCTTGCTTCCATTGCGGTGAGACCGGACATTGGAGGAGAAACTGCAAAGGCTTCTTGAGTACCAAGAAGAAGCATTCTGATGCTTCAACTTCAGGTATATTTATGATTGAGATCAACATTACTTCTTCTAAGTCTAACCACTGGGTATTAGATACTGGTTGTGGTTCTCATATTTGTACGAATGTGCAGTGTTCGGTAAAAACACGTTTTAAATTTATAAACCGAAACACCCCAAGTATAAGGTTCTGTAGTAAAGGATGTTATCGGGTCGTCCTAAGGGAATGGAACGTTTATTGAATTCAAGTATAAATCTATATCGATTATGTCACAATTACCGATCTAAACTTAGGTTGAAACTTACTAAAACCTAAACCTAAGAATTGAAACGAAAACAGGAATAAAAACAAGCAGAAAATAAGAAAACAGAAAGACGGACGAGCGTTCACTTTGATGAACGAGCGTCTGGAAACTAAATCTAATGGACGAGCGTCTGCTATTGCGGACGAGATTCCGATTACGAACTGAAGCAGAAAAGTGCAGGAAAACAGCAAGAAACTAGGGTTTATAAAACTAGAACTTAAACTAAACTTAATCTAAGCGATTTGATTCAGACAATTAAAGGAAAACACAGCAAGGCGACTAGATTCCACCTATCAACCAACAATCCCAACTAGATGGTGATTTAAAGATATAGTTTTTAGTAGTGATCTATTCACGAATTCAATTAAATTTCTTCAACCAAATTCTAGGGTTTTGTTTATCCTTTCAAACAAACTAAACATGCAATCAAAACTCAATCATAAGATCATTTCCAAACTTTTTACTCAACTAAACATGCTTAATTTCTTACAACATGATTAGATGCATTACTTTGAATAAACGAGAACTTAAATAACATACTTTCATATATTGATTCAAGCATCAAATAAACGGAGATCGTTTCATCAAATCTTAATTCAATAAAACTTAAACAATACAAAACAGATCCAAAGTAATGAAAAACTATGAATTAAACTCACTAAACATCAAGTATCGAACTCCTCTAGTTGGTTTTGTTGTTGATAAGCCTCCTCCGTCGACTCACTGCAAGGTTTCTAGCCAACAATCATGTTGAATATGATTGTTGGATTGGAGAAATTCATCTCTATGGAATTACGGTTCTGGCCGCAGCTTTTTGGTGTGAAAGTGCGATCTCAATGATGTGTAAAAAGTATATCCCTAGGGTTGGGGCTGCTGCTGTATTTATAGAGAGCTAAGTCGGTTAGCCTTAGGTCGGCGGCGGACGCTCGTTCACTTATATGGACGCCCGTTCAAGATGCCTTAGACGCTATCAAGACGCTCGTCCAGATTCCGTCCAAACTCTCTGTTCAACTTTTCTTCTCTGGACGCTCGTCCGAATTACCAGACGCCCGTCCACATTGGACGCTGCATGGACGCTCGTCCAGATTGATGCAGAACGGATTCCTTGATATTTCCATCTTTATCTTGATCGATTTTTTCCCTTATCTCTTTTATTTTCCCATATCTTTGATTGATCCTCTCTCATCTCGAAATTAAGCTTCCTAAAAGATAAATAAACATTGCAAAATGTAGTGAAATCCAATTAATCATAATTAAATCAATTAAACACTTAAAATAACCAATTTTGCAAATAACCATATTAAAATGACATTTACTTAATAATTACACTTAAACCCTTAATTCTTATATAAATTATGCAAATGTGGGGAAAATAATAATGAAATAAACCCTTAATAATCCTATAAATATGGCCTTAACAGCACCCCCACACTTAACTTTTTGTACGTCCTCGGACAAAACAATCAAAACTATAGCTCAACTTCATGCAATCCACATAGATCTCTAACTCACGTAACAAAAGATACAACAACTATAGCAAATAATACCATCACAGAGATAGATTCAGTGTATGTGTGACAAGCCCTTTTCAAATTTAACAAGCCTTTCAAAGAAATATCCTCTCAAAAAATCCAATGACTATCCTAGATATAGGAAGTAATAGCTCCACTCAAAGCCTTCCCACGCACTCAGTAGGATAATCCCTACAGCATATCATGCGGTTCTACTGGGTATAAGATCCATGATAACAAAGACTTCACTGTATTTTTACTCATCATTTTCAAAAATTTTCAAATTTGACGCATATCAGAATGAGCTCTTACCCGTCATAGTAGAGTAGGACATTTCGTGATAATCCCCTACCTACTCAAATCATAAGGTAGCTTCTTCCAACTGTCGTGAGCTTCTGGTCATCATAGTGGTATAGGACATACGTGGTATACCCTACCTCACTCAAATCATCAACCAGCTTTCGACAAACGTATTTATTATGACTGCTTATTCATTCTTTTTTAAGACATAAGTTACATCTCACTTATCACATTCAAACTTTATGATATTCACAGCACACGGTCTAACTAAGGTGTTACTATACTGACCTTCCTAAGATAAATCACTAAAACAATGAAAGGATATAGTTCAAAAATCTTGCTTCAAAATCAAAGGCTTTCGTGAACGTGAAAAATGAATACTAGCTCCCTGAAAGTAAAGACATGCTATAATTATCTCACTAAGTCACATACTATCATCGTTAGGAACTACAACGAGCAAGCATTTAGTTTCAATCATATGCTCGAGATTCACAAAAATTTTAAATTTTAAATTTCGTGTAAATTTAACATTCACTCATATTTCAAAGGATATAGCATAAAAACATACCCAATTTACCCCCCCACACTTAAATCACATTATGTCCGCAGAATGTGCAAATGAAAGAAAAAAAAACTTAGCTGGTTTCAACAGTGGTTGTCGGATGAAAGTTGGCAGAGGTCAGGCCGGAGCATGAATGTACCGCTACAACTCGAATAGACAACACTTTGGACATAAAAGCTTGCGAACCTCGCTCAAAAGTATCCGCCACACTCGACATACCATAATATCTCGGGGTACACGGGGTATATGAGCAACACATAACACAAAACACTTACAATGAATGTAGGAGGAATAACCATCAACACGCCACTAGAGTATTATTCCTAAAACAATAAAACAACCTAAGAAAAGAAAACAAACAAAGAAAACTAGGTTGCCTCCTAGGAGCGCTCTTTTAATGTCAATAGCTTGACACAGATTTCAAAAGATCAACCCGGATCGGGCCACTTTGGTTTGACTACCGCCACCTCAGTATCAGAATCAGGAGCACTGGGGCGGACATGATTTTCACCACAACAACAAGTCAAGTGCGCAATAAGATCATTAAATTTTTCTCTCCAAACTACACTGACTCTCTTCTTCTTGTTCTTGCGGATGATAGGCATAGGTGTGCTAACATGCTCAGGAGTCTCAGAAGAAGGGTCCTCATAGGTAGAGGTAGGAATGTCATCATCTGACTCAAAGAAATAAGATGGAATCTCTTCACAAATCAGGACATCTGTACTCTCATCTCTTCTTTGGAAATAAAGAGTCTCAGGCTTTTCCTTTGGTTGCCCAAAATATTTCTTAAGTCGATGGCCATTCACTTTAAAAGCTTGATTACCATACCCGTTCAAAGTAATTACTCCACTTGGATTAACCTCGAGAATCTCAAAGGGACCAGACCATCTAGACTTGAGTTTACCCGGAAACAGGTGAAGTCTAGTATTATAGAGTAAAGCCATTTCACCAACTTTGAATTCTCGGTCCTTGATCTTAGTGTCATGGAGTATCTTCGTTCTTTCCTTGCTAAGCTTAGCATTCTCGTATGCTCTGAGTCTGAATTCGTCGAGCTCGTTCAATTGTAACAATCTTGTTTCTCCCCACGGAGCCGGCTATCGAAATTTAAGAATTTAATTGCCCAGAAAGCTCTGTGTTCATGTTCGACAGGTAAATGACAAGCTTTGCCATAGACCATTTGGAAGGGTGACGTGCCCATCGGGGTTTTAAATGCAATACGATAAGCCCACAATGCGTCATCCAACTTAAAACTCCAATTAGATCGATTATTGTTCACGGTCTTCTCTAAAATTCTTTTCAAGCTCTGGTTGCTTACCTCGACTTGGCCACTGGTCTGGGGATGATATGGTGTACCAACTTTGTGTTTGACACCATATTTTTCAAGGATTTTATGAAGCGGCGCATTGCAAAAGTGGGTGCCTTCATCACTAATGAGTGCTCTCGGACAGCCGAATCTGGTAAAGATATTCTTTTGCAAGAATTTCTTCACGACTTTATGATCATTAGTTTGGGTAGCTATGGCTTCAACCCACTTGGAAACATAGTCAACACAGACGAGGATATATTTATTACCGCACGAAGATGGAAAGGGTCCCATAAAATCTATGCCCCAAACGTCGAAAACTTCGCATTCAAGAATGGGCTTAAGTGGCATTTCCATCCTATTACTCGCCGTCCGCTTCTCGGCACCTATCACAACCTTTACAAAAGGCTTCTGCATCTTTAAACAGAGTCGGCCAGTAGAATCCAGCTTGAAGGATCTTCGCAACCGTCTTTGGTGTTCCATAGTGACCTCCAGTGGGACCGCTGTGGCATTATTCTAGGATATCCCACTGATCATGCTCAGGAACACACCGTCGAAGCAATCCGTCTTTACAGACTCTGAACAAATAAGGATCTTCCCATACGAGATATTTAAGATCGTAACGAACTTTTTCTTCTCCCCGATACGTCATGTCCTCTAAATGACCACTCGCTAAATAGTTGACGTAGTCGCATACCACGGCCTAACCATTTCAAGCTTCATCAATTGCTCGGTCGGAAAATCAATGCCTATATCATTGTGATTCTCTCGCACCCTCATTTACTAAGAGAGATAAATGATCACCACAATATTCTCACTACCTTTCTTATCTTTAATCACAAGGTCAAACTCTTGTAAAATCAGAATCCATCGAAGTAACCTTGGTTTGGCATCTGCTTTGTCCATAAGGTAGCGTAAGGCTGCATGGTCGGTCCAAACAACAACTTGAGACCCTAGAAGATAACTTCTAAACTTGTCAATGGCAAAAACAACAGCTAAGAATTCCTTCTCAGTTGTGGTATAATTGCACTGAGCCGGGTTCAAGGTGCGGCTCGCATAATAAATGGGCCTGAACCTTTTATCAACTCGTTGACCTAAAACTGCGCCTACGGCGTAATTAGAGGCATCGCACATCAACTCGAAAGGCTTGGTCCAATCAGGTGCAACTAAAATAGGGGCACTGATAAGCTTGTCTTTCAGACAATTGAAAGCTTCTTTGCACTTCGCATCAAACAAGAAATCAACATCATCTTTCAAGAGATTTGATAAAGGCTTGGCGATGGTAGAAAAGTCTCGAATAAACCGCCTGTAGAAGCCAACATGACCTAGAAAACCTCGTACCTCTTTCACTGTCTTAGGGTACGTCATCCTTTCAATGGCTTCGACCTTAGCCTTATCAACTTGAATACCAAAGCATTGGACACCTTATGTCCCAAAACGATTCCTTCGTCTACTAGAAAATGGCATTTTTCCCGCTTAAGCACCGCATTTTTCTCAACACACCGTTGGAGTACCATATCTAGGTTCTTTAAGATTTCATCAAAGCTATCGCCGTAGACTGAGAAGTCATCCATGAAGACCTCCATGCACTGCTCCACAAGTCCATCAAAAATGGCTAACATGCACCGTTGAAAAGTTGCGGGTGCGTTGCATAAGCCGAATGGCATTCTGCGGAACGCAAAAGTGCCAGATGGACATGTAAAAGTTGTCTTTTCTTGGTCATTAGGATCAATGGCTATCTGGAAGTAACCAGAGTATCCATCAAGGAAACAATAATACTTATGACCACCCAGTCGTTCAATAAGCTGGTCGATGAAGGGTAGGGGAAAGTGGTCCTTGGCAGTAACCTCATTAAGTCTACGATAGTCAATACAGACTCTGTAGCCTGTCACGAGTCGTAAGGCAACTTCCTCCCCTTTTTCATTCTTTTCGACTGTGATTCCGCCCTTCTTTGGCACAACTTGAGTAGGGCTGACCCACTCGCTATCGGCGATTGCATAGATGATGCCCATGTCAAGCAACTTTATCACTTCTTTCTTGACAACCTCCTGCATATGCGGATTCAGCCTTCTCTGAGGTTGTCTAACCTTTTTAGCTCCCTCCTCCGTTCGGATTTTATGCATGCATACATTTGGGCTGATTCCTCGGATATCACCCACTTGCAATCCGAACGCGAGGACATTCTTTTTAAGCACTTCTATCAGCTGTGCTTCTTGCTCAGGGTCGAGTTTCGAAGAAATGATCAAAGGCAATTTATCTCCATCCTTAAGAAAGATATACTTAAGGTGTTTTGGAAGCGGTTTGAGCTCTAAATCAATAGGTGGTTGCTCAATACTAGACTTTAACGGGCCACCTTTCTCCTTATGAGCTTGGAGTGGTTGACTAAAGAATAACTCATCTTCCCGAGGCTCAACCCCAGAGAGGTACTGGATCAAATCATCCATCGGGATCCTCCGGTCAACACTTGCTTCCTTTTTCTTGTGATCGATCATTTTTCTTAACTCTTCATCTTTAAGCTCTTCTGCCAACTCTTCCCAATCATCTACTTCCCAATGAGTAGTTTCTCTCCAAAAGTCTACCTCGTCCCAACTACCCATCAGAGCTTCTTCTTCACCAGGGATGAAGTCTTCCTGACTCAGTTCTTTGAGATCATTGTTTGTTGCTGGGCATCTCCATGCTTCTAACTCACTAACAGGCTCAGTGTGAGCGAGTGAAGATGACTCGTCAATGACGACGGGCTGTAATGAATTAGAAGATGGTCCGCAGTCAGCTGGATCTTCAATGTCCATGACTTCAAAAACACCTATCTCTGTCAACTCCTCTGCTTCTTCGAGTAGTAGGCATCTTTTTCGTCCTCATAGATAGCTTCGACAAACGATATTTCATCAATTACGGCTCTTTCAGGATATGTCCCTCGGGTGAAGGTAACGGATGTGTCATCGACTCTAAGAGTAATCTGTCCTTTGCAGAAGTCGATGAGAGCGTTAGAAGTGTCTAAAAAGGTTCGGCCTAGAATTAGAGGCATCTCCTTATCAGGTGGATAGTCTAGAATAACCCAATCGGTAGGGAAGACTAAATGTTCAACTTGAAGGAGAACATTAGCTACACAACCGGCTGCAGACCGGCTAGATCTGTCTACCATCTGAAGAGAAATCGGGCGTTCCCGCATCCTTTTATCTAACCCGAGCTTTTTACATACGTTTAATGGCATCACATTAATAGAGGCCCTGGAGTCGCATAAGACATTTTTGAATAAATGGCCCTCGATCTCACAGGAGATTGAAGGTCTGCCAGGGTCACCTCGCTTAACAGCGACTTTCTGTGAAACCATCGCGCAATCTTCGCGAAGCACTTCGCGCCATCCCCCGAAGCTTTCTCTTACTCCCACGAATTCTTTAAGATACTTAGAGCATTTAGGCATTTCGCTTAATACCTCGCTAAGGGCATACTAACTTGAGTGTCTCTAAGCATCCTCCTCACTCCAAACATACCGCTTGTCATTAGTGAGGGCTTTCTCTTTCCTTTTTGGTGGATAAGGAAGGGCTTTATCATTCCCTGTAGCTTGATTCTTTATCGCCTCATCCTCCCTATCCTTCCATCTTACGAACTTTTCTTTCTTTTTCTTAGTCAGGGGTACTGCCCCTTGACTTTCCTTTCTTTCCTCATCATCAGAATTATTTTCGTCCTCCGAAGAATTGTCACTAAGCTCCTCATCGTTGCTTTCTTCGGCATGTGGTTTCTGATTTCCCCCTCCTGAACTCATGGCGTCAGGAGGGGCTACTCGTTTCCCGGCACCTTGCCGGGTCCAGCCTTCTTACCACTTCTCAACGTTACTTCATTCAACTCCTCTTCTTGTCCATACTCCTATTGTGGTGTAATGGCAGTGAAAACATTCACATCTGCTTTTGGGTTTCTCTCGGTATAACTCGGAAGTTTACCGTGAGGTCTGCTTGCTTGCTGGTCCGCCATCTGACCAACTTGTCTCTCAATAGCTTTAACGCTAGTAGACAAGGTCTTCACCATGTCTACCAGCTCATCAAATTTGTGTTGAGGGACACATGAGGTGGTATGATTTTGAGTTTGGTTCCATCCACCCTGCGGCCTTTGGGAGTTAGGAGTCGTCCTTTGATAGTTTGAGTTGAAAGTATTCGAATTTGAAGGGCCGGTGTGGTAACTTGGCTTGACCGAAGTTTTGTCGTTGAAATCTGAGAGTAGTTCTGGCTTTGATTGAAGTTTCGGAAGGGTTGGTTTTGATTATCCATTAAATTTACTTCTTCCGTCATCTCCGTTCCTACCTGCATTCCAAGATCAGAAGGCTGCGTCTAAAGATTGGCCAGCTTCTTGCTTATCAATTCCATCTGAGCAACCAACAGCTTCGTATCAGAAATGCTTGCAGTACCTTCTTTCTTAACGACATTGGTCTTCTTGGGGGTCGACCACATATTGTTCTTGGCGATGGTCTCGTACACTCGTAGGCGATCTCATCACCTCCCCGTAAGAAGGATCCATGAGCCGTGGAGTCAAGATAGTCTCTATTAGGTTGAGAGACACCTCTATAGAACAGTTCCAAAGAACTCATGTCGTTCGTCATATCCGTGATTGGGGCATTTCCTCATGAAGAGATTCAATCTCTCCCAAGCTTTGCCAACGAGCCTCATCCTCCAACTGCTCAAACGTAGCTATTTCCCGTTTCATCTCCATAATCTTGCCTGGTGAAACCCACTTAAGAGCGAAGGCTCTTTTGACATCATTCCATGTATGGAGAGAATGATGTGCCAATGATTTAAACCACCGACTTGCTTCACCTTTCAAAGCAAAAGGAAATAGCTTTAACTTAACTATCTCAGAATCAACACCAGGATAATGGCCTGCTTCACAGATTTGTACGAATGTGGATAAGAAGTCGTGTGGATCTTCCTGAGCAGTACCATGGAAAGAGCTATTCTGAACTAGAGCAACTACTCCGTTCTTTAGATCAAATTTCCCTCCTCCCATGTCAGGAGGACAAATAGGTCTATGCCCCTCGAGAAAATCTTGATTTAGATATGGGGTGTAGGGGTCCTGGTTCAATTGATTAAGCTGGTTTTGTCTAAATTGTTGAAGTTGTTGATTTATGCCAGCTTGTTGATTCTGTTGTTGCTGCAGAGCTTGCATCTGCTGAAGGATTAAATTTAACTGAGCTTGGGGATCAGGATTTGGAATTGGTGGATCTTGATCTGCCATCATGTCCAAATCAGGGAAAAGCCTCCTTCTAAAAATAGATCGTTCAGGCTTGGGATCGAAGATTAGAAGTCCCTTCTTACTTCTCGTTTGCATAAACCAGAAGAAAGGAAAAGGAAAAAATCAACCTTAGGGTTGATTAGAACAGGTTTAGAAAAGGTTTGATGGTTTAGAGGGAGAAAAGAAAAGAGAAGAGAAGAGAAGATAGAAAAGGAGTGATGATTGAACAGACTGAACTGGCGTCCAGTGTTAGTGGACGTTCGTTCAGAGATGAACCCTCGTTCAAATAAATGAACGGTCGTTCGGGGGAACAGGATTGAAGTGGACGGGCGTTCAAGTTATTAAACGCTCGTCCAGACTTCGAAAATCTAAAACTAAGGCTTAAAACTTAAAAACGAAATAGAAATAATTAAGGAAACTAAAAGGAACGTAAGGAAATAATTAAAGGCTAATCTAAAATTATGGAAACAATTCTAAAATTATAGAAACTAATATAACTATCAAAAATTAGAGAAAATAATTGACGGAGAATAAAATTAAATAAAACAAGGTAAAACGAAAACAAAAATAAACGTAATTCTAAAATTTAGACCTACAAATTAAAATTAAAATCGATATAAAATTTTATACCTAAAAGAATCCGACAACCGTTACCGATTCCCCGGCAACGGCGCCAAAAACTTGTTCGGTAAAAACACGTTTTAAATTTATAAACCGAAACACCCCAAGTATAAGGTTCTGTAGTAAAGGATGTTATCGGGTCGTCCTATGGGAATGGAACGTTTATTGAATTCAAGTATAAATCTATATCGATTATGTCACAATTACCGATCTAAACTAAGGTTGAAACTAACTAAAACCTAAACCTAAGAATTGAAACGAAAACAGGAATAAAAACAAGCAGAAAATAAGAAAACAGAAAGACGGACGAGCGTTCACTTTGATGAACGAGCGTCTGGAAACTAAATCTAATGGACGAGCGTCTGCTATTGCGGACGAGCGTCCGATTAAGAACTGAAGCAGAAAAGTGCAGGAAAACAGCAAGAAACTAGGGTTTATATAACTAGAACTTAAACTAAACATAATCTAAGCGATTTGATTCAGACAATTAAAGGAAAACACAGCAAGGCGACTAGATTCCACCTATCAACCAACAATACCAACTAGATGGTGATTTAAAGATATAGTTTTTAGTAGTGATCTATTCACGAATTCAATTAAATTTCTTCAACCAAATTCTAGGGTTTCGTTTATCCTTTCAAACAAACTAAACATGCAATCAAAACTCAATCACAAGATCGTTTCCAAACTTTTTACTCAACTAAACATGCTTAATTTCTTACAACATGATTAGATGCATTACTTTGAATAAAAGAGAACTTAAATAACATATTTTCTGATTGCGGTCTGATCAGGTTATAAATTTATTTTACTTGACCACCAAATTCTAGCAATAGCACTAGGTACATCATAGCATAGCGATGGTGAATCAAGGTCGATCCCTCAGGGAATCAAAATGTGGACCCTAGGTTTAAATAATTAACTCACCTAATTCGTCATTGAACAACGGTCTAAGACCAACATAAAAGGCAAAATAAAATAAACAAACTCAAACCTAAAAGATACACACGTAATTAACCTTCCAATTATCAACGTTATCGTTTGGACCAAGACAACTTATATAAGATAACCTAACTCATTAACTGTCACTCTGGCTGTATTCATATTTAATTGGCTACGGGAGTCATCCCCTTAACTTGACTTAGCACCGGTTAGGTTACTAGATCACTGTGGTATTGTTACGTGACTTCACCTTTTGGGTATCCATCTCATATAACTCACACGCTCATTATTCTAAGGATGCCGATATTAACCGTACACCTCGCTTAGGCAACATTCCTATTGTTAGGCGTACTTCCTAAACGATCGCTCAAACCCTCGTCCTACTAACAATTACTCGGTAAGTCTCTTGTTAATCTACGATTCACGTATAACTAGGTGTCGACAATTCCCTAATATAAAACTAATCTAGATCTTGCTGAAAGTTCTGAAAGATCGTTCGTGAGCCGAACTAGACGTCTTATATTGGTATTTCCTAATAATACGCTAATGAAAAACTGACGAGCGACGTAGCCGTAGCCATACCTACTGAGAAAGTAAATTCAACTAGGTTAGACCCACCATAAAGACGTGGCAGATTGAACTGACGAAACTAGGGCTCGGTCGACCGAACGTCTCTGTTCGGTTACCTGGACGAACTCGACCCTAATTACATCCTAGAACCGACCTCTCAGCGTTTCCTCATACAGAACAGATTAAACAGTAATTCGTACATCACTTATATAAGCTATCGTAGATACACGGTAATTAAATCACATAGAGTCATGAATAAATCTAGATTATGACGTAGGTAATGGGACCATCATAGACAAGGTGTCACCACCTCCTAACGTCATAGCCGAGAATCACATCATCTAGCTATGTTTAATTAATTCAAACGATAAGAACATATTTGGAAGGATTAATTACTCGAAAATAAAACATGAAGATTAAGGGCTTACATTGTTGCAGCCCTAACTTGCTGAAAAACCCTCAATGTGTAGTTCTCTTTTATCAATGATTTAATCAATGTATGAATGAATGAATAATACTAATGACAATGTGTTTATATAGAGCTCAAAACCGACTTAGAAACCGACTAAGGATCGGATTCCCTAAACCCTAACCGACTTAATTAATACGCTAGACTGTGCTGGGCTTTAAGTCCACTCGGTCGACCGAATGGCTGGGCTCGGTCGACCGAGCCTTCACTTCTTTTGGGCTTTGTCTTCTATCTTCTGCTGGGCTCTGCATTGTCCTGGATCTTTAATTCCTTCTCCGTAGTCCATCCATAATGCTCACTGTATTTATCATATAAAAACATGGTTTGTAATACCAAATAATGCAATAAATAATCGAAATGCAGAATAACGAATCGTAACTCGGGGTATATGTAAATTAGGCATATTACGACTTATTATCCCTACATTAATGCTTTTTCAAACTAGAATTGGGGATAAAGATCATAGAATAACGGGTACAATTTGGCCGTCATCAACTACTGTTCAGGGTCAATTTGTAGTGTTTTTAATGATATATTTTACATCAATTTCCCCCGTATATGGATGTTTTTCATAGAAATCAAGCTTATAATCGATTAATTGAGTAAATAGTGTTTTTAATAGGTTAATTGCAAAATGTAACGATTTATGTGCTTAAATTGTGATTGTATGTTATTTTGGGATTGTGTTACGCTTTGGTATATTCTCCTATGTTATAGATACATATTTTGGCATGCAAGAGGATTAAATGATGAGGTTTTGAATGGATAGAAGTGAAATGGAGGGAAGATGGAGATAAAGCTTGGAATGAAGCTTTCAAGCAGCCGAACTTCCAATGCAGTTCTTGATATGATATACACTGATTTGACTCTCGACCTCAAGAGAAGATTTCTAGGGCTTGAAGAGAGGATTCTACAGGATTTTGAATCACTTCATTCCGACTTATGAGGCCCGAGATATGAGCGTTACAAGTTTGGATGCTGTTGCTGAAACTACTGGAAACTCCCGTAAACGACTCGTAACACTACGGGCTAGTCAAAAAGGCGTTTTCTGAAGAAGAGTCCTTAATGAAAGTTGTAGAGTTTTCCGAGAGCTTAATTATGACGTTCGGATCATAATTTTTGGAGGTCTACAACTCAAGATATGAATTTTAGAAGTTTGAGTTCAGTTCAAGAAGCAAACCAGCGTTCAACAGCCGACTCCATTTAAAAGGATTTGTTCAACAGCCGCATCTTTATTACTTCCTATATATATATATGCGCATAATCAACCCTAGGATACAATTTCATACACAGCCGCAAATTACACAAGAGAGCAGCCGACTTTTTCCAATTTTCCTTTCCTGTACACTTTCATTCCAAAACACAATTAGGGTGTAAATTTGTTTACCATGAGGAGCTAATTTCCTTCTCAAGCAAACTTGGGGAAGCGTTTTGAACGGATTTCGGTTTTCAATTCTATTTATCTATTGATAAATATCTAAAGGTTAGAACTTTTGTATCAATTTCATATCGTATTTGCATTTCGATCGATAGATTATGTGTATGATTTGATAATCCGTTGATGATAATTAATGGAACCCTAGGTCACTATACAAAAGTTTGAATCTTTTAAACCAAATTATAACGAAAGTTGTGGTTTAAACGGTTTAGATTTTGGATATTGATAAATATCCCCACCTAAGAACGCTAAAGGATCAATCTTTGATAAAAGATTGTGAATAAAATCATCTAAGCCATTAGTGATTTATGCACTCGGTTAGGCGTAATAATCGTAACCTTGGGATAGAATCATTTGATTAATAGTTTGAAACCGGTATTTGTTTGATTCGTGGAACCGTGTTTGCTTGCCTTTATATCACTGCATTTGGATAATTGTTCAAGCCTTCACCCTAGTTGTTGATTATTATTTTTCTCGAAATTTCTTCGTTCATCGCACTTGTTCATCGTCGTTTTTACTTGTTCATTCTTGCATAATTAGTATAAACTCGTGACATTTGCAACTAAAACTTGAAGAAACCGATATCACAATGGCTGACAATAGACGGTCATTAGCAGATTATGCTATGCCAGGAGCCATCACGGTAAACCCTGCTGTAGCCTTGCCTGAAATCGAAGCAGATCACTTCGAGCTGAGACCTGGCCTTATTCAGATGCTGCAACATGCGTCTATCTTTTATGGCCTACCTTCTGAAAACCCGCATAATCATGTCCACGCCTTCCTGAAAATCTGTGGGACAACTCGCATTCAGGGAGTTTTTGAGGATGCTATAAAATTAAAGCTTTTCCCTTTCTCTCTGCGAGGAGAAGCAAAAGAGTGGTATAACTCTTTAACCCCTCGATCTATTACCACTTGGGCAGGACTCGAGAAGGAGTTCCTAAGTCGGTATTTTCCACCCTCAAAGACTGCCCAATGCCTGACTGACATTTTTACCTTCCAACAGAAAGGGGATGAGTCATTCTTCGATGCCTGGAAGCGTTTCAAATCTCTTTTGCGTCGCTGCCCCCATCATGGCTTAGATTTACAACGTCAAGTCAACACTTTCTTCAGTGGTTTGACTGAATTAACCAAAGGGATGGTGAATAGCTCATCCGGAGGAGCTTTTCTGAAGAAGACACCCGAAGAAGGTTGGGCTTTATTTGAAGATATTGCCAGATATAACTATGCCCCTTCATATCAGGCAAATACAGCCCCGTCTGTTCCAAAGATTAAGGAAGTCCACTCTCAGAATCAGGTGATCGCCATGCTGCAGCAGCAGGTGGCCGCTCTTACTCTGTCTCAAAAACAGATCACACCTACTCCTCCTTATCAACAGAATGCTCAAGTTCTGTATTGCGAAAACTGTTGCCAGATTGGTCACATGATTGACCAATGTCATGAGAATTACCAAGTCAATGCTGTCCAAAATATGAGACAGTATACCCCGGTTAGTTGCCAAACTTGTGGGCTGAAAGGCCACACTTCTCTAGCTTGTCCCCTAAACAGGGACAATGATGAAGCCAATGCTTTTTCTGGTCAGCCAAACCAACGATTCCCAAATCAATTTTCTGGCCAGAATAACTTTCAGAATCAGGGTTATAACCAAAACCGAAATTTTAATCAAAACTCCGGTTATAATCAGAATCAAAATTCCAACTCGTACTATCAAAATCCCAATCGGAATTACTCTCAAACCCGAATCAGAGTTCGAATTTTCAACAGAGGTTCAATCAGGCGTGGCCTGCCAACACCAATTCTCCTTATCAAAACCGGTCTAATCAACATCCTCCCGGATTTCAAAATCATCAAGGGCCATCTGGGTCCAATGATGCTCCTACCAGATCTGATTTTGAGGAGCAACAAAAAACTATTAAAAATCGGAGAGGCAGGTTGGGACGATTAGGCGAGCGGCTAGCTTCACGACCTCGGGGTCATCCGCCCGCCACGAAAGAAATCCAAAGGGCAGCCAAGTGGCCCAAGCTGATTTGAACCCAAACCGGTGTACTGATCTGACACCAACCACCCCTTATGGTAGGGAGGAAACTAGTGCCATGAATTTAAGATCCGGCACTCAACTTCAAGGAAACCCTGCATTCAACCAGAACCAGGGAAACGAGTAGACCCTCCTACCACTGATTCGGTGGGAGGGGAAGTTGAGAAGACCCAATCCCCCAATCTGGGTGAAGAAAAAGAGGAAGATGAGATAGAAATCGAAGAAAGAATTCGGGTGGCTGACCAGACGACTGAGAAATCTGAAGAAGTGAGTCAGGAGGAGGATCCCTTGACAAGTAAGAAGACGGTGAGATGGAAGGATTTAGAAGATAAAGCTATTAGTGCCTCTTCTAAGAAAGTTTTTTCTGAAGAAGAATTGAAGAAACTTCCATTTCCACCAAGGAAGAAAAACATCCCTTTATGCGAGGACAAGAAGTACGAGAAGGTACTCAACCTTCTAAAAAACACTCAAGTTAATCTACCTTTATCTGATGTGTTGGTTGAGATGCCCAAATACACCAAATTCATAAAGGATGTCGTCTCATCTAAAAAGAAGTTGGAGAGTATGGAAAAGGTAACCAGTGAAGATTGTTCAATGATGAGTTATGAAGAGTTACCGATTAAGAAAGATGATCCCGGGCGATTCGTCCTTACTTTGCAAATTGGAGGTCTTATTTTCCCTAATTCTTTATGTGATTTAGGAGCTTCAATTAGTCTTATGCCTTTATATGTGTGTCAACGGCTCCCAATTAGACCATCTTTTGGAACCTACCACTATGAGTATTCGGTTCGCGACGATCATCCAAGAAAGCAACAGGGATTTTAAAGGATTTGTTGGTTTAGGTCGATCGATTTACATTTCCTGTGGATTGGTATGTCTTAGACATCCAACAACCCAATACACCCCGATTCTTGGACGACCTTTTCTCGTCTACTCGCTAGAGCCCTCATTGATTGTGATGACGGTGCTAAAGTAACTTTGCGTGTTGGAAATGAAGAAGTGAGCTATAGTGTATCTAAAGCTATCAAAAGACCTTCTGAATGTCCAACCGGCTACTCTATCGAGGAATCATTTGATGATTTCAGTGATTTTCTAGAAGAGCAAGTCCTTGCAGTAGATTCTGAATACGAACGCTTGATCGATAATCTGAACCATTATGGTAGGATAGATTTGAATGAGCTTGGAGTTGAGACTGAAGATGAAGTTGTAGTGAGTAAGAACCTTTCGCCTTCAGAGGAAGTAGATTTATTAGAAGCTATGTTGCTCTCCTCTAATAATTTGCAAAGTAAAGGTTTAAAGTCTAGTTTGGAAGACCCTCCGATTGACCTCGATTTAAAACCGTTACCGAAACATTTAAAGTATGTTTTCCTGAGAGAGGGTGATCGGCTTCCGTTAATTGTTTCCGCTAAGCTGACAGAGGAAGAAGAAGCGAAGTTGTTGGCCGTCTTGAAAAGAAATGAGAAAGCTTTCGGCTGGCAGGTGGGAGATATCAGAGGTATATCTCCTGACGTCTGCATGCACAAAATAAAAATCGAAGAAGGAGCCAAGCATGTTAGACAACCCCAAAGACGTTTAAATCCTCACATGCAGGAGGTGGTGAAGAAAGAGATTATCAAGCTGCTAGATATGGGGATTATATATGCGATAGTCGACAAAGGTGATTGGGTGTCCCCCACGCAGTGGTCCCCAAGAAAGGTGGTATCACTGTTGAAAAGAATGATAAGGGAGAAGAAGTCGCTTTGAGATTAGTCACTGGTTACCGTGTGTGTATTGACTATAGGAAACTGAATGAGGTAACCATGAAGGACCGCTTCCCTCTCCCCTTCATCGACCAAATGCTCGAGCGTTTGGCAGGACACCCCTTTACTGTTTCCTGGACGGGTACTCTGGGTATTTCCAGATCCCTATAAACCCCGATGATCAGGAGAAGACGACCTTCACCTGCCCGTATGGTACCTTCGCTTATAGGCGAATGCCGTTCGGCCTCTGTAATGCTCCGGCCACTTTTCAAAGATGCATGTTAGCAATTTTTTACGGGCTAATTGAGAAATGCATGGAGGTCTTTATGGACGACTTCTCGGTGTTTGGTAACTCGTTCGATGATTGTCTTGCTAATCTGGACAAGGTGCTTAACAGATGTGTGGAGAAGAACCTAATCCTCAATTGGGAAAAATGCCACCTTATGGTGGATGAGGGGATTGTTCTTGGCCATAAGATTTCAGCTAAGGGCATAGAAGTTGACAGGGCCAAAATAGAGGCCATAGAAAAGATTAACTATCCTAAGAACGTGAAAGAAGTGAGGAGTTTTCTTGGTCACGTTGGCTTCTATAGGAGATTCATTCAAGATTTCTCGAAAATCTCAAAACCTCTATCAACTCTACTTAAAGAGGACGTCGTTTTCAACTTCGACAATGATTGCAAGTGTGCCTTCAAAGAGCTTAAACATCGCCTGATCTCCGCTCCGATTCTGATCTCTCCGGATTGGAACTTACCATTCGAATTAATGTGTGATGCTTCAAACTACGCCGTTGGTGCGGTTTTGGGGCAAAGACTTAATGGTAAATTCCAACCTATCTACTATGCAAGCCATACCCTGAATCCGGCACAAGCAAACTACACTACCACGGAAAAGGAACTTTTAGCTGTTGTCTTTTCTATGGACAAGTTCCGAAGTTATTTACTGGGTGCCAAGGTGATTGTCTGGACCGATCACGCAGCTCTGCGCTATTTGATGAATAAAAAGGATGCAAAACCGAGACTACTGCGTTGGATTCTTACCCTGCAGGAGTTTGATGTTCATATTAAAGATATCAAGGGTAGTGAAAACACAGTAGCAGACCACATATCAAGAGTGTTGCCCGTAGTAGAGGAAAATCCACAAGACATCGATTTATATTGCCCCTTTGAGAGTGTTATGTCTGTGAATAGTTGCACGTCTGATCCTCCGTGGTATTCTTCAATCGTTAATTACCTCCATTCCCAATATCTGAATCCCAAGTTTTCGTATCAGGAGAAGAAGAAATTCTTCTCTGATCTCAAGTATTATGTCTGGGAAGAACCGTATCTTTTTAAACTCTGTAAAGATGGGTTGCTTCGCCGGTGTGTCCCCGAATCGAGCAACGGGACATAATTGAACAATGTCATAGTGGTCCCACTAGCGGCCACTTTGGTCCCTGGAAGACCGTTGCGAAGATATTCCAATCTGGTTTTTACTGGCCCTCGATTTTTAAGGATACTGAAGCCTTTTGTAAAGGTCGTGATAGGTGCCAAAGAACCGGTGCTTTGACAAGGAGATATGATATGCCGTTAAAACCCATTTTAGAGTGTGAGGTGTTCGATGTCTGGGGGATTGACTTTATGGGTCCCTTCCCATCCTCATGCGGGAATAGATACATCCTAGTCTGTGTAGACTATGTGTCTAAATGGGTGGAGGCTATCGCCACCCCTCACAATGACCATAAAACGGTCATGAAATTTTTAAAGAAAAATATTTTCGTGAGGTTTGGCTGCCCGAGAGCCTTAATCAGCGACGAGGGGACGCACTTTTGTAATCGACCACTGGACAAAGTATTAGAGAAATATGGTGTTAGGCATAAAATCGGTACACCATACCATCCTATGACAAGTGGTCAGATGGAGCGTAGTAACCAGAGCCTCAAGAAGATCTTAGAAAAGACGGTTAACAGTCATCGGAAGGACTGGAGTCTGAAATTGGATGATGTACTGTGGGCTTACGGAACAGCTTACAAGACACCTATGGGTACATCTCCATATCAAATGGTTTATGGAAAGCCATGTCATTTGCCGGTCGAACTTGAGCATAAAGCTTACTGGGCGACGAAGTTCTTGAATTTTGATTCCAAAGCTTGTGGTGAGCACGGACTTCGGCGATGCACGAGCTAGATGAATTCGGCTCCGTGCCTACGAGAGCGCCCGAGTGAGTAAGGACGTAATGAAGCGCTCCATGATAAGAAAATTAAGCAAAGAGAGTTCCATGCGGGAGAGCAAGTCTTGCTATACAATTCCGGTTACATCCGTTTCCTGGAAAGCTACGGACACGGTGGTCCGGCCCGTTCGAGATTTTGCAAGTCTTTCCAAGCGGAGTGTTGGAGCTAAAAGGAATTGGTGATCGACCGTTTAAGGTAAATGGTCAAAGGTGCAAACATTACATTGGTCTACCAAAGGAGGCACCTTTGATTGTTCGGTTCCTCGACATATTTGAGTGTGTGAATCCCGAAGTCGATGACTTTAAAGAGTTTGCACCAGATTTATTCACCGAGGCCGTTATCGAATCACCAGCTGAAGTCTTCGCTGGAAGTTGGGATATGGAACAGTATTGGAAGGAGATGCGACTGAAAAGAAGGGGAAAGATGAGGAAATCAACGGCTAGAAAGATCAAAGGAGCCTGGAAGAGTTTGAAGAGTAAGATTCCCTGCGTGCATTCTTGTTTTTGTGGTTACATTGCTGACAAGAGCTCTTTTGATAGAGTGACTGGCCGAAAGATCAAGTGGCCTGATCCGGGTTGAACTTTCACTAATCGTCGAGCCCTCGACGTTAAACAAAAGCGCTTGGTGGGAGGCAACCCACCATTTCTTTGTTTTTCTTTTTTTGTTTTTAAGTTTTTGTGATGTTTTGATGTGAAGTTGTATTCATTTTGGGTTTTAATCAAGAAATTTCTGTTTGGGTTGCATGCCGTTTTAGTCGAACGCCCGTTTTACTATGCACTGTGTTTTCCCTTTCTCTACATCTATCTCGTGCATGTTTCCCCGATGCCCCCCCCCCCCCGCAGATATTTTGTTGTGTCTATCAAGTACTGCAGGTTACTTTGAGCTATTAGCTGATACGAGCTTGCCACATACGGGGATCGTTGCCTTTTTCATGCTACAGCCTGCTCAACGATCCGACCTTTATAAATCAGCTAAGTACTTTACTTTACTTTACTTTATTTCTGCACAACTTGAGGACATGTTGTGTTTTAAGTGTGGGGGAGGGGATAAATTGTGTACCTATATACCTTCGCTCATATCATGATAAGTACAATGAAAAATGCACAAAAATTTGAAAAATTTGTTTTGTCCCGAGTGAGCAACTACATGCCGATGTTCAATGTTTAAACTTAATGGATGCCTGAGATTGTGTATGCGAGATGAGTTAGATGTTCACCTGACCCTTATTTCACGTGCCTTATCAGATGATGAGCTAATTTTTAAAAGTTATATCCATGTAGGTTAAGCATGCCTTGACTAGCTTACATTATGTGCTCAGTGCTATATTTCATAATAGTTTGGATTTGAATTCAAAGTATGACATATTGTGAATATCATAGAGTTTGAATGTGATAAGTAAGTCATTGCCAAAGTCTTGAAGTAATAATGAAAAATGATTCATTACATTGAGGTATTATGCTCGCAGGTTTGTATAGCCCATGGCTTAGAACCAACCGCGACCGTAAATCTCATATAAGTAATGCTAATTGATAATAAATGTGTGTGTCGGAAGTCGGTTTATGATTTGAGTGAGGTAGGGCGTATCACGAACGTCCTATACCACTATGACGACCAATAGCTCACGAGAGTCAGAAAAGCTGCCTTATGATTTGGGTAGTTAGGGCATATCTCAAAATGTCCTATTCTACTATGACGGGCAAGAGCTCATTTTTTATGCGTGTTAAAAAGTGAATTTGAAAAAAAAAATGTATAATAACTCGTAAAAAAATTTCAAGACTTGGCCAATGATGATTTTATACCCAGTATAAACTCTTATGATATGTTGTAGGAATCATCCTCTAAGTATGTCAGAAATGGTTTGATTACTTTCTATTATCTTTTCGCGTGCACATCTGAGCGTCATCTATGCTTAACTTAAGTGTGATACTAGCTAGTTTTGCTTGAATTCAATTCAAGTTGGGATCTAGTGGAAGTTTGATATGGCTCTTGCACGCAAACACTTGGGTGAATTTCTACTTAGTTACTATGCACTATATTTGGTATCCACCTATTCTTTGACTCTGAGCTAGGTTTTTGTTTTGTTTTGCTCGAGGACGAGCAAAAGTTTAAGTGTGGGGGTGTTGTTCAGGGTCAATTTGTAGTGTTTTTAATGATATATTTTACATCAATTTCCCCCGTATATGGATGTTTTTCATAGAAATCAAGCTTATAATCGATTAATTGAGTAAATAGTGTTTTTAATAGGTTAATTGCAAAATGTAACGATTTATGTGCTTAAATTGTGATTTTATGTTATTTTGGGATTGTGTTACGCTTTGGTATATTCTCCTATGTTATAGATACATATTTTGGCATGCAAGAGGATTAAATGATGAGGTTTTGCATGGAGAGAAGTGAAATGGAGGGAAGATGGAGATAAAGCTTGGAATGAAGCTTTCAAGCAGCCGAACTTCCGATGCAGTTCTTGATATGATATATACTGATTTGACTCTCGACCTCAAGAGAATATTTGTAGGGCTTGAAGAGAGGATTCTACAGGATTTTGAATCACTTCATTCCGACTTATGAGGCCCGAGATATGAGCGTTACAAGTTTGGATGCTGTTGCTGAAACTACTGGAAAATCCCGTAAACGACTCGTAACACGACGGGCTAGTCAAAAAGGCGTTTTCTGAAGAAGAGTCCTTAATGAAAGTTGTAGAGTTTTCCGAGAGCTTAATTATGACGTTCGGATCATAATTTTTGGAGGTCTACAACTCAAGATATGAATTTTAGAAGTTTGAGTTCAGTTCAAGAAGCAAACCAAATCAACAACCGACTCCATTTAAAAGGATTTGTTCAACAGCCGCCTCTTTATTACTTCCTATATATATATATGCGCATAATCAACCCTAGGATACAATTTCATACACAGCCGCAAATTACACAAGAGAGCAAAACTTTTTTTCCAATTTTCTTTTCCTGTACACTTTCATTCCAAAACACAATTAGGGTGTAAATTTGTTTACCATGAGGAGCTAATTTCCTTCTCAAGCAAACTTGGGGAAGCGTTTTGAACGGATTTCGGTTTTCAATTCTATTTATCTATTGATAAATATCTAAAGGTTAGAACTTTTGTATCAATTTCATATCGTATTTGCATTTCGATCGATAGATTATGTGTATGATTTGATAATCCGTTGATGATAATTAATGGAACCCTAGGTCACTATACAAAAGTTTGAATCTTTTAAACCAAATTATAACGAAAGTTGTGGTTTAAACGGTTTAGATTTTGGATATTGATAAATATCCCCACCTAAGAACGCTAAAGGATCAATCTTTGATAAAAGATTGTGAATAAAATCATCTAAGCCATTAGTGATTTGTGCACTCGGTTAGGCGTAATAATCGTAACCTTGAGATAGAATCATTTGATTAATAGTTTGAAACCGGTATTTGTTTGATTCGTGGAACCGTGTTTGCTTGCCTTTATATCACTGCATTTGGATAATTGTTCAAGCCTTCACCCTAGTTGTTGATTATTATTTTTCTCGAAATTTACGTTCATCGCATCTTGTTCATCGTCGTTTTTACCGTTCATTACCGCATAATTAGTATAAACTCGTGACATTTGCAACTAAAACTTGAATCGATACAACCCCAATTCCCCGTGATCGACTCCGGTTATACCATTTTGCTACGACCTTGCACTTGA
This sequence comes from Gentiana straminea, assembly GCA_036785695.1. Lineage (NCBI taxonomy): Eukaryota > Viridiplantae > Streptophyta > Magnoliopsida > Gentianales > Gentianaceae > Gentiana > Gentiana straminea. The sequence goes on along the minus strand of JAVUPR010000538.1, from coordinate 1,670,262 downwards.
GGCCACGACCGTATTATAAATTCTATAACTTGTTTTGATCGTTTTATTTATATAATCCGTTTTCTACAACAACTACCCCCCACTTAGCCTTTGATCGTCCCGATCAAAGTATCAATAAGTTATTCCCCATATAATTATTTTCCAATGGTCAAATTATACTAACACAAGAAACTCGAATCAACTCATATTGTTTATGCTCATAAGATATCCATTATTCATTACTCACTATGAATCGAAGTGATGTGTGCATATGCATTAGTTGTATACGAATGTAGCAAGATTAGAGTTTATGCTAACTTCGAAATCTCAACCTACCAACATCAGCATTCCCACTTCTTAAGCCTCGCAATGGTTAAAGCACTAGAACAATAAGCAAGAGCGTATCTATAGGGTTTTTGGACTTGGAGACCGAGTACTACTCAAAGCCTCTTAAAGAGTTGAATATTCTTTTCATGTCTTCATATTTTTCAAATACTATCAATCTCAAGGAAGAAAACTTTTTAGAGTATCCCCCCTATCTTAGATCATGCATAGTATTGAATATTACCACAAGCGCGGGGCTACTTTGGTAATGTTACTACAAGCCCAGTGTTTAACATTTTGCTAAAACACAGGTACGTCTCAAGCTTATTATTCCGCTTTTATTGGCAAGAATATCAGAATACATCAGCAGATAGATATTGACACTAAGTTTACATAACCAATCATCTACGCAATGTACACATAAAATTCTACATTTTTATTATAAGCGCAATATTCATGGATTCATTTATTGAGTAATTGAATAATAAATAACTACTCGCAACATATAACATGAATATCATTAAGTTTACTAGAATTGTATCGCAAAAGTATAAAGTGATCATGTACTCATGAACCATGGTTCCTTCCTTATCAAATACAATATTCGGGGACTTCACAAAAGTAAATGTGATTCTATGTTTAAAAGTTTAAATTTTACTCATTTATTATATTATTTGATATATAGAGGCTTATTCGAGCAAGCTAAGTGAGCTAAGTGACTTGTACCCCCCACTTAAATCATGCATTGTCCTCAATGTATAACAATAAAGAGCAAAAATAGGAACTTAGCTCTAGATAAGAGCGGGAGCGGAACAAGTCGTGGGGAACTCCGGAGAATTGCGACAGACAAATACAGTTACCAACTGCGATAAAATGCAACCTCTGCAACAAACATCTTTAACACAAAACTTTGAACGCGTTACAGGGTTAGTCCAGAAAAATATAATCATGTCAAATGGACTGTAAAAGGTATAATAAGTTCCGTAAACATATTTAAGCCCATACTGAATAATTATAGTGAAAATAATGCACAAATATCCAACACATTAAATAAGACAAATTTTATTCATTAGGGAAATTAAAAACGAACTCCATACAACACGACTTAACTTATTGGTACAACGAAATCAAAAATAAAAACACATTGATAAAGAGAAAATTAAAAGATCACACGGACATACGTATGCTTAGTCCGAAGGTATATCGTTCGGATCAATGAAAGCTAATGGAAGAACATTAGGATCCGCTTCAGAAAATCTTGAAATTGCGCATCGTCATCACCGGGACCGTCATCATCGGGGTGCACAAGAGGTGGTGCCACGAATCCAAAGAAAGGATAGGCATGGGCCTAACATAAGAGTCACCGCCTAGCACCGGGCACTCACCGCCTCACAAAATGAAGTGATCAATGAACCATAGGGCTGCATGTGTCTAGGCTTGCGGGCATCGCAGCGGTCATCTCGTAACGCATCGGTGCCCCAATATTAACCGGCCATCCTCTGCTCAACCAGTACATCAGCGTAGCATGTGCATAATATACTGTAGACACATGCTTAGCCGGAATAATGTTAGAACGGATAAGCCTATGTAAGCACTTATCTTCCCACCGCCTAAAATATGGCTCCTCAAAAGTGCGAGCGACTTCCCCTATTGTCCATGCTATCCCGAGATGGGCACCAACCTCCTCCAACCACGCATCAGACTCATCAAACGTGACAGTGTACTCTGGCTCTTCCTCCGGGGTATCGAGACCATAATAATTATTAATCGTCCTCGGAGTAATAACAATGGACTTGCCACGAACTTGGACTAAATTCGTGTGTGGGTGCACGCGTAAATAAGAATAAAATTCTCTTACCCAGTCGACATTGACTTGGCCAGGTGGCGCAACAACCTCTTGCCACTGATTGTAGTCCACGAGATCGAACAGCTCTTGACCGCAGTTGGTCAAATCTAATCCTCGAGCCCGGTGTACCAGCGAGTTGTTGAATAAATTCCGATAAACCGAAAATACTTCTTGGCTAGCGAATTGCGCTACCCCGTTGATCAAGGGAATGGCATCGTCGACTGCTACAAACTGTGCGGAGGCTCGGCGTCTTGGTGGCATAACTGCAGAACTGGAACAGAGCACGCTGACAGAATGATGCAGCAGGTGGAGGCTCTCGGTCGACCGAGAGAAGGGCCTCGGTTGACCGAGCAGATAAGTTCGGTCGACCGAACTGATGAAGCTTTGCTGCTGAGGTTCAGGTCTTCCCTGTGACAGCCTGGGTTGGATAATCCTTCAGAGACACGAACAGGCACAATTTGTGATATTGGAGGGGATCATTTAGATTACTATCCCCAATTTTTGGGTGGATGGAAGTTATGAGAAAAATTAGAAATGGAAATTTATGGAGAGAAGGGGAAGAAGAAAATTTGGGATTTGGAGAAGATGAAGATTTTTTGGTGTGGGAATGATGAAGAGAAAAAGGAGGTTTAAATAGAAAGATGTGGAAAGTGAAAGGTTTGAAATGGTGGAAGGTGATTGGTGGAGATAGAAAGGCAAGGATTGAGGAGTGGAATGGTTTTGTTGGAGGAATAAATTAATGGAGAAAATGAAAAGGTGTATTGGGAAATGAAAAATGGGGATGTGTAAAAATAAATGATAGTTGACCTCCTCAGTTTGATACACACGAAATTTTCAAATTAGAACACATAAGTCTATCAAAATTATTATGTCACAAAATTAAAAAATCCTTACCAAGAAAATTGAATAATCCAACCACAATCCATTAACATATAAATCTTCACTTTTTCCAAGTAATACAAATTTTAAACTAAGCATCTTTTCACCAATTTCTCATCATCAATACATTTTATAATGATTTCGCTGCATACTCTACTTCACGTTAAAATGATTCGAGTAAAAAAAACTTTTTGCACATCCGTAACCTAATGGTCATTGGAACACGGCAAAAATAAAAAAAGACTCTCGTCATTCTACGTTACTTTTATTCATAAAAAATAAAATAATAAAAAAAAATTAAAAATGAACTAAAATAAAATGAAACGAGAAAAATTCTAAATTTTTGAGTCTATAGCTCGACTTCCAAAATCATCACTCTTAAACACTGCCCTTGACTTGCCAGGCTTTCACCCGGCCAGCTTTCACCGAAAAAGTTTGGCCGTCCTTTTCTACGAGTGCCCTTCCTTTGGATTTCAGTACAATGAAAAGACAGTCGAATTGACCATCCAGACAAGCGCCTACTTTTGGATTTGTCTTTGATTTCGATGAGCTTTTGCTACGAACTCTCCTAGTTCGTTTTTTCGCTCTGGTCCTCCTATCCTTAGGTAGGTCTACAGCTTCAATATTGGTAAGGGCTGGCGCAGACTGAACTGACCTGTTCCGACTTAGAATAGTAAGGACTTCCTTCTCATCTTCATCATCGACATTATCATCAGCATCCTTTCCTAACCCTTGAATGCCATCAAGCTTCTCCGAACCAACTACTTCTAACACATTCACACTTAACGGTACAGGGAAATTTGGATTTGTTATCCCATAACACTCAGAACCCTTGGCGTCAAACAATACTATCTCATGTCTGGTCATCCGTATGAAGGCCCTAGCGGTGTTGATAAACGACCTACCCAAAATAATTGGGCATTCAGGATGTTCCTCGATTTCCATTACCACTATGTCTATCTTAAACCGTAATTGCCCCACACCAATAATCATGTTGTTCGACTCTCCCCATGATTGTCCTAGTTCCATCCGCTAATCTAACTTGGAGCGGGGTGTTAGTGGGTGTTAAAATGAAATTCCTATCACAAAGGCTTTTAGGAAAGATATTAAGGCTCGAACCGGAATCAATCAGGGCTAAACCTAGATGGGTTTGTTCTAGGGTTACTCCAACCATAAAAGCTCCTGGGTCTGCTAACTTTTGCATCAGTCGAGACTCGTCTTTAATCAATATCTCATCTCTAGAACAGATGACAACAAGGCTCTTCATAGCTGTGCTACCCTCTTACTCAGATTCTATCTCGGACATGTAATCATCATAATCTAAAGCTGAATCAGAATCCGAAGAGATTTCCTCTGGATTCAAAATAGACATACCTCTTTGCCAATAGGCTTCTTTAGCCTCTCTTGATTTCCTCGCCTCTCGGATTTTCGCTTTCATCTTTTCTATCCTTTCCATGAGCTTTGGTGTTAACGGCTTTTTAGGTGTAGTTTTGGTTCGTAAAACCTTAACTTCTTCTTTGGCTTCAAGAAAATTGGTTGATGACATTTTGCTGATCTTGGCGCTTTAAGTGAGTGATTTACTTCGAATCATCTGCAATATTTGAAAAACAATAAACAATTAGTAAATTGACAAACAGTATGATTGCTCATACTGTTGTCAAACTTACAACCTACAAACAGGGGGAAACAGAACACTGGGGAAACAACACTGTATATAAAATCAAAACTGGAAGAGGCTCGGTCGACCGAGTGAATACGTTCGGTCGACCGAACGAATATCTTCCTCATTCCTGCTTTAATCCTTTAACAAAGATACAAGTACAGATAATTCGTCATAAGAAAAATAAATAATGCAACTAAAAACAATAAAAACGAAGTAGATAAAAATAATTATTTAAACAATCATTGAGCCATTGATTCCCCGGCAACGGCGCCAAAAACTTGATTGCGGTCTGATCAGGTTATAAATTTATTTTACTTGACCACCAAATTCTAGCAATAGCACTAGGTACATCATAGCATAGCGATGGTGAATCAAGGTCGATCCCTCAGGGAATCAAAATGTGGACCCTAGGTTTAAATAATTAACTCACCTAATTCGTCATTGAACAACGGTCTAAGACCAACATAAAAGGCAAAATAAAATAAACAAACTCAAACCTAAAAGATACACACGTAATTAACCTTCCAATTATCAACGTTATCGTTTGGACCAAGACAACTTATATAAGATAACCTAACTCATTAACTCGTCACACCGGGCGTATTCATATTTAATTGGCTACGGGAGTCATCCCCTTAACTTGACTTAGCACCGGTTAGGTTACTAGATCACTGTGGTATTGTTACGTGACTTCACCTTTTGGGTATCCATCTCATATAACTCACATGCTCATTATTCTAAGGATGCCGATATTAACCGTACACCTCGCTTAGGCAACATTCCTATGGTTAGGCGTACTTCCTAAACGATCGCTCAAGCCCTCGTCCTACTAACAATTACTCGGTAAGTCTCTTGTTAATCTATGATTCACGTATAACTAGGTGTCGACAATTCCCTAATATAAAACTAATCTAGATCTTGCTGAAAGTCCCGAAAGATCGTTCGTGAGCCGAACTAGACGTCTTATATTGGTATTTCCTAATAATACGCTAATGAAAAACTGACGAGCGACGTAGCCGTAGCCATACCTACTGAGAAAGTAAATTCAACTAGGTTAGACCCACCATAAAGACGTGGCGATTGAACCGACGAAACTAGGGCTCGGTCGACCGAGTGCGAGGCTCGGTCGACCGAACGACTCTGTTCGGTCACCTGGACGAACACGACCCTAATTACATCCTAGAACCGACCTCTCAGCGTTTCCTCATACGTAATGTATTAAACAAGAATTCGTACATCACTTATATAAGCTATCGTAGATACACGGTAATTAAATCACATAGAGTCATGAATAAATCTAGATTATGACGTAGGTAATGGGACCCTCATAGACAAGGTGTCACCACCTCCTAACGTCATAGCCGAGAATCACATCATCTAGCTATGTTTAATTAATTCAAACGATAAGAACATATTTGGAAGGATTAATTACTCGAAAATAAAACATGAAGATTAAGGGCTTACATTGTTGTAGCCCTAACTTGCTGAAAAACCCTCAATGTGTAGTTCTCTTTTATCAATGATTTAATCAATGTATGAATGAATGAATAATACTAATGACAATGTGTTTATATAGAGCTCAAAACCGACTTAGAAACCGACTAAGGATCGGATTCCCTAAACCCTAACCGACTTAATTAATACGCTAGACTGTGCTGGGCTTTAAGTCCACTCGGTCGACCGAATGGCTGGGCTCGGTCGACCGAGCCTTCACTTCTTTTGGGCTTTGTCTTCTATCTTCTGCTGGGCTCTGCATTGTCCTGGATCTTTAATTCCTTCTCCGTAGTCCATCCATAATGCTCACTGTATTTATCATATAAAAACATGGTTTGTAATACCAAATAATGCAATAAATAATCGAAATGCAGAATAACGAATCGTAACTCGGGGTATATGTAAATTAGGCATATTACGACTTATTATCCCTACATTAATGCTTTTTCAAACTAGAATTGGGGATAAAGATCATAGAATAACGGGTACAATTTGGCCGTCATCACTTTCATATATTGATTCAAGCATCAAATAAACGGAGATCGTTTCATCAAATCTTAATTCAATAAAACTTAAACAATACAAAACAGATCCAAAGTAATGAAAAACTATGAATTAAACTCACTAAACATCAAGTATCGAACTCCTCTAGTTGGTTTTGTTGTTGATAAGCCTCCTCCATCGACTCACTGCAAGGTTTCTAGCCAACAATCATGTTGAATATGATTGTTGGATTGGAGAAATTCATCTCTATGGAATTAGGGTTCTGGCCGCAGCTTTTTGGTGTGAAAGTGCGATCTCAATGATGTGTAAAAAGTATATCCCTAGGGTTGGGGCTGCTGCTGTATTTATAGATTGCTAAGTCGGTTAGCCTTAGGTCGGCGGCGGACGCTCGTTCACTTATATGGACGCCCGTTCAAGATGCCTTAGACGCTATCAAGACGCTCGTCCAGATTCCGTCCAAACTCTCTGTTCAACTTTTCTTCTCTCGGACGCTCGTCCGAATTACCGAACGCCCGTCCACATTGGACGCCGCATGGACGCTCGTCCAGATTGATGCAGAACGGATTCCTTGATATTTCCATCTTTATCTTGATCGATTTTTTCCCTTATCTCTTTTATTTTCCAATATCTTTGATTGATCCTCTCTCATCTCGAAATTAAGCTTCCTAAAAGATAAATAAACATTGCAAAATGTAGTGAAATCCAATTAATCATAGTTAAATCAATTAAACACTTAAAATAACCAATTTTGCAAATAACCATATTAAAATGACATTTACTTAATAATTACACTTAAACCCTTAATTCTTATATAAATTATGCAAATGTGGGGAAAATAATAATGAAATAAACCCTTAATAATCCTATAAATATGGCCTTAACATGCAGGCACTAAGAAGAACTAGAGATCTGAAGAAAGGAGAGGTGGACCTACGCGTTCGAAATGGACCAAGTGTTGCTGTGCTAGCCGTAGGAGTTTATTTTCTTTCATTGCCCAGTGGGCTAGTACTTGAACTTAGTAACTGTTATTTTGTTCCTGCTCTTACAAAGAGCATTATTTCCATTTCCGCATTAGATGCTGATGGTTTTTCATTTACGTTTGAGAATAAATGATGTTCTTTTTCACGTGATGGAATCTTTTATGGTACTGGCATACTTAGCAAAGGTCTCTACATATTAGATATGAATGTTGATGTACTTAATATAAATAACAAGAAAGCCAAGACAAATGTCTTGAATGAATCCTACTTATGGCATTGTAGACTTGGCCATATAAATAAGAATCGCATTTCGAAACTCCATAAAGATGGAATGTTGGATCAATTCGATTACGAATTGTTTCATACATGTGAAACCTGTTTACATGGCAAGATGACAAAGTCACCTTTTAGTGGCAAAGGGATAAGATCCAATGAATTGCTTGAGCTCATATATACTGATGTGTGTGGCCCAATGTCAATTCAAGCCAAAGGAGGATACTCTTATTTTATCACTTTCACAGATGACCATTCTCGCTATGGTTATATATATTTAATGAAGTATAAGTCTGAAGCCATCAAAAAGTTCAAGGAATTCAGAAGTGAAGTGGAAAAACAACTAGGTAAAGAAATCAAAATGCTTCGATCCGATCGAGGGGGAGAATACCTAGATGGAGAGTTTCAAAGTTATTTAAAGGAGAATGGGATTCTACCTGAATGGACCCTTCCAGGGACGCCTCAAATGAATGGCATATCTGAGAGGAGGAACCGTACTTTGTTAGACATGGTACGATCCATGATGAGCTACGCAATTCTTCCAAAATTGTTTTGGGGGTATGCTCTAGAAACCGCATCCTATACACTGAACTGAGTTCCATCAAAGATGGTTGATTCTACACCATACGAGGTATGGGCCAAGAAGAAAACAAATCTGGCATATCTTAAACCTTGGGGTTGTCCGACTTATGTGAAGCGGATGATACCTGACAAATTAAAGGCCATATCCGACAAATGTCTGTTTGTGGGATTTTCTAGAGAAACTAGAGGATACCAATGTTACCATCCCGAGGAATAAAAGGTGTTTGTTGCCAGGACTGGGCACTTTCTAGAGAAAGAATTTATTCTGGACAGGTTGAGTAGGAGTAAGATTGATCTTGAAGAAATTCAAGAACCACTTACGGATAACAGTCCATTGATGGAAGTAGAGGAGACACCACATACAGATGTGGGGCCACCCTCTACCGTAGACACACTAGCACCTCGGAGATCCACTAGGGAACGTCGTGAACCTGAAAGGTACACTGGCATGTATCTCATGGAAGATGAGGACCCTAGAACTTATGAGGAAGTGCTATTAAGGCATGACAAAGAGAAATGGCTGGAAGCCATGAATTCTGAAATGGAATCCATGAAAGACAACCAAGTTTGAAACTTTGTTGATCCACTTGAGGGAATACTTCCTATAGGGTGTAAATGGGTCTTTAAGAGAAAGACCGACATGGACGGTAACGTGACTACCTACAAGGCTAGGTTAGTGGCAAAAGGATATAAGCAAAGACAAGGAGTTGACTATGACGAAACATTTTCGCCTGTTGCCATGTTAAAATCCATTAGAATTTTGCTCGCTATTGCAGCATACCAGGATTATGAAATCTAGCAGATGGATATGAAAACAGCTTTCCTTAACGGGAACCTATATGAGGAAGTGTATATGACACAGCCTGAGGGTTTCACAACCAATGACGCCAGGATGGTGTGTAAACTGCAAAGGTCCATTTATGGATTAAAGCAAGCTTCTTGGAGTTGGAATCTTTGCTTTGATGAGATAATCAAACAGTTTGATTTCATCAAGAACGAGGATGAGCCCTGTGTTTACAAGAAGGTTAGTGGGAGTGCCATTGTGTTCTTAGTGCTTTATGTAGATGACATATTGCTCAAAGGGAATGATGTGCCTATGTTACAATCAGTCAAAGCTTGGTTATCCAAGAATTTCTCAATGAAGGACTTGGGTGATGCAGCCTATATTCTAGGATAAATATCTATAGAGATAGATCTAAAAGGTTGCTTGGTCTGTCGCAATCCACCTATATAGACAAGATGCTGAAGACATTCAGCATGGAGCAGTCCAAGAAAGGATTGTTGCCTATGTCACATGGGGTCTACCTATAGAAGGGAATGACTCCCAAGACAGATGAGGAAAGGGCACGAATGTGCAAAGTCCCTTATGCTTCGGCAATCGGGTCTATCATGTATGCCATGTTATGCACAAGACCATATGTCTCGTACCCTCTTAGTATGACTAGTAGGTACCAGTCCAATCCAGGTGATGGTCACTGGATTGCTATCAAGAATATCCTTAAGTACATGAGACGTACCAGGGATATGTTCCTGGTTTTCGGGAATGATGATTTAGTAATACGAGGTTACACAGATGCCAGTTTCCAAACTGACAAGGATGACTTTAAGTCACAATTTGGATTTGTTTTCACGCTTAACGGTGGAGCAGTGAGCTAGAAGAGTTCCAAGCAGGAGACTACTGCGGACTCTACAACGGAAGCTGAATACATAGCAGCCTCGGAGGCGGCAAAGAAATCAGTTTGGATGAAGAAGTTCATTACTGAACTTGGTGTGGTTCCCTCCATTGAAGGTCTAGTGCCTCTGTAATGTGATAATGGAGTGATATCTCAGTCAAAGGAACCAATGTCTCATCAGAAGTCCAATCATGTGCTACGGCGCTATCACTTGATTAGAGAGATAATAGATAGGAGAGATGTAAAGATAGAGAAAGTCCACACGGATGATAACATAGGTGATCCGTTAACCAAGGCATTGTCTCAAGCAAAGCATGAGAAACATGTTCACTTGCACGGGCATAGGCATATGGGTGATTGGCTTTAGGCCAAGTGGGAGATTGTTGTAAAGGTGTCCTAAACCCAATCGGGTTGGACCGGATCCGACTGGGTCTGGTCATTTACAGTATTTGGTTCATGTAATAACTTTATTATGATCAATAAAAGCGCTTATGTTATTATATATTGTTTGGCTTCATATTATTTGTTGTATATATATATAGTAACGTCCCTAGTGTTAATATGTGATAGAGAAACCATGATAGTGATTATGGTTGATGAGATCTCTAATCACTATAACAAGGTTGGTACTTAAATATCTCTAGTCTTACATATTAACAAATGGGACATTGATAGTATAATCAGACTAGCACGTATTGGATGTCTTCTATCTTTTAGAAGATAGGGATAGATCTCGTCTATCGAAGTGTAGGGACACTTGGACTGTACGTGGACGTGTATTAGAGAATGCATACGTTAGACTGGCCCACTTACATTAAGTGTCACACTATGTGGCGGTTGTGTAATTATCCTTTTGACCGGAGTCTTCATGGCATCACGGTGTGGATTGTCATGCTTTGACACTATTGAGATTTCTCCTAACCACGCGGCGATCATGCGATAGTGATTGGGTATGATGTTGAAGCATACGGAGTATACATGATTGGTCATCCAGGAATCGTGTATCCTATGATTGGGATCGGATATCCGAAATGGCCTTCTTATAAGGAATGTCTAGCTCTCGAGAATCTTTGCAAAGTAGGAGTAAATGTGTTATTTCGAGAGAGCATGATATCCAGATTATAAGATATGATCGTTAATGTATTGACACTCGAAATACGATCGTATGGATATTATATCAGCGATAGGATTGTAAGTTACACGGTAACTGCTTCACATGAAAGGTAGCAGTTATTGCTTTTGACTCTTCCGATGATTGGGGGTCACGGTGTGTTGCTAGACGCAATCCCGTGATCGTTAGGTTTAAAGGGCATTTTAGTAAATTGCACTTTGTGTCTACGGCCAACATAATCGGAAGCCTATCGGGTCACACACATATGAACATCGAGTCCGATTAAAATGCGGTTATAGTCGATAACCAAATAAGGAAAGTTTATCTCAAGACTATAAAGGTTATAGTGGTAAATTAATATGGTGGTATTTATTTGTTATGAGTAAATAAAATACAAGATATTAATTATATATAAATTATATTAATTAAAGAATATTCCGGAAGTCCATCTTTTGACTATTGGGGGGCCACATTTAAGTGTGTAAGATACACTTGGATTGTGCACTTTAATTAATAAGATTACCATAATATTAATATAAGATATTAATTGATTTTGAAAAATAGATTTATGGTAATAAAATAATTATATTCAATATAAGATATTGGTAAAATTAATTATAATAAAAGAGATAAATCAATCTAGAAGATTTTTCTTATTTTAGTGGGAAAATGTTTTCTTCTCCTACACACATATGGGGCGCCACATCTAGCTATAAATAAGAGGTGGGTGTCAAGCTCTTTTGCACATCACAATTGCAAGAGCTCATAGTTCTTGTGTAAAATAGAGAGCAAACCATAGTGAGTTTGTGACGGAGGAAAAAGGCCGGTCTAGCAACCGGAGTTTTCCAATAGCAATCCAAGGAGGATTCCGGCAAGGGGTTCATGTGGATTAGCGATAGAGGCCGGACGCATGGACGGCTTTCGCACTAAACTACTCTCCATTGATGGTCAAGGCGACGATCTTATAGATCATCTAAGGTATAACCGTCAAACTAATTAACGTGTTTATTGCATTAAACGAAGAACGATCTAGTAAAAGGAAATCAAATTTTAAATTCCGCTGCGTTAAACTAGAGATTTCCTCACATGTGACCCGATAGGTTTCCGAATATGTTGGTCGTAGGCACAAAGTGAATTTAATAAAACGCCCTTCATACCTAAAGATCATGGATAGAGTCTACCAACACGCCTCCAATCATCGGAAAAGTCAAATGCAATGACTGCTATCTTTTATGTAAAATGGTTGCATGCCATGTAAATAGAATCCTGTCGATATCAATACGGTCGTATCTCGAGTGTCAATACATTAACAACCGTATCTTATAAACCGGATATCATGCTCTTTCGAAGTAACACATTTACTCCCACTTTGCAGGGATTCACGAGAGCTACGTATTCCTCATCAGAAGGCCCTTTCGGATATTTACTCCTACCATTAGGATACGCGATTTCCGGGAGACCAACATGAATCATACGCGTGCTTCAGTATCACACCCAATCACTACCGCATTATCGCCCTATGGCTAGGGAAAACCTCAATAGTGTCAAAGTATGACAATCCACACCGTGATGCCATGAAGACTCTGGTCCTAGGATAATTACACCACCACATAGTGCGACACTTAATAAAGTAAGTGGGTTAGTCTAATGTATGCATTCTCTAATACACGTCCACATACAATCCAAGTGTTCTCACTTCGATAGACGAGATCTATCACCATCTTCATAAGATAAAAGACATCCATTACATGCTAGTCTAACCGTACTAGTAATGCCTTGTTAAAAGTACATACTACTAGAGGCATTTAAGTATCAAACCTTTTTAAAATGATTCGAGATCTCATCAACCATAATCACTATCATGGTTTCTCTATCACAGATTAATACTAAGGACGTTATCATATATATACAATATCATAATTAGTCCAATAAACGAACAAATATATAATAACATAAAAGCCATTTATTATATGTATAAGCACAAAAAATAGTAGAAATGATCCCACCTGGTCGGATCCGGTCCAACCCGATTTGGTTTAAGACATTTTTTCAATAGGATTTAGGAAGTTTTCTATTCAGCTTAGCGTACATCTCCCATCATGTAGTCCTGCCATGAAGAAAGTGATCAGAATATGATCATCTACGTCTTTCACATGCACGGACTCTTCATTGAACCTTTTGAGGTACTGCAGCACAGTTTCCTCATTCTTCTATTTAAGAGCGAGGAGATGAGTTGCATTCCTCTAGAATGGCTTAGTAGTGTTGAAGGCATGGACAAATGCCTTGACCAGTGCCTGGAAGTTGAAGATCGACCTCGTTGGTAGTTTTATGAACCATTCATGGGCCCTGCCCGTGAGTAGTGCAGGGAAGGCCTTGCACTTCATCTCGTCTGGGGCACTGTACAAGTTTATGTGTGTTATGTACTGAAAGGGATGATCTGAGGGATCCTTGAATCCATCGTACAGGTCCATCTTGGGAGCCTTGAATCCAGTAGGTCGGGGATACTCTTCGATCTGTGTCGTTAAAGATGATACGAATGAGAGCTCATTAGGACTGGCACCCCAGTATGACGTTGACCTTTGCCCTAGCCGCCTGCTTGAGGATCGAGTGGTTCCTTTCCCAGATTTGAGGTGGATGACTGGTTATCCTGCTTGCCTTGCTTTGGGTTGGAAGGATGAGACGTCTTTTCTAGGGTATCTTGACGACGGTCAAATTGGTATCATTATTTACCATCAATCTACCCTGGATTTGTGTGTTCAATGGGGATAATATGTATGAAATCATGATTTGATTAGCTAAATGTCATTAAGCCGCGTCCGGGGTGACTAAATTGGTATTATGCATATTAACCGTGTTTTTTTTGCGTTATTTGCTAGAAATAAAAGCTACTGTGTGTGGTATGGTTTTATTGACAGATGGACGAGTGTTTGGAGCATCATTTTGGCTGAAGGAGAGAGTTAATCGATAGAGACTGAACAGAGCTGAAGGTTGAAGTGTTTCAAGCGGAGAATGGACCCGGGAATCAGATTGGTAATATTTCAAAGCCGTTTCCGAATCTTTAAAAGCCGAATTGGGCTTGTCCTTCTACACAAAAGTTGTAAGGCTTGAAACAAGGATTCCAACACACTTTGAATCACTTAAATCGGAGTTTCATAGGCCATGTTATGGTCCAAATACCGAAGTTGGGCTTAGGGTATTCCGAGTTAATTCGGCAGCAGTAAAAAGACGAAAATACCCTCGGCTTACCTGGAGTTACCCACGGTTTACCGAGGCCCAGAATCTTCCGAAAACACATTTTCTTGTCCTCCGAGCATTGGGTTTACCCTTAAGTCGGTTTATACACCTATATAAAGCCATTCATAGCTGCGAAATTGTATTCATCTTCCATTCTATCATTCATTCATATATCTATTCTTAAATTAGATACAATGTAATCTTCTGATTATAAATTCTTCTTTTCTTTCTTGAAAATAAGTCATAAGTCTTTCATTATTGAATTGTGCTTGGTTTACGATCTTCATGGATCATCTTGAATCGCCGGAGGGAGAGAGAGAATAGAAGAGTAGATCTGTTCTTCGTTATGGGTAAGATCTGTTCCAATGTTTTATTTCTTTTTCTTAGATTCATGATTGTTCTTGTGATAGATCTAGATTATGCTTGCTTATAATCATATATTAATTAAACGAACCTTATTCTTTATTCGATTCGTTAATATGAAACGTAGAATTATGGGTTGCGCTCTTCAGATCTGCGACGGTCTTTATCTCTAGATCTGAATACCTAGTAAATCCTAATACTGTGGTTCAGCATCAGCTACATTGATCAACAAATTTAATTTACATGTTAGTAGCCTGATCAACTATTTGCATGTCTTCGTAAATTAGCATGAAATACGAATAGTGAAGTGCTAGTTAGGACATTATCTTGATGGACCCTATGAAGGTGCTAATCAGTGTCAACAGTTGTCTAGGAAGGTTAGTGGTATGAGTTAGCGCTCAATACTGGCAATTCTAGTTCTTTATGCGTATGTTCTATCATGGATCAATTAAGGAGGGTAGCTGGCATATAGATTATCTACTACCATGTTCGGATTAGATAGGGTTAGGAGTTGCATCTGTAGCTAAATAACACACACAAGTCAAACACAGATTAATGCGAGATTAGTTAGGAATAGTATGGTTCGTGCCTTTTCGATATATGATTGATGATTGGTTTATTTGCATCTCTTTTATTTACTTGTCCTTTATGTTGGTCAACGACCACCCTATCTGGTTGACCTATGAATTGTGGTTGTGTTTAGAATTATTAAATAAAAGTCTCTGTGGGATTGACCTTGACTCACCCTTACTATACTACGATTGACCTAGTACTCTTGCTAGTACGTTGTGTGTTGTGAATTGCACACGCGATCATATCCTCCTCTGGATCCTCATCCTGTTTGGCTGCCCGGACCATGGCTTGTCGAGTAGCTGCATCCATAGCCACTAGTTGATCTACCAATGCTTGTTGGGCTAGATCAAATTCAACTTCCTTAGACTCTTGGGTCTGGCTTTCAGTGTTGGTGGATGTCGTTGCCTTGCCATCAGTATTTTGGCCATTCTGGCAGTTTCTATCATTGTTTTCTTTCGTGTTTTTGGCGGCATGATGATGGTAACCTTTGAACGCAATTGTCAGTAGGAGGCCCTCCTTTTAGCACTAATTGACGATACTGGATCTCGTCTGATAAATAATCCGGGCCGTATTTTCCTAGTGACAATGATCAAAATCCAAAAACTTAGAAAAAGTATGAAAAGAGGGGGTGGTTTTAGTAGGTTTAGACTGGGCCTGAGATTTGGTAATCCCAAGTTGCCTACGTATACTGGAATTGTTCAGGAATCAAGTCTCTTCGTAGTCTTAGGATCGTTTATATAGAGGGGTCTTTGCCCTAGGCATGGTTGTGCCATATCCGTGGTGGACTCTTGTATTGTATCCCTCAAGGATTGGATTTTACCATGTCAATCTCCTTGATTAAATGAGATAATTACGGGATTTGAATAATGGTTTAAATGATAGGATCAGAGTCTTTATGACAAAAGGATTTTTCCATGTTTATCTTTTATATAAGCACGTGGGCAAAATATCGGGGGTAGCTCTGGCCGACCTGCGTCAAGCCCCCAAGGCCACTATGGCCCTAACTGCATCGACCTAGCTCCGTTGCACCCTGACCGACCTGCGGTGGACTGAGAAGCGGGTCAGGCCGATCTCCTACCTGGGGTGTTGATCTGCCCTTAGGCTTAAATAGGGCTCCTGGCTCTTTGTGTTCTGGTTTAATTCAATGTTTGGTTAATGTGAGGGTAACACGTGGTGAGGCCTAGCCCGGCTTCCATCAAATGGGTTGAAGCTGATAGGTGGAAAGGGTGGCGGGTGAATAAGGTTAGATTGGTGGCTGAGGTTGGGTGGTTGGGTTAGGTGGGTGCTGAAGAGGGTGGTGGTTATAGGTGTTGAAGTGTTTGAGGGTGGTGGAGATGGTGGAGAGAGGTGGTGGTGTTGGAAGAAGATAGTGTGTTGATTGGGTTTATTCGTTACTTTGTAAAGTGTTGGACTTAATAATATTTTTTAAATATTGTGGTGTAAGAAGTAATTCGGTAGAATTTTTTGTGGTGTGAAATGTAAAAAAAAAATATTGTTGAGGTGTCAAGAGTAATTTAAAGAGTGGTGGCAGTGAACGGGATGCCAAAAGTAATAACGTGGTGCCGATAGAAGACGCCATTTGGAAGGCAAGAATTTTATGTACATCTTTAGTGATTTTATCCATATCCTTCAATGTATAAATCTCTTGAAACTAGGAAGGCGCACCGTGCGATGCACGGTGGGCCCTGTCTTTTTTAAATGTTACGATGTTGTCCGTTAGGCTGTCTTACCTGAGATGCAATGTATGTAGAGTGGTTGTTTTAGTTAGTTACATAGGTGATGAAATGAAATAGAAGTTGGTTGCTACGATGATTGTTTCAGCTTTAATGTACAGGCCAAAAATATTTATATATGTCATTACACAGCTATGCAGCTTTTATTATACCCTCCTGAGGTAATTTTAGAGCCAAAATGCTCAACATACTTTATGTAGCCTTGCTGATCTTAATTTAGACCGCTAAACCCTATTGACCTACATACACATCCGTTCGCCTATATATATATATATATATATATATATATATATATATATATATATATATATATATATATCGGCGTACTTTGGGGCACCTTTTGTCGGTTTGAGGTACCAAATTTACAAGGTGCCGTTCGGTGGCATGATACTTGAGGGTATTGCAAAATGGAGGTGGGGTAAAACATACAAAATGCTGCATTTATGTACTGAAAGTTTGTTATTTGTATGGGAAGGCTAATATGAATTACGCTGGTGGATCGGTTACGTCTTTTCAGGGAATTCTAGCCTGACTTTCTTCGCTGTGCTGGACTCTGTGGGATCGCGTGGTCTTTTGTCCATCCTAGAGCAGTCGGGCTCCGGTGTTTCTTGTAGTGCTGTTCTTACTTTGTTTCCCTTTTCTTTGTCTGTAAAGGGTAGAAAGACAATGCACCTGGTTATTGACATTTATTATATTAAAACCATGGCTGATAGTATGAATATGGCATTTGTTACCTAGAGTGCCGCCAAATTCTTTGCCCTTCAATGTATCGTGGCGATGTGTCAAAACCTGCTGCATAACATTCTAGTGTGTACCTAAAGTCGCTAAGGCTTGAACTTTCATCAAAGCCTTTTGCCTAAGAAAATAGAATCAGCAAGACAGTCACTCTCGATGCTGAAACATGTTTTTCTACCAAAGGTTAGAAGGATATGAACAGTACCTTTATGTACCATTACATAGTAGCTTAGTGCTCTGCTTAACAGCATACAAGCAGCCGTCGATTCTCTATAGGACCTTGAAGATACGACTGAAGTTCCCATTACCAATCGTCTAAAGAAACAAATATTCAGCCAAAAAATTACAAAACCAATCAAAAAGCATGACAAAGATGTATACATACCAAATATAAAAAGAAATCATGAAAAAATTGAAGCTTTAACACAATTCTACTTCCGGGAAATCAGTCCGTTTGTGGAAAAGGCCATCTCCACTACTGAATGAAAGATGTCACTAAAGCAAATCAAATATGGACCTAATTTCAAGTAGACAGTACAGACTACAAGTTAAGATTCGTGATTCTTAATAAGAAACATATTATAGTGTCATTTAGTAGAAAATACCTGAAGACTGAACTTGCTAACTAATAGTTGATTCAGACCAATAGTTGTATCATGATAAAGAGCAGGTTCAATGACTCACTGTTTCTGCTAACTGTACTACAAAAACTTATTTTGAACTTGCTAAGACGTGAAATTGTCAAAATGTTTTCTAAAATTGGAACCACTAATTGAATCCCTTGTGTAATTCCCAACGGCTATAATGATGAAAAAAAGAAATAAAGATACCCATGCTGTTTCCATTACTAAAAGAGGGATTCTACTCATTTCACGAATTAACATTTGATTTTCCATAGAACTCAAAATACGCATACCTCCAAAGGCCAAAGGCGTCTTCTGTCCCAGCCTATGGATTTGAAGATATCATTTCCATATAAAAAGTCAAGCAGCCACTCGACTATGTGGGCGGTGCTGGAGTTTCGTGGAGGCAAAAATTACACCGGGCTGAAGATTAAGGTCTGCGATTTATAACTTCAATTTCAATTTCGTTAATATCTGAAAGAAATCTGCAAACAAACAGCAAACTCTGGAGAAAGAAAAAGAAGACCTAATCGGCACGAAAAACAGAAATAGAAGAAAAAAGAAACATAGGAGAGGGCTGGAGGATGACACCCACCAAGAATAATAGCCGGAAATTGGATACAGAGCAGCCGGAAAAAACAAAATACCATGAACCTCGCCGAAGAAGAAAAGAAATTAAGAGCTTGGAACTTGATTCCATCTGTATGCAGAGGTATATATGATCAGAGACGCAAGCGGTGAATTAAAGCGGTGGTGGAATTCAGTTGGAGCATAGAAGGCTTCTTACTATTGATCTTGAAGAGAGGTAGAAGGCACGTGTAAAGGGCCCCAAGATTCCTAATCTCAATGGCAAACGACGCCGTTTAACTCAAACAATGGAAAAAAAAATACAAAACAAAATTGCGCAGAAAATGACAAAATTGTCAACCAGTCGTCCCTTATTAATAAGTACTCCCTTTATAGATGAAAAGACACTAAAACACGTATAGAACCCACTTGAACGAACGTGAGTAGGTGACCATGTCTCCCTCAGTAGAACTGACGCAATTGGATCTGCAAAGGAAAAGCGGTAAACATCTCATCTCTTACAAACTTGGCAATTGCACTGTCCGAAGAACAATCCTCCCTGTATCGTCAAGTGTCTTCAGCACCCTCATCTACTTTACCGTCGTGTTGGACTCGCCCTCCTGAGGGAGAATTTAAGTGTAATGTGGATGCGTTCTTCAAGAATGGGTATCTAGCCGTTGGAGGAATTTTCTAGAACAACTTAGGGTGAGTTAGTTATTGGGGTGTACACGGACACAGATTATCTGAAAACCGAATCGAATTGTAGTAAGTTGGTTCAGTTCGGTTAATGAATACTCCCGGTTCGGTTCGGTTAATGAAATAGAGAACCTGAAAAATTCGGTTTGGTTACGGCTAATGCTGAAATTTAACCGGAAACCAAACCCAATTAAAAACCAAACCGTTAACCGAATCAATATAACCTAACCGTCAAATGACATTTTAGATTTTTTATTACAAATTAATGATAAATAACTAATATAACCAGTTTTTTTTAATTTGCGTGAAAAAGATGAAAGTGACTTACATTTTAGGACTTTTGTACGAGACTTTTTTTTTTTGGTATAAATAAAAAAATAGAAATCCAACTGGCATGTCTATGTTTGTTAAGAAGGAGTAGAAACCGACCTGTTAATTTCGGATGTGTTAACGAGTTAGATGCTGCAGTCTGAAGAATTGAGGGTAACCAAATGGATGAGAGGGAAATTTCGGAATTATATTTTTCTAGGAGGAAAATTCGGAATTTCATAATAGGAATCTAGTCAAACAATGCCATGACGAAGAAGTTGTTAGCTAAATCCAAGGCTATGATTACAAAATTAAATAATTAAATCGGAAATGAATAAAAGAAAAATCAACATAGCTAATGTCCACAAAGAAAAGTATCAGTAATATTATATTGTTTTAAATTAATAAACCTAAAAAAAAATTGCTGAAAATTTATTTTATTTTATTGCAAGGAAACAAAAGAATATCCGTGCCGTCATGTTCTAGCCCCCTAAACATAACGTCAACGGAATATAGTTTGGCCTCCTTAAACCCGATATCTAGCAAAGCCAATATGAAAAAATCCGTATGTATATAGATAAAAGTATATCATCATATGGCTCGGTCTTAAATCCTCCAAAGGCCCAAAAATTATATTGGGTAAGCTACAAGCTACATTACAAGCATGTAAAATCTTCATTGTGACTTGGTGCCACCTCATCATAGGATCCCTAATTGATTCAAGAAGGTGTTCTTTCCAGTATTTGTATTCGTATTTGTTGAAAACACGGATGAGAAGCTTACAGTTTAAGAAAGATTATAACAATAGCAATGCAAACATAAAGTATGGTGGAATTGATAAAACACAGAAACAAAGTGAACACACTGATTTAACGTGGTTTCCGACGTTGTGCTGACTACTACACGGACATAAAAGGAGATATTTTATTATGCACAAAGTTACAAGGTATTCCACACAATTGTGAAATTAACACTTTTGAAAGGCACACTATTGCATTGATTACAACATTGGTATTTATAGGCACAAATCTCACACCCTAACCGTCAATGATCTTTGTCGGAATTGTTATAAATTCCCCAGATGTGGACCACAGCTCTAGTTGTTATCCACCAGATTAAAACTCAGCTCAAAACTGACTTTCCAGACCTGTAATCAACTGCCCAGATGTAGAACTCAGCTATACTCAGCAGACCAAAAACCGACTGCTGACTTCAGAAGAAACTCAGTTGCACTTCAACAAACTGACTTTCACAGAACTGAATATACTTAACTGAACTGACCATCATTCTCAGTCTCAGTTTCTAAAATTAGTTCCACCAGTTTATTCATCAGTTTAGAGATCAAGTCACTAAAACTGACAAATCTCCACCTTGACTTGAACTCTCATTCACAGTCAATCAGATTGTATAACCAGATGTACTTGTACCAGATGCATTCGTCAATACCAGGATGTACTCCTCAGAATCCACTCAGTTGATCTACCCTCAATTGAGTATCCAGATTTCAGTTTACAAGCTTTGAATATTCAGCAGGTCCAGACACAATTGAAACTTGCTCTACTGAACTGGTTTAGTGAACATATCAGCAGGATTCTCCTTGGTGCTTGATAAGGGAAAAATTCATAGTTATTTTTATAACTTTTTACCCCGTTTCTGATATCATTTTGAGCACTTTTATATCATTTCAAGTCATTAATTCCTTAGATTCATCCAAATATGTTAGTAGTACTTATTATGTAAAATATCGTATTTTTATCGTGTTTTTATAAGTTTTGTACCGGATTAGTAACCGGAGTGTCGTGTCGGATTTACGTTTGGTATTTTGCTGGTTTATTGTAGAATTATAGGTTGACCAAGACCCCGAGTAGCGACATTTTAAAGTATAATCATATCTTTGGAAGGATATAGAAAGTGTCACTAAGTCAAGTGGTCAAGTGGCTAATCGATTCGATTTAGTGGAAATCGAGAAATATCTTCGACGAACGAATGGCCCATCAAAAAGGCATTTTCTGAAGAAGTGTCCTTCATGAAAGTTGTAGATCTTCAAATAAGCTTTCCAACGCACGTTGAATCACGTCAATCGGATGTCTACAACTCAAGATATGGCCATTGTACTGAACTGCGATACCGTATAGACGAATTTTGACAATACGGATCAAGATTTTTGACCCGGATCGATCCTAGATGCTCCCGGATCGATCCTAGATGCTCCCGGATCGATCCGGCTGTTTCAATGATGAAAGTGAACGTGCTGTTCATCATCTTCATCAGCCATGATCATTCATATCCATACATATACATACATACATATATTTCCTAAATATACTACCCCCAAATCAACACAAAGGAGGGCTCATTCACCTCTCTTCTCCAACCTCTCTTCTCCAACCTCTTTTTTTCTTCTTCCCCCTCCCCTCTTCTCCATCGTCCATGATCATCTTCTTTTCTTTTTTTTTTATGTTTGTTGTGATATAATTATATATATATATATATATATATCTAATGATCACCAACGATGGTGATGAAGATGATAGTGATGAAGAAATAAAAAGATGGAGAAGATGAAAAGAAGAAGATCTATTCTATATCTAATGATCACCAACGATGGTGATGAAGATGATGGTGATGAAGAAATAAAAAGATGGAGAAGATGAAAAGAAGAAGATCTAAGAATAGATATATATATATATATATATATATATATATATATATATATAGCCCCAAAAGAGATGAAATGAAGATGAAATGAAGAGAAAATGGAATGATATATATATATATATATATATATATATATATATATATATATATATATATATATATATATATATAAGATGAAATGAAGAGAAAATGGAATGATAGATATATATATATATATATATATATATATATATATATATATATCATTCCATTTTCTCTTCAGTTCATCTTATATATATATATATATATATATATATATATATATATATAGACATATATATATATATATATATATATATATATATATGTCTATGTATGTATATATATATATATATATGTATATGTTTTTATATAAATTAGTTAAAATATCATTGTAATGGGATAATTATCAATAGATTATTGTTTTCGAGCTTTTATTTACTTTTACGCACTTTTATATATATATATATATATATATATATATATATATATATATATATATATATATATATATATATTTACTTACGCATTTACTTACGCATTTACTTACGCACTTTTATATATATATATATATATATATATATATATATATATATATTTACTTACTTATTTACTTGTTTTTCATATGATGTTGAATTCGCTTTTACTTACTCGTCTTTAGTATAATTTCCATTAATCATTCCGTTGTTATCACCATCATGAGTAACTAAATTTGTGTATAGTCGAATTATGTAAAATCGAGTGAAACGCCCTAAAGGGGATTAGGGGAGTTGTGTAGCGCGTAATTTTATGTTTTAATGATTAATCCACGTCCTAAAACTTATTTTAAACGTCTTTGAATTAGATTGATCACCTAGTTCACTATCACACACATCGAACCTATAGATGTATTTTGCGGTGAGATGTGGGATCGTTGCGTAGATTCGGCCTAGTTGTTAGGACCGTTTCCAATACAGAGGTTTGTCATCGTTGTTCGAGCGACTCTAAGAGCGTAATCATGTTAGGTTAATCGGTTTTCTAAAGGGAAAATTAATTAACTTCACATAGGGTGTTGAGTGAGAGTTATTCAGACCTTAACACCAGAATTAGGAGTTGGCACCCGTGGATGTCGTTAAATTACTGTGGAAAGGTAGGTTGGTTAAAACACGCTCCCTGTCAAGTCTTCTCTTAGGGGTAAAAGTTACTCGTTGGATCATAATTCGGCTATACCTTTTAATAACTAGAACTACAACCGTTAGTTAATCTTTACTTTTGCACTAGTGTAATATCTCCCTACCATAATCTTGACCTGAACTATGTTCTACGTCGACTTTGGTACTTAAACGTTATTCCATGTGGATTCGACCTTGTTACCATTATACTATTGTTGACCCGATACTCTGTCGGTTAAAGTTAGCAGTTAGTTATTTTGCTATCAAGCTTTTTGGCGCCGTTGCCGGGGAGGTAACGTTTGATATCTTGTAAGTTGACCGAAAGCTTGGGCTTAGGTCGTTTATATTTTTTCTCGTTGTTTCTTGTTTGTCAGTGCATGACCCGAAGCTCCGAAGAACCACTCATCGAGCCAATTGAAGAAATTGAAGCTTACGCACGTCATAGAAACAGTCAGCGCTGAGGAGAACCTCTGATTGCCAGTCCGAACCCTTTGTTTGAGGAAGAAGGGGTAGTAGAGAGTTCATTGTCAGAATCCTCAGAGGGAATGGAGGATTCACCAACTCATAGAGATGGCAAAGAGCCTTTAAGCGAGCACAATGTACAAGGGAAAACCTCAGACACTACTGGTGGTAACGCAACACTACCATTGCATACTCCACCGAGGACCCCTCGTCATGAGCCGTCAAGAGATGACAACACAGTATTGCGTCAGTTGAGAACCCCACAGCTTAATCAGAGGACAGGGATTGGACAGTACACGGGAGGACAAAATATTCAGAATACGCAGAACTTAGGACCCGAATTAGACCAAGAGTTGTAAATCGAGTATTGCAGATGCTAGAGAATCAAGGAAATCAACAGGGGTTCCAAAACCCATATAATCAGCAACCACCTATGCAGCAGGATTATCAACAGCAACAACAACAGGATTATCAACCACAGATGGCTCAGCAGGTACAACGACCGAGGGTTTGCCGAGATTACGTCGCTACTCCTCAGGAAGTGATAGGGCACAATCCCATTAGAGTGCCCCCAATTAATGCAAACAACTTGGACATCAAACAGAACATTCTAAACATGTTGGGGGAACATGCTCTATTCCACGGGAAATCAACTGAGAACCCTAACAGTTTCCTTGACCACTTTCTCCAGATTTGTGGAACGATGAAATATAATGGGGTGAGTGACGAGGCGGTGAAGCTAATCGTTTTTCCGTTTGCATTGAGAGGAGCCGCAAAGGATTGGTTTGATTCATTACCCAATGATTCATTGCATACATGGGCAGATGTAGCGAGAGTATTTTTTAAAAAGTACTTTCCTCCGGCGAAGATGTTAGATCTGAAAGAAGAAATCTCTTCGTTTGACGGTCTCGAGGGAGAGACATTAAAAGAGACTTATGAGAGATTTAGGGGTTTACTGAAGAGATGCCCTCCACACGGTTTTTCTACGGTGGAGCAAGTCATTATGTTATTCAGGGCCTTAGAGCCGATGGACCAGAACAAGCTGAATGCCGCCAGTGGTGGAGACATTATGAATGCCGCCGCCGAACAAGCTATGAGACAGATTGAGAATGCGGCAGAAGGAGAAGGACAATGGGGGTCCAGTAGAAAGAAGAAGAAAGCCCCAATGGAAAGTGTGAAGTCGTTGAAAGAAGAACTTGATAGAGAATCGGCCATACACGATAAGATGCAAGAAATGGTACTAAAGATGGACCGAATGGAGTTAGAAAGAAAGAAAACACAGCAATGCCAGCTTTGTAGAGGTGGGCATTCGGCCATAGAATGTACATCATCGAGAAAACCCACTTATCCACAACAGTTGCAACCTACTCCAGTGCAACAACAGTTGGGAAATCATAATAACCAACAGCGAATGGATATCTATGCAATGGGTCAAATGAATATGAATCAGTAAGAGTTTGGCCAGCAATAGTGGAATCAAAACTTTTATAATCAGCAAGGGCCTCAAATGGATTATGGTATGGGTAATGATTCACAACAATATGATGTGAATTATGTTGGACAAGGAAACCAGGGGCAATGGAATCAAAATCAGCAGAATCAAGGTTGGAACCAGGGTCAGAATCACAATTGGAATCGAAACAGTAATCAGAACCAAGGCTTTAGGCAAAACCAAAGCCCGTACAACCGACATTGGAATCAGAACCCCCAGAATCAAAGTTCATACCAGAATCAGAATCAAGGCTGGAATCAAAACAGTCAGAACCCGCAATCTCAGTCACAAGGCCAACAACAACAGCAAGGGCAGAATTGGGGCCAGAATCAAGGTTGGAATCAGAATCAGGGCCAGCAAAGTAATCAGAATCAGCAAGCGAGCCAACCATTGAGAAATATTAATTCTGGCACCTATCAGCATCCGAATGCTCATCTGCACCAGAACAACCAAAACAGTCAGCAATCAAACAATTCTGGTGTTCAGAAGACGCCCGCTGGGATACTTCTAGAAAGATTAGACAGGACTGTTTCTGAGCTAAACAAGAATGATGTATAGCAAAAAGTGGCCACACATTCTGCCATTCGGAACTTGGAGACCCAAGTGGGTCAAATAACCGACACATTGAAAACAAATCTGAGTGGTGGACTTCCAAGTAACACTGAGAGGAACCCAAAGGGTGTGAATGCTTGTGTTCACACGAAGTGGTAAAGAGGTTGGGTGAGTGATAAGAAGAAGGAATTATGGGCTGAAAAAGCAGAAACTGATAAGGCTGAGAAAGAGAAGGCAGTCGACCGTGAAGGGGCCATGTATGGTGAAGTCGAGATTGAGGACTTGGAAGTTGGCAGTGTGAAGAAAGAAATGGCTGCAATGAGGAAAGAATTGGAAGTGACGAAAAAGGCATTGGCTGAGGCAAACCAGAAAGCAGTGGAATGGGCAGCACCGAAGAACGACTATGTGGTATTGGACATCAAAGAAGAAAAAGCCTCGCCGCCTAAAGAAAGAGGTAAGAAAAACAGAATTCCTCCTCCTCCCCCTGATTTTGATGTTAATACTTTACCCTATCCTCATAAGGGACCCAGAAAGGACATACTGACTCAAGGTCAGGCAAAATTTCTGAATCTCTTAAGAAAGGTAGAGGTGAATATTCCCCTATTAGAGGCAATTTCGAGCATTCCCCCATACTTTAAGTTTTTGAAATGAATGTTGTCGAGTAAGGAGAAGATGCAACGATGGTACATTTGAGTGAGGAATGTTACGCAATCTTTGATAATAGGATACCCCCAAGTTGCGGGATAGAGGTAGCTTTACCATCCCAATTACCATTGGAGAAACTGTGTTTAAAAATGTGCTATGTGATCTAGGGCCTTATGTGAGCCTCGATGCCTGAGGAATTTATGAGAAATTGGGATTGGGAGCGTTAGAGCCAACGGGAATGACCTTACGGATGGCGATAGGTCGGTTAGGAAACCTCTAGGGGTAGTCGAAGATGCGTTGGTACGGGTAGACAAGTTTGTTTTCCCCGTTGACTTTGTAGTCTTAGATATGGATATGGATACTAAAACCCCACTTTTGTTAGGTCGGCCTTTCTTGAACACAGGAGAGACCTTGATAGACGTTAAGAGGGGAGAGATTATACTACGAGTCGGGAAGGAGAGTGTAGCCATAAATGTCTATAATGCAATGAAGCATCCTGATGATGAAAAGAGTGATTGTTTTTCTGTTGATGCTATATATCCTTGTATTTTGGAGCACACTAACCTGTAGGGATACCAAGAACCAATGGAAGAATGCTTGATGAAGTCAAGCACACCAGAGGATGACGATCAACAAATGAGAGTTTAGGTATATCATTTGGAGGCAACTCCTTTTGTCGACGCAAGCTGGAATAAGAAGCTAGAGCTCGGTTTGACTGGCAAGCTCCCAAAGCCGTCAATCGAGGAACCACCTACTGATCTGGAGCTGAAGCCACTTCCTAAGCATTTAAAGTATGTGTTTTTAGAACCTGATGAATTACTTCCTCTTATTGTTTCGTCTGCACTAACCGTTTTGCAGGAAGCTAAGTTGATCCACGTCTTGAAGAAACACAAAAAGGCCTTCGGATGGAAGATGGTTGACATAAAAGGGATTAGTGCTGATATCTGCAAGCACAAGATCATCCTGGAAGAAGGTGCCAAGCCGGTTAGGCAATTTCAGAGACGGCTAAACCCACATATGCAAGAAGTGGTGAGGAAAGACGTGGTAAAGATGCTTGAGTTAGGGATAATCTACGCAATCTCCGACAGTGAATGGGTGAGCCCCACACAAGTCGTGCCTAAGAAAGGAGGCATCACAGTTGAGCTTAATGAAAAAGGTGTGCCCATTCCTACTCGTTTAGTTACTGGTCACAGAGTTTGTATTGATTTTCGCATGCTGAATGATAAGACTAGGAAAGATCATTTTCCCCTACCCTTTATTGATCAAATGCTGGAGCGTCTGAGTGGTCATGCATTTTACTGCTTTTTAGACGGTTTTAGTGGCTATTATCAAATTCACATCGATATACATGACCAGGATAAGACTACATTCACAAGTCCGTATGGCACCTTTGCATTCAAAAGAATGCCGTTTGGGTTGTGTAATGCAACCGGGACGTTGTTCGGTAAAAACGAGTTTTACAATTTATAACCGAAACACCCCAAGTATAAGGATCTGTAGTAAAGGATGTTAACGGGTCGTCCTAAGGGAGTGGAATGTTTATCGGATCAAGGGACAATTATTCTATCGATTATGTCACAATTATCTATCTAAACTAAGGTTGAAACTGACTGAAACCTAAACCTAAGAATTGAAACTAAAACAGGAATAAAAACAAGCAGAAAATAAGAAAACAAGAAAGACGGACGAACGTTCACTTTGATGAACGAGCGTCTGGAAACTAAATCTAATGGACGAGCGTCTGCTATTGCGGACGAGCGTCTAAATACGAACTGAAGCAGAAAAGTGCAGGAAAACAGCAGGAAACTAGGGTTTATATAACTAGAACTTAAACTAAACTTAATCTAAACGATTCGATTAATAAACAATTAAAGGAAAAACACAGCAAGGCGACTAGGTTCCACCTATCAACCAACAATCCAACTAGACGGTGATTAAAAAGACATAGTTTTTAGTAGTGATTTATTCACGAATTCAATTAAATTTCTTCAACCAAATTCTAGGGTTTCGTTTGTCTTTTCAAACAAACTAAACATGCAACCAAAACAGGATCACGAGATTGTTTCCAAGCTCTTACTCAACTAATCATGCATAATCTCTTAAAACACAATTAGATGCATTACTTTGAATAAAAGAGAACTTAAATAAACATACTTTCATAAATTTATTCAAGCATAAATTAAACATAGATCGTTTCATCAAATCTTAATTCAATAAAACTTAAGCAATACAAAACAGATCCAAAGTAATGAAAAACTATGAAATAAACTCACTAAACTTAAGCATCGAACTCTCTAGTTGGTTTTGTTGTTGATAGGCTTCCTCCGTCGACTCACTGCAAGGCTTTTAGCCAACAATCATGTTGAAGATGATTGTTGGGTTGGAGAAGTTCATCTCTGTGTAAAAAGGCTTGTGGCCGCAGCTTTTTGGTGTAAAGTTGCGATCTCAATTATTTGGTATGAATTAGGGTTAAGAGGCTGCTGCTATATATAGAGTTTTAAGTCGGTTATGACTAAGTCGGCCTTGAACGCCCGTCTGGTGGATCTTGACTTTGCTCTAGACGTCCGTCCATGCTGCGTCCAAACTCTCTGTATGTGATTTCCTCTCTGGACGCTCGGCCATGAAATCAGACGCCCGTCCGGTGGACGGGATGCGACGCTCGGGGGATCGCTTTGAGGTCGGATTTCATCATCTTTATCCAATTTCTTTGAGCCAATTCCAACTCTATCTTGAATAATTCGACTTGAGCTTCATTTATCCACTTATAGCACTCGAAAATCAACACCTACATGATAAATAAACAATGCAAAAATGTAATAAAATCCAAATAATAATAATTCCATTAAATCAACACTTAAAATCATCAATTTTGCATACAATCATCTTAAAATCATCTTTACTCAATATTTACACTTAAACCCTTAATTCTCATGTAAATTACGCAAATGTGGGGAAAATAATAATGAAATAAACCTTTAATAATCATATAAATATGGCCTTAACAGACGTTCCAGCGATGCATGATGGCTATCTTTGCCGATATGATAGGGAATTTCATGGAAGTTTTTATGGATGACTTTAGCGTTTTTGGTGATACTTTTGATGAGTGTTTGTCGAATATTGATAAGGTGCTTGCACGTTGTGAAAAGACAAACTTGGTTTTAAATTGGGAAAAGTGTCATTTCATGGTAACTGAAGGAATTGTTTTAGGACATAAGGTATCGGGTAAAGGAATAGAGGTCGATAGAGCAAAAATAGAGGCAATTTCTAAGCTTCCTATGCCTACAAATATGAAGACTCTACGTTCATTCTTGGGACATGCAGGTTTTTATCGTAGATTCATTCCGGATTTTTCCCACATTGCTAGACCTCTTACTCTTCAATTGATGAAGGGTGCCCCTTGTGTTTTTGATGCGGCATGCCTAGATGCTTTTCGAACTCTTAAGAAACTTCTTACTTCGGCTCCTATCTTGGTAGCACCTGATTGGTCTAAGGAGTTCGAAGTGATGTGTGATGCGAGTGATTATGCCGTAGGAGCTGTCCTAGGTCAGAAGGTTGACAAGTTGTTTCGCCCTATCTACTATGCGAGTCATACCATGAACTCGGCTCAACAAAAGTACGCCACAACTGAAAAGGAATTTTTAGCTGTTGTTTTTGCTTTCGACAAGTTCCGGTCATACTTGGTTGGATCGAAAGTCATAGTTCACACTGACCATGCTGCGTTGCAATACCTATTTGCCAAGAAGGATGCAAAACCACGCTTGTTAAGGTGGATCTTGCTTCTTCAAGAGTTCGATGTAGAGATTAAGAATAGAAAGGGGTGTGAGAACGTAGTAGCTGACCATCTGAGTAGGATGGAGCCGAGTGAAGAGAGATGTTTTACAAAAGTTGAGATTGATGACCGTTTTCGGGATGAGCGATTGTTCGTAGTGGATACGATGCTCCCGGTTAAGCGAGGAAATTTTCTGCGAGAGAGGAAAGAAAGGAAACCCATGGTATGCCCCATTCGTTAATTATCATGAGTGTGGATTCGTAGATCCCGAGTTTGATGAGAACCGAAGAAGAAGTTCTATAGTGAGGTGAACCGATATGTGTGGGAAGATCCCTTACTTTTTAGGCTTTGTACGGATGGAATCTGAGGAGATGTGTTGATGACGGTGAGATAGTGAGTATTCTCTCGTTCTGCCATGATAAAGAGGTCGGTGGCCACTTCTCGGGCGAGAGAACAGCATTGAAGGTGTTACAAAGTGGGTTCTGCGGCCCACTATTTTCAATGATGCACATGCGTATGTTAAGACATGTAACGCCCGTCAACGCTCGGGGAGGATTTCCAAGAGAAATGAGATGCCCCGAAACCGATAATAGTGTGTGAAGTTTTTGATATATGGGGATTAGACTTCATGGGACCATATCCGTCTTCTTTCGGGAATCAGTACATTCTTGTCGCCTGTGATTACGTTTCAAAATGGGTTGAGGCAATTGCTTCGCCTACTAACGATAAACATGTAGTCATACGGTTTCTTAAGAAACATATTTTATCCCGGTTTGGAATACCTCGAGCGATAATCAGTGACAATGGAAGTCACTTTGCAAATAGAGATTTCAATAAGCTTTTAATGAAGTATGGGGTCACTCATAAGTTAGGCACTGCCTACCACCCTCAGACTAGTGGCCAAGTAGAAGTGTCCAATCGGGGAATTAAAAAAATCTTGGAGAAGACAGTCAATTCTAATCTTAAGGATTGGTCAAAGAAGTTAGATGATGCGCGTTGGGAACACCGAACTACGTTCAAGACACCAATAGGTATGTCACCCTACATGCTTGTTTTTGGCAAGGCTTGCCATCTCCCCGTAGAGTTAGAGCATAAGGCCTATTGGGCGATTAAGAATCTAAATATGGATGACGCATTAATCGGTGAAAGAAGGATGGCTCAGTTGAACGAGTTAGATGAGTTTCGCTTTCAAGCTTACGATTGTTCGGCGAAATATAAGGAAAAGACCAAAATGCTTCATGATAAGTTGATCAAACCTCGTATTTTCGACGTAGGTGATGAGGTCCTTTTCTATAATACTCACCTCCATTTATTTCAAGGCAAACTTAAGTCAAGGTGGTCAGGACCATATACGGTATTGCGAGTTTTCGACTCAGGAGCCATCGAGGTAACACATCCGAAGCACGGAACGTTCATCATGAACGGCCTGCATCTAAAAAAGTATAAGAAGTTACCATTCGATGAGGCTCTCGAAATTGTGCATTTGACTGATCCCGAGTCTTCATAAATCGTTTCTGAGTCTTGGTCGAGCCAACGACGTAAAACAAAGGCGCTTGGGGGGAGGCAACCCCGCCTTAATAAATCTGGGTGAAATTAAATAATTGTTTATGTGCTTTTATTGGTTGAGCAAACGACGTTAAACAAAAGTGCTACCGGGAGGCAGCCCGTTAAATAATAATTTGGATAAGACTAGTCTTAATGAGATGAAGAATCTGTGAAAAAAAATGAACACAATGGAAGATCAACACAAAGTACAACTAAGTCTTAGGATGAAAGTTTGAATGTAATTAAGGGAACGATTAGGTGGTTATCCGAAAATCCCGAGGGAGAACAAAGAAAAAATTCAAATGCATCATTTCTTGGACTTAGGAGTCTATGAGTATGTGATACTTGCTTTTACCCGGATGATGATTGACTACGCACTATGGATATTGTTTTTCTATTATATGCCTCTGTGGTTTTTCTTTCATGCTTAGATATTCTGTACTTCACCCGTTGGGGATATTTATCCATCTATAGCAATCCATTAGGTGTGTTGCATATTGCGTATCGAGTTTTCTGACGTAGCAGTGCCTTAACATTGTATACTCCCATATCCCTATTCTATATTCTGGCACGAGGACTATGTCCTGTGTATGCTTTTTGTTGTTTTCTGTCTACGTTGATATAGGAATTCGGGTCGTGCTTACACGAGGCTGTTACGGGATTCGATAGCGCCTTTATGCCGGGTTTATAAGCTAAGTCTTCCTTAATACTTTGCCGCACATTTCATTTTATAATCTAGTCTGTTTCCAATATTGTGTGACATATCTTTCTTATTATGTATTAGTTCAACTACTATGTAATATTGTGTGTTTTAAATCAATAAAAGTTCATGTGGTGTGTTTATCTACCTTTTGTCACTACAATGTTACACTCCACACACTTTTATTTTATTTGTACACACAATGGTCATAACTTTGAAAAACCACCCACCCTTTTATATCATCTCGGTAATTATTTGACTTGTTTTGGTGAACCATTATTTTTCCAACCACTTTTATTTACCCTCACTATGCATTGAGGACACTGCAAGTTCGTAAGTGGGGGGTAGTGTCGTGGTTGGTCAGTGCTTGTTTTGTATCAGAAAATCTCTTAGTTTTCGATCTTTTTCGAGCATTATTTAGTTGATTAAAATAAATTGTATAAGGTATATATTTCATGGATTTGATGATGTAATGATCGATTTGGATGTATATAACCAAAGTGAACCGTAAGTGCATTTTAACCCCAAATTTATTTGTGTAACATGAATTCATTGTTCACGTAAGCCTTTGATATTGAAGCGAAAATTTTAAACTCGTATCCATTCGGTATCCTAGTGGTTATTCTAGAGATAATTGCGGTAACTTAGTACCTAATTTTTGAATGTGTACCGTGAATATACGAAGGTTTGAATGTGATAGAAAGGATATAAGTTAAGTGGAATGAAAAGAAAAATACCAAATTAAGATGAACTATATATATGTCGGTTGTAGCTACCAATGATTTGAGTGCGGTAGGGCGTTATCACGAAACGTCCTATATCACTATGAGGTTTAAAAGCTCCCGACTGCCCGATGATAGTAGTCCAGCTAGGGTGTTATCACGAAACGTCCTATTGCTGGGAAAGAGGGCAACTGCCTGATGATAGTAGTCCAGCTAGGGGTTATCACGAAACGTCCTATTGCTGGGAATGAAGGCATATGCTACAAATGTGAAAAAAAAAATTGACAATTTGGTTAAGCATGGTTGAAAACTTAGTTATCTTCTGACTATCCCCAGTATAAACTGAATGATATGCTTTAGGGATTATCCTAATAAGTACACGAGAGGACTTTGTGTGGGCTCATATCGCCTATACCTAGGAAAGTCATTAGGGCCGTCGAATGGATATTTGTGCGTATTGCTTGAATTATTCAAGAGATGATAGTGGAAATTGAAAAGGCTTGTCACACACACACTCTGTTATACATTTATATTGAGGTTAACGCCTGGTTGTAATTATAATGGTTATATCATCTGGTTGTCCCTATTATCTTATCTTTGCATGAATTTTTCCTTCATTCATTTTGTTTTATCGCTTGTTTTGCTCGGGGACGACCAAAAGCTAAGTGGGGAGTTGTTGATAAGGGAAAAATTCATAGTTATTTTTATAACTTTTTACCCCATTTCTGATATCATTTTGAGCACTTTTATATCATTTTAAGTCATTAATTCCTTAGATTCATCCAAATATGTTAGTTGTAGTTATTATGTAAAATATCGTATTTTTATCGTGTTTTTATAAGTTTTGTACCGGTTTAGTAACCGGAGTGTCGTGTCGGATTTACGTTTGGTATTTTGGTGGTTTATTGTAGAATTATAGGTTGACCAAGACCCCGAGTAACGACATTTTAAAGTATAATCATATCTTTGGAAGGATATAGAAAGTGTCACTAAGTCAAGTGGTCAAGTGGCTAATCGATTCGATTTAGTGGAAATCGAGAATTATCTTCGACGAACGAATGGACCATCAAAACGGCATTTTCTGAAGAAGTGTCCTTCATGAAAGTTGTAGATCTTCAAATATGCTTTCCAACACACTTTGAATCACGTCAATCGGATGTCTACAACTCAAGATATGGCCATTTTACTGAACTGCCATACCGTATAGACGAATTTTGACAATACGGATCAAGATTTTTGACCCGGATCGATCCTAGATGCTCCCGGATCGATCCGGCTGTTTCAATGATGAATGTGAACGTGCTGTTCATCATCTTCATCAGCCATGATCATTCATATACATACATATACATACATACATATATTTCCTATATATACTACCCCCAAATCAACACAAAGGAGGGCTCATTCACCTCTCTTCTCCAACCTCTCTTCTCCAACCTCTTTTTTTCTTCTTCCCCCTCCCCTCTTCTCCATCGCCCATGATCATCTTCTTTTCTTTTTTTTTATGTTTGTTGTGATATAATTATATATATATATATATATATATTCTTAGATCTTCTTCTTTTCATCTTCTCCATCTTTTTATTTCTTCATCACCATCATCTTCATCACCATCGTTGGTGATCATTAGATCTATATATATATATATATAGCCCCAAAAGAGATGAAATGAAGATGAAATGAAGAGAAAATGGAATGATAGATATATATATATATATATATATATATATATATATATATATATATATATATATATATATGTCTATGTATGTATATATATATATATATGTATATGTTTTTATATAAATTAGTTAAAATATCGTTGTAATGGGATAATTATCAATAGATTATTGTTTTCGAGCTTTTATTTACTTTTACGCACTTATAACTATATATATTTACTTACGCATTTACTTACGCACTTATATATATATATATATATATATATATATATATATATATATATACTTTTATGCACTTATATATGTCTATATTATTAAGCACTTATTTACTGTTTTTCATATGATGTTGAATTCGCTTTTACTTACTGTCTTTAGTATAATTTCCTTTAATCATTCCGTTGTTATCACCATCATGAGTAACTCACTACTACAAATAAGTGCTTTTAGGACATATTTATTAGGACATTTTTTGGAAAATGTCCTATTATATGGCTGATGGGGCGTTTGAAAATGGGTGCGTTACTTTTACACTACAAAATGGAATAAATTTGTTTTTTTTTCCCGTTAATTTAGATCTAAGGGCGTTCTCAAATGCCTTTGAAATTTCAATATGTTAAAAAACATAGCGCGTTATTTGCCCTAATCAATTTACCGGGTAAAATAGAGCCGTCCTTCTCCCATCTTCTTCATTTCGCCTTTTACCCAGTCTATAGGAAAGCTTCCATCTCCATCTTCTTCGTTTCGCCTTTTACCCAGTCTATCGGAAAGCTTCCATCTCTATTCACCATGAGCAAATAAACACAAGATCGAAAGCTCTGCCACAAAATCGACAGTTACTTATATCGCGTGTACGCTCTGCTTAAATTCATCTCTGTCTATTTCCTGTGAGTTTTTGCTCTTTTATTATCTCTTTCAACGTAGATGTGTTTTTATTATACAAGTGTTTCTCTTTCCGTTTTTCTCTTGCTCAGGTCTGGATATTGTTCGGACAGATAACCTTGGTCTTTTATGAGGAAACAAAATTTTGCCAAACTTTGGGAAATCTGTTCCATATATGCTTGGTTTGATTTGGACGTGGGCTACTGTCAAGGTTAGGATCTAGACCTACAATTTGAGGTTTTTTGTGTTTTTTTTTGTCTAAAATTACTTATACTCATATATTGCTTACTCAAGAATCTGGATTTGAAAGTGGATCCAATATATATGTTTTCTTAATTTGTAATGTGTGAACTATTTGTGAGCAATGAAGGGGTTATTTTCTGAATTTAAGAGCTTTAGCATTCCTTTCAGAAAAAAAGCTTTAGCATTCTTGGAGTCATATAGTTATTGATTTGGTATTAATATTTCTATCTTAGAGGGGTCTGGTTGTCCTTGTCAAAATGTGTGTTTATATTACAAATTATCCGTAAAAGTTGAAAGTTCAGGTAGAAATGGGCCAAAATTTTACATTTCCCTCCTGATCTTCAGAGCTAAAGGCTTTTATAGGTATCAAGTGTGGGTTATTTATACTTGATTTGATGTTGCTGTCAACAGGTGTGATTAACAAAGTAACAAGAAACTTGAATCAATTAGACATGTTAGTACATATATAATATGTTTTAGAAATGAAACATGTTCTTTAAATTTAGGTATATGTGCTTCATGGATACGTATTTATACTATACTTTTAGTATGTGTATTGATCCAATCAGGTGGTTGTTCAAATGACCATATCAAATGGACAGGCTACATGAGTTTATTTTATATAGGGATCTCTGTTTCTACAATTTCAATATGGTCTTACGTTTTTCCAAGTAAAGGTTTTTCTCCTTTTCAAATGGCACATTGAGAAATATATGTATATAATGGAAGCATATCTGATGTGCAACCTGTAGAAGTGATTGGTTCAGGTATCTTGTGCTAATTACCATTCTCAACCAATTATGCTCAAGTGTGTATATAACAGGGACAATTAGTTTGAAGAAATTACGCAAGATCCTAATGAAATATTGAAGAGGAAACGTGCTCGAGAAAGACTTTGCTTCCTTCAACAAGCATTCAGAGTAAGTTGTTACTATGAATATCCGATTAACGGGAGACCAACTGATTTTAACTTTCTTAAAATTATCTGTTAATGTATGCAAGATATGTTTCAATTGGATTTTACACATGTATAATCTAGTGAATTTGGTTCGATCTTTGCAGTTTGCTGATCTTATGTTGCGCTAGCTTTTCATGCTGATAAGAATGGTCGTAGGAAGCTTGCTGCCATGCTTGTAGATCATGAACCTCGTCCATCAAAGCAGGTACCCTCTGTTCACCATTTATCAAGTTATTGTGCATAACTTTTTGGCGTAGTCATTTGACTGCTTCAAGATTTACTTCACCCTTCATTCACTAAGTATATCTTGTGATAGTTTATTGCTTACCTACGGAAATTACTGAATTCTACTCTTTCTTAGGTACCTAAGTTGCTAAGCATAGGTGAAGTGGGGACTT
Source organism: Gentiana straminea (assembly GCA_036785695.1). Lineage (NCBI taxonomy): Eukaryota > Viridiplantae > Streptophyta > Magnoliopsida > Gentianales > Gentianaceae > Gentiana > Gentiana straminea. Next base: position 1,632,241 of record JAVUPR010000538.1, on the reverse strand, counting down.
CTCTTACAAAGCCTACTGAAAGTGGTGATACTGATCTTGTTTGTCTCATTGTCTGGTTCTATTTCATTTCTGGCTAAGTCCAGTTTACTGTCTAAGTCCAGTTTTGTATTTATAAGTCCAATTTACTGGCTAATAATTGAATGTGGAAAACTTTTCTTGGCCATCATACATCTACATTCTTGAGTCCTATTCTTACCCAAAGCGTTTTTTCTCCAACTTTGACAGACTACAAATCTGAAGCCAATGGATGCCCAAAAGTAAGATATTATACTCTGCTTGTTTTTTAATGCTCCAGATATATTCAGGTTGTAAACATGCCTTCCATTTGTTAGCTAACTAGATGAATGATGTCTCAACAGGATACAACCGATTCTGTGTCATCAGACAACTCCAAGTGCATCCTACGATTCCTCGTACTTATAAACTTTCTATTGATAGCATCTTTATTACCATAACCTATATGTCTTATTGCATTGAGAGGGGAAATGTCCAACGTTTTTGCGAAAGCTGTGCCATCACACTTTCTAGAGACGAGATCACTGATATCGAGAAGTTCTGTTCTCTTATCGAAGCCACAGACTTGAGGCAAGTGGTTAGCTAGACTACTTATGTTTAGCCAATACATTGATGATGTAGCTACTTCTACTAAAATGTCTCTTGCCTTTCTTTCCTTTTTGAAAAGGCATTCTGCTCAGCCATTTATGTTGTCTACCATTGGTTTAATTTTTTTTTATGAGTACATGTTAAATTTTTATTGATCTATTACTCACAAATTCCTTCGGACAGAGATTGAAAAGGTGAAGAAAAGTAGAGAGGAAAGAGCCATCTTTCAGCAAGCGGAAGAAAGGGTACTTTTCTTCTCTTAAATGCCATCTAGATTTCATTTTTAGCATCTAGTTTCTTCTCTAAAAAGTTGTTTATATTTAGTTATTAACATTTTTCTTGTAGTACCATGTACTATAGTTTATTTTCTCTGGATTGTTGGTTCTTTTACTTGTCGGGTTGACATACCATTCATTTCTTTTGCAGGCAGTTTTAGACAGGGAACATAATCGGACAGAGTTCCAAGACTGGGAAAAGAAAGAAGAGGAGGTAAGTGCAGGCATTCAACCTCTACACTGCTCATTATTATGTTTGCAGAGTTTGCTTCTTTTATTTCTTCCTATTTTCTTTTTCATTTATTGGCAGAAATATATGGGAGCTGTAGCCTATAGGTTTTCAATCTGTAATTGAGCTTTGAAGCTGAATTGAGAGTAATTGAGGTGTGTTTTTATAGCTTAAAGTTTGAGTTTTTTTTTTTTTTTTTTATCTGAATTAAGGAGTGCGCAAAATGTCTTCGAAAAGCAGAGGAACGGAACAAAGTTTCAAACGCGTTTTGTCTTGTAAATTTACCTTTTTCTTTGTGTTGTGTCTTTCTTTGCTGGGATGCTCTTCACCGACGACAGGTTTTGATTTTTTTCTCTACTCCTTTTCTTTTTTTGTTTAAAAATTCACTAATATAGCACAGAAGTTTTTCCCCGATTGATCTTACTTCAATTTTATTTGTGACAAATAGTCAGGTTATAGATTTTAAATTGTGATAAAATGGATTGTCATTTATCTTCGTTTAGTTAATCAAGTGTTGTTGTTTTTGTAGGATTGTCTTGACACTAGAAATACAAAAAGCGGAGGAAGTAGAGGGCTTTTAGAAGATTTGGACAAAGTGTTCTTTGTTTTGCATATGAATGTTTTAATTGACTTAAGGTGTGTAATTTCAACTTTCTTCACTAAGTTGTTGCTTCATAGTGGATTGAATGTGCATGGAAAATAATATGTATATGTATATATACACACACGATGGTATTAATTTTTTTTTATATTAAGAATTCCTGTTGAGGCGTTTTGGAACGCCCTAACAGTGTTATGTTGGGGCGCTTGAACTTGCATCAATACAGCATCTATTAGGACTAACAGAAACGCCTTAAAAAGGCTGATTTCAAACGTATTAAGGGCGTTTCAAAACCCCCTGATCAGGGTTGTGTTAGGGCGTTTTTCTGGTATCCTATAACAACATTCAGAAACGTCTTGAAGCCTATTGATACATCGACAGAAAGGGCGTTCTGTGGAAACGCCCCAAACTTAAAAACGCCCTAATAGACGCTTATATAGGGCGTTTTGACACGCCCTTAAAAGCCTTTTTTGGTGCAGTGACTAAATTTGTGTATAGTCGAATTATGTAAAATCGAGTGAAACGCCCTAAAGGGGATTAAACGGGAGTTGTGTAGCGCGTAATTTTATGTTTTAATGATTAATCCAAGTCCTAAAACTTATTTTAAACGTCTTTGAATTAGATTGATCACCTAGTTCACTATCACACACATCGAACCTATAGATGTATTTTGCGGTGAGATGTGGGATCGTTGCGTAGATTCAGCCTAGTTGTTAGGACCGTTTCCAATACAGAGGTTTGTCATCGTTGTTCGAGCGACTCTAAGAGCGTAATCATGTTAGGTTAATCGGTTTTCTAAAGGGAAAATTAATTAACTTCACATAGGGTGTTGAGTGAGAGTTGTTCAGACCTTAACACCGAAATTAGGAGTTGGCACCCGTGGATGTCGTTAAATTCTTGTGGAAAGGTAGGTTGGTTAAAACACGCTCCCCGTCAAGTCTTCTCTTAGGGGTAAAAGTAACTCGTTGGATCATAATTCGGCTATACCTTTTAATAACTAGAACTACAACCGTTAGTTAATATTTACTTTTGCACTTGTGTAATATCTCCCTACCATAATCTTGACCTGAACTAAGTTCTACATCGACTTTGGTACTTAAACGTTATTCCCTGTGGATTCGACCTTGTTACCATTATACTACTGTTGACCCGATACTCTGTCGGTTAAAGTTAGCAGTTAGTTATTTTGCTATCAGTGCCGATCTTCTTCACTACAACCCTTTTCTCATTTCTCAGAAAACGATATCACACATAAATATGCTTGGTTCTCTCATAATTAACCTGATCCTTAGCTAAACAGATTTCACACTGTCACAATAAATCTCAGCTTGATCCTGATGTAGCCCCAAATCACTGACTAGTCCCTTCAACCAGATACCCTTATTGATTGCTTTAGTAAGAGCCATATACTCAACTTTAGTAGTTGATAAAGCCACTGTTACCTAAAGAGTTTCTTTCTAGCTGACAACTAAATTCCCTAAGGTGAAAGCATAACCAGTCATTGATTTTCTACAGTCCACATCACCTGCATAGTCAGCATCACAGTATCCTGTGATTCGTTCTTGAGTATCACCTCCATAAATGAGACCAACATCCACTACAACATTTTTGGCTATTTACGGCACAAAATAAATGCCGGGATATAATAAATAAGCGCCGTAAAAAGAATTTCCGGCACATAAAACGGCGGCTATTTAAGTGTCGTCAATACTGGTGTCGGCAATGTTTTGCGGCAGTTTGTTATTCCGTCGTAAAGCTTTTGCGGCGATTATATGGCACATAGTCTAAGTGACGCATGCTTTATTTATGGCACTTTGCTGACACTTTGCTTATGTGTCGGTTATTTTTTATGACGGTTTTCCGACACCTGATTAATGTGCCGGACAAAACTTCGTGGCAATTTAACGACACGCATTTTGATTGCCACACGTTGTTGTGACAAAAGCCGACACTTTTCATTGAGAGGGACACATGTTCGATGCATTATAGTGACATTTGTTCTATTTGTCATAGTTGTTTAAATGGTGATTTACCGATACTTATTTTTATTGCTGTGAATCTGAGGACAATTGTACGACAATCATTAATTTTTTTTTGTTTTAATTGTGATTTTGTGACACGTGATATGTTTGTGTAAGCGTATTTTTACGCACTTTCATGGAGTAATTGAATTGTTGAATATGTTCGTGTCACAGTTTATCAATATACGACTGAAGTACTAGTATTCTTACCGACACTCAAATCAGTTAGTAATCAACATATTAACAAAGAATAGAAAGAAACAAAATTATTTAAACTATTGAATATATAGGTTGAGGTTTAAGTTGAAGGAAGTAAAAACTATACACCATCGAGACTTTTAAAAAAAAGGACTAAACACCAAAGAACAATTGTTATCCAAACATTCAATCCAACAATAAGTTGTACTTATCTAGAAAAACAACACGATGTTTGAATGTTCTTATTTAATGCGTTTAATACTTAAAAAAACGCAACGATATTCCTCTAGAAAAGGGCAAACTTCCAATCTCAATAACCCTTATGTTTGTTTTTGCTCTTTGATGCTCTGTCCTGCAATCACGGAGAGAAAAATAAACAATTGTTTAGGACAACAAATATTAATATACAAATTTTTTCTTGTATCGACAAAAAATAATCTTGTAAAATACCTACAAAAATAAAAACAAGTAATTTTATAAATATTCAGAAAAAAAAAAAATACAAGTATTCAAGCATTAAAACAAGAAATAATAAAAACAAAGGGAAATATAATCACAACGCAATTTGTTTATTTGCAACAAACTTTTTCAACTTCCCAAACTCAAAATGCCTCAGTACAACAAATTTATGCAATTTGTACCTTGAAATTTCAGTGCTAAATCAACTTTGACTCGAATCCATAGAAATAGGCTTCAACTCGTTCAGGACTCGTCATTTTGTATTAAAAAACTTACAGTTAACAAGTGTCTAGATACATTAAATCCTGAAAAGTCATTAAAAAAATTAGTCACATGATACATCAAAACAGACTACTAGTTTCAAAAATACGAATATGTCGTACTACTAGCTTTTATTTAAAATATATATAAAAAAAATAATAATATAAAAAATAAAATAAAATAAAAAAAACACACACACTTTTCTGCATAACATTTGAAATGCCATAAACTAAATCAAAATTTTCATCACATTTGGACTAAAGCCGAAGAATATCACACAATATTCAAAGCATATAAAAACTAATAAAAGAAACTTAGGCTAAAAAAGGATGTTTGCCTACAAGAACACATACAGAGATCAAATACTCGAATGTTAAGACATGGTTAAGGCAAACCTTATACTACAAGATTATTTTCAATATAATATTTAAAATTTATCAAACCACTTCTATATCCAAATTACAAGTATTCATAAGTAGCAAAATAAATTAGATCTAAATAATTAGCATTATTTCAATTGACGCATGCAATTTATATATATTTTTTTAGGGTAAAAAAATTAAACAAGGACTATAAAATAGAATGCATGCAATTACTATTACTTTTTAATAAAATAAAAATTAAACATGCCGTAAATAAAGATTGCAGAAAGGGAGTCTTTCCGCACTAGATCAATTTTATAATAAATGGATCGTTTTACTAAAATGAAAAAAATAGAAAACTAACTGCAGAATCGTTTTTTCATAAATTTAGCGGAATAAATAAAAAAGGTTATCAGAAATTCCCTGAAAAATCTCTACGGATTCTTCAAGATTCACCGCAAACAATAACCCAAATATTTGAACTGCGGCAGCTTTTAATCCTTTCCAGATTATTTGATGATGTTTCATCGACATCAAAACGGCATCATTAGCCTCAGATTTGACTTAGCCTTCCTAGAAATCTGATGAAATGACTCCATGGCACATCTTCAAGCACCAAGCCGTTGATTTTTTTTGAATTCTGGTTGCTAAGAGTAGAAAAATGGGGTTGGGTACTTGGGTTTCAATAGATTAAATCTCAGATATTTTAGAAACAACAACTACCGTAAACGATTTGAATCATTTTAATTAGAAGGTGAGATGATAAGAAAGGGTTGATATGCCAATAGTTGTAGAATCTTAATTTTTTTTTCCAGGAATTATGAAAGGAGAAACGTGGGGTGTAATGCCAGTAATCTATGCGGTTAATAAATGGGGATAAATAATATGGTTGTCTGACGGGTAAAAATGGGAGTAGCATCAAGAAAAATTGTTTAAGGGATTTTTTTTATATTTATGATCTTTAAAGAGTTTAATTACAAATTGGAACTTCGTTTTTATGTTTTAAAAAATCTCAAAATTTTGGTGGGAGAAAATGTGCTAATTTTCATTTTTTTTTACATAAACGAAAGATACACGCACTATTTTTTTCGACCCAAACAGGACTCAAACCCAATCACTATAGAGTTATGACATTAGTGTTAACCACTATACCAATACTTTAAAAATATTGTATAGCTTCACAATCCACCTGTCACATTAATTTATACTTTAAAAATATTGCCACTGCTAAATATTTGATAACATTAATGTTGTTGTCCTTTATAAAATTGTTACACATATATTGACAATAACGATTATAACTTGTTAAGTACATATATATATATATATATATATATATATATATATATATATATATATATATATATATATATATGTGTGTGTGTGTGTGTGTGTGTGTGTGTGTGTGTGTGTGTGTGTGTGTGAGACCCCTGCACAACCTATAATAAATCCGAACAATAATCCATGTGCATCTTACCACGATTCGAACCTTCGGTCATGGATCAATAATAAACTACACTACAAGTTTGACGGTTTGGGTAGGTGACCCATCGGTTCGTAAATAGCTGGTTCATTAACCGACGATTTGATGGTTCGTTGCAGTTTTGATCACGGTTCAGGTTATTCGTCAACTAATATTCTTTTTTTCCTGCACACAAAATACTTTCACACATAAGTAATTAATCGAATCGAACTTAAAATAAAATCAATTTGGTGTGTGTAATCCAATCGAACTTCAATTAACATCAAATTGGTATTTGGTCATCAAATTATAGTAAGTATGAAAACTATAGTGGTTTAAAATTGCTTACAGGTTAGAGGACTTATTGTATGTCATATCGGTATTTTAATGATATAAATATAAACTATACTCGAAAATCGACTGAACCGCCAGTTTGTCGGATTTTGTCGGTGACCCACCGGTTCAATAATAGCAGGTTTTTGAGCCAATGGTTCGATCACGATTCTCTATAGCTCAGATCAAGGTTCAATTCATCGGTCAATTAATATTCTATTTTTTTCACACACCTAAAAAATAGTTCGTTTCATAAATAATTAATTGAATCGAACTACGGTTCATGAACACACGGTTCGGTAAATACGTATAGATCACGTTTAGGTCATTTGTCAATTAATATTCTTATTTCAACTCAATTAAAAATATTTTGTTTTTTAAATAATAATTGAATCGACTAAAACATTCATGTGCATTTGGCATTTATAAACGGATTGAACTTCAATTAACATCATGTTTGTTAAAAATAGTTTGTTTTATAATTAATTAATCAAATTGACTTAAAATAATGTCCATTTGATATTTGTAATTGAATTGAGCGTCTGTAATGCCCCTAGACCCCGGGTCAGGTTGCATTAAATGTGTCATAAATGGTCTGGTCAACTGCTTAGACCGTTGTCTTAGCTTGGTCTAAAAGACTAACCCGAGTTAACAAGACATTTATGTCTCGCACTTATATGGTGGTGATGTGCTTCCCCACTTCCAATGTGGGATATCATATTCTCCCTCTTATAAGGGCCTGGCGTCCTCGCCAAGACGGCTAAGACTTGTCCCTGTGGACTCGTCCCTGCTTCGTCCTTACTAGAGGAATCTAGAGGTGGTCTTTGGACTTAGGTTCGTCTAAAGGTGGCCTGTGACACTTAGATCCGTCTAATAGTAGGCTCTGAATACCATTTTGTAACACCTTCAGACCTCGGGCCTGGTGGCGCTAGATGAGTCATAAATAGTCCGGTCAACTGCTTAGACCACTGTACCCGCTTGGTCTAAAGGGCTAACCCTTGTTTACAAGACGTTTATGCCTCACACTTATATAGTGGTGATGCGCTTCCCCCAATTCCAACATGGGATATCACATTCTTCCCCCTTATAAAGGACTGGCGTCCACGCCAGGACGGCCAAGACTGCTCCTGGATCGTCTCTACCAGAGGTAACTAGAGGTCATCCTTACACCGGCTTCTTGTACGGTGCAGCGAATGGTTCCGTCTGATAATCGGCTTTAATACCATTCTGTAACGCCTCCAAACTCCGGGCCTAGTTGTGTTAAATGAGTCATAAATGATCCAGTCAACTGCTTAGACCGCCGTCCTCACTTGGTCTAAAAGGGCTAACCCGAGTTGACAAAACTTTTATGTCTCAAACTTATATGATGGTGATGTGCTTCCCCCACTTCCAATATGGTATATCACAGCTTCAATTAACATCAAGTTGGTATTTGATCACCGAATTATATTAAATATATGGATTTTATGGGGTTAAAAAGTATATTAGAGTAAATGATTTATTGTAATCACTAATCACACATATGATTTTAATAGTATAAACATCAACTATACTAAAAAATTGACTGGACCGCCAGTTTGATGGTTTAATCGATGACCCACCCGTTCATGAATTGTTGGTTCATGACCCGATGCTCTGGTCACGGTTTTCTATGGTTCATGTCATTTGTCAATTAATATTATATTTTTTAGACATTTAACAAATAATTTATATTATAAATAATTAATCAAATTATCGAACTAATAATAATACAAATTTGGCGTTAATACTGTAATTAAACTTCAAATTTTGTTTGATGGAAAATTAAATTTCAATTATAATCAAGTTGTATTTGGACATCAAAATATTTTGGGTACGGATTATACGGGGGATAAATGGGTAAATGATTCACTAGTAACCTCATATATGTATTTCAATGATATAATATCAATATCAATTATACGAAAAAAAATCGACTTCCTCGCCACATTTACGGTTTTGGTTGGTCACCCACCGGTTCATGAAGAGCTGGTTCATTAACAAACGGTTCAGTCACGGTTCGATACAATTTATATGACGTTTCAGGTAATTGATCAACTAATATCTTTTTCCACACTTCAAAAATGGTTTATTTTATAAATATTTAACCGAATTGAACTTAAATTAATCTCAATTTGGTGTTTGTAAATGAATTGCAATATCATTGGTAGTTTGCCATCAGATTATAATAAATATGGATTATAAGGGGTCCAGAAAGGGATAAGGGGTAATTGATTTATTGTGATTCGGTAAATTTTAATGATAAAAACGTAAATTATACTGAAAAATCGACTGAACCGCTTCTTTGACGGTTTGGGTCGGTGACCAACCGGTTCTTGAATAGCTGGTTAATGGGCCGACGTTCAGTTTGATGGTTCAGGTTGGTGACTCACGATTCGCTGCATTTTTTTTTAATCATGGTTCATGTCATTGATCAATCAATATTTTAGTTTTTCCTCCCACACTTGAAAAATAGTTTATTTTATGAAGATAAGAGAAAAACAACGATATAAGAATGTGGATTTTCATTAGATAATCGGGGAGTTTTTTTAATCGCAGAACTTAAATGTTATCTCATCTATTTGTGTTTATCGTTATTATTTTCATTATTTTTTTTTTTGAAAGAATTGTGTTTCCCTTCGAAAAAACAGAGCAAAGAATTGTGTTTATCTTTTCAGGAGGTTCTTAAAGGAGTTGGTTTTTAATTATATTTAAGGAGTTTAATTTCCCATGGTTATTGTGTTTAACATTTTGATAAATCATGAAATCTTGGTGGGAAAAAATTAAGCGCCAAATAATCCCACGCTGTGCTAAGTATGCCACGCATTTTGTTTTTCTTATCTTTTTTATTTTTCTTTTATCTTTTTTTACTAGTAATACATTTCAAATAATTTTTGTATTTAAAATAAGCGAATGTTTATCCTCTATTCAGCATTTTCGGAAATAAAAATCCAACATGATCAGAAGCTACTTGATTAATATATTTTGAAAAAGAGTAATGATAGAGGCACAACAAAAATTACACAATGGATGTCACAACATGATCTTCCACCCTTGATTTTGATGAGTGTTAATTGATTGTGATGTGGACCCATCAAAATCAAGGGTGAGAGATCATGTTGTGGCATCCGTTGTGTACTTTTTGTTGTGGCTCTATCATTACTCTTTGAAAAACTCGAGATCGAGTCGGTTAAGTAGATAGCTAACGAATGATGGACTTTTTTAAATGTGTTAACGAGTCGAGCATTAGATACAAACGAAACCAAAAGAAACTAACGCATGATGGGATTACTACAATGGACACGTGTAACCGCGCGTCAAGCTTCTCGTCCCTCTCTATAATGATATATATATATATATATATATATAGTCATGAAAACGCTTTATGTTTTACTGGGAAACAACAACATTAGTAGTGTCGTGTATTTCATGCAAAAAAAAAAACCGGAAATTTGAGAAATGCCAGAATATTGCCACAAAATTTCTGGCATATTAATGGAGTGTCAGAAGAGAGACGTATTCTATACGACATAATACAAATCCGTCACAAATAATGCCACGGATTTATGACATAAACAATATTTGCCGGTTAATTGTCGGCAATTAGCGACATAAAATAATATGTCGCAAAAATGCCATACATTCATGGCAATTAATGACTTATGCCGGAAAATTTACAACACTTATCAAAATGCCGTAAATAATGTGTCGCCAAAGGCCTATTTTGTTGTAGTGATCAGATGTACCTCTAAGGTTCCTGGACATTCTTTTCACAGCTTTCCAGGTTGATCCATAAACCTGCTGACAACACTGACTGCCTGAGCCAGATCAGGCCTAGTGCATACCATGACATACATCAGACTGCCAACTACACTAGCATAGGAAACTTTTGACATGTATTCCTTCTCCTCTACTAATTATGAAGTAAAAACTGACAAATGAACATTTGATGCCATAGGACTATCTATTGGCTCTGCAGCTGACATGCCAAACTTTGACAAAATCTTCTGTACTTGTTTAGATAAAAACAGTTTCTTCTGATTTCTATCTCTCCAGATCTCCATCCCTAAAATTTTCTTGGCTGCACCCAAATCCTTCATTTCAAACTCAGCACTGAGAAGGTCTTTCAGATACTGAACATCAGACTTCTTTCTTGCAGCTATCAGCATGTCATCCACATATGACACAAGATAGATGTATGATCCATCTTCCAACTGCCTGTTGTATACACAGTAATCATAAGGACTTCTGTTGTAAACCAACTGGATCATGTAACTGTCAAACCATTTATACCATTGTCTAGGAGTTTGCTTCAGTCCATACAAGGACTTCTTCAACTTACATACAAAATCTTTCTTACCAGGAACTTGGAAACCCTCTGGCTGAGTCATGTATATTTCTTTGTCTACCTCACCATGTAAAAAAGTTGTCTTCACATCTAACTGCTCAAAATCTAAGTCCCGTTGTGCCACCATTGCTAGTAAAACTCTGATTGGAGTATGTCTGACTACTAGTGAGAATATCTCATCAAAGTCCACCCTTTATTTTTGACTAAACCCTTTTGCAACCAAACGTGCCTTATACTTAACTCATTCTGCCTCAGTTATTCATTCCTTCTTCTTGAAGATCCATTTACAAGTAACAACTCTCCTATCAACTGGATGTTTAAATAGATCCCAACTCTGATTCTTCAGTATTGACTCAATTTCATCTCCCATGGCAGCAAGCCATTGAGATGCTTCAGAACATGTCACTACTTCCCTGTAAGTAGAAATTTCAAAACCATCCACTTCTTCTACAACTTGAAGTGCATATCTATCCATATCATCAAAACCATACCTCTTGGGAGGTCTCCCAACATTGGATCTTATAGCTTTGCTGACAGCTATACTCTGCTGACCCACGTTCTAACGCTCGACTAACATTTACTCAGCTGACTGGCATGGATTCAGTTCTGGTTTAGTAACCAAATCAGAAGAAAACTGACTTGGATTAGTTGATTGTTGCATTCCAACTGACTCCACATGAAGCTCAACCTTACTGTCAGTTTTCTCAGTTTCAGAATAGTTATCCTCCCTACTGATGAACTGAGCATAAAATTTTCATTGAAAACTGTATATCTGCTGAGAATAACTCTGTTCTCTACTGATGACCAAATTCTATAACCCTTCACTCCATCACCATACCCCACAAACACTTCTTTCTTGGCTCTTGGTTCCAGTTTACCTTCACTGACATGATAGTAAACTGTGTTTCCAAATACACTTAGAACTGAGTAGTCAGCAGGCTTGCCTGACCACACCTCAATTGGTGTTTTGAGACTGATCCCTGCGTGAGGACTCCTGTTGATTAAGTAACAAGTTGTTCTTACAGCCTCTACCCAAAATCTTCTTGACAAACCAGCATGAGACGGCATACATCTTGCTCTCTCCGGAAGAGTTTGATTCATTCTTTCAGTTACACCGTTTTGCTGAGGAGTATTCCTGACTGTATGATGTCTGGAAATACCCTTGTTTCTGCATAACTCATCAAACTCAGTCCAGCAAAATTCCAGACCATTATATGTACGATGCCTTTTGATCTTCTTCCCCAACATATTTTCAACTAGAGCCTTCCATTGCATGAAGCTCTTAAATGCCTAACTTTTGTGTTTCGTCATCACCACCCAAGCCATCCTTCAATAGTCATCTATGAATGACACAAAATATCTGTGACCACCCAATGACTCCACCTTTGATGGCCCCCAACAATCAGAATGAATGTAATCAAGTGATGACTTTGTGTTTAAAGCTTCCCAAACACACAATGCTCACAAAAGTCCAGATGCTTGACCTTACACTCCCCAAGAAGATCTTTCTGAGAAAGAACCTGCATCCCCATTTCACCCATGTGATGTCCCACAGTTTTGTAAGGCGCGATCGATGAATCTCATCGATGCCACGACGACAGAAACCGCAACAACTGACCCTTGTAATATATATAAAGACCTTTTCTTGACTCATTTGAGAACCTCAACTGAGTTTTTATAGACACTCAGTTTTCCACTTTCCCCCTAAAACTGAATCCTCTGCTGTCCAAAGAACTGAGAGATACCAATTTTTTGGTCATTTGTGGAACATGTCTAAATTCACTCATTTTACAGAATCTTCCATCCTCTGTCCTCAACTGAACTGAGCCAATCTCAACTATCTTGCAGACCTTGTTGTTTGCCATAAATATGACCACCATCTATCTGTTGATAACTTGAGAACCACTCTCTGTGATGGAAAATATGAAAGGATGCCTCAGAATCCAGAATCCACACATCAGTTTAATGTGCTGACTCTCTTACGACTATAACCATATCCTCATTTGAGTCATGCTCAGCTGCCACAATAGATGTGCCAGAACTGTTCTCATGTTGTTTCTTCTATTTTGGACAATTGGACTTCCAATGTCCTTGCTCCTTAAAATAATTGCAAAAATCTATTGATTTAGGGGCTTAGGACCTTGTCTTCTTGGAATTGTTCTTCCTAGACTGACCATGCTCTTTTCCACTACTGCTACTGACTACTAGTCCAGCAGCCTGATTGTCAGCTCCATCTGCCTTATGTCTCAGCTCCCTGGCATGTAAAGCTGACCTTACATCCTTTAAAGCAACTGTATCCTTCCCAATTATGAAGGACCGTACAAATTTCTCATAGGAAGCTGATAATGAAACCAGCAAAATCAACGCAGCATCTTCATCCTCAATCTTCACATCAATATTCCTAAGATCAAGTAATATTGTGTTCAACTGATCAAGATGATCTCTCAGCTGAGCCCCCCATGCATCATCAGGCTGAATAGCCTCTACTTAAGCAACAACTTGTTGGTCAATGACTTAGTCATATACAGGCTTTCAAGCTTCAACCATAACTTGGTAGCGGTGTCTTCCGCAGCAAGTTCTATGATAACATCATCGGACAAGCACAACATGACGGTTGAATGTGATTTCTCCTCTAGACTGGCATAATCAGTCCACAATCCTTGTTACTTTAACAAGGCCCGCATTTTGATTTGGCACATACTGAAATTGTTCATCCCTATAAATTCATCAATCTTTACGTTCATTGCTGACATCCTTCTAATTAAAGAACACACCTTTGATCACAAAATCCTAGCACCGGTCATCGGTCTTGGTGAAGATCAACTCAGTTCAACCTGCAACTCTCTGAATCTTAAACCCGACGCTCTGATACCAGTTTGTTGAAAACATAGACGAATTGTAGTTTAAGAAAGATTATAACAATAGAAATGCAAACATAAAGTATGGTGGAATTGATAAAACACAAAAAAAGAGAACACACTGATTTAATGTGGTTTCCGGCGTTGTGCCGACTACTCCACGGACAGAAAATGAGATATTTTAGTATGCACAAATTTACAAGGTATTTCATACACTTGTGAAATTAACACTCTTGAAAGACACACTCTTTTAATTACAATATTGGTATTTATATGCAAAAATCCCAAACCCTAACCGCCAAAGATCTTTGTCGGAATTGTCATAAATAACCCATTTATGGACCCCTGCTCCAGGTATTATCCGCCAGATGAAGCTCAGCTCAAAACTGACTTCCTAGACTTGTAATCAACTGCCCAGATGTAGAACTCAGCTATACTCAGCAGACCAAAAACTGGCTGCTGACTTCAGAAGAAACTTAGTTGCACTTCAAAAAACTTACTTTCACATAACTGAATATACTTAATTGGACTGACCATCATTCTCAGTCTTAGTTTCTTAGATTAGTTCCACCAGTTTATTCATCAGTTTAGAGATCAAGTCACCAAAACTGACAGTTTTTTTATTTAGGAGATGACTCTATTACAGTTCCCAAGTTAACGCACGAGGAAATTGTTATGAAGGTGAGTGAATGGATTAATATCATCCTTCTTACATGAGATCCCCCAATGACTAGGATCCTAACTTGAGTGGAAAGTGGGCCTCCTCTTGTTTGATTGATTCGCCGGCTTCTTAGAATCCCGACTTGCACAAAAAATGGAAATCAACATACTACCTTCGTCATCCTCGGCATCCTCCAATAAAATGGGGATCTGCATATTGATGCACTATATACCCAAACAAATGTGTGAAACTAAAGAAAAGTGCTGAAAGGCCGGAGGAAAAGAATAGGAACAAAACCACCTGGTTTTCACCCTTCAACATGTGAAGGGTGCGTCCAATGATATCTTTCTCATAGTTGTAGCTGGTAGGTATCCTCTAACACTAGTGATAAGGAGAGTCTGCTATCACTAGCTCATAGTGGTACAGAAATTTGCTATTGATCATTCTACTTGGTAAGTAGTATTTGTTCGTAGAGCATTGTGTGTAGTTCTTACAGAGTGTTTTAGACATGTAAATATGTCAAACACCACGCAATAATAATCGTATCATGCTAAAACATAACCGAATCATGCGAATTTTATTAAAATCATATCTAAGGTGTAAAGTCCCACATTGGTAAGTAGTAGAATGCTCACCCTCATATAAGTGTGAGACATAAAAGTCTTATCAACTAGGGTTAGGCCTTTTAGACCCAGCGAGGACGGTGGTCTAAGTAGTTGACCAGACATTTATGACTCATTTAGCACTACCAGGCCCGGGGTCTGGAGGCGTTACAGAATGGTATCAGAGCCGACTATTAGACGGAACTATGCGCTGCACCGTACAAGAAGACTGTGTATGGATGTCCTCTAGTTACCTCTGGTAAGGATGATCCGGGAACAGTCTTGGCCGTCCTGGCGAGAACACCAGTCTCTTTTAAGGGGGGAGAATGTAAAGTCCCACATCGGTAAAGTAGTAGAATGCTCACCCCCATATAAGTGTGCGACATAAATGTCTTGTCAACTCGGGTTAGCCTTTTTAGACCATGAGGACGGCGGTCTTAGGAGTTGACCGGACATTTATGACTCATTTAGTGCTACTAGGCCCGGGTCTGGGGGCACTACATAAGGTTTCAAACTTTCCATTACATATCCGTTGCAATTAGGATTTGGGTCTTTTTGCTTGAGTTGTACAAGATGAAAGTCTCATATACGGTTCTCGAAGGGGGAGTTATTATGTTTATGAAAATAAGAGATGCATACATGAAGTAGAAAGACAGAGATGAGCTGGAACTAATGGATCTAGGTTGCGAAGCAATTGCCACTGGGAATTCCCCGGGAAGTCTTTGAAGAAAGGAATGAGCGCTTTGCCCTAACGAAGACGCACGGGAGAGATTCATGCAATGTATTACACAGTAAAAAATTTAGATTAATGCTTATATCAAACAGTACAACATGAAAGACGAAGCGTGCAATTAAAGGAAAACAATGATACAATGTTGTAATTGAATGGATGTCAAATAGGAATATATATGATGCAAAACTAAATGACATGCAAATCGAGGAGATTGAATTTCACCATGTTCCTAAGATAATATTGCTCTAATCTTGTGCCCATGGTCAGGGGCGCCCCTGGGGGGGGCCAAGGGGACCATGGCCCGGAGCCCCCCGAAAATCAATGAATTTAAGGGCCCACGAAATTTTGACCTAATAATATATATATATACTGTATTTATATGAAAAATGAAAGTATTACCTTAATGGTTAGCACTCTAGTATACTAGGAATAAGACTTGGTTTTGAATCTTGCAATCTACAATAATTTTTGTTTTCTTAAACTAGGATTAGGAGCCAAATAAGTAGTTTTTTTTCCTTCCAATCCCATGACTATCACACACCGCATTTTTGTTTTATTTTTTTATATATGTTTTGGTTACTATTTTTTTTCGAAGGGCGAGGGCCTCAATTTTTTTTTTGGCCGCGAGCCTAAATTTGGACAAGGACACTCCTGCCCATGGTAATAGCAATTTGCTCTCAATATATAATGACTTTTTTCTTCGAATTTAGTGTCACTTCAAAAACACAAGAAACGACGAACATATCAGTTGTCCTGACTTCTCTTCTTGATAAGAGTCAACTTTACGATGATCCGGTGCATGTTTCAACCCCTGTTTACGAAGCTTTTGGCTTATATTGGGTAGTTTTAGACCATTTATATGGAAAAATGCATTGCACGCTCACTTTGAGGTAAACCGTCAAATAGATGGAAAACCTCACCATTTTACGGTATTTTGACCATTTTCGAGCCCTAGTTATCTTGTGGAGTTATGCTCAGTATGCATTTGAATGTTGTGATGCAGGATCTAGGTAAGTTATGAGCCCTGAAGTTAAGGCACGAGGCTTAGAAAGACGAAACCAAAGTCCGGGAATGGAAATTGATCAAAAATAGTTGTTGCCTTCACCATACGTTCACTTCATCATAAATTTGATCCCAGATACAAGCATTTTTTATGGACTTTTTATCTACATGAAAGTTTTATACATCTAAATGAGCTTTCCCACGCACTTTGAATCACTCAAATCGGAGCTGTACACGTAAAGTTATTGTTAAATTACTGAAGGCCGTCAATGCTAACAGGGCAATGCGCACGCATTCAGTCAAATATGTGCGCATTGCTGGAGCAGAATGTGCGGATTTGGGGCATTTTGAGCAATGCGTACGCATTTTGAATTAATCGTGTTTCTAGGCTCGTTGTGAGCTAGCTAGAGGAGGGTAGAGCTATCTATGTTTGTTTTGTTACACCCCGTGGTTGAGCTTTATCTCTTTGTTGTTTATTCCCCAGAAAATTCCCTTCGGTTAGTCCCATCCCTAGCCTAACATTACAACCGTGCAAGTCTTACTTGACCTTGCTTAACCTCGGTTGGCCCCGATTAGTGGAGATGCTTATGAAGTATGAGCCTATGGTGTAGTTGTAATAACCTAGCATCCATAATCCAAACCGGTGAACCGTGGAAAATGTAGGAGAAGCTATTCACACACATGCTTCCCGTTTGTTCGATAAGGTAGGGTTAAGTGGCATGTATTTTCTCTTTTACTTGTCGGTTATCATTGATATATGATTGGCTCGACCTAAGCGTGTAACACTGACTCTGGATTCTTTTAAAATGCTCATTTTGCTCGAGGGCGAGCAAACGCTAAGTGGGGGGTGGTTGATGAGAGTCAACTTTACTATGCTCCGGTGCATGTTTTAACCCCCGTTTAAGAAGCTTTTGGCTTATAATGGGTAGTTTTAGACCATTTATACGACAAAATGTATTGCACGCTCACTTTGAGGTAAAACCGTCAAATTGATGGAAAACCTCACCATTTTACGGTATTTTGACCATTTTCGAGCCCTAGTTATCTTGCGGAGTTATGCTTAGTATGTGTTTGAATGTTGTGATGCAGGATCTAGGTAAGTGAGCCTGGAAGTTAAGGCACGAGGCTTATAAAGATGAAACCAAAATCCGGGAATGGAAATTGATCAAAAATAGTTGTTGCTTTCACCATACGTTCACTTCATCAGAAATTTGATCCTATATACAAGCATTTTCTGGACTTGTGATCTTCATTAAAGTTGTAGACAATTAAATGATCTTTTCCACGCACTTTGAATCACTCAAATTGGAGCTGTACATGCAAAGTTATTGCTAAATTACTGAAGGCCGTCAATTCTGACAGGGCAATGTGCATGCATTCAATCGAATGTGTATGCATTGCTGGAGCAGAATGTGCGGATTTGGGGCATTTTGATTAATGCGTGTGCATTCGAGTGAATGCGTACGCATTCGGACGTTTTTGGGCACCTATATATACATTTTTACACAGATTTTCAGGAATGAATCATCCTCCCAAGAACCCTAACAAGTAGTATAACTCGGCTTCTTCTCTTTTAGCTCCTCTAAACTCTTTCTTACTTTAATTTCTCTTAGATTAAACATAATCTAGCTTAGAGTCTTGCTTAACTCTCTTGAATTTTGCATTTTGTGTTCTTCTTCTTCCCCAAGTGACATGGGTGTGGATGAAGCTTGATGTAATCCGACTTTTTGCTATGATTTTGGTAACTAATCTAGTTTCTTTTCTTGTTTTATTGCTTTAATCTCTTCCTTGATTGTTATTTCTTGCTTTGTGATGTGTAGCTAATTTACTACATACACAAACCATGTGAAGGTTGAAGAAATCTCCCTCTAGTTGATTAATTGGGAATGGGTAGTGTTTAATTATTGTTATATCGATGAATTGATCATGTCTTAAAACTTGTTCTTAATGCTTGAATTAGCTTGTACACCTAGTTCATTAACACACACCACTTTTATAAATGTATGTTGCGAAGGGGTGTGGGAAAAGGGGTTTTAAGATCGTTATTTACAATTGACTGAGTTGTTTAGATCGATTGGGTAACGAGGTTTGTCGGTGTAAATCGAGTGAGTTTAGTTCTTAATCTTGTTTCGGTCAGTTAAATCCTTAAAGACGGACTGTTGAACCGGGCAAATGTTACTAGGTTGTTGCATGGCGTCTAGTACTATCTTAGGAGTTTGCACCCATGAACAAGTCGATAAAAGCATTAAGATGGTTGGTTGGTAGTTTCCATTCCCAAATAGTCGATTAGAGGGGCGAAAGTATTCAATTGGATCGTGATTTGGTTGTGTCTCTTTCTCTCTTTATCTATAGTTTAAATGTTGTTTTAGCATAATCAAAACTTGAACACACTTGATTAATCAAAACTAAGTATGAGAATGGCTTTGGTAGTCGATTAATTCCTCGTGGGATACGACCTTGCTCGCTACTATAGTGCATCAGACTCGGTACTCTGCCGGTTAAAGTTGGACCGTTACTATTTTGGCCATCACATCTTACGTGTTTCAACTTCAATAAATGCACTGTATTTTGGGAGTGTTTCGTGATGAATGAGATGAGTAATGGATGTGTTTAACCTCCAGTCATTAGGTGTTTATCTAGCAGATGAAGTTGATGATTAATCATGTTGATTGAGCCACGAATCAAATCACATGTTTTATGATTTCATATCAACTAGGATCAGTCAGTTAAACAAAGATAATCAATCACGTTTAATGTAACGTGTTCACACACGATTATTATAGATGAACGATCCAAAAAATTGGTTAGAATTACTTTCGAGAGTAAATTCGTGAAGAAATTTTATCCAAAAAAATTAATTAATAAATCAAGCCTAACCAATACCCGGACCGAACCGAACCGACTGTGGTGTGTGGTGAACTAAAAGTCATCTATGTTTTCCCTCATGAATAAAAGTGTCCATGCCCCACAGGGCACATCCCCAAGTTCAAACATACATCTTAAATGTAGAGCTAAAGACATACACATTTACCTTTTAACTTTAGGCATTAATCCTCATTCACCCGGCATCTAAACCAGTGATTAAAATGCATATCATTAATTACTCATTATTATGTAGCATATAACGATACCACAAGCTTTCAATGTCATACACCGGAACTTGTTCGAAATTGATTCTGAAGTGGACTGCTCACCACTTTAAATAAACCCATTTACGGATCATTTTCTCCAAAAATCTCCCACAAGAATGAAAATTAATCCAAATGAAATATAGACTCTGAAAAGAAGCCGGGTGGAATAATATTACATTAGGTGATGTAGCTTCTAGTTTTGAACCAGCCTTAATGAAGTACTATCGGATGTACTCTACTAATCAATGAACGATGTCTTGATTGAATTGTTCAGTCTTTGGTGTAAACCAAGACAAGAGCACTCACACAATATTTTCTTTAAGACTTTTCGGTTTCATGGTTGTGTCCATTTTGTCCCTGGACAACAGTTGTATCAGAAAATACTTTACATAAATCTTTTTTTTTTTACGGAAACAAAAGATTTATACACATGCAGCCTTTTTCACCCTAAGTGGGACTCGAACTCTGGTCACTACCGGGTTATGACCTAATGTTAACCACTAGGCCGATACCTTGTTGGTGTGTTTTTGATAATTCAAACATCAAAATTCTCACAGAAGCGACTCCACTTCACATTTACACATAGTGTATTCTGCCATATCACTTGTATTTTTCAAGATATAGGAATAATTAAAAGATTTCTCTTAACCTCCTACTCTCCACAGACAACATTTTTTTCTAACATAATGAGTAAGTGTTAAGTTATTCCTCAGTAACTTGCTTGCCTCTTTTGAACCATGGGATCTCTAGTCAACATGGTGGGTTGCTATTACAACGGTTCATGTGTAATAGGCTGCAATCGAATTCCATTTGTCAATTTTCACATCAGATCTCTAGCTAAACCTTTTGTAAGTGCATCCTGAAGATCATCTTTTGATTTTACGTATTAATGGAAATTATACCATTAGAGATCAATCGTTTAATTGCATCGGGTCTCCGATGATTGTTGATATGTCTTTTTTTTTAATAAATGGAGACAAGAAAGAACCAAAGAGGAAATTCAAGAAATCTGTACAAGTTGAAATATCTCGAGTATAATAAAATCGATGATTTTTTTGTGGGTTTATTGTCAAAAAAGACAATTTGAATATAGAAATATACAAAGAGGACAGTGAAATATTTTTCTGGGTAAAAAGGACATATTCTTATTCCATTGTGATAATGAAACATTAGATTTGGGGTCAGTTCCACTGCAGCAAACAGTGGATTTGAGGTTATGAACAGTGGATTTGTCCTTATCACCCATTTATATTTCCACTGTGGCGATTCACATTTTCCCTCTATTTTTTGTCCTTTTAAATCACTTCCTGTTTTTTCATTAATTGTGGTATTATTATTTTAAGATTTAACCGAAAGTTAAACTAATGATGATACGGATAATTAACATTTTACAAATTTTAATGATTCATGTTGACCTGTTATAGATATAAAAAGAACAAAAACCCAATATATACATACATGTACATATATACATGTATATAAACATGACTAAACGGTTTGAATTTGGATTTAATTACATAAATTCATTTTTCAAAAAAAATTACATAAATTCAGGTTGACTTGTTATAGGTATAGAAAGAACAAAAGGCATATATATATATATATATATATATATATATATATATATATATATATCGGGTAAGTTAAAGGCCATGCCAAAACGTGTAGCCGAGGATATAAAAACAAACCGAACAATCAAGCAAAGATACCCACTACCTATTGAGAAATCATCAAATTTCGTTATCTTCATTGATCTTTAAAATTATATCTTCATTATTAGCCTTTTTCTGAAGTTATCAAAATAGCTGAAAAAACAAGAAACAAAAAACAGCTGAAAAATGATCAAGAAATGGAGCTTCAAATTCAAATCATCATCATCCTCATTTCACTTTGTTCCTATGGCTATGGATCTCAGCTGATTCTTTCACACAAACCAACTGCAAATCTTTCTTCTACTTGGTTCAACAATGACGACACTTGGTTCAACAACGACGATTCGGATAACTTAGCATTCTCTAGTGCAGATATTAGAGCCATTTTAGTTACACCAAGCCGAAATCCGAGCCTGTTCTATGCTTGTGGTTTTGTTAGCATTAATTTATCTTTCCGTCATGTATTTTCGGTCGTCGTTTTAAAACTCTACAATCACACCGATTACTTGTTCAACGGTGATTATGATATGAATGTTGTTTGGTCAGCTAATAGAAACAAGCCCGTTTCCATAGACGCGGTCTTGCAGCTGAATTCAGATGGGAATATGGTTTTGAGCAATGAAAAAAAAGAGCTGGTTTGGTCTACGAATACCGCCGGAAAATCTGTTGTGGGTTTGAATCTTACAGAAGAAGGAAACCTTGTTCTGTTTAATGCAAATTACTTTGTGGTTTGGCAATCATTTGATCATCCCACAGACTCTCTGTTTCCAAAACAGAGTCTTTTGCCAGGGCAGAAGTTAATCGCTAGTGTTTCAGCAACAAATTGGAGTGAAGGGTTATATTCTTATGCAGCTAACAAAGATGGGTTTTTCCTATATGTTGGACAAGAACTTTATTACCATCAAAGAAGAAACAATGAGAATGGAAGTTTGATACAGTTGGGATGGGATGGGCATTTGAGACAGTTTCGATTGGACGCGACCTCGAATGCAGGGGCTACCGATGTTCTTGAAGGAGAACTTAGCAGTTGTCAGTATCCATTGGTATGTGGATATTATGGAGTTTGTCAAAATGGACAATGTAGTTGTCCTCAGTTTTTTGATTCTACGGTTAGCCATTTTAAACCAAAGGATATCAGGAGACCAAATCTCGGATACACCCAAATAACTCCTTTACATTGTAATGCTTCTGATCATCACAGTTTTGTAGAGGTTTTGAAAGTGGGAAACTTTACTTTTAGAGTGGATATACATAACACTGATCTGCATACTTGCAAGAAAGCATGCTTGGCTAACTGTTCTTGTAAAGCTGCTATGTTCAGATATGGGTTAGATTCTTCTACTGGCGATTGCTATTTGCCAACCAAGATCTACTCGCTTATCGGCATCAATGATGATAAGTTAAATAATCATACTTTGTCCATAAACTTGAAAGTTCAGACCGCGCCCAAGAAAAGTACTTCTAGAAGAAATTACGTCTTTATCATCACTGGACTGACTTTAGGTGGTGTCCTGCTAGTTGCGGTGTTTGTAACTGTTTTCTTTTTCGTGATGAGATGGAAGTCCAAGTGGCATAATGAAATAGAGGAAGATGATTTGGATAATGTTGCGAAAATCCTTGCACGATATTCTTTAAAGGACTTGAAGATTGCAACATGTAACTTCAGTGTCAAGATCGGTGAGGGATCATTTGGCTCAGTCTTTCAAGGATCACTCAGAGATGGAACCAAAATTGCTGTGAAAAATCTTGATATGGTAGACAACACTGACAATTCATTCTGGACAGAAGTCGGAAGTATCGGTAACTTGCATCATGTAAACTTGGTAAGACTAATCGGCTATTGTGCTGAAAAATCCAAAAGATCCCACTAGATTGGAATTGCAGAAAAAAGATAGTGCTCGGAATAGCGAAGGGATTATCCTACCTACACGAAGATTGCAGGCAAAAAATCGTTCACCTAGATGTAAAACCTGGAAATATCTTGCTAGATGAGGGGTTTAATGCACAGCTCTCTGATTTCGGACTTTCTAAATTACTTTCAAAGGATCAAAGCAAGATCTTCACAACGTTGAGAGGTACTTCAGGCTATCTAGCTCCGGAATGGCTATCGTCTGTTATCACAGAGAAGGTAGATGTTTACAGCTTTGGTATTGTGATTTTGGAGATATTATGTGGAAGGAAAGTCCTGGACGTATCCCGGAATAAAGATCAAATACATTTACTTAGTGTTTTCGCACGAAAAGCGAAAGAAGGGAAGATGTTAGATATGGTGGATGCATTCTGTGAAGATATGCGATCAAATGGAAAAGAAGTTATACAGATGATGGAAGTTGCGGCTTGGTGTATTCAAAACGACTATCAAGTTAGGCCTTCAATGTCTTATGTTGTTAAGGTGTTGGAAGGTGTTGTAAATCTTGACTTGAGTCAATTAGACTTTGACTTCATTTGTCCTATAATTTTTTAAGCAAGTAGGCATGAAGGTTATTATGTAGACATTTCTCCAATTTTTCCTTCAATATCAAGACCAAGATGAAACTCCATGATTATATTTTTCATTTATCTTCTCATGTGGATAGATTAACTACATCCCTTATCCTATCAATGTCAAGTCTCAATTCATGAAAGAAATGTCAATACCAAGAATGTTTTTGAAAATTGCTCAAATTTTACTCGCCCAAAACCAAATGCCAAGTATATAACTCATTTAGCACGTAAAATAATACGAAGTGAAGCTAAGCCTACTGACGAGGGTCGGATTAACACATCGCCACGTGATATCTCCATATTAACCAAGTACTAAGTATAATGGGAATTAGGGATAATGACACAATCTGGAATATTTTCAAGTAACAGGACAGCTGCATATTTTTTTATAGAGAGAAGGACAACTGCATAATTTTTATAGCGAGAAGGACAAACAGTGACTCCCGAAATCAGTGAATTTCGACAATGAATTTTGAAAATTAGTGAATTTCGGCAGTGAATTTAAACAGTGAATTTCGACAGTCAATAAATAGTTTTGCCCTTTATGCAAAAGTTTCAAAAGACTGTCCTTCTACTCAATTAATGAAATATTTATGTCATTCTCCCTCATTCCCCCTAAGTATAAGTCAGGAATACAAACTGGGTAAAACTTTCAAACTTTAACAGGAACATCTTATTATATATATATATATATATATATATATATATATATATATATATATATATATATATATATATATATATATATATATCATAATAAAAGTGCGATGAGGTGTTTCCCCCAAAAAATATTTCCTACCTTCGGTGTTTCCCCCAAAAAGTGTTTCCAACCCTAGGTGTTTCCCCATAAATTTTTTCTTCCTTTTTTTTTTTTTTTAATTTATAATTTTACTTTAGTTACATTGTGCATATTTATCCATATATCATATATACACACACGTTCATGCATTTCCTACTTTTTTAATTTTTTTTTAATTTTAGTTTAGTTACATTGCGCATATTTATCCATATATCACATAGGGGGAATGAGGGAGAATTACAGAAATATTTCATCAATTGAGTCAAAGGACAGTCTTTTGAAACTTTTGCATAAAGGACAAAACTATTTATCCACTGTCGAAATTCACTTGTGTTCAAAATTCACTGCTGAAATTCACTGTCGAATTTCACTATTTTCAAAATTCATTGTCGAAATTCACTAATTTTCGGGATTCACTGTCGAAATTCACTATCGAAATTCATTGATTTCGGGATTCACTGGGGAGATTCACCGATTTTTCTTCTTCGTTTTATTTTTATTTCCCTCCCCCCAGGTTTTCCCCAAATTATTTTCCTCCTCATCGTTCTTTTTTTTATTCCCCCTTCCCCCCACCCCCCACCCCCTCAATGTTTTTCTCCAACTATTCTTCTCCTCTGTGCTTCCTTCACCGCCGGCTGGTGGGACTGGAAAACAACGCCGTTCTGCTCATAACTGACGCCGTCCGTTCCCCAGTACACATCATCACATCTAGGCTTTGTACGTGTCCGATCTAAATCATTGCTGTAGGCTTTGAACTTGGCAATTTCTCTGGATACGTGTTTCCCCCTGCTTGCTCTGTCTTCTTCGTGTCCCAATCCTTGTCTCCTCCGTGGCTGCAAATGTGAAGACGGTGACAGATCGACATGGGTAAGGATTTGATATGTTTGGAGAACGGTGGGTTTGGGGGCTGCATCCCAATCCATCCAGGAGAATAGGTTTGTTTCTCATTCTCGCATATCATCTAAATCATCTTTTCATCTGCAATTGTTGTAACAAATATGCTTCTTATCAATTCACATCGCCCAGGATCTTTCACCAGGATGTAGTCTTTGATTAGGTATTTTTTTTTAAATCTTTTGATGCATTTCTTCATTTTACAGTTTTTGTGGTTCTCTGTTATTAATTTCTTTAGGTCATGTATATTAGAAGAGGAGAAAGACTTCTAACCATTGTTTTGAAAGGTTTGTGATACATATTATTGTTTATTTTTAACAACTTCAATTTCACGTCTACCTCTTCATACAAAGAGAATTGATTTTTTTACTCAACTTGAGAATTGCAGGTGCTTCAACTACAACTTAGCTTATGTGGTTCATCCTCGACTCATGAAGGCATGATTTAGTGTTTTTCTTTTAATAATTCCTGCTGCTACTGTCTCTCTACATCCATAATTAGGATTCGTTTTTCTCCCAATTTTCCTCCGTTTTTATTTTTATTTTCAGAATGAGAACAAACCTCCCTTCAGATTAGCTTTCCTATGGCTGAATCTGAGTTTTACAGTAAAGGAGTACGCATGCAAACATGGACGACTCAGTTGTGAAATCCGCTAATTAGAGTAAGTTTCTACATTTCTTGATTTCTCTATTGTTGTTATATATGACAATTTTCTGACTGCTGAAATTTAGTTGTTTTGGATCAGAATTTTCCTTGAATTAAGGACTAGAAATCGAGTAAGAATCAAGGCTTTGTTGTCTTTATGAAGACGTAGCCAACTACTCCATTTTTTGGTTTTAAATTTGCTAACTGACTTGTAGGCTTTCACACACAACTTTTCAAAGAGAAACAACTACAGATCATCAAAGCTTGTTCAGTTCATGGCTTTGACTTCAGAAACATGTAAAAAGATCCATCAGACATACGGGTGAGGAGGCACGGGATGTTAGCAAGTTGATCAGAGAAACAATAGAGCTGACTGAGAAATTCAATTTTCCTGATTATGTTTGGTTTTTTAAGAACATGGATTTGCAGGGATTCAATAAGAGGCTTCGGAATGCCCGTTACAAATTTGACAAAATGATAGTGGTGATCATTGAAGAACTTTATCAAGTGGCTAGAAGAAAGAATGAAAAGGTGAAGGATTTGCTGGATGTATTGCTTGAGATATCAGAAGATGAAAGCTCTGAAATCAGATTGACAAGGGAGAACATCCTGGTAAGTTTGGATGTCATTTGAGAGCAATTTATTTCCTTATTGAAGTGAACATTTATTGTATGCAACGTTATCAGGGGTCTAACACTTTTGTTTGTGGGAAGAGACTTTAGTCATTGATATCCATATTTAAATACCTAATGATTTACAAGCCTGCGGTTCGGGACACAGACATAGGCATTAACTTCCTGGCTTCCTTGCTTTGCTTGTTCAACGAGAATTTGGAATGTGCAATACCGGCTCATCAACAACCGCAGTACCATGCAACAACCAGGCCATCCACCGAGAAAAGCAACATCCTCAGCACCAAAGAGATGGAGTTCGCAGGTGCCAACGAAGAGTCAATGCCAGATATCATTTCCCAACATACGTGGAAGTTTATCCAGCAAGGTTCATTCTTGGTTATTGTTCGATATATATCTTCATGCAAACATTTATGATCCCCGGGACCATCTTCAAGTCCCTACTTGCTGGCCTATAATTACTTGGCTGTGGCCTGAAAAATTGAGATTTTTCCAGGCTGAGGTATTTTTTACCCAGGCTTTACTTTAAGGTAATTTACTTTCTCTTGTTGTTTCTACTAATGCCTTATAACCACTAATCCATACACTGCAATGTTCAGGCACGATCCACTTTTACTGAGTAGACAATACGCATCTATGTTTCCTTGGACAGAACGCATGGTTGGAAAAAAATAACGATTGAAAAAAACACACTATAATTCTAAACACATTAATCCCAAGGTACACACAACCATTGACTTCCTTACTTTCTGCCTTCTTTATTTGACAGAGTTTGAAATATACGGCGGCAGCTCTTCAACAGCTCCAACAACAATTACATAAACTAGGTCTTCCACCCAAAAAGGTAACATCCTTAACACCGATCAGATGGACTTCGAACCCACCAACAAATAAGCAATGTCACCCACCCATGAGGTTGTAAGCCTCATGAAGAAGCTAAAATTGAAGACAAACTAAAGGTCTTCACCAGTGGGAAATGTGAGATATGCAATAACTTATCTATGTAAAAACAGTGGCCTGCATGCTTCGGCAATGTTGTAGGATAAATAAACTAAAAATCTACAATATATTTGTACTAAAAATCTACAACTTTTTGAGAAGAGCTGCTTTATATGTTTGACATGCACTATCTATTATGTGTATTTCCATTGATCATACAACCACTTACCCATTTACTCTATATGTAATAGTCACACACAACGCGCTGTGAACAACAAAGTGACATACACCGCTTCAAAACCACCCACGTAAAAGAAGCAAGAACCCTATATCGGAGGGCAAACACCGTGCAACGCACGGAACACACCCGCTAGTAAAGTTATTATTATAACAATCCAACAAAATAAAACATTACATTACCGCCAACAAAATAATAATAATAATAATAATAATAATAATAATAATAATAATAATAATAATAATAATAATAATAATACGGCAAACAAAAAAAAGTAGTACATTGATCAAACAAAATAAGAATAAAATATTATACACACAACCAACGATATAAAATATTACATTACAGCCGACAAAATAATAATAAAATATTATATTTATAGTAAATTGATTTTATGAGGTGATTTCCCCTTTTTTAATTTAATAAATTTAGGTTATCGACTATTCAATTTTGTTCTCATACATTCAATACAACTCCCTGGCTGTAATGAGTATGACCGGACTTCATATACGTGACACACAAAGATTTAATTTGGACCTTCTATGTAAAATGTGCCTAACTCAGTTCGACATTGGGTCTTGAACAAACATTGGTCTCAACAGAATAGACTTTACGAAGCGTAGGTCGACCGTTGTACCTTATGATCAGTTCGAAGTAAGATATTCGCCCATAGTAGATCGAATACTCTAAGGGATCAAGACACTTTTGGTCAATTTGTTTCACAATTTTTTTGCATGTACTTCTATCTTCTATCCTCAATGTTTCATATAGGCGCTTTTACCTCTAATTATATATGATCCTTTTTACCTTTTCAGTTTACTTTTGTCACGTGACAAGTTCATCTTAGTTGTAATGCATAATGTTAGGCACGTGATACTTTGAATGTAGAATGTAAAACAAAAAGATGTATGGGTGTGGAATAAGAGTGCCAAGATGAAATATTAAAAACATAAGTACAATATCCATGAAACAAAAAGAACAAAAGTGTCATTGTTCAATATTCATAATATGTCTATGTTATTCTTTTAAATATGACAGTAGGAAATTGATTAGTGTCATCTGAACTGGATTGATCTTTGAATTTTTGTTGTTATATTGGCATGGAATGGTTTGGCTTACTACTTTCTATTCACAATAAGAGGGATATATATCGGAATATGTTTTGTTAGGTGGAATGCCAAATGAAGAGTAATCCCGTTGATCAACCAAAACTCAGAAGAAGTCTTTGGATTTGATGCACCAATGAAAATATTAGACTGTGACACCAATATTATCAGTGGGCACCATTTGAAAAAAATATTCTAAGTGGACACCTTGAAAAATTATGTTCATTAATTACAATAAGTTCATTTACATGTATACATATTTTATGATCAAAGCTCATCATTATTGAACTTCAAAGAAGAATTGTCATTCTGGTGTTTAACGTGGTTATATAACTATGAATACAAAAATAAAAATACATTATACTCATGTAGCATGAATAATGATTATATCATAATTAGATTAAAATATTTATTCACACATTATCATACTTTCGTCCTAACATTTTTTCCCACATAACATGGAATAATGATAATAACAAAATTTAAAAAAAAAACATATTTACATCGCATTAAAGAGAAGAAATACTAGAACAGTCATACTTTCATTAATATAACTATTATTTTAAGTACGTAAGTAGTAATAAGTTATCACATACAAGGTACATAATTACATTATAAATGTCATGAAAATAAATGTCACTAAAATACAACATGCTGATAGTTTTGTAATGAATGGGGAAATATTTTTCATAATTAAATTTTCAAAACATGACCTATAGAACACACGATGAAATGCATGAGGTATATAGAAAACCTCATTTTGATACCTGACTTGGTCTACTTGTTGAGACCATCAAACTCCTCATCTAACATAAGAATGCTTGGAGTATATGTCTAGGACATGTGATCCAAAAAAAAGGAGAAAAGAGCGGATGATTTTGACTGACCCTACCCCTCTTATTTTCAGCAATAGAATAGAAGTCCTTTACTTTCCGTTTACTTGTTACTGTGAATTGAATGAAAAAACCGATGAAATTACAAAAAGTATGGAAGAATTCAAATACCGCTTCGGAACCAATAAACGGAAGAGGCTTCTGATATGAAGCTTTGAGTATTGAGGGATGCTCTTGTTATTCCCAATAAGATGGCTCGGTAACAAATTGTTTCTTCCAAAGCTCGTCCCACTCGTTCGGCTCGCAACAATCCAATTAGTTCTCCGGGTGAAAAAACGTTAGACATTCCGTCTTCTGAAACCAACACTTTTGATGTTATTTGACGTACAACAATCTCTACATGCCTATTATGAATCTGCACCCCCTGGGATCGATAAACCTTTTGGATCTTATTAACCAAAGATTTGCGATCTCGGCTTCGAATCTTGGAGTTCATCCTTTTTGATTGGTAAGTAGATCTCACCTTCTTGTAGGTAGATCTTAAATTATGTAGTTTAATTTTATACGATCGTGATCCTCTTGTTTATTCCGCTGCGTAATCGGGCGGATCTAGATCTGTCCGGCGATATTACATCCAACAAGTGGTATCAGAGCCTCCGATCTATAAATTAAAGTATTTAATTGATAGATATAGGAGTAGATTTGCATGTTTAGATTGCGTTGTTTTTTCGTTTTTTTTTTTAAATTCGAAAATTTTCATGATGATGAATGCTTTGATATGTTGAGGTGAAGAGATGGATTGGGGTTGGCACTTTTTACCCGTTTGATCTATTGTAAACTCATATAAATTCGTTATATGAATATAGGAAATTTTGTAAATTATTTGTTGATGTAATTTTAAATTTCCTAGAAATAGATCTGTTTTATTGCTGTTCGGGGTTTCTGTTTTTCCCGTTGATTGAGCCGTTGAAACGACAATCCCTCCGGTCAGAATAAAGACCAAAAGTTGATGCACAATCCCTCAAAATTTGGAGTCGATCGGAATCGGTCTCAATGTCAGATTGCTGCAATAAAGTTGCTGCTGTAACAGAAAAGCACAACAGCCATAAAAACCCTATCTGTGAGTTCGTCGAATTTCTGGAAGAGTTTGGAACTTTGGGACAAAGATCCGACCGTTCATATTGACTAAAATGGAGTTTTTAACAAGCCCTAAAAATTTCACGTCGATCGGGTTTTGTCTCGATGCCCGATCGGCTCCGGGAAAACACTGCTGAGCTGCAGTCCTAAACAAATGCAGCAGTTGGATCGGCGGATTGCTGGAGAAAATGGGTCCATCGAAACTCGGATCCAACCATCAATATTGAAGCAAGAGGAGTGAAGAACATGCCCACAAAATTTCGTGACAATCAGAGTTCGTTTGGATACTGATCATCGATTAAACGGATCAGCAGCATATTGTATTAGAAACTAGTAAACCCAAGTTAGGGTTTCTTTATTTACTTTCTAAAAGGTTAGATACGGGGATGCCAACGGTCCATCTTGATATTTATTTTTCCGCACTAGCATGTATGCTTAGGATGTATGCGTAGAACCAGAAAATTGCCATGACATGCATCAATCATGAAATCCACTCCATATGCATACATGTAGCTATTTAATTTTGGATAATTAATTAGGCATGTATTCAACTCGATTAATTAGTTTAAGTTTTAATAAATTCTTGTGGAAATTAATTATTATAAACTAATTAAAGAACCGAGGAACCGGGTTTTGTCAATCGTTAAGTTTTCGGTGATGGATTCTCGGTGAATCCCACCTTAAACTGTAATGAGATTGCGGGTTTGTTCCGTAGTGTCTACGGGAAAGTTTGACAAATTTAAGAAATCGAAAAATCATGATACATGGGTTCGGAAATGGTCTAACCATGGTTGGGTAAGTTCAATTGAGCTACGGCTCGATCGACTCACCCTCCACGTGTGACGTTTGCACGGGGGTTCGGCAAGACTTAGCACGTCCGACAAGCCTTTACGGCTAAACGGGGCTTCTTTTAGC
Organism: Gentiana straminea; assembly: GCA_036785695.1. NCBI lineage: Eukaryota > Viridiplantae > Streptophyta > Magnoliopsida > Gentianales > Gentianaceae > Gentiana > Gentiana straminea. The sequence goes on along the minus strand of JAVUPR010000538.1, from coordinate 1,599,810 downwards.
CGGATCCGACCGACAGTCACATACGTTCCAACGAATAAGACGGGTAGGCTTGCCTACATTACCGACACCATTCGGGTACATGAATTGTTGTTTTTTAAAATATTTTCAAGTCCAAAACCTCGATCAATAAACCCACCACTTTTTCAAAATATTGAGTGGGAGCGGGAAAGGCGACAGCCGACCCCACGGCCTCTACTATAGATGCAAGCAAGTGAGAGAAAGGTGACGCCTCATGCCGCTTTGATTTCGGCCCCCTTTGGATGGTGTTCACCGCTATCAAAATTCAAGGATTGGTCTCCGAAAGGATAGGATCCTGAGGACTCGCCGTGTCACTGACCTGCCCTACGTAGGCATACTCGAGGCGTACTTAAAGGTCTAATATAGTAGGTCACATCATCAAGATATTTTAGGAAATATCTTGGCTGAAAAAGGAAGGTAATCGATGATTAAAGTATGGGATGTACGATTCCCATGAGATGTTTGATTCTCAAAGTTTAATCATCGAGAGAGATTGTCTCAATTTAACCGTCATCATGCTGATACCGACCCCCTAGGCGGCGGTTAAATCCTTGGAATGGTAGGATAGACTTTTACAGTTTATAATTCCTAAAATTTATCTAGTCGTGTATGTATGAGTTTTTTCTGTCAATTTTATTTACAACTATCATCTCTAGGCTACTAAACTGCTAGTGTAATGACTTCGTTAAAAGTGGAACGTAACAAGAACGTTGAACTCATCGAAGAATGCAATTAAATTTCGGAAGAGATATTCATCTTTTAAATCTTAAGTGACATAGTATAGGTATGTCACTGCTGTCATTCGTGTTGAACGAGAGACACACTTAGTTCAAAGATGATGTAGGACTGTATAAAATTCTATTGGTGAATTTTAATTTTGTGAGTAATCACACAAGAAATTTCTAATTGAAAAATTGGAAAATCATAAATAAAGTGTTGCTAGTTAGACGGTATTTGGAACCGATAAACTAATGTGAGCTATATTCTTATGATTTGTTTTTTTCTGAATCATTAGAAATGTGTAAGAGACTGCATAAGAGTTTTTCCATTCCTGGAAAAACATGAACGAAGCATTACTAGTTAGACGGTATTTGGAACCGATAAACTAGTGGGAGCTTAGTTCTGGTGATTTTCTAATCTCTGAAAAATCATTTCTAGTTAGACGGTATTTGGAACCGATAAACTAGTAGGAGCTTTAACCTTATGATTTGTTGATTTATTAGAAAAATCAAATAGTCCAAACATGTAACACTATAATTAGACATCCCATAGTCCATGAGTAGTGTCTACTCAAATGAACTGCTAGTTCAAGACTGTTTCCATTTAAGGAAAGTCAAGAATGGGAAAGAATGTCTATACGTGTTAGTCATCTAAACTAAGTAGTTATAAGGCTAAAACGGAATATTAATAAATAGAAAATCAGAGGATAAGGAAAGTGATTTCGGATCACTGACCAATGCATCCTTAACGATTTCCTCGAAAGCTATGTTCTTTGGAAGAACAAGGTAGCTATGCATTAAATGATAAATAGAGTAGACAACGGGCAGTTATTTCAGCTAGAATAGTGGGAGTGGAGTGATATAAGGAAATGAATTTCGGATTCAATCCTTGAATATCACAGAAAATTTATTTTTTGTTTTCAGATTCGTTGAAACAAATGGATTCACTTTCAATTTGATAATTTGTTTCTCTTATAGAAAGTTAATATGACATTTGTAGCACGAATCCAAGACTCTGACTTTTGATAAAGTCAGAACCACTAAGAAATACTGAAAAGGTATATGTAACACATCTTAAACTATTAAAGGCACAAGGTTTTCGTATTTAGATAAACACTTCTTCATACTCTATTAATTAGTGCATATTTCCTAAAAGCAAGATTTGAAGACTGGCTTAGGGTGATTCCTATCTCCCAGTCAAGGAACACTGTCTCAAAAGGAACAATGACTAAGTTTCCTTTCAACCGGGAAAGGGTAATAGATTTAAAGAAGTAACATAGCTTGTTCATAATGACCTCCGGGGTTTTGTGAAAGATACAAGTTAGAAGGAGCTTCTGAGTAGTGACATCTCGCCAGTAAGATTATCTAAAATATTTGGAGGTATCCCTGATTTCACCAGAGATAGAGTATTCCATGCTCAGTAATAGGCCATAGCATAGGCTTGGGACGATACTGGGCATGCCTCCCAGTGGAATTTATCCACTGAGGGATAACACCATAAATTTGCCTCATATAGTTATTAATGTGCTACAATACACTGCTTAACTCATTTAAGATATTGGTTGCGAAATAACGGTTTACACTATCATGTAAAACCGAGCAGTCTACCTAGAAGATGCTTACAAATTTGTGGAAAAGGAGTGAATTTGGTTCACCCCACTTCCGTCAATATAGGCATTTAGCACTTAGTGCTTGAAGGTAGGACTGGAAATTTTGCGTACACGTTCAGATGATGACTGTTCATGCAATATCTTATACGTTGAGTAAAAGTTGGTTATAAGATTCTTAAGATCAGAAAATGACGGTTATACTGTCAAAAACCCTTCTGAAAGGATCTATGAATAACAACCTTGGACTTTGGAGTATGGTTACTCAAGGTAGTTACTAACTGATTAGATCAGACCACGTCCAACATTGGTTGTTGGTGATAACACTGATAATTACTACTTTGGTTTTCTAAAGACTTTCCACCAGGAACGCAATGGGAGTATGGTTTAACCACTTATTGTGGTTTTCTGAAGACTTTGCAGTTTACAGAGGTGATTGATAACCTATGGTTCCTTGCGGCCTATATAGGATTCTGATCAATAGAGGTTGGTTTAAAAGCCATAACGCTATGAATGGAGTTTTGGTACTCCAGTTCTATTCACACTCTAGTAGAACCACCTGAGTGTCTCAGGCCCAGTGGGAGTAATTGGATTTACATGATAAGAGTCGAATGAATAGAAAGTTTAACTTTCGGTACAAAGCTGAGTGGTCTACGGTTGATTCCCTAACAAGTAGAGAGTTAACCAGACCGTGAACTCTCTCACCACTCGGTCTTGTTTGATTCCGTTAGAAAGCAGAAAATAGGGGTGATTCCCTAAGACTTTCTTGCCGAACAAACGGAATCTGAATTCATTCGGAACAAAAGGGTTTTAGCTAAGAATAAATGCATGATTTTGTTATAAAGCAAGAAATAAGGGTAACTCCTTGAGACTTTCTTGCCAATCAAACGGAATCTGAATTGATTCAGGAACCAAGGCTTATATCCTTTAAGGATCAAAGCAACCCTCTAGGTCATTTAAAAGTCACATATTTCAAGTATGTGGACTTGACCAGGATATTGATAAGTCTTTCTTAAACTAGATGTCAATAATGGTAAAATAGTATATACATTAGTGTTCATGAATGCTAACACTGAAACGGTTGGAAACAACATGGGTGTGTTATCTGAAGTCGGAAACTGACATGCCAAGATTCTCTTTATGAAAGAATCGGACTACATTCTAAAGGATTTGATTCGGTCAAATTCCCGAGAATATGTGACTGGCAATCCTATCTATCCTAATGGTTAAGATGATTTTTCATATGGGTATGCAACATTCAACGAAGTAGTCCTACCATACCTTTTGGGATAGACTCTCTTTTGATAAAAGAAAGTCAGATAATTACAAGTTAATCGAATCTTGGATTCGAGTATTAAATAGCAAGTTTAGTACGTCCACAAGTATCTTTGGAGAACGAGGAATAATATGCTAGTATATTGGGAGAGTACCAACTGATTAGATGGACCGGTGACGTTTCGATCTGAAATATCGTCTCGAGCTACCTAACAGATCAGTATACTAAGTCGTGTGGCATTTAGATGTTGCATACTCACCGAGTCACTGACCGACCCTATGGCAGCACACTCGGAGTGTATTTTGAAATCTAAATGGTTTGATGCACTTGGCGGGTACAGAATTGAGGGATATATCTCTTTTGCTTTTAGAGCAAGTGGGAGAATGTTATGTATAAGGGGTATGCTCTAAACAATTAATCACTTGCCTTTCGTGCAAGTGGGAGATTGTTAGGTGTAGTGACCGAAAGACAATTTCTGTAATTGTTTTTGACAGGATTTATAAATCATCTTAATATTTGCATTTATGCTTATATTAATACACTACTGAAAACCCTAAGTACATCGGTATGTAATCACATAACTCAGTGTATGGCTTACGCACGAGGATTGAGTTAGTGATAATATGCTTAAAACTAGTTAGTCCATGGTGAATTTAATCAGAGTATGGGTCTCATGATTAATATACCAGTAATGCACCCAGAACACTTACCGGTGTGACCGTCTCATCCGGATTGTCGGTATAGGGTACCTAGTGGCGCATTTATATATGATGTCTATCATATAGGACTGGACCGATTTGATTTGAAATCTCGATATAATTCCGTGATCGAGAAATCTTATCAAATCACAAGATGATCATATATGGATTAATCTCAATCCTGATGTGATCACAGTCTACTGCTTGGTTCAAAGTAGGGTTTGATGTGTTAGTTAAGGGTCACTTGGATACATGTGATCTGAACACTTCTCGTTGGCTATATTCTGGAATGAGTGAGTAGTCTGTGACTTTACAGATATGGAATCCGTTTCTTCCTGCAGGAAGTAGACAGACAGTTCCTTTATTTGTAATCCTAGAAACTGATCGATGGGCCCAATTCATATTATATTAGTTATGAACTAATTGATCACTAAGGGGTTAATGGTAAATAAGGATAAGATGTTTTAAGAAGGGTTTATGGAAATATCCTGAATCAAAACAAACAGTCTATAGAGGATTTATCCGTGTGTAATGATTATATCAATGGACGCTTTTACTAAGTGATTAGAATGTAAGTATATATCTATAATTGATAGAGTTCAGTTTCGGGTTTATGGTGGCCTAATCCCGGAATTAATAGATTGAATAAGAATTGTTCTGTTCGATGAATAATTTTATTTAATTTATTGTAGCTACTGGTTATTGGTCCATGGTCCCCGATGTGGCTTCTAACATGCATATGTTTCTTGACGTTGGGCCTCAAATAATAATTAAGTAGTTGGACTATTTAATTAATGTGCGATTTATTAATTATTGGACTAAATAATAAAATACATGGAAAGTCAATTTTCGTGGACTCGGCCCAATAATGTAAAAGTCGTGTGCTAGCCTTTTTTGACTAGGGTTGGCGTGTTTTGTGTCTTGGTGATTATTAAGGAATTAGTTTTCTTGATGATTATAAGACATGTGATTAATTGTTTATTTGTTAAATAATTAATTAAGGAAAATAAATTAGATTGATTCTTAAATATTCTAGATTTATTCTAGAATATTCTAAGAGTATCTTTTATGGAAAAGGATTATTATAATTGATTTTCTATTAATTATTAAACCTTTGGAGGACAAGGATTTCTCTACTATATAAAGAGAGTTCTCCTAAGCCTTTTCTTCTTCACAATACACACATACATACACACAAAGCTTAGGGTTTAGAGTTGGGAAAATCTTCGGGATTTTCCGGGTAGCATATCAAGGAGGTCAAGCATCAAGTGTTGGTCCCTTGGAAAGGCTAACGAAAGTTTAGAGGGGGAAGGGGGGAGGGGTGGTGAATAAACTTGTCACCAAAAACTTTCCCTAAGCTGGATTTTAAACAAATTATGGTTCAGTTAAAACTTGTGTGGAGTTAAGCTAACTGAGCTGAGTTTAAGTCAAACTGACTTAACCAAAACTGAGTCAACCGGCAGCGGATATGATTCTAGCCTTTTTCTAGATCTTGTTATTCTTTTATGAAAACTGAGTGTGGTAAACTGAATTCTGATGAATGTCAGTTTGTGAACTGTGAAGTGTATAACAATCAATTATCAAAAAATGTTGTAATTAAATGCTGAATAAATAAATAAATGCGTAAAGTAAATAAGGCAAATATTATAGAGGCTCCAGGTGGTGTAATCCTGTACGTCCTATCTTCCCCTGTGGTGCGGAGGAAAATTCCACTAGAACTTCTTGAGGTGAACTGTTACAAAAAGTCTAAACAATAGTCCTTGGCTAATCCCTAGCGTCACTATCTAAACAGTTGTAGAACAGGTAGAATTGCTGTTCTTCAATTGCTTGAACACTGGTCCTTAGAGGGTTGAGATTGCCTCTTCACCAGCTACCACCACAAACACGATCCGCCCTTGACCGCCCGTAACAACCGTCCTTGACAAAACCTTCCCGGTTTGCTTCACGAGTCTAATTCTTTGATGTAGAATCAAAGTTGGGTTGAGAATCAATAAATTGATTCTTGTTTGTGGTTCTTCAAAGTGTCTGATTCTTGATAAATTCTTGGTAGCTTGAACACTTAAAGAAATTCTTGATATGATCTTGTTATAGCGCAGAGATGATAGCAATTCGAATGATTAATGCACACATTAATTCTTATTAAATCTCTATGATGTCTTTAATCCTTGGTGCAAAGTCCTCTATTTATAGTATGAGGTCCAACGTTCATCTTGCTCGAATTCGAATTGTATCAATGTCTATTTTGTAACGGATATAATTTCTGACCGTTCTGCTGTGTCAGTATTTCATCCAATAAAATCGCTTCCTTTATAACGTTCAACTGTACTATCAGTTTGTTGGATGATTGACATATAAAACTGAGTTTGCTTATCAGTTTTCTACTGAGAATGTTACTTGTCAGTTTCCTGACTGACTTGGAGCATTAACTGAGATTTTACTTTTCTTCAAATATCAGTACTCCAGTTTTTCATCTGATTATAACTGATTTAATCAGAGTACACCATGACTCATTATCATATAAGAATTCATTGTCCTTATGATTCTTAGGTCTTCATATAAGATCCATAAAGTCAGTTCAGGTCACCACAATCTTGCCTGAAGTCTAACTTTACAGTCTTGACGTAGTCTTCATAACTGAGTTTGAACCCTCAGTTCTTGGATCTTCAATAACTGAGTTTGTGACCTTCAGTTCTTCAATCTTCTAAATAAGCCAACTGAGTTTGTGTCCCTCAGCGAACTTATCTTCCTCAGTTTTCATGTTGGTGTGCTATGTTTTTCAGTTTGTTTATCTTGATGATTTCCAGTTTTCTGAACGACTTCCAGTTTTCAGTTTTACGACACACTAACTATTACAGTGCTTGTCTGATGTAACCTACACAAATATCAGAATCTAGTAAAACCTAAACATTCAGTTCTAGACATTTTTTAGCTTTTCACTATAAGAGCTAGCTTCAACACTTCATCAATGAGGTTAAGGTAGTACTTTGAATAATTATGATGAATTATCATCAAAATATAAATTTTATTTCCAACAATTTCCCCCTTTTTGATGATGCCAAAACTCTCCCTAAAAGAAAAGCTTAAAGATCAAAACATTGTAAAACAATGTAAAACTGGAAAACTGGATTTCATTAGAATGAGCAAAAGCTGGAATAGTTACATTTAGTCCAAACAACTGAGATTAAAGACTAAGCCTCTTCTTAACTGAAATAAACTTCTTTTCCTTGTCATACATATGATATTCATTTTCTAGCTTGGTGTCTTCCTTTGAAAATGTCCTGTTGTAGTCAACTTGACTTCCTTCTTTCCATCTTCTCCATAGAAGTAGCTTTGGTAAGTCTGATTCTTTCAAGTAGTATTTTTCAAATTCGACTACATCAGCTTTCATTTGTTCAGTCTTGTCTTTAATCTTCAGTTTTTCATCAATCCTCTGATTCTTCTTGTATTGTGCCATTTTCTGCTTTGAGAATATATCAGATAAAAAGTAGTTCAAGGATTCCTCAATTGTCTTATCCTTGTACTTGGCTTTGATAGGATTGTGATCTTTGACAAACTGCATCCACAGATCTTTTGTAAGAGTAGCTCTCCGTTCTCCTGGTTGACTATATTTTGCAATGAGCTGCTCATCAGTTAGTTCTTTCCTTAAGAACTTTGGATCTGATTTGTATCTTTGCAATTCTTCTTCAAGTCGCTTCATCTCTTTAAGTAACTTCAGCTTTTCTTCTTTAGCTTCGCCTTTTTGGCATCATATAACTGATCTACCAAAGCATGGGTTGCCTGTTGGTCGGCTAATATACGTTGCTGAGAAGTAATTACTTCCTTAAGCTGAGTTTCTAACCCGTAGATATGCTGATTCATATGCCAATAAGCCTGAGCAAGAGTTTCCCGATCTACTGCGGTTGAGTCTTCTAGCTTTTATTTTAGTAACAGAATTTCTGAAGCAGAACTTGAACTGGATTTGTGGATCATCTCTAGTCTTGCATGAACTGAGACGTCTGTTCTGGTTCTATAAACGAGATATCCAGAAATATTTGATAGAAGGCCATTTTGTGCATCCTTGTAACTGAGCACAATCTTCAAATTTTCATGAACTTTGGCCAAGTCATCCTTAGTTAGGATGTCAGAAGGATCATATGTTGTTTCAGGTTGATTTTTGGGCTGGGTGATGTCTTCAATAATCATCAATTGTCGATTATCAGTTTAATCAGCAGCTTGCTGAGTGTCAGTTGTCTGATTTCCAGCTGGCTACTCTTCTTGCTGACTTACAGTTTGCGTAGCTAGCAGTTGAGGTTGAATTTCTGAGTGCAAAACTGTAGTCACATTAGCTTTTTTGCTTGTATGATCATCATCATCACCATCCTTTTTCTTTGAACTTTCTTTGTGAGCAGATGATGTTGCTGATTCTTTCCTTTGAGCTAGTTCTGTAAACCCGTTGAACCAGTTTTCAAGGAATTCTGATATAGGAAATAGAGCATATAGATCTCCGATTTCCAATTTCTCCAAGATTATTTTCTCTTCAGTCTGTAGACTAGCATCACGAGAGTCTACTGGTTTAGGCTTCATTTTCTTAGTCAGACAATTTAATCAGCTTCAAAAACTGGGGCTGATTGCTGAACTAACTGATGTTGTACTTGAGAAGTTGTATCAGCAAGAGTGTTTTTCCTTGAATCTTCAGTTGTTAGTTGTTAGTTGTTGTTCCCCCTCAGTTGGTGCTGTCTTACTTGAGGTTGCTGGGTATAAACATCTTACAACTGATCTTCATTCTGTTGAGTCTGTCTTTCGCTTGAATCCTCTGTGTTTAGCTTCCTGCTGAGACACAGTTTTCTCACTGGCTTCAGGTTGGGAAGTTGGTCCTGTTTTTGTTGTTATTTCCTTTGTGACTGCATCTTGCCTTGCTTGCTTCCCTTCCTTGATTCTTTCCAGATAAAATTGAATGATTCCACTTAGTGTTTTCTTCAATCGTAATATTCCAACGGTTGCCTGACCTTCAGCTTGAGCTCTCTGTACACTGTCTAATTTGGCTAAATGTTGCTTCTTTATCTGATTGACTACATAACCTGCCCAATTGAATTCTATTTCATCCGAGATAGTGTTCATCAGATAAATATTTTCTTCAGATAGTGTACTGATTCCTTTGGATTTTCCAATGACATGCTTGCTGAGCTATCTGCTGAGGTGTCCAAATTCTGGCTTGATTTTGTCAACATGAATACCAACTTCGATTGGTACCGTAGAAAAAGTTAGCTTCTTGAGAAATGTAGTCCTATCCATTAGTAGAGTAGATAAATCTGTTGAAGTTACAGATGAATTTGTGAAGCCAAAAAGTGATCTCATGACTCTTTCGTTGATAGCAATACGATCTCCACGAACTGTTGTCATTAGAGAGTCTCTTACCAAACGCATATTTTGCCATACCTTCCAAATCACATTTTTCTTTGAATGTAACTTCCATAATATTTCTTAATCCTGGTTGTTTTTCCATCTTTGCACAGATGTGACTTTCTAACATAGTGTTTTGACACATAGCTTCATATATTTCGAATGAAAGTTCATCTAGCTCTGTTATTAGTCTTTCTTGTTTGGATTTGTCTGAAGTGGCCATTTCTGGGTGTGAACACAAAAATTGATTTTTGAGAGGAGAGGAATACGAAGAGTCTGATTCTGTTTTTATGAAAGAGGAGGAATTCGAAATTTGATTGAAAGTAATGTGAACGAGGGATGAATAAATAGGTAGGATATTCTGGCGGTTGAGTAGTACAACTTTTCAAATTCCATGATGGTTTGGGTAACCAATGTATGCACTGTTCTGACAATCGTGGGGTGTACACGGAATATTCTGACAAAAAGAGCTGCAGTAATTAAATGCGATATAACCGCTGTCGCTTTTATCTTGTCAACCTTTGACTTAAGTTGACTGGGATGGAAACTGAGATTGAAGTCAATTTGTAGATATAACTTTCACTTTCAGTAAAAGTCTATCAGTTTCAGTTTTAGTTGATCAGTTTGAAATTGTTGATGTCAATGACTAATCTGTTAAGTGAGTGCACCCAACATAACAAAGATTAATCCTCTTCACGAATTTCTGGCTTAACTGATTTCAACTGACTTTGATTATCCCTAATTCAGTTCTCAGTTTGGCAAATCTGTCTTTGTCCAATGGCTTTGTAAAGATATCTGCCAACTGATCTTCATTAGGTACATAACGAACTGTGATATTCGTTTTCTCTGCATGATCTCTTATGAAGTGGCGACGCACATCAATGTGCTTTGTTCTTGAGTGTAAAACTGGATTATCAGTGATTGCAATTGCACTTGTGTTATCACACATTATGGGAATCATTCCTTCTTCTATCCCATAATCTCTTAATTGCTGTCTAATCCATAAAACTTGAGCACAACAACTTTCAGCTGCTATGTATTCAGCTTCAGTTGTAGAAATTGAGATTGAGTTTTGCTTCTTGCTAAACCATGACACAAGTCTATTTCCTAGTAACTGACATGTGCCTGATGTGCTTTTTCTGTCCTCTTTACATCCAGCATAATCTGAATCTGAATAAGATATTAGCTTGAATTCTCCTTCTTTTGAATACCAAATTCCAACTCCATCTGTGTCTTTCAGATATTCAATGTTCTTTTCACAATTGTGAGATGACTTTCTTTTGGTTTTGACTGAAATCTTGCACATACACCGACAGTAAAAGATATATCTGGCCTACTTGCTGTGAGATAGAGTAAGCTTCCAATCATTCTTCTGTAAAGTGTTTGATCAACATCTTTCCCTTCTTTGTCTTCATCTAATCTGATGTTGGTCCCCATTGGTGTAGAAATTCCAGTTGATTTTTCCATGCCAAACTTTTTGATAAGTTCTCTTGTATACTTGGTTTGGTGAATGAAAATCCCATCATCTAATTGTTTAACTTGTAATCCAAGAAAGTAATTCAATTCTCCCATCATACTCATTTGGAACTTGCTTTTCATCAAGCTTGCAAATTTCTCACATATTTGTTCATCTTCTGATCCAAAGATGATGTCATCAACATAAATTTGAACAAGTAGAGTATTTTCACCATTTTTCATTCTGAATAAAGTTTTGTCTATAGTTCCTTTGATAAATCCATTATCCACTAGAAACTGAGATAGAGTTTCATACCAAGCTCTTGGTACTTGTTTAAGTCCGTATAGAGCTTTCCTTAGTCTGAAAACTCTGTCAGCTTGATCTATGATTTCAAATCCAGGTGGTTGTTGAACATATACTTCTTCTTCAACAATTCCATTTAAAAATGCACTTTTAACATCCATCTGGTAAACTTTGAACTTCTTATAAGTTTGCAAAGGCAAGAAATAGTCTGATTGCTTCTAATCTTGCAACTGGTGCGTAGGTTTCATCAAAGTCTATGCCTCCTGCTCGAGAGTATCCCTTAGCTACAAGTATAGCTTTGTTACTGATGATATTCCCATCTTCATCAAGTTTGTTTCTGAAAACGCATTTGGTTCCAATGATATTCACATCAGCTGGTCTTTCTACCAATTCCCATACTTGATTTCTTTCGAACTCATTCAGTTCTTCTTGCATAGCTAGAATCCAATCTGGATCTTTTAAAGCTTCTTCAATTTCCTTAGGTTCAAATTGTGATAGGAAACATGCAATCATTGCATCTAGTTGATGTCTAGTTCGAACGCCAGTTTGAGTATCACCAATTACTTGTTCTTCTGGGTGATCTCTCATCCATTGATACGTGGGTGTCTGTATCAAGGGTTTTATATCTTGTTCAACTGGTTCTTCAGGAGCTGGTTCTTGAATTTCTTCAATTGGATCAGGAACATGTAGTTCATGTGTGGTTTGTTGAGTAGATTGAAGCTGAGACTGATCTGGATCTAAACATTCTGAAATTTGTAGTCTCCCAATGTCAACAATAATTGGTTCTGGTAAGATTGGTAACTGAGACTGAGAAACTGGTTCTGGTCTGTCTTCAGTTGTTTCACCAGGGAAGTTTGGTTCATCAAATACCACATGAATTGATTCTTCATGCTTGAGTGTCCTTTTGTTGAGTACTCTAAAAGCTTTTGCTGACACTTGAATATCCTAGAAAAATTCCTTCATCTGCTTTAGGCTGAAAAACATGAAGTTGATCTTTCCCATTGTTGTGTATGAAACATTTGCTTCCAAAAGCATGAAAGTATGAAACATTTGGTTTCCTTCCATTCCAAATTTCATAAGGGGTCTTCTCATGTCTTTTGTTCATGAGAGCTCTGTTCTGTGTATAACAAGCTGTGTTATCTCCTTTATTTGTGCCCTGACATGTGGAGATTCCTTTTCCTCGAGCGAGGCAGCACGCTCCTTTAGGTTCTTTAAATTCCGTGGGCGGCGTAGCTACTGAGATCAGTGCAGTCAATTATGTCTCTCCGAGAAGTTGGTTAGCCACATCTCATTTTGTTCTAGGATTTTTCTTCTTCGTAGGTCATTTGTGGCACGCGGAAGAGCTCGTGCGGTACGGCGGGATTTGAAAAAGGAATTGATCGTGATTTTGAACTGTTCTTTCCATGACTCCTCGGCGCTTCGCCCAATATCTTTCGGGCAATTTTGCTTCACGGATCATAGTCCTCCTCGCTTCTTTGAGTGTTCTCGTTCCTTCTTTCGCCTACACCATTCGTTGAGGTGTTCCTGTGGCAGCCAGTTGGTGTAAAACACCATTCTCTTCACAATATTCAATAATTATGTTGTTGAGGAATTCAGTTCCCTTACCTGATCCTATTTTCACAACTGATACTCCTTTCTGATTCTAAAGTCTCTTGAGTAGTTCAGTAAGTCTTTGCATGGTTTCACTTTTCTTGGTTAAGAAAATTACCCAAGTGTACCTTGAAAAATCATCCACTACCACCAATGTGTACTTCTTTCCACTGATACTTATTGGTGTAATAGGGCCAAATAAATCCATGTGTAATAACTCTAGATGTCTGGTTGTTGAATGCTGAGATTTGGTCTTGAAACTTGCTTTTGTTTGCATTCCTTGTTGACAAGCGTCACATAAGTTGTCCTTCTTATATGATATTTCTGGTAGTCCAATTACTAATTGTTTCTTAACAAGTGTGTTGATGTCGTCAAAGTTGAGATGACTCAGTTTCTTGTGCCATAACCAACTGATTTCTGATTTCATATGCACATGCAAACAAGTTTCAGCAACGGCTGTTGTCCAGTCTACTACATACATATTTTCTTTTCTTCTTCCAGCTAAGACAACTTGATAAGCTGATTCGCTGACGACAACGCAGAATTCTTTGTCAAAAGTAACTTTGTATGCCATATCACAGAATTGACTGGTGCTGAGTAGATTGTAGTGTATTCCTTCTACATAAGATACATTCTTGATTGTAAGACCATTCCTGATTAAGCTACCATATCCTTTGGTGTATCCAGGTTTGTCTTTACTTCCCAAATTAACCTTTGGTCCATCTTTTGAAATAAAATCACTGAGACAGTCTTTGCTCTTTGTCATGTGCCTAGAGCAACCACTGTCAAAGTACCAAATATCCTGCAATAAAAATTAAATAATTTTAGGTACCGAACTCAGTTTGGGTCCATAGGGGTCAGTTGTCAGTACAACTCTGGGATATATCCTTTAGGTATTCTTCTCGGATATTGTTGCACTTGTTTTCATACAGGTAAGCCACACTCCCATAGTGTCTATGCTTGGATTGTGTCTTATTTATTTGATCTCTCAGATCTTTTGGCTGAAATTTATTTCCATCATGCTTTCTATTAAAACTTGAATAATAACCGTCATTCCTTTTGTACTGAGGTCTGGACTGACCTTGGTACTGGGGCTTTTGCTGAGAGCTGAGATTAGCTCTCTGCTGATTTTTGGACTGAAACTTGCGATAAGTTCTCTGGCTGGAATGATTGTCATTGTTAGTTTTATTAGTGGATGCAGTAAAATTCCAATCATCATCAGTGGGATATAATCTTCCTTTCTCCCTAAATGTGTGAATCTTTGATTGATTGACATTTTTGGATTTACTTTGATTGTAATTTTTCTGGTTCTTGACTTGATTGGTTTTTGTGGACCTGGTAGTTAATTTCCCAGTTCGGTTTTCTTGAGATACAGCAGATTTACCATTTGGTTTAGCCTTGGTGGTAAATCCAGTTGTTTTCTTGGAAAACTGATTTATCCTATATGATACTGGCTTTACTGGTTCAACAATTTTCTCAGTTTGAGGAAGTTGTTCAGCTACAAACTTAATACCAGTTTTGGTACTAGGTTTGGCATCTTTACTGGTTCCATTCTTAGAAGATTCCTGTGTATCAAATCCTAAACCCGTCTTGTCTCCATACGGTTTTCCTGATTTAAATCCAGTAATTGAACTTGATTGAGCAAATGATTCGATTCTTTGCTTCTTGTCGATGCAAAGAGGGCGATCTTGTATATTTTCTTTATCAGTTTTAGTCAGTTTCAACATTTTTATTTTAGACTTCAATCTTTCAACTTCAAGAATTAGATTCTCTTTTTCAGCTTTAATTGATTCATAACCAGCTTGAATAATTACCAGCTGATTCATGAATTCGTCAAGAGTTTCTTCAAATTCTAGATTTTTTGGATTGGAGTCAGCAGTCGAAGAACATGCATTTTGCATGGAAATTTGAGCCGAGGAATATTTAGAATTGGATTCACATACCTCATTTGGATCTTCCATGTGTGCCATTAAAGCTGTGTCATCTGATAGTCTTTCAGTACCAGCTTCATAATCTGATTCATCTCCAGCAAGGACTGCTTTCTTCTACCAATTCTTCTTGGTGGAGTCTTCTTGGTCAGTTCTGGACATTCAACTTTATAATGTCTAGGTTTCTTGCAGTTGAAACAGAGATATTCATCATCTTTTCTTTTCTCAGGAGTCCTCTTGATGAACTTCTGGGTGACTGGGTGTGCACTCTTCATTCTTCGAATTCTGTTCATCATTAGAGCCATTTGTTCTTCCATTTCATCCAATTCATGAAGATTGCTTGATGAGTTTTCTTGAATGTCATTTGATGCTGCTGCGAGTGCTGTGGTCTTTGGTTCCTCCAGAGCTTTGATTATTGTAGCTGTACTTGTAAAATCTTCACTGAATTCATAAGCTTTCAGATCTGAGAAGATTTTGAAAGAATCCTCTATGTCAAGTCTTCTAGATTCTTCCAAAGCAGTGACCTTCATTTTCCAGCACATTGGTAATGCCTTAAAGATTCTTGTGTTGATAACTTTCTTTGAGTATTCAATCTTGAGTAGTTCTAATTCATCCATGATAGCACTGAATCTTGTTTCCATTTGATCAATGGTTTCTTCGGAATTCATCTTGAAATTCTCAAACTTTTGTTTTGCAACAGAAATTTTATTTTCCTTGATTGAATCCGTTCCTCCACAAACAAGTTGTAGTTTGTCCCACATTTCCTTGGCAGTTGTGCATTCTTTCACCTTTAAGTACATGTTGCTGTCAAGAATTCTGAGGATAAAATCCACAGCAAAATTGTTGAGATTGTTTCGCTTGCGATCATCACTAGTCCATTCGGATTTGGGCTTTGCAACTCGAACTTGCTGTCCACCAACAGTTTGTATGCGAGTGATCTGAATTGGTCCATCAGTGAGTACATCCATCATTTCATCATGAGTAGCTGCTAGAAAAGCCTGCATACGACGTTTATATTCGTCAAATCTGTCCATGTTGCACATAAGTATCTGTCTCGCATACTGATTGTTATCCATTGTGAGTGAGTGTAGGTTGATAGTGAATTAACTGAACTGAGCTTTCAAATGAGAACAACTAGAGGAGATATAGAGCAAATGATATCTTGTCAAAGAAACCTTGCTCCGATACAAATTGTTGGTCCCTTGGAAAGGCTAACACAAGTTTAAGGGGGGGGGGGGGGGTGAATAAACTTGTCACCAAAAACTTTCCCTAAGTTGGATTTTAAACAAATAATGGTTCAGTTAAAACTTGTGTGGAGTTAAACTGACTGAGCTGAGTTTAAGTCAAACTAACTTAACCAAAACTGAGTCAACCGCCATCGGATATGATTCTAGCCTTTTTCTTGATCTTGTTATTCTTTTATGAAAACTAAGTGTGGTAAACTGAATTCTGATGAATGTCAGTTTGTGAACTGTGAAGTGTATAACAATCAATTATCAAAATGTTGTAAGTAAATGCTAAATAAATAAATAAATGCGTAAAGTAAATAAGGCAAATATTATAGAGGTTCCAGGTGGTGTAATCATGTACGTCCTCTCTTCCCCTGTGGTGCAGAGGAAAATTCCACTAGAACTTCTTGAGGTGAACTGTTACAAAAAGTCTAAACAATAGTCCTTGGCTAATCCCTAGCGTCACTATCTAAACAGTTGTAGAACAGGTAGAATTGTTGTTGTTCAATTGCTTGAACACTGTTCCTTAGAGGGTTGAGATTGCCTCTTCACCAGCTACCACCACAAACACAGTCTGCCCGACTGCCTGTAACAACTGTCCTTGACAAAACCTTCCTGGTTTGCTTCACAGTCTAATTCTTTGATGTAGAATCAAAGTTGGGTTGAGAATCAATAAATTGATTCTTGTTTGTGGTTCTTCAAAGTGTCTGATTCTTGATAAATTCTTGGTAGCTTGAACACTTAAAGAAATTCTTGATATGATCTTGTTATAGCGCAGAGATGATAGCAATTCGAATGATTAATGCACACATTAATTCTTATTAAATCTCTATGATGTCTTTAATCCTTGGTGCAAAGTCCTCTATTTATAGTGTGAGGTCCAACGTTCATCTTGCTCGAATTCGAATTGTCAACGTCTATTTTGTAACGGATATAATTTCTGACCGTTCTGCTGTGTCAGTATTTCATCCAATAAAATTGCTTCCTTTATAACGTTCAACTGTACTATCAGTTTGTTGGATGACTGATAGATAAAACAGAGTTTCCTTATCAGTTTTATACTGAGAATGTTACTTGTCAGTTTCCTGACTGACTTGGAGCATTAATTGAGATTTTACTCTTCTTCAAATATCAGTACTCCAGTTTTTCATCTGATTATAACTGATTTAATCAGAGTACACCATGACTCACTATCATCTAAGAATTCATTGTCCTTATGATTCTTAGGTCTTCATACAAGATCCATAAAGTCAGTTCAGGTCACCACAATCTTGTGTGAAGTCTAACTTTACAGTCTTGACGTAGTCTTCATAACTGAGTTTGAACCCTCACTTCTTCGATCTTCAATAACTGAGTCTGTGAGCTTCAGTTCTTCAATCTTCTAAATAAGCCAACTGAGTCTGTGTCCCTCAGCGAACTTATCTTCTTCAGTTTTCATGTTGGTGTGCTCTATTTTTCAGTTTGTTTATCTTGATGATTTCCAGTTTTCTGAACGACTTCCAGTTTTCAGTTTTACGACACACTAACTATTACGGTGCTTGTCTGATGTAACCTATACAAATATCGGACTCTAGTAAAACCTAAACATTCAGTTCTAGACATCTTTTAGCTTTTCACTATAACAGCTAGCTTCAGCACTTCATCAATGAGGTTAAGGTAGTACTTTGAATAATTATGATGAATTATCATCAAAACATAAATTTTATTTCCAACAATTTCCCCCTTTTTGATGATGCCAAAACTCTCCCTAAAAGAAAAGCTTAAAGATCAAAACATTGAAAAACAATGTAAAACTGGAAAACTGGATTTCATTAGAATGAGCAAAAGCTGGAATAGTTACATTTAGTCCAAAAAACTGAGATTAAAGACTAAGCTTCTTCTTAACTGAAATAAACTTCTTTTCCTTGTCATACAGATGATATTCATTTTATAGCTTGGTGTCTTCCTTTGAAAATGTCCTGTTGTAGTCAACTTGACTTCCTTTTTTCCATCTTCTCCATAGAAGTAGCTTTGGTAAGTCTGATTCTTTCAAGTAGTATTTTTCAAATTCGACTACATCAGCTTTCATTTGTTCAGTCTTGTCTTTAATCTTCAGTTTGTCATCAATCCTCTGATTCTTCTTGTATTGTGCCATTTTCTGCTTTGAGAATATATCAGATAAAAAGTAGTTCAAGGATTCCTCAATTGTCTTATCCTTGTACTTGGCTTTGATAGGATTGTGATCTTTGACAAACTGCATCCACAGATCTTTTGTAAGAGTAGCTCTCCATACTCCTGGTTGACTGTATTTTGCAATGAGCTGCTCATTAGTTAGTTCTTTCCTTAAGAACTTTGGATCTGATTTGTATCTTTGCAATTCTTCTTCAAGTCGCTTCATCTCTTTAAGTAACTTCAGCTTTTCTTCTTCAGCTTCGCCCTTTTTGGCATCATATAACTAATCTACCAAAGCATGGGTTGCCTGTTGGTCGGCTAAGATACGTTGCTGAGAAGTAATTACTTCCTTAAGCTGAGTTTCTAACCCGTAGATATGCTGATTCATATGCCAATAAGCCTGAGCATGAGTTTCCCGATCTACTGCGGTTGAGTCTTCTAGCTTTTGTTTTAGTAACAGAATTTCTAAAGCAGAACTTGAACTGGATTTGTGGATCATCTCTAGTCTTGCATAAACTGAGACGTCAGTTCTGGTTCTATAATCGAGATATCCAGAAATATTTAATAGAAGGCCATTTTGTGCATCCTTGTAACTGAGCACAATCTTCAAATTTTCATGAACTTTGGCCAAGTCATCCTTAGTTAGGATGTCAGAAGGATCATATGTTGTTTCAGGTTGATCCTTGGGCTGGGTGATGTCTTCAATAATCATCAATTGTCGATTATCAGTTTAATCAGCTGCTTGCTGAGTGTCAGTTGTCTGATTTCCAACTGGCTACTCTTCTTGCTGACTTACAGTTTGCGTAGCTAGCAGTTGAGGTTGAATTTCAGAGTGCAAAACTGTAGGCACATTAGGTTTTTTGCTTATATGATCATCATCATCACCATCCTTTTTCTTTGAAATTTCTTTGGGAGCTGATGATGTTGCTGATTCTTTCCTTTGAGCTAGTTCAGTAAACCTGTTGAACCAGTTTTCAAGGAATTCTTATATAGGAAATAGAGCATATAGATCGCCGATTTCCAATTTCTCCAAGATTATTTTATCTTCAGTCTGTAGACTAGCATCACGAGGGTCTTCTGGTTTAAGCTTCATTTTCATTAGTCTGACAATTTAATCAGCTTCAAAAACTAGGGCTGATTGCTGAACTAACTGATGTTGTACTTGAGAAGTTGTATCAGCAAGAGTGTTTTTCCTTGTATCTTCAGTTGTTAGTTGTTGTTGTTGTTCCCCCTCAGTTGGTGCTGTCTTACTTGAGGTTGCTGGGTATAAACATCTTACAACTGATCTTCCTTCTGTTGAGTCTGTCTTTCGCTTGACTCCTCTCGTGTTTAGCTTTGTTGGTCCCGAGAGAAGGGTGAAACTATAGTCGAGGGGGGGGGGTGAATGACTATAGTAGAGTTTCAAAATCTTTTTTTATTTAAAAGCTTTTGGGCAGCGGATAAGTCCCTTCTTACTATGATGTTTTCAAATCGGTTAGACAATCACGGATATAAGTTATGATGTAGGCAAATTAAGTAAGTGCTGTAAAGTAAATTGCAGAAATTAAATTGACACTAGGCTTATAGTGGTTCAGGGTGGTGTAATCCCTTAATCCACTCTTCTCCTGTGATGATTGGAGGAATTCACTATTGTTTTCACAGATACAATAGTATGATTGTCCTTGGCTTCCCAAGCTTCACAATCTGCAAGACTATCACTCCTTGATCGCAACGGCTTCGGTGATTCGGTCTTCCTTTCCTTGCTCCGCTCCTTGAGATCAAAATCCTTCAACAACTATCACGATTCAACTCCTTCTCGGATTGCCTCGATTCGGTTGCTTCGCTTTGATGTGAATGTGATTCACACACTTGCTTGATCAATCTCAGTTCTGAGTATGACTTTGTAGTTCTGATATTTGAGTTGATCACTAGATGTATTCTTGTAAGTTCAGAGAGAAGGCTTTTCAAATTGACAGAGTATCTGCTTTCTTTCTTTTTTTGAATCGTGTTTTCTTTTTCTGTCAATGCCTTCTATTTATAGCGTTGAATATCCTTGGTTTTTGAAATTCCGTCCGTTGGCTATATTAATGAGGGAATAATCCTTGATTTCATTCTTGATTCCCCCTTAATTGTATTCTCCTTGATTTCAGTGATCGGATTCTTTCTTCAAACGTATAGCAGAAAATCCGTCATTGATTGATCCTTTAATGATTGTGCATTTAATGCTTGATCTGCTGAATCTTTAACGTATATCAAATCTGATCTTGTAAGTGTCTCTTCACCGTTTGCAGAACGGTAGAGTGAGCCTTCTGACTTAGCCGTTAGTTCTTTCTTCGCTGTTCTCTTTGCCTTGATTTGGGTGAGACCAGTGTACACCATATTTGAACATTGAGTTTCATCATTTAAACATAACTTAGACTTATCCAAGGTCATCACAGACTTCCTTGGTTATAAGTCAGACCATAATGTCTCATTTCTTCTCTGCTGGTGCTTGGCTGGCTTTCCTTTGCCGAATATCTGTTTTTGCTTTGCCGTCCTACCAACTAGTACAATACTTGTCGACTCAACTTATACAACATGTCGGACTCTAAGTAAAGACCTATACGAGAGAATTCTAACTTATTTCGTGCTTGCTATAACAAATAGTATGGCCATCATCAAAACATAATAGAATGTTCCTAACAATTTCCCCTTTTTGATGATGCCAAAACCCTCATAAGCCTGAACATAAGTAATCAAAAATTTCCATAATAAACAACAGAACAATTTTATTCATCCATCAAAGGGCAATAAGATATTGCAATATTGTATTTATTTAAAGAACCAAGGCAAACGATAAAATTAATAATAAAGCAACAAAACGAGTGTTTACTTCTTCATTTCTTCAAACCTGATGCCTTTGCCTTTGCTGTCCTTGCCTTTGCTGCCCTTGCCCTTTTCTGTTGGGATTGCCTTCTCTTTACCGCTTTCAGGCTTGCCCTTTTCTGTTGGGCTTGCCTTCTCTTTACCGCTTTCAGGCTTAGAGCTTCCTTCCCCCTTTTTGGCAGCACCAAAAAGGGCTTCAAGATTTGTTGGTGCTGTATCAGGATCAAGGAGAGGTCCATACCTTTTCTCCAGTATCTTGTTGCTGGCCTCGCCAACTTTGAGTAGAAGGTCCAGCTGTTTGCTAGAATGCTCCATTATCTCATCCAGATGCTGAATTTGATGAGTATGAGCATTGAGAGTGTCCACCAATGGCTTGAGATTGTTGTCAACTGTCTCTGCATGGAATTCAAGATTGGTTTGGACATGGTGTGGGATGAGGTGTTGTAAGGTGCAAAGTAAGTTTCCTTGTCTCTCCATGACCTCATCTTGGATTTTGATATGGCTGATGAGGGCCTCAATCTTGTGATTGAAGGAGGTTGCTTCACTCCTTAAGGCGCGCTTCGATTTTGCTCTTGTAATATTGCCTTTCCATGTCCACAATGAGGGGTTGAATGTCCGCATTGAAGACTCTCTCTGGATCAATTCCTTACGGTGCCACATGGACATCCTCTTCATCCCCATCGCCTCATCCTCGCATCTTTACCTTGCTTCTCGCTCATTTTCCACTTCAATTTCTTCCTTTACTTCTTCTCCTCTTCCTTCTCGCCTTGTGCTTCTTCTTCTTTTTCTTCCGTCGCTTCTTGTTGAGTGTGGACTGCTTCATCTACCACTGTTCCCCCTTGTGCAATTGTGGGGGATTTGACAAGTTTGGCTGAGTGAGCTTTATCAGCTGGCTCACATAGCTGGTTGTCAACTTTGCCTGTGCTTTTGAAAAGCACCTCTTGGAGAGTCAGTTCATCATCAGAAATCCCTAATTCTTCTTGAATTGCTTCAAGATTTCCTCTTTCTGATTGTTCATCCTCTGACTCATCTTCTTCTTCATGTATCTCCTCCTCCTCTGATGAAGTGATTCTATATCCTTCTTCACCTTCCTCCAGGTAGGTGACTTTCTCTTGCTGCGTTTCTTCTTCTTCTTGCGCGTCATCACCGATTGTCACGGGCTCATTCAAATTGCTGGTGTCAGGCATATTGGTCTCCTCTTGTGCCTTTTGAGATCTGGTTCTTCGTCCCACTCCTGATCTACTGCCTTCAGGCTGCTTTCTTTTGCTCCCAGCTATCAGTTTGGGTTTTAAGGAAGCCTTGATGTAAGAATTTTTTTTTGTTTTTGTATTTCCGGGATATGAGTGTGTGACTTTTTTATTACACGATTCATTTACCTTTGGTAAAATTGAATACATCGGCGAAGGAAATAATCTTTTAAAAATACAGAAAAATTCTTTTTTTTTTCGCCAAGAATTATTACAGATCACAATTGATTCAAGAATTGGATTATTGGAGTTATCGGGTTATTAGTTTAGGGTTTCTATTTTTAACCATAGGTATTCTTTCGGGAGCAGTATGGGCTAATGAAGCATGGGGGTCGTATTTCGTCTTTGATTTGTGTGGAGACTGCAAATTTGTGGGTTGAACTTTCAATTGATTGAACAAATTTTGAAGAGGGAACCCATATGATTTCCTCTCCCAGAAATCACCCTTTTTCTGCAAACCCTTGCCTGGTGCAGTGATAGATAGATCGATTTCCTTTTGAATCTGATCCTTCATTCGATTGAACACAAACGTTGCCCACTCAAATTTGATGCGATTGTAGATTATGGCCATCAGTTTAATTCGTACCTCGGTCAGGTTTTCCATTGACCCTTTTCTGCCTTAAATATTTTTGGTGATAACCGGTGCAAACTTAGCAAATGGAAGTTTGAGCGTTGATCTGGGTAGATTGTATGTTTTGCTGGTTTTCTTTGGACTTTTGGCTATCTCAGTCCAGAACTTTGTAATGTCAGTTGTCACAAGCTTGACATTAGCCATTCCTTTCAATGGAAGGTGCAGGTAACGGTTGAGTACACCTGGCGTGATGATTATTTATTTTCCAAAGATTGAGCTTTGGATGCGATCAACTTCAGTCTTCTTTGTGCTGGGTACAAACTTGGCGTTTTTCCAAAATGCTATCAGATTTTCATAGCAGATTCCAGTTATTGGGGGATTTAGAAAGGTCATCAGCCCCAAATTCGAGCAGCAATCAACCAAACGTTGAGCTTTTGAGTCATTATCACAAAATGAGAGATAGTGCTCAGGTTTGAAAAACGAGCCGGTGATGATAGATTTTTCGTAGTATTTTTCAGTAGCAGTAATTTGGGAGGATGAAGCCATTTTTACTAAGGTTGGAGAATGAACTTGAGTTTGCAATAGAGATAAACAAGAGTAGGGTTTGTAATTTGCAAGAGAGCGTAAAGATCTCTGAAAATCTCTAAGTCTTGTTTATATAGTGCGATTTTGGGTAGTGTGAACGTGGTTTGAATATGGAAGGATTTTGTGGCATAATGGCGTGATTTTGTGTATGAAAATCGCGATATTCGAGTGAAATAGGGGTGTGGTTTGAGGCAAGTAATTATAGAGCCCGTGAATCGAGGAGTTTATAATTCGAAAAATAATATAATTACCTCCATGATCATAAGTTGATCGCCACGTGTGTACTGAATAATCCTCCATAATTTCCTTATTCTCCACGTGTAATCAGAATTGATTTTGTTCACACTTTTAATTTGTCCAAGTCTTTATTTCGGTGAAGTGCCTTCGCTGGTCACTTAGCCGTCCCAATAGGTTCTTCACTTAGCCGCGCCATTTGATCGTTCCTAACAATCGGTTAAGTTACCTTTCTTGGATACCGATTGCCTTACCTCGCTACATCTCCCCGTTACGGCAAAGGTTGTACCGATTAATGAAGTCACTTAGTGATTACTCCGCTTAGCCGCTCTTTGATACTTAGTCAATTTCAATCATCCCTAACTCGCTTCTCAACATACTAAATCTTTCATAACCGAGTGGTTTAGTGAAGATGTCGACCGAGTTGATCTTCGGTGGGTATGTATTTTAGGATGACATCACCCTTTTCAACATGGTCTCTCGATAAAATGATGTCTTACATCAATGTGCTTTGTTCTTGAATGCAATCTTTGGATTTTCGTAATAGATATTGCACTTGTGTTATCACACATGATTGGAATTGTTCTCTCTTCCACTCCATAGTCCCTTAGTTTGTTGTCTTATCCACAAGTACTTGTGCACTGTTGACTACTGTACCGTCGCTATATATTCTCGCTTCAACCGTTGATGTAGATATGGAGTTTTGCTTTTTACTTGAACCAAGAGACTAGTCGGTTCCTAGCATTTGGCAAGTTCCGGAGGTGCTCTTTCTATCTATTTTGCATCCAAAGATAGTCGAGTCCGAATATGATATCAATGTAAATCCTCCATCTTTTGGATACCAAATACCAACATTTATAGTGTTTTTCAAGTATTTGATTATCCTTTTAGGCGCTAGAAGATGTGATTCTTTTGGTTGAGCTTGAAATCTTGCACACACTCCTACCGCAAATGCTATGTCGTCTACTTGCAGTTAAGTATAATAATGATCCAATAATTCCTCTATACATTTTCTGATCAACATCTTTTCCTCCATTATCTTTTCCAAGTATGACTCTGGCACACATTGGTGTGTCTGCTGTGCCACTTGTATCCATCCCATACTTGTGTATCAAATCTCTTGTATACTTTGCTTGACTAATGAAAATGCCATCCTTCATTTGATTTACTTGAAGGCCAAGGAAGTAGTTTAATTCTCCAATCATGCTCATCTGAAATTTGCTCTTCATCAGGTTTGCAAATTTTTCACACAGTTTTTCATCCTCTGATCCAAAGATTATATCATCAACATAGATTTGTACTAGCAATGTGCTTGCTCCTTCCTCTAGTTTAAATAGAGTCTTGTCAATAGTTCCTTTGTTGAATCCATTCTTGATCAGAAACTGTGATAGTGTTTCATACCAGGCTCTAGGTGCCTGTTTGAGGCCATAGAGAGCCTTCTTGAGTTTGTATACTTTGTCTTCTTTTCCTTTGATTTGAAATCCAGGAGGTTGTTCTACATAAACTTCTTCTTCCAAAAGTCCATTTAGGAATGCACTCTTGACATCCATTTGATAGACTTTGAAGTCTTTGTGTGCAGCAAATGCTAGAAAAAGTCTGATTGCTTCCAATCTTGCTACTGGAGCAAAAGTTTCATCATAATCTATTCCTTCAGCTTGGGAATAGCCTTTTGCAACTAGCCTTGCTTTGTTTCGACAACGCTTCCTTGCTCATCCATCTTGTTTCGAATACCCATTTTGCACCAATGATGTTTGCCATTTCGGTCTATCAACAAGTTCCCGAGACTTCATTTCTTTCAAATTCATTTAGTTCTTCTTGCATGGCTGTGATCCAATCTGCATCTTGGATTGCATCATCTATAGTCTTGGGTTCCACTTGTGATAGAAAGTAAGTTAGCATTTGCTCCAGTTGTCTTCTGGTTCTAACTCCTGTGTGAATATCTCCAATAACTTGTTCTTCAGGATGGTCTCTTAGCCAATTTAGGTCTGGTTGAAGTTGATCTTCACTTGGTGCTTCCATACCTTCATGCTGAGCAAGAACTTCAACTTCAGGTGCTTCATCTGTTGTAGTGATATGTGGCTCCTCTTGATTTTCAAAAAGATGATTCAGGATAGTAGCTGGTATGGTTGCATTTGTATAGATTTGCCTCTGTGCTGCTTTCTCTTCTTGGTCTTGAAGATCTTCACCATTTGTATATGGTTCATCAAAAACCACATGTATTGATTCTTCAATCACCAATGTTCGTTTATTGAGTACTCGAATGCTTTGTTTGGTGTCCGAGTATCCCATGAAGATTGCTTCATCGACCTTTTCATCAAAGGTATGCGCAAATGGTTCTGTTTAAGACAAAACATTTTGATCCAAACATATGAAAATATGAGATATTGGGTTTTCTACCATTCCATATTTCATATGGAGTCTTTCCATGATATTTGTTGATGATTGATCTGTTTTGTGTATGACATGCTTGTGTTCTTGCTTCACCCAAAATCTCTTTGGCAAGCATGCTTCACAATCATTGTTCGATTTGCTTCTTTGAGAGTTCTGTTTCTTCTTTCTGCTACACCATTTTGTTGTGGAGTTCCTGCTGCAGATAGTTGATGTAGTACTCCATTTTCTTCACAATAGGTTTTGATAATTTCATTTAGGAATTCAATGCCTCTATCTGATCTGATCTTGATAATTTTTAGCTCTTTCTCATTCTGGAGTCTTCTCAGCAAGTCTGGCAGCTTCTTGAGTGTTTCTTTCTTCTTGTTCATGAAGATGGTCCAGGTGTACTTTGAGAAGTCATCAACCACTACAAGAGTATATTTCTTACCACTCACACTTACCGGTGTGACCGGTCCAAAAAGGTCCATGTGCAACGTATGTAGAATTCTTGTTGTGGATTGATAAGGTTTTGACTTGAATGAACTTTTGATCTGCTTTCCTTTCGACATGCATCACATAGACTTTCTTTCTTGAATGTGATCTCTGCGTCCTTCAACTAGCTTGCTTTTTGATAGTTTGTTGATGGTCTTGAAATTCGGAGTGATTTAATCTTCTCGTGCCAAATCCACTTGTTGATTGATTATTCTTGACAAGTAGACAAGTTTCGCCTTGGTCGTTCTCCGATCCACCACATACATGTTGTCTTGTCTTCTACCCGCAAGAACTACTTGTGTTGGTTTGACCGTGAATCACTTTGCATCCTTCTTTGTTGAAGTGCACATTGTAGCCTTTGTCACAGAATTGACTGATGCTCATCAGATTGAAGTTAAGTCCCTTGACATATGCCACATTTTGAACCTTTAGATTGTTCTTGAGTATTGTGCCTTCCCCCTTAATCTTGCCAGGGTTTTCATTTCCTCCAAATGTGACTTTGGGTCCATCAAAAGCTTTGAAATCAGTGAGCCATTTCTTGTTTCCTGTCATGTGTCTGGAACATCCACTGTCTATGTACCAGACATCCTACAAAACAGATTAATTAGGTTTTGGTACCCAACACTGTTAGGGTCCATACTTGTTAGCAAACATGCCTCCCATACCTAGTGTGTATCCAAAAGGTCTTCTTTTTGGATAATTGAAGTCATCAACTTCATATGTATAAGGCATGGCAGAATAGCTTCTAATATTTTTACAGAAGGTATTCTGATACTTTTCTCTACCTTTTGGTGCCATTACATCCTTCTTCACTCTCCAATATGCAGTAGGAAACCTTTCTTGCTTCATGTGTCTAGGAACAGGTTGGTTTTTCTTAAGCACATGATGCATTTTGTGGAATGGTTTCCTCTTGTATTTTGAAGGTGCAACATTCCAATCATCCTCTGAGGGGTAAAGTCTGCCTTTACCTTTCAGATGCCAGTTGTTCTTGATTGACTGTACTGAGGATTTGATTTGCTGTTTCACTACACTGGGTTTTGACTTCACCGGAACATGATGATCCACTACAAGAAATCTGCATTTTTATGGCGTGCATTGTGTGCCATAATTTAGGTTTTATGGCGTCCTTGAGCACGCCATAAAATCACGCGTCATAAAACTAAAAAAAAACATGGCATGCATATGCATGCTGTAAATCCTCATTTATACACGCCATTACGAGCTGCCTGGTATAATAACTAGACTGAATTATGGCGTGCATTCGCACGCCTTAAAAAGATCATCATTTTATGGCATACAGGTTACGCCATAATATGCTTCCCGCCAAATGAATCATGACATGCTTTTGCACGCCTTAAAAATATTCAGCTTCCCGCCAACATAATAGCTGAATTATGGCATGCAGCGCATGCCATGAACTCATTCCCGCCATTAGAAATACCATGTCACAACATCCTTTGCACGTCTTAAATTATATGATGTATATATAATGATTATTATTATCCTAAATTAGCTCTAATCAACCCACCAATTTCACAATAATATAATTATAATGCTAATCATAAAAGATAACATCCCATCATAAATCAACACTAACAACATCCGTTATAACAATTCAAATACTATCTTAAAACTAGTCAAACAAAATGTAATTCTCTTAGTAAAATTTTCTACAATCTCCTTTAGTGAAAACGATAAGTTGATATCCACTACACAGATTTAAACATCATAGAATCAAAAGCATTGTGAAATGGACCAGTCTAGCATTTTATCCATCTTCTACTCTTCCACTTTAATTGGATCCTACCTGTACACAATGTAAATAACTTAACTGCAGATCCAACGCATCTCTGTGCATAATCAAAGACTTCAAGACAACATCTAGAAATGTATGACAGTCATGAGCATTAAGTAATGATGCATGTTTAGTCCAAGTCTCGACTACCATGGCAGGTAACAAATAGCAAACAAACTCAGGCAAACCCTTTAACTTGAAATTTCAATCAAAATACACGAGAGGTATCGCACAAAATAAATGTTTCATGGGCTAAGCTGAAAAATAATAACAATAGTAATAATAAATAAAAGATGCTAGTGTTTTAGGTAAATGAGGTGGCCATGAAAGAATATTAGGTGAAGCTTTTCAATGATGCTACATAGAATAAGTTAATACAGAGAGGTAATTTACAGGGGTGTTTTTTTAAAAGACAATTTGAAGGAGTGTTGAACCAGGCATACATTCAGAGAATTCAGTTGAAACAATGCACACCAGTAGTCACAATGTTTCCGCAAAACACATTTATACAGAAACCACTTACTAATAATCTCCAAAATCATATATATCACTAACAATCTTCACATATCTAAGCCAGTTATTTACTTCAGTCTACACGCCCCAACTTATAACATGAATAGCTATACAGCAAAAGCCAAAAGGAGCATTAGGTTCATATGGATGACATGTAGGATCAATATCAACATAGGCCATGTTAATATGGCTTGGTTTTACTGAATCTGCTGTCAAGAAAAGTGTCCTGGATTCTTCATCAACATTTGTGGGAGTTCTCATAAACAAAAAACATGTGTTGAGTCTCTTAAAATAATTATGCGCTTAAAACATAACTTCAAACTATGATCCCAGTAACCGGTAATACATGAATAAACTCATCAAACTGGTCTGCTAAAAATAATGAAGTATAAGCTTATGAAAGAGGTGAGTTCATAAAAATTTTCAGTCCTTTTGGTAATAACCTGGAAAGGAAGGGCAACTTACTGATGCAACAAAGGAATGCAAACATACATGAACTAACACCCACTGTACCTGAATTCTTCAACTCTGTGTGTGAGGGGGTGAAATAGAAATGATCACCATTGACAAGCATTTTCAAGTCTTTCACATCCTTACCATCCCACTTAGATACTTCTACCGTAAAATCAAGTACGGTATGACATAGCATAAAGCTAACTCCACCAAAAACAAATCCAAAATGCATTCGTAAATGAAGAGATTTATAACATAATTACCCAAGTCTAGGTCATGAATTTACCTCAAAGAAGTTTGATGCAAAGTGCTGAATTCTTCTGTTGGTCGGTCGAGACAAGGCAATGTCATCATTAAGAATTGAGGATAGGAATTGTCATCTCCTGAATTAGGTTTGTACAGCAGAAGTCATTAAAGTTTTGTAAATATCTACCAGCTAGACTCTGTATTTATAAAGCCCCTGCGGACGTTCGTTTTGAACCACCGTTCTCAACAGTTTGTGTAGTCATAAATCCTATTGTTTGTGGGCGGAACCGAAATTTCTCATCAACATTAATGTCAATAAATTCCAAGAACATACATTAATTAAATAAGTGAAACATAATACTTAGGAATTATCATTTTAATGAAACCAAAACCTTACTGGAGTTTCATGGATATTACATCATTAATAATGTATCATTATAAGATGTCAACAAGTGATACATTGATACACATTGCGTACCACACAAGATGCAAGTGAATGAAATATCTCAAGCTACTTTATGATTATTACATTCAAATTCAAGTACCTGTTCTTGAACTTGTTTGTCTGCATCTTTGGAGAAGTTCACTGCTAGATATTTACAAGAATTCTTATCAAATCCAAATACAAGACATTAAAGAAGACATATGAAGTTCAATGTTTTCTCTCCAACAACTCATTCTTAAAATATCATCAACTGCCCCATGGACAGAGAAAAAGTACAACCTTGGCTACGGAAAGGAGGAGCCTTTGCTCCTTGTATGATCATATATCTTCTAAATCAATATTCCAACTATCAAATTGAAAAATCAAAACATGCTAAGAACTGAATCAAAGATGATTATAGTTGTGCTTTGTAGTAGAACTTCAAGTTCTGTCTGATCTGAATTATAGATGTGCAAAGAGCTGTTCATGTTGGTTTTCTGAGTGTAACATAAGTCAAGAAAATGTTCAATGTTACTATTCAACAAGGCATACTGCTTTCAAAATGAAATGGGCAAATTCCTAACAAATGAGGTTGAATCTGTTCTCCTGAACAGAGTTTTTCTTAACACAATTGTACGCTACGTTCCTGAGGTTGCTACTATGCATCATAGATATTATTGAGCTGATTTCATGCTATCTGAGTTGATGGAAAAGTTAAATGAACCCAACACATGCATCTTACATGAACTAATCACAGAACAATATGATCTAGAACAAAAGAAAAGCCTTGCCAAAACAGTATCATGTTTAAACATGTTTATCAGGTTTCAAATCTCGGCATTAAATTTATTACACTTCATGAATTGAAATTTCGATTCCCTCCACAAACGAAATCAAAACAGACAGAAAGCATTTCCCCCCCCCCCCCCCACAAACGAAATCTCGGCAAGATGATCATTTATCTCTTTACTTGTTTAAACTAAAGGTGAAAATTAACTTAATTACAAGTCATAGATTATGTACGCAAGGACCTTCCATTTATTTTTTTCCGCAAATGGATCTCTGATTCAAGCAAAACAATCTCACAAACTCATTTCCAAACTGACCATTCAAGTTATATCACACTATACAACTTCAAAACTCTAATAATAACTGAACTACTTATAAATGACCACTCAAGCTAAATGATCAACCAGATTAATTAAATTAAGAAGTGCACAAACTCAGATTCAGTAATACAAGACAAATGACATATATGGCATTAGTAAAGGTCTCTTAGACCACTTTAGTAACAGATTTTAGGTTCAGTTTCACAAAGTTGAGGAAAAAGAAACTAATTCAAGCTCACACAGAAGCAACAAAGTTGATGATAAACAAACTGATTCAAGTTCACGATAGGCTAAAAAAGGCCACGATCAACAACTTTTCCGTGTAGTGAGAAAGACCGATATCACGTAGAAATCTAAACAGGAAAGAAAATTCTAACCTGCTTTATTGCATTTTGAAATCCAACCAGAAAATGTCCAAACTACATATCAGAGAAAATCTGCACCAAAGTAAACATGATAGGCTATAATTGCTCGGCACGGAGAAATCAAGGAGATGAAAGCTTTTGGTCTACATTCCAATAGTAAAAAAACAAAAAAAGCTTAGCGAATATATCGGGTGAAGCAAGAAACGACATTACACAACAGAGTAAAACAACAACCAAGAATTCAAAATTTTCAAGAAAGCAAATTCACATTGTACATTGAAACAAAATGACACAGTCCAAGTTAAAAAAACATTCACAGAAGACTAACATCACAATCATTGCAATATTCCCCGAAAGGTGAAAAAGAAAAGAGTAACGAGGAATCAAAAAAATGGTTCAAACATTAAAGATCTATCATTTAGCAGAGACTCTGAAATATGCTCAATTCAAAAACACCAAAATGTGGAACCTATGCTAAAAGTTACTTTAAACATCAAGCAAAGGATTAACTGTTTGCACAAAATATCTTCAAAAGACAAATTTTTTTTCACCAAAAGAGCCACCACTTAATACATCATCTAAAATACAAATGAAAAATAAAAAAACTCATGAAACACAACAAATGACAATAAAAATAGCTTCAAAACGAAACCTTTTCTCCAATTGACCACCACACATCTCTCTCATCATCTAACCACAAAATAAATGGTCATACAATTAAGCCATAAATTAACACTACTACAATCTCACCTTGTAATAGAGCTGAGATTTCAATGAATTATTGTATGCTACCACTACTACTGCTAACACCGGACAGAACCACTACCTCTTATACGACTTAGAAGAGCTGAAATCACTAGACTGCTTGTTATCCGATGAGCTCGAAATCCACGAAATAGAAAGAGCAGCTAATAAAGTAAATCAGAAAATATAATCCCTAAAAAAACCCGATAGTTGGGGTGAAATTGAGTTACGAATCTGTTATGATGGTAGGCGAATCCAATACAGCTTCTTTTATAAAAAAAGACTCCAGTGAAATTCAAAGGGCAGATAGAGAAAATCCATGGAGAAGAAGAATAGGATTATTCAAAGGCATACCTGAGATAGAGAAAATCCATGGGGAAGAAGAATAGGATTTAGTAAGAGGGAGGGAGAAGGCTGCCGTTTGTGTCTTGGTTTTTATTTATGTGTATTTCTTTCGCTTGAAATTTTGTGAATTTGCGTTTGAAATTTTGGTACTAGCGTGAAAAGATTTACCGGGAAATGAAATTCATGGCGTGCAAAATAAAGCACGTCCTAAACATAAGTTATTACATGGCGTGAAAAACTTGTACGCCTTAAAGATATAAAATTCTTGTAACATTATGACACGCAACGTTATGTACGCCATAATTTAATAAAAATATGGCGTGCAAAAAAGAACGCCATATATTGTGCGCCATAAAATTGCCATTTTCTTGTAGTGATCTGTTGGAATCATGGTCTGTCCCTTTCTAAATTTTGGTCCACTAGTGGTTCTGAATTTAGAATGGTGTTGACCATTATTCCTACTTTCATCCTGACTGTTGTAGCCAAGACCAGATCTGGATCCAAACCTTCTTGAGGGTTTGTAAGCTGGTGCTTTTAGTGGTGCAGTGGTTACCTTTACTGGTGAGGAGATTTTCTTAACT
The DNA here is from genome assembly GCA_036785695.1 of Gentiana straminea. Lineage (NCBI taxonomy): Eukaryota > Viridiplantae > Streptophyta > Magnoliopsida > Gentianales > Gentianaceae > Gentiana > Gentiana straminea. Next base: position 1,566,538 of record JAVUPR010000538.1, on the reverse strand, counting down.
GATCTGTTAATAACAGATGTATGATCATCTGCTTTTTGTTGATCATTTAAGTAGGTCTCCTTACCAGTTAATTCAGCTTTTGCTTTATCCAGTTCTTTCTTTAACCTCTTATTCTCTTTTCTTAGATCCTTGCATTCCTTTTCCAGAATTTCATGATTCTTTTCAATTTCATCGAATTTAGTCATGAGATTTTGAACTAGGTCTTCTGTATCTAATGGGAGACTAGAAGATTGTGCAGTGTTAGATGTGGATGCATTTGATGAGGAACATGAACTAGATGTTACCTCAGTTTCATCTGATTTTTTAGTCATTAAACATAGGCTTGTTTCCTCAGTGTCTGAGTTATCACTTTCATCTTCATCCAATTCTTTGGTCATGAGGCATATACATGCTTTTTCATTTTCTGAGCTGTCTTCTTCATCACTGTCATCTGAATCAGATGATTCTTCATTCTTTTCACTGTTGGATTCTGCCTTGAGTGCCTTCTTGCCCTTTCTCTTTTCAGATGCTTTGTATTTCTTCTTTTCATCATCTTTGTCATTTTCTTCGGGACAATCAGCCTTGAAGTGACCTCTCTTATTGCAGTTGAAGCATCTGTATTCATCATCTTTCTTCTTCATGTCTCTGTTTGAGCTTGACTTTTTGTTTGATGTTGAACTTCCTTTGAATGGCTTCTTTTTAAACCTGTCAAAACGTTTAACTAATAAAGCTACATGTTCTTTCAGTTCTTGTGTCTCTTTGCTGATGCATTCGGCAAAGTTACTTTGCTGGGGTGCAGCTAATGCAGTGATGTTGTGTGTCTCTGCCGGAGCACCATCTTCACCGTTCAATTCGAATTCATGAGCTTTTAACTGGGACATCAGTGTCAGAGTGTCAGTGCTTGCAAGATTTGTAGTTCCTCTGATTACTAATGTTATGATCTTCCATCTTTCAGGTAGTCCTCTCAAAATCTTCAGGCATACTTCTTTCTGGGGATATGTGTGTCCAAGCAGTTGCAGTTCACTTGATGATGCTTGAGAATCGTTGTCCATTTGATCAATGGATTCACCAATCTTCATTTTGAAGTTCTCAAATTTCGTTTTGCAACCAGATAATTTGTTTTCTTTAACTTGTCGATCCTTCATTTATCAATGATAGCTTGTCCCACATCTCCTTTCTTTGTTTTGCGATCTTTGATTCTCATGAACATGTTGCTTGTCTAGTGGTCTTCAAGATCATGTCTTTTGCAACAAAGTCCAGATTTGCTCTTCTCCTGTCATCCTTGGTCCAATCCTTTTTAGGTTTGTCAATTTCCTTTCCTTGATCTCGCTCCCATGCCTACCACCGTAGTGATTGTGATTGGTCCATCATTGATTACATCCGGCATCTCTTTATGAGTTGCTGCAAGATGAGATAGCATTCTTATTTTATATTCATCAAAGTTGTTAACATTAAAAACAGGTACTTTTGACAAGAAGTTTGAGGAATCCATCAGTGCAATTGAAAATATAAATGTAAGTGTATGAAAAACTCAGATTTGAAAACTACTTTGAAAATATGTAATCTCCTTGTTACCAGAAATTAGATCTGAACAGGTTCTGATACTAGGAACACAGCTCTGCTACCAATTGTTGGTCCCAGAGAAAGGTGAAACTATAGTCAGAGGAGGGGGGGTGAATGACTATAGTGGAGTTTCAAAATCTTTTTTTATTTAAAAGCTTTTGGGCAGCGGATAAGTCCCTTCTTACTATGATGTTTTCAAATCAGTTTAGACAATCACAGATATAAGTTAAGATGTAGGCAAATTAAGTAAGTGCTGTAAAGTAAATTGCAGAAATTAAATTGACACAAGGCTTATAGTGGTTCAGGGTGGTGTAATCCCTTAATCCACTCTTCTCCTGTGATGATTGGAGGAATTCACTATTGTTTTCACAGATACAATAGTATGATTGTCCTTGGCTTCCCAAGCTTCACAATCTGCAAGACTATCACTCCTTGACTGCAACAGCTTCAGTGATTCAGTCTTCCTTTTGCTGCTCCTTGAGATCAAAATCCTTCAACAGCTATCACAGATTCAACTCCTTCTCAGATTGCCTCTGATTCAGTTGCTTCAGTTTGATGTGAATGTGATTCACACACTTGCTTGATAAATCTCAGTTCTGAGTATGACTTTGTTGTTCTGATATTTGAGTTGATCACTAGATGTATTCTTGTAAGTTCAGAGAGAAGGCTTTTCAAATTGACAGAGTATCTGCTATCTTTCTTTTTTTGAATCGTGTTTTCTTTTTCTGTCAATGCCTTCTATTTATAGCCTTGAATAACCTTGGTTTTTGAAATTCCGTCCGTTGGCTATATTAATGAGGGAATAATCCTTGATTTCATTCTTGATTCCCCCTTAATTGTATTCTCCTTGATTTCAGTGATCGGATTCTTTCTTCAAACGTATAGCAGAAAATCGGTCCTTGATTGATCCTTTAATGATCGTGCATTTAATGCTTGATCTGCTGAATCTTTAACGTATATCAAATCTGATCTTGTAAGTGTCTCTTCACTTTTTGCAGAACGGTAGAGTGAGCCTTCTGACTTAGCCGTTAGTTCTTTCTTCGATGTTCTCTTTGTCGAAAGTCAGTGTACTCAGCCGATTCACTGTTTTCTTCTTTGTTCTAGTTATTGAAGAGTCTTTGTACTTCACTGATCCTTGATTTGGGTGAGACCAGTGTACACCATATTTGAACATTGAGTTTCATCATTTAAAACATAAGTTAGACTTATCCAAGGTCATCACAGACTTCCTTGGTTATAAGTCAGACCATAATGTCTCATTTCTTCTCTGCTGGTGCTTGGCTGGCTTTCCTTTGCCGAATATCTGTTTTTGCTTTGCCGTCCTACCAACTAGTACAATAGTCTGACTCAACTTATACAACATGTCAGACTCTAAGTAAAGACTTATACAGAGAATTCTAACTTATTTCAGGCTTGCTATAACAGCTAGTATGGCCATCATTAAAACATAATAGAATGTTCCTAACAAGCTTCCTGCTGAGACACAGTTTTCTCACTGGCTTCAGGTTGGGAAGTTGGTCCTGTTTTTTCTGTGATTTCCTTTGTGACTGCATCTTGCCTTGCTTGCTTCCCTTCCTTGAGTCTTTCCAGATAAAATTGAATGATTCCACTGGGTGTTTTCTTCAGTCGAAATCTTCCAACGGTAGCCTGACCTTCAGCTTGAGCTCTCTGTATACTGTCTAATTTGGCTAAATGTTGCTTCTTTATCTGATTGCTACATAACCTGCCCAATTGAATTCTATTTCATCCCAGACAGTGTTCATCAGATAAAATGTTTTCTTCAGATAGTGTACTGATTCCTTTGGATTTTCCAATGACATGCTTGCTGAGCTATCTGCTGAGGTGTCCAAATTCTGGCTTGATTTTGTCAACATGAATACCAACTTCGATTGGTACCGTAGAAAAAGTTAGCTTCTTGAGAAATGTAGTCCTATCCATTGGTAGAGTAGATAAATCTGTTGAAGTTACAGATGAATTTGTGAAGCCAAAAAGTGATCTCTTGACTCTTTCGTTGATAGCAATACGATCTCCACGAACTGTTGTCATTAGAGAGTCTCTTACCAAACACATATTTTGCCATACCTTCCAAATCACATTTTTCTTTGCATGTAACTTCTAGAATATTTCTCAATCATGGTTGTTTTTCAATCTTTGCACATATGTGACTTTCTAACATAATGTTTTGACACATAGCTTCATACATTTCGAATGAAAGTTCATCTAGCTCTGTTATTAGTCTTTCTTGTTTGGATTTGTCTGAAGTGGCCATTTCTGGGTGTGAACACAAAAATTGATTTTTGAGAGGAGAGGAATACGAAGAGTCTGATTCTGTTTTTATGAAAGAGGAGGAATTCGAAATTTGATTGAAAGTAATGTGAACGAGGGATGAATAAATAGGTAGGATATTCTGGCGGTTGAGTAGTACAACTTTTCAAATTCCATGATGGTTTGGGTAACCAATGTATGCACTGTTCTGACAATCGTGGGGTGTACACGTAATATTCTGACATAAAGAGCTGCAGTAATTAAATGCGATATAACCGCTATCGCTTTTATCTTGTCAACCTTTGACTTAAGTTGACTGGGATGGAAACTGAGATTGAAGTCAGTTTGTAGATATAACTTTCAGTTTCAGTAAAAGTCTATCAGTTTCAGTTTTAGTTGATCAGTTTGAAATTGTTGATGTCAATGACTAATCTGTTAAGTGAGCGCACCCAACATAACAAAGATTAATCCTCTTCACGAATTTCTGGCTTAACTGATTTCAACAGACTTTGATTATCCCTAATTCAGTTCTCAGTTTGGCAAATCTGTCTTTGTCTAATGTCTTTGTAAAGATATCTGCCAACTGATCTTCAGTAGGTACATAAAGAACTGTGATATCCTTTTTCTCTGCATGATCTCTTATGAAGTGGTGACGCACATCAATGTGCTTTGTTCTTGAGTGTAAAGCTGGATTATCAGTGATTGCAATTGCACTTGTGTTATCACACATTATGGGAATCATTCCTTCTTCTATCTCATAATCTCTTAATTGCTGTCTAATCCATAAAACTTGAGCACAACAACTTCCAGCTGCTATGTATTCATCTTCAGCTGTAGAAATTGAGATTGAGTTTTGCTTCTTGCTAAACCATGGCACAAGTCTATTTCCTAGTAACCGACATGTGCATGATGTGCTTTTTCTGTCCTCTTTACATCCAACATAATCTGAATTTGAATAAGATATTAGCTTGAATTCTCCTTCTTTTGAATACCAAATTCCAACTCCATCTGTGTCTTTCAGATATTTCAATGTTCTTTTCACAACTGTGAGATGACTTTTTTTTGGTTTTGACTGAAATCTTGCACATACACCGACAGTAAAAGATATATCTGGCCTACTTGCTGTAAGATAGAGTAAGCTTCCAATCATCCTTCTGTAAAGTGTTTGATCAACATCTTTCCGTTCTTTGTCTTCATCTAATCTGATGTTGGTCCCCATTGGTGTAGAAATTCCAGTTGATTTTTCCATGCCAAACTTTTTGATAAGTTCTCTTGTATACTTGGTTTGGTGAATGAAAATCCCATCATCTAATTGTTTAACTTGTAATCCAAGAAAGTAATTCAATTCTCCCATCATACTCATTTGGAACTTGCTTTTCATCAAGCTTGCAAATTTCTCACATAATTGTTCATCTTCTGATCCAAAGATGATGTCATCAACATAAATTTGAACAAGTAGAGTATTTTCACCAATTTTCATTCTGAATAAAGTTTTGTCTATAGTTCATTTGATAAATCCATTATCCACTGGAAACTGAGATAGAGTTTCATACCAAGCTCTTGGTACTTGTTTAAGTCCATATAGAGCTTTCCTTAGTCTGAAAACTCTGTCAGCTTGATCTATGATTTCAAATCCAGGTGGTTGTTGAACATATACTTATTCTTCAACAATTCCATTTAAAAATGCACTTTTAACATCCATCTGGTAAACTTTGAACTTCTTATAAGCTGCAAAGGCAAGAAATAGTCTGATTGCTTCTAATCTTGCAACTGGTGCGTAGGTTTCATCAAAGTCTATGCCTTCTGCTCGAGAGTATCGCTTAGCTACAAGTATAGCTTTGTTTCTGATGATATTCCAATCTTCATCAAGTTTGTTTCTGAAAACGCATTTGGTTCCAATGATATTCACATGAGCTGGTCTTTCTACCAATTCCCATACTTGATTTCTTTCGAACTCATTCAGTTCTTCTTGCATGGCTAGAATCCAGTCTGGATCTTTTAAAGCTTCTTCAATTTCCTTAGGTTCAAATTGTGATAGGAAACATGCAATCATTGCATCTAGTTGATGTCTAGTTCGAACGCCAGTTTGAGTATCACCAATTACTTGTTCTTCTGGGTGATCTCTCATCCATTGATATGTGGGTGTCTGTATCAAGGGGTTTATATCTTGTTCAACTGGTTCTTCAGGAGCTTGTTCTTGAATTTCTTCAGTTGGATCAGGAACATGTAGTTCAGGTGTGGTTTGTTGAGTAGATTGAAACTGAGACTGATCTGGATCTGAACATTCTGAAATTTGTAGTCCCCCAATGTCAACAATAATTGGTTCTGGTAAGATTGGTAACTGAGACTGAGAAACTGGTTCTGGTCTGTCTTCAGTTGTTTCACCAGGGAAGTTTGGTTCATCAAATACCACGTGAATTGATTCTTCATGCTTGAGTGTCCTTTTGTTGAGTACTCTAAAAGCTTTGCTGACACTTGAATATGCTAGAAAAATTCCTTCTTCTGCTTTAGGTTGAAAAACATGAAGTTGATCTTTCCCATTGTTGTGTATGAAACATTTGCTTCCAAAAGCATGAAAGTATGAAAAATTTGGTTTCCTTCCATTCCAAATTTCATAAGGGGTCTTCTCATGTATTTTGTTCATGAGAGCTCTGTTCTGTGTATAACAAGCTGTGTTATCTCCTTTATTTGTACCCTGACACGTAGAGATTCCTTTTCCTCGAGCGAGGCAGCATGCTCCTTTAGGTTCTTTAAATTCCGTGGGCGGCGTAGCTACTGAGATCAATGCAGTCAATTATGTCTCTCCGAGAAGTTGGTTAGCCACCTCTCATTTTGTTCTAGGATTTTTCTTCTTCGCAGGTCATTTATGGCACGCGGAAGAGCTCGTGCAGCTGCAGCAGGATTTGAAAAAGGAATTGATCGTGATTTTGAACCAGTTCTTTCCATGACTCCTCTGACAGCTTCTGACCAATATCTTTCAGGCAATTTTGCTTCACAGATCATAGTCCTCCCTGCTTCTTTGAGTGTTCTGTTCCTTCTTTCAGCTACAACATTCTGTTGAGGTGTTCCTGTGGCAGCCAGTTGGTGTAAAACACCATTCTCTTCACAATATTCAATAATAACGCTGTTGAGGAATTTAGTTCCCTTATCTGATCTTATTTTCACAACTGATACTCCTTTCTGAGTCTGAAGTCTCTTGAGTAGTTCAGTAAGTCTTTGCTTGGTTTCACTTTTCTTGGTTAAGAAAATTACCCAAGTGTACCTTGAAAAATCATCCACTACCACCAATGTATACTTCTTTCCACTGATACTTATTGGTGTAATAGGGCCAAATAAATCTATGTGTAATAACTCTAGATGTCTGGTTGTTGAATGCTGAGAGTTGGTCTTGAAACTTGCTTTTGTTTGCATTCCTTGTTGACAAGCGTAACATAAGCTGTCCTTCTTATATGATATTTCTGGTAGTCCAATGACTAATTGTTTCTTAAAAAGTGTGTTGATGTCGTCAAAGTTGAGATGACTCAGTTTCTTGTGCCATAACCAACTGATTTCTGATTTCATATGCACAAGAAAACAAGTTTCAGCAACGGCTATTGTCCAGTCTACTACATACATATTTTCTTTTCTTCTTCTGGCTAACACAACTTGATAAGCTGATTCGCTGACGACAACGCAGAATTCTTTGTCAAAAGTAACTTTGTATACCATATCATAGAATTGACTGGTGCTGAATAGATTGTAGTGTATTTCTTCTACATAAGATACATTCTTGATTGTAAGACCATTCCTGATTAAGGTACCATATCCTTTGGTGTATCCTTGTTTGTCTTTACTTCCAAAATTAACCTTTGGTCCATCTTTTGCAATAAAATCACCGAGACAGTCTTTGCTCTTTGTCATGTGCCTAGAGCAACCACTGTGAAAGTACCAAATATCCTGCAATAAAAATTAAATAATTTTAGGTACCCAACTCAGTTTGGGTCCATAGGGGTCAGTTGTCAGTACAACTTTGGGATATATCCTTTAGGTATTCTTCTCGGATATTGTTGCACTTGTTTTCATATAGGTAAGCCACACTCCTATAGTGTCTATGCTTGGATTGTGTCTTATTTATATGATCTCTCAGATCTTTTGGCTGAAATTTATTTCCATCATGCTTTCTATTAAAACTTGAATAATAACCGTCATTCCTTTTGTACTGAGGTCTGGACTGACCTTGGTACTGGGGCTTTTGCTGAGAGCTGAGATTAGCACTCTGCTGATTTTTGGACTGAAACTTGCAATAAGTTCTCTGGCTGGAATGATTGTCGTTGTTTGTTTTATTAGTGGATGCAGTAAAATTCCAATCATCATCAGTGGGATATAATCTTCCTTTCCCCCTAAATGTGTGAATCTTTGAATGATGACATTCTTGGATTTACTTTGATTGTAATTTTTCTGGTTCTTGACTTGATTGGTTTTTGTGGACCTGGTAGTTAATTTCCCAGTTCGGTTTTCTTGAGATACAGCTGATTTACCATTTGGTTTATCCTTGTTGGTAAATCCAGTTGTTTTCTTGGAAAACTGATTTATCCTATGTGATACTGGCTTTACTGGTTCAACAATTTTCTCAGTTGGAGGAAGTTGTTCAGCTACAAACTTAATAACAGTTTTGGTACTAGGTTTGGCATCTTTACTGGTTCCATTCCTAGAAGATTTCTTTGTATCAAATCCTAAACCCGTCTTGTCTCCATACGGTTTTCCTGATTTGAATCCAGTAACTGAACTTGATTGAGCAAATGATTCAGTTGCTGCTGCTGATGCTGAATCTTTTCTTTATCAGTTTTAGTCAGTTTCAAAATGTGAAGTGTATAACAATCAATTATCAAAATGTTGTAAGTAAATGCTGAATAAATAAATAAATGCGTAAAGTAAATAAGGCAAATATTATAGAGGTTCCAGGTGGTGTAATCCTGTACGTCCTCTCTTCCCCTGTGGTGCGGAGGAAAATTCCACTAGAACTTCTTGAGGTGAACTATTACAAAAAGGCCTAAACAATAGTCCTTGGCTAATCCCTGGCGTCACTATCTAAACTGTTGTAGAACAGGTAGAATTGCTGTTCTTCAATTGCTTGAACACTGGTCCTTAGAGGGTTGAGATTGCCTCTTCACCAGCTACCACCACAAACACAGTCTGCCCGACTGCCTGTAACAACTGTCCTTGACAAAACCTTCCTGGTTTGCTTCACAGTCTAATAGTTTGATGTAGAATCAATGTTGGGTTGAGAATCAATAAATTGATTCTTGTTTGTGGTTCTTCAAAGTGTCTGATTCTAGATAAATTCTTGGTATCTTGAACACTTAAAGAAATTCTTGATATGATCTTGTTATAGCGCAGAGATGATAGCAATTCGAATGATTAATGAACACTTTAATTCTTATTAAATCTCTATGATGTCTTTAATCCTTGGTGCAAAGTCCTCTATTTATAGTGGGAGGTCCAACGTTCATCTTGCTCAAATTCGAATTGTATTGATGACGGTCAAGTTATAAAAATAACTCGATACCTAAATAACCAACTAGCAAGAGAACTAGGTTCAATCGTAGTATAGCTAGATAAAGTCGAGGTCGATCCCACAGAGACTCGGCTTAAACAAGTACAACGTTATTAAACTAAAAATAGATTAAAGGGCGGTCTACGACCAACTATAACGTAGAAATAAAGGTTGACACGATAGAAAACACAGAAACTAACAATACGACACAAATACTAAAACACTTATTTTTAAGGTTTTATAAGACTCTAACAAACGGTATTGATTACGCTAGTAGTAATCACTCCCTCATATGTATATCTAAGCCGAGACAGAAAAGACATTAAGGTTGATTATATTTTGGCTACGGGAGTCATCCCCTAAACTGTATCTACTTCATGAACGGATAGAAGATCTTTATGCTTAATTACGAATCCTTCCTTGGACAGGATAGAACATCATGTAACAAGCATTCTTTACCAAACTAGGGATGCCGATCTAAAATCGTCACCTCGTCTAGGCAACCACCGTGGATGGGTTGGCACACCTCCTAAACGATCGGCTAACTTATGTCCTATTTAACATGGCAATTTTCACAATATATCATATTAATTTATGAGAACGATGTAACAAATTGGCCAGATCTATTACATGTTTATAAGAAAAACAGAAAGCACGACGTAGCCGAAGTCGTTCACAGAAAATTACTAGAATCTTGATGGCTAGATCTAACCATATAGACCGTGGTAGATCTAGACCTGTGACTCTAGAATTTTCTCGTAATACGCCTTCGTATGGCTTAGATCTACATGAATATGGGTTTGTTAATTAACTACATCACGAAATGAATACACAAACGACTTCTCCGTAACGAAATAAAATAGATCTACGAATAAACACGACATATTTGGAGAGACATTACCCTCGTAGATGGAGTGTCCTCTGATCCTGCAATGCAATCTCTAATCGATGAATCCATCGCCTCCGTGATGAAGAAACATAATAAAAAGGACTATATTGATAAACTAAAAGTATTGTAACATAGTATCTTATGGGTTGTTGGTGGTTGTTGTCTCAATTTCGTAGCTGCTGCTTATATAGAGGCTATAGCCGACCTAGGAAGGATCTAGAAGATATACACGCATTTTTCTTCTGGATGAGCTTCGGGTGAACGAATATTAACCCTCGGTCGACCGAATGAAGTGGCACGGTCGACCGAGCCTCTTTTTTGCACATGTTAAATGTGTTTCTCGTCTGACTTGCTCCCTACTGCATTCTTCCGTGCTGATCTGATTTCTCTAACTTATCCCTTGATTAATGCTCCGATTTTCTTCCTTATTATCTTGAGATTCACTGATTGAATGACATTTATCCTCCCGATTTATCATGATCTACAAAATCAGCATTTATCGCACAATAAATTTGTCTTTAATAATAAAAACAAATTTAAATACCAAAAATCATATTAATAATCACTTAACATTAAATAATAAATATAAACAAGTGATTCAATATGAAATATATATAATTAACTCCGATTTAAGGTTAGAATTGATGACATAAATATGTATATTTTAACCGTCATCAAAATGCCCCACACTTAAACTTTGCTTCGTCCCGAACAAAGCATCAATAAGTCATTCCCCAGGACAACATTTTCCTTGGTCAACTCATACTTACACAAGAAACTCGAGTCAACTCATACCAGTCATGCTCATAAGATAAGCATTATTCACTACTCGCTATGAATCGAAGTGATTGTGTGCATGTGCATTGGTTTTATATAAATGTAGCAAGATTAGAGTTTATGCAGACTTCATATCAAAATTCACCAACATCAGCATTCATACTTCTTATGCCTCGCAATGGTTAAAACACTAGAATAATAAGCAAGAGCGTATCTATAGGGATTTTGGACTTGGAGACCGAGTACTACTCAAAGCCTCTAAAAACTTGAACTTTTTCAATTCTTCATATTTTTCAGATACTACCAATCTCAAGGAAGAAACTTTTTTCCAATTATCCCCCCTATCTTAGATCATGCATAGTATCGAATATTACCACAAGCGCGGGGCTACTTTGGTAATGTTACTACAAGCCCAGTGTTTTAACGCATGGTCAAAACACAGGTACGTCTCAAGCTTATTACTCCGCTTTGATGGCTAGAAGATCAGAATACATCAGTCGATAAATAACGACACTAGGTAAACATAACCAATCATCTATGCAATGTACACATACCTCTTTTTATAAATCATGCAGTACTGAACGATTCACATGTTGAGTAATTGAACAATACCTAACTACTTGCAATTCTTGGCATGAATATCCTTAACTTTACTAACAATTTATCGCAAAAGTATAATATGACCACGTACTCACGCAACTTGGTTTCTTTCCTATCAATTCTAAGTATAAGAACTTCACAAGTTTAAGGGTACGAGTTAAACAACTTTGCATTTATCCATGAAATTTTTTAAATTTTAAATTTGGTTCAATATTGCCTTAATATTCCGTTCCTCTTTACTTTTTCAACATATAGCTAAGTCCCTTGCCCCACACTTAAATATGGCATTGTCCTCAATGACAAAAATAAATGAGAGTTTAAGAAAAAAGACTTAGCTCTGGAAAAGGCTCCCAAGTAAAGGAACAATATCGGAGTAAACATCAGCACGTCGTGGAGAGACAGACACATCCTGTATAAGCAAACAAGCTCCACGAAATCGTCAAATACCATGTCTATGGAAGTTATAAAATAATGTGGCAGTAATTAGATATAAATACCTAAAAACAGTTTAAGCTAATGCCATGGACAATACCAAAAGGGATTTAAACCTAAATAAAAACTCACATGACGGCTATCAAGGAAAAAACCTCGTTTATTCCGAACTTAGACTCGTAACATGGCGAGATGAAAAAAACCTTAACAGTCTCATGCTACTTTATTCAAAGCAAAAACAAAAACAAATCTAAAATATAGTTGTAAGAAATACTTCTATGGTTATAGTCGTTAGCTCGACTGTACTCACATGATGGTCTAGTTGTAACTAGGATTGCCTAGAGTAAATACTTCTTTCTCCCTATCAAATTGATTCCCGAGGTAATGCTTTAATCGGTGGCCATTCACCACAAAAGTCTTTCGATCATCCAAGTGACTTACCTCTACAGCTCCGGAAGGAAATACTTTACTCACTTTATAAGGACCAAACCATCTTTATTTCAGCTTTCCCGGGAAAAGTTTCAAGCGCAAATTGTAAACAAGAACCATATCACCGATCTTAAAGGTGCGGTCAAGGATCTTTTTATCATGAAATCTCTTTGTGCGCTCTTTATAGATCCGAGCATTCTCGTAAGCTTCAATGCGAAACTCTTCTAGGTGAGTCAATTCCAACAATCTCTTTTCTCCGGCTAAACTTTCATCTAAATTCAACATACGAGTAGCCTATAAGGCATGGTGCTCAAGTTCAACCGGTAGATGACACGTTTTCCCAAAAACAATCTGGTATGGGGACATACCTATGGAAGTCTTATACGCAGTCCGATAAGCCCATAAAGCGTCATCTAACTTCAACGACCAATCTTTCCTTGTTGGGTTCACAGTTTTTTCCAGGATGCGCTTAATCTCTCGGTTCGTGACCTCAACTTGACCACTTGTTTGAGGATGATAAGTGGTAGCTAACTTATGTCTCACCCCGTACTTGGCCATTAACTTTTCAAACGGCTTATTACAGAAATGGCTCCCATTATCACTAATGATGACACGAGGGATTCCAAACCGCGTGAAGATATTTTTCTTTAAAAACCGCAGTACAACGTTTGCTTCATTGGTAGGTGAAGCAATAGCCTCAACCCATTTAGACACATAGTCGACCGCCACCAAAATATAGCGGTTTGAAACAAGACGAAGTGAAAGGTCCCACAAAATCAATTCCCCATACATCAAAGAGTTCGGTTCTAAGATACTCCTTAGTGGCATTTCATGTCTCCTCGAGATATTGCCCGTCATTTGGCATGAATGACAGGATCTAGCATATTCGTGCGCAATTTTGTAAAGATTGGGCCAGTAAAAACCACATTGGAGAACATTAGCAGCAGTCTTGTCCCCTCCACAGTGTCCTCCTGCTTCATAAGTATGGAAATGTTTAAGTATATCGAGGAATTCACTCTCAGGAACACATCTTCTAAAGATGTTGTCTGAGCAACGCTTAAAAAGATAGGGTTCATCCCAATAATAGTGTTTAAGGTCCGCAAAGAACTTCTTCTTTTGCTGCTGGTTCAAGTCTGGTGGCAAATATCTCCCGGATAAATAATTCACATAATCTTTAAACCATGGTTGTTGCTTCTCAGCCTTGACAACCTCACCTTGCAAAGATACTGCGGCGCAATCACTATTCCTAAAATGGTAGAGATGGAGGATAGTTGTTCGTCGGGGGGCTTTTCTAAGAAGGGTGTGAATGCCTCCTCAGGCTCTTTCTCATCATCCCTAACATCTTCTATATTTTCATCGTTCTTTAGGATTGTTGGAGTAAGCTCCTTTTCACTTCTAATGATTATCGCATTCACATCCCTAGGGTTCCTATCAGTGTTGCTCGGAAATCCCCCAGGAGGTCTAGTTGACGGTTGTTTAGCTAATTGTCCTATTTGATGAGAGAGATTATGGACTAAGGCTTCTTGGTTGGTGACTTTGGCATCATTCTTTTGATAGTATTGGTGATATTTTGTAGCCAAGTCAGTCATGGAATTTGCTAATTGATTCATAGTGTCAGACATTGTGTTACTCATCTTTTCAAGTGCAACTTCCCAACTGTAAGTTTGAGCTTGCTGAGGTACATAACTGTTGTGTGGTTTTACCCCTTCATTTGGATCACTGCATCAGAATTCAGGTTGGTCATGATTTGGTTTGTAACCTTCATAGTGATTACCCTGTTTCCCAATGTAATTGGATTCTTTAGTACCCGCATTCTCTAATGGCTTAGTCGTTTCCGTCCCTTTTCCAGTCTCTACTCGTACAATTCTCTCATACATACCATCCACCTTATCATTTATGAGCAATAGAGTATTTAGGATCTTATGCGATACATCCTCCTCAAGATTATCGGCCATCTTCACAGTTGCTATTTCACCACCACCCCATTGGCTATTCATTGCTATTTGCTCCATCTTTCCTCGTGCCTCCTTAGTAGATAAAAGAACAAATGCTCCAATGCTAGAGGCATCTACTCGTATCTTCTCCGTATCTCTCAATCCATGGTAAAAGGTTTGCATTAAAATCCATAGAGGGATATCATGATGAGGGCACTTCCTCATGGACTCCTTGAAACGTTCCCAAGCTTGATCAAAACTCTCCCCAGGTTGCTGCTTGAACCCCAAGATATCTTGGCATAACTTAAAGGTCTTTCCTATAGGGAAGTACTTATTCATGAACATTTGCAGCAGTTCCTCCCAGGTCGTGATTGTCTACCCTCTAAAGAGAAAAGCCATTGCTTAGCTTTATCTTTCAAAGTGAAAGGGAAAAGTTTTAGCTTAATGTTATCCTCAGGAACCAGTTCTGGCTTCACGGTACTAACGATCTCTAAGTAATTCATCACGTGAATGCCAGGATCTTCATTCAGGATACCATGAAAAGTGGAATAGTTTGTCACCATTTGAATGACATTAGGTTTCGGGTGATAAACTTCAGCAGCATTTTTAGGCACTACGATAGCAGGAATGAATTGTTCAATGATAGTCGTTGCATAGCTTTGCAAAGTACGCCTTTCCCATGCAGCCACAACTTGGTTAACAAAATTTGCATCATTAATTATTTCCATTTACCTGGTTGGCTTCATTCAGTAATCCTTCCATGTCTGAGTCAGATTGATGTGCTCCTTCAGATTTTTCCTCGCCTTGGTCTTCGATTGGATCCTCAGAAATCCGGGTGGCTTGTTTGTGTTTTTTTTTATTTGCAAGACAAAAACAAAATTAAACAATTAAAATACGCCAAGGCTACTGCCTTTGCCGAGACTCTAAAATAGACAAAAATAAAAATAACAAAACCAATAAACAATTAGAAACTTTAAAGGCTAATCCTAGACTCAATAAATAAAAACTAAACTAAAACAGACTCTAAAAATACGAAAATTCTAGGAACACGAAGCAAACACTGTATAGAACAGAACGGAGCAGAAACGGCCCAGATTTGTTCTACGACTCTTACACGTTATTTCTATGTTATAAAAACTAATTAAACAGACTTTATTCACAATATTTACGAATCTACTTTTAATAAAATAAGCTATACTCAATTTAATGACACGAGTCCCCGGCAACGGCGCCAAAAACTTGATGACGGTCAAGTTATAAAAATGACTCGATACCTAAATAACCAACTAGCAAGAGAACTAGGTTCAGTCGTAGTATAGCTAGATAGAGTCGAGGTCGATCCCACAGAGACTCGGCTTAAACAAGTACAAAGTTATTAAACTAAAAATAGATTAAAGGGCGGTCTACGACCAACTATAATGTAGAAATAAAGGTTGACACGATAGAAAACACAGAAACTAACAATACGACACAAATACTAAAACACTTATTTTTAAGGTTTTATAAAACTCTAACAAACGGTATTGATTACGCTAGTAGTAATTACTCCCTCCTATGTAGATCTAAGCCGAGACAGAAAAGACATTAAGGTTGATTATATTTTGGCTACGGGAGTCATCCCTAAAACTGTATCTACTTCGTGAACGGATAGAAGATCTTTATGCTTAATTACGAATCCTTCCTTGGACAGGATAGAACATCATATAACAAGCATGCTATACCAAACTAGGGATGCCGATCTAAAATCGTCACCTCGTCTAGGCAACCACCGTGGACGGGTTGGCACACCTCTTAAACGATCGGCTAACTTATGTCCTATTTAACATGGCAATTTTCACAATATATCATATTAATTTATGAGAACGATGTAACAAATTGGCCAGATCTATTACATGTTTATATGAAAAACAGAAAGCACGACGTAGCCGAAGTCGCTCACATAAAATTACTAGAATCTTGATGGCTAGATCTAATCATATAGACCATGGTAGATCTTGACCGGTGACTCTAGAATTTTCTCATAAAACGCCTTCGTCTGGCTTTGATCTACATGAATATGGGTTTGTTAATTAACTACATCACAAAATCAATACACAAACGACTACTCCATAACAAAATAAAATAGATCTACGAATAAAAACGACATATTTGGAGAGACATTACCCTCGTAGACGGAGGGTCCTCCGATCCTGCAATGCAATCTCTAATCGATGAATCCATCGCCTCCGTGATGAAGAAACATAATAAAAAGGACTATATTGATAAACTAAAGTATTGTAACATTGTATCTTATGGGTTGTTGGTGGTTGTTGTCTCAATTTCGTAGCTGCTGCTTATATAGAGGCTATAGCCGACCTAGGAAGGATCTAGAAGATATACACGTGTTTTTCTACTGGATGAGCTTCGGGTGACCGAATATCAACCCTCGGTCGACCGAATGAAGTGGCTCGGTCGACCGAGCCTATTTTTTGCACATGTTAAATGCGTTTCTCGTCTAACTTGCTCCCCACTGCATTCTTCCGTGCTGATCTGATTTCTGTAACTTATCCCTTGATTAATGCTCCGATTTTCTTCCTTATTATCTTGAGATTCACTGATTGAATGACATTTATCCTCCCGATTTATCATGATCTACAAAATCAGCATTTATCGCAGAATAAATTGGTCTTTAATAATAAAAACAGCTATATTCCAAAAATCATATTAATAATCACTTAACATTAAATAATAAATATAAACAAGTGATTCAATATGAAATATATATAATTAAATCCGATTTAACGTTAGAATTGATGACATAAATAGGTATATTTTAACCGTCATCATGTATCAACGTCTATTTTTTGTAACGGATATAATTTCTGACCGTTCTGCTGTGTCAGTATTTCATCCAATAAAATTGCTTCCTTTATAACGTTCAACTGTACTATCAGTTTGTTGGATGACTGACATATAAAATTGAGTTTCCTTATCAGTTTTATACTAAGAATGTTACTTGTCAGTTTCCTGACTGACTTGGAGCATTAACTGAGATTTTACTTTTCTTCAAATATCAGTACTCCAGTTTTTCATCTGATTATAACTGATTTAATCAGAGTACACCATGACTCATTATCATCTAAGAATTCATTGCCTTATGATTCTTAGGTCCTCATACAAGATCCATAAAGTCAGTTCAGGTCACCACAATCTTGCCTGAAGTCTAACTTTACAGTCTCGACGTAGTCTTCATAACTGAGTTTGAACCCTCAGTTCTTCGATCTTCAATAACTGATTCTGTGACCCTCAGTTCTTCAATCTTCTAAATAAGCCAACTGAGTCTGTGTCCCTCAGCGAACTTATCTTCTTCAGTTTTCATGTTGGTGTGCTCTTTTTTTTCGCTTTGTTTATCTTGATGATTTCCAGTTTTCTAAACGACTTCCATTTTTCAGTTTTACGACACACTAACTATTACAGTGCTTGTCTGATGTAACCTATACAAATATCAGACTCTAGAAAAACCTAAACATTCAGTTCTAGACATCTTTTAGCTTTTCACTATAACAGCTAGCTTCAGCACTTCATCAATGAGGTTAAGGAAGTACTTTGAATAATTATGATGAATTATCATCAAAACATAACTTTTATTTCCAACATCAAGGATCAACATCCACCGGTTGTTGCTTGGAGATACACATCGGAAAATCGTGGCATCTCAACTATTCGGATCTCGGCTTCTCAATCTTGGAGTTCATCCTTTTTGATTGGTAAGTAGATCTCACCTTCTTGTAGGTAGATCTTAAATTATGTAGTTTAATTTTATATGATCGTGATCCTCTTGTTTATTCCGCTGCGTAATCGGGCGGATATAGATCCATCCGGCGATATTACATCCAACAGTAACAACTCTCGAGAAGGATATGCAACACGTTGCTCAAGAACTATGACACTCCCACTAACCCATTTGCACATTAGTCATATCTTTACTTTATATCAAATCTAACTCTTTTGACTCTCAAAGTAAAGAACTGATACAGAGAAACTTGTTTGAGTTCATAAATGGATCTCGTAAGCTTACACTTCACCTTATCGTCTATGAACACCAAGCCATTGGCCCAACGTTTTCAACACTATCATAAAGCCATGATATATAGCTACAACAAGCGCTATCTGAATAGATTTAAGCATAGCTGGCAGCAAGAAGGTAGTTACAAGTTTTTGACCTAGTAGCCTTTAGCCATCAACTTAGCTTAACTAGTAATCGTAATACCTTCCATGTCAGTCTTTCAAAAACACCCGCTTTACCCTTTAGAGACATTCCCTTCAGGTAAGTCAGACTAGGTTCATAACCCGGTTTTTCACACATAGAATCTACTTCAGATATTGAGGCTCCAAGCCATATCTCTTAATCTTTCCTTTCAAGTATTCCTACATAATTCATGAGATCTTCATTCTTCAAGATGAACATACCAGTAGCCCTTTCAGGCGTGTGGTCATCTGTAGGCTCATAAAGTACTTGTGTGCACTGAGCAGTGTCTTACACCTCATCGCTATGTGGTGCCTGCTCATGTTCCAATGGTTGAATATCTTTTTGTGGTTCTCAAACTTTTTGAGACCTCAATTTACTCCTACTGTTTCTTTTTGAAAAAACACTTTGTCTAGAAGGCGGCATGCTTGGAGACAAATAGTTTTGCTCCATGGGTAAGTGAATAATATCTAGCATACTCGCAAAGATATCCCACAAAGTTGCATATGTCATACTAGGCTCCAAGCCTTTTAGACATTTCCTGCTTCCGAGAAGCACGTCAACTCTAAAACATTTGTTATGATGGATTCAATGCCATTGTCTTCCATATCTGATATGGAATTCATTCAAAATTTAATCCTTGGAACTCGGTTAAGTATATAATTCAAATAAGGGCACTATCCCGAAATGGGTAAGGGATAAGTCGCATGGCTTACGTCGCACCTTCATCGTATAAAGTGTTGTTTCCACTTTAAGAACACAATCAAACTGCGTGTCCCAAAATGGTATCCTTCAAGGGAGAATCTCCATTTCAGACAGCTTCCTAAACACCCTTCAGGTATTAATTACTTCAATCCAATTGAAGATTAATTCCTACGTAGTTCATCAATCTCATAATCGTACTAGCTCAAACTTTTCGGGCTTTCCAAATTGTTGTACTTCAGTAAGTACATTGAACTATTTCTAATATAGTCAAAGAGATTAATAAAAAATGATATCATTCATCGCATCAATTGTCATAAGCCAACAAACATTAGTATGTTTAGGCTTTAGACAATTTTTTCTAGAATTTATAACTTTTTCTTAAAAGGGTATTTTTGTCATCTTCAGGTAAGATACGTATTACCCACATGATTCATAATCACATGGATCAAACATCATCATAATGACATTTGATAACACATTTCTCTTCCAAAGAGTCTCCATCTAAAACAACCAAATATCAAGGATAACAATCATTCAAACAATTGGTTGAGATTTCATCACCTATATCGAGTATATAGTGATTGTAATCTAGTATGTCAGATTCAAAGACTATCCAACTTTATCGGAAAAAAACTTATTCCTTACAATTGAATTTGTATACTAAATCCTAACAAACAACTGAACTCATATTCTTCATAAGAACCGGAATGCAACGACATTTCTTTAGTTTCTTTATCAGTTTACTATACTCAGAATATTATACAGTAAATATTTCAACATTTGCTTCACTTTCCATATCTTTGAATATTCTGTATTTAATCTTTTTAATTTAATCATACTCCAAAGATATCATATATCTTAAAGTCGACTGAGCTTGGAGAGATTTACCTCAACTTACTTGTTTATAATAGAGACTTCGATAAATTCTCTTATTTAAGCACATGCCCTAACTTTCCTTTTAATCCTTTAAGAACTTGCAAATATTCTCAGTTTGGTCTTCATGAGACTTAAAAAAAATCACAAGAGCTATGTCTTCAAGTTACTTTCATAAAGAAAATCGAAATTTTATTAGATAGTTTATTTTACCTTTTGAATCATATTAAAAATAGGAACTATTTGAGTAACTTTTAAGCAATGATTAAAGAATAAGTCGATAATTAAATCTTACAATTTTGAAAACAACCTTTCCAAAATTCATTGTGGTCATTCGTATTCGTCAATCTAATGTTCGAATTGATCGTCATCGTATGACAAAATCACCTATTGGATGTCGTCATATCCAATATATGTTTAATTCGTTGGAACTCATTTCAAGTGATTTAATCATATCATGAGCCTCCGTTTTGACTTATAATTAAAGTCTTAGAGCACTCCATCAAATATGTAGTTTCCTTGTCTTTAACTACTATAACGTAGTCGCTCTTGTCATTGCTTACTTTAAAAGAATTAAAATTACGTAACCACTTTGAGAATGTTTCTCATAAGGTAATAGTCATCTAATTTTGGTTTAACAATCAAGAATAAAAACATAGAAATATAAGTTTGCTTAAATACTACAACAAAATTAAAATAATGATAAAAGACTGTTGTTGTTTATACATGCAAAATAAAAAATGATCTTTTGTTTTATGATTTTGCTCCTACTAGTCAACCACTTCCAATTGACTTTCAAGAATTTTCCAAAATTCTTTAGTGGCCAAGATCTCATATAGTTATCCCGATTCCCGATGTGGGCCGATCAACCGAGATAATTCGACAAGTAGGTAACACCTTACCAATCGCATCTCTATGTGACTCTTGGTGGTCGATTAGTCAACTCTTTGACACTTCACATCACTTTGTGATAGCCAACCCATTTTCTCTAAAATTAGACGGTCCTGATGTGTGCCAATCATCACAAAATTTTAGTTAAGTCATAACCCAATATTCGCAAGATCTCATACGATCATATCTCAATAATAATCATATACCCCAGGTAGGTCAATTCCCGACGTGGGCCGATCAGTTGGATCCGAACAAGGGCTCTTCACCTTCAATATAATATTGGGAGACAAAATTCAAACTTAATTTTTGTTGTGGGTGTATTTCTAAATTAATTCACTTAATTAATTTTATTACGGGCTCATCAAATATATCTATCTCTATAGACATACATCCTACAAATTCATCTTGATCGTGCCTAGTTATGCATCTATCGTATCGCATAAAATAAATAGATGCACAAAATAAATAAATGCGTAAAATAACCGGTATGATCATTGACTTCTCCTAAGTGCGGTTTCGAATACAAACTGACGAAACCGCAGGTCACAATCTAAGGGTAGCTGCAACCGCCAATAGGATCTGTATGTCTTCTTTCTTTGGCCTCCATCTTCCGCTCCATCCTTGTTACATAAATTTATCTAATAAAAAATAAATACACCCGCTGCACACGGGGGAAAGCTAACGGGAATGGGATAAATGCAGAAAAAAAATTAGGTCACGTTGTTTTGGGACAAATTTTAAAACCAACAGAAAATAAATCATTCACATCTATTCTATTAGTCGAGTACATAATCAATCGGGGTCCATATAATAAAATTATATCTAACACAATATCTAATTCATACAATAACTTCTTATGAAAAAGATAAAAACTAAAACTATCAACTTGCTTCTTTATTAATAGATTAACGTTTAATCAATTAAATATTTTTATCTCATCAATTAATTAATTAAAATTTAATCAATTAAATGATTTTAAACGAAATAAAATTAACCATTAATTTTAAAATCGATTTCTATTTTAATTTTTATTGACTAAAATAAAATCGAAATAAACTAGCTCTCTTTTGTTTCCTTTCCTTTTGGTTCCTAACCAAAAAGAAGTCTTTGGTTTTCAAAACCAAAAAGCATTGACCTGGCCCCTTTTGGCAGGTTTACAACACTCTAGGAGCTGTACAGCAATGAACCGCGGCGAACCCTCTAAAGAGCATTAAATCTTTCCAAAATCAAATACTTTGAAATGGGCCTAGGCATAGGCCTTTTTTCAAAATCAAATATTTTGAAAAAAGGCTTATGTCTATTCCAAACAAAATTTGGAAAGACCTAGGTTAATCATATATAGGTCTATAATTGTGGATCATAAATCAACCCTTTTACTCAACAAATTGAGTAGTGGTATTTTTAATGGCATGTGTCATCCCAATGCTCCAAACTATTTGAGTCATTAGTTAGCCACATGACTGAACAAAAAAGAAACTACAAATCAATACTATAAACTATATTGAATCACAAATACACAAGACAAAAAGAAGGGACCTACCAAGCTGCCACCAGCTGACGCCAATAGCCATGAGGCTGCCGAAGCCGCCGGCCACCGGACGGTGGTGGTGCCGCCGCTAGTCGGCCGAGCACCACTTGAATTGTTTTTTTTTTCTTTTCATGTATCTTGTTGTTTGCGAATCAATATCATGCATCTTTTATTATGTGATTAAAACGATTAAAATTACTATGCAAATTACTAATGCTTATTGCTTAAGCTCGAAGACCGGTCCGATACCACTGTTAGGAAATCTACGCGGGAATGCAACGGAATTTAAAATTTTATTTCCGTTTTACCAAGATCGACTTTGTTTAAGCAACAAGCATAAAATAATTAGACGTATAATATACATTGGATGATCTAGAGTGGATCGTCTCTTTAGCTACGGTTGTAGTTTCTGCATGAATCCGCCTAAGTGTTTGGCCTCTACCGTTGATCCACACGATCTGCCGGAATCCACCATTGGATTGCTACTAGAAAAACTCGGTTGCTAGACCGACATTTTCTCTCTTTAACTCTCTCTAAGAAGCTCTCTTTATTTTCACAAGAATTATTAGACTCTTGGAATTGTGATACAAAAGAGCTTGACACCCACAACATATATATATTAGATGGTGCGCCCATTATGTTATGTTCCCAATAGGAAAAGCTTATTGCGTGGAGTAAGGAGAAAGAAAACTTTTTACTAGTAAAATAAGGAAAATAGATATTCTAGATTTATATCATTTAATTCAATATCTTATATTAAATAAATCCAAGATATTGTCAAGATCTAATATTGATTATCTTAATCATATTACTATGAATCAATTTGCACATGTGTGCAAATCTATACACATTAATATCTAATATTAATATATTATAATACTATTAATTAATTAATTGCACAATCCTAGTGTATCTTAATACATTCAAATTTTCGCGTGCCCCATACGCCACAATTTGGCATCTGGAATAGTCTTAATTAATTAATATAATACTATGATTAATCAATTTGCAAAATCCTTGTGTATCATATACACACCATATGTTTCGACACATACATAATAGAAATATGTATATTTAATTAAAGAACACAATTAATATCTTGTATAACATATAATCATAATAAATAAATACCGCCATATTAATTTATCAATATAACACTTTATAGTTGAGATAAAACTTTCCTTATTTGGTTATCACTATAACCGCATTTTAATCCGGCTAGATGTTCTTATGTGTGTAAATGTTGGCCATAGGCACAATGTGCATTTTACTAAAATACACTTCATACCTAACGATCACGAAATAACGTCTAGCAACACATCGTGACCCCCAATCATCGGAAGAGTCAAATGCAATGACTATTACCTTTCATGTGAAACGGTTACCGTATAAATAGAAACATATCGCTGTTACAATATCCATACGGTCGTATCTCGAGTGTCAATACATTAATGACCGTATCTTATAATTTTGATAACCTACTCTTTCAAAGTAACTCATTTACTCCCACTTTGCAAAGATTCACGAGAGCTAGACATTCCTTATAAGAAACATGAATCCTACGCATGCTTCAGTATCATACCCAATCACTACCACATGATCGGCCCATGGCTAAGAGAAACCTCAATAGTGTCAAAGCATGACAATCCACACTGCGATGCCATGAACACTCCGGTCTTTGGATAATTACACAACCGCCACATAGTGCGACACTTAATAAAGTAAGTGGGTCAGTCTAACATACGCATTCTCTAATACATGTCCACATACAGTCCAAGTGTCACTACACTTCGATAGACGAGATCTATCCCTATCTTCAATAAGATAGAAGACATCTAATACGTGTTAGTCTAATCGTACTATTAATATCATGTTTAATAGCACATACGACTAGAAACATTTAAGTATCAAACCTTTTAAAGTGAGTGAAAATATCATCAACCATATTCACTATTATGATTTCTCTTTTACAGTTTGATTAAGTTTCTAGAATTACAAACAAACGAAATAAAATGAAGAATTATTATTGATCAAGTAAAAGTTAAAAGTTGATTACAATGCAGCTGATCATAGGTATTTATAGCTTCATACACCTCATGGATCAGTTGAAAGTAAGTTACAAACGGTTATAACAAACTATAACAAAATAACCACTTTCTAGTTTACATCATACTGAAAGTGATCACCAGGCTGCTGAGGCTTCCATACTGTCAGCATGCTTCTATACTCTCAGCAGGCTGCTGGTGTCTTTATATCATCAACAGCTTGTGCATCAGCATTCCTTTCAGCCTATATATTGTAACATCCCCTCAATCTGAGAATGGTACATGATCAGCTTGCACTCAGCATTCCTTTCAGCTACTTGAATTCTGGAAGATCTTTGAAACTCCCAATTATTCTAGTAGATAAGAGAAAATAGGTGCATCCAAGCCCTTGGTGAGGATGTCAGCTATTTGTTCTTTTGTATTGACTGGAAGAAGTTTGATGAGCCCTGATTTGACTTTGTCTCTCACAACATGGTAGTCAATTTCAATATGTTTGGTTCTTTCATGAAAGATAGGATTGTGAGCAATGTGCATTGCACTGGAATTGTCACAAAAAACACAGCAGTCAACTGAACTAGAATTTGTAAATCTTGTAGTATATAGATAAGCCACTAGATTTCACAAACTGCATTCACCATGGCCCTGTACTCAACCTCTGATGAGCTTCTAGCAATTGTTATTTGTTTCGTTGCTTTCCAGAAGATTGGACCATCTCCTAGAAACATCATATAACCTGATACTGATCTTCTTGTTTCAGGACAACCAGCCCAATCACTATCTGTAAAATCCTAAATTACAAGATCATTGTCTGCTGGGAAGAAGATTCATTGGCCAGGATTGGTCTTCAAGTACCTTAGCAGTCTATAAGATGCCCTCATGTGATTTTCAATTGGAGTGTCAAGAATTGACTTAGTTGTTGTACTGCAAAGGCAATATCTGGTCTGGTAAAAGTGAGGTAAATCAACTTACCCACTAGGGATCTGTATGCAGTGTTATCTTTTAAAAAGGTTGAATCACCATGTTGTAAAGTCTGCTTGACTCCGTAGGTGTCTTAGCAGGTTTGGCTCCTAAAAATTCATATTCTTCTAGGAGGTTAAATGTGTATTTTCTTTGTGAAATGGATATGCCTTTTGGACATCTAGCAGCCTCAATGCCTATGAAATATCTCAATTTTCCAAGATCTTTGATGGTGAACTGCTGGTGTAAAGCATCCTTAACTTGCTAAATTAACCCTTCTCTGGGGCTAGCAACTATAATGTCATTTACATATACCAATAAGGCAATGAATGACTGTCCTGACCCTTTTGTGAATAGACTGTGGTCATGTTTGGATTGAATGAATCCTTGAGCCTCCAATGATTCAGTCAACTTGTAATTCCATTGTCTGCTGGCTTGTTTGAGACCATATAATGATTTGATGAGTGTTGGGGAGATTTTGCATCATTAAAACAAAAGAAAATTTATAAACCTATACTACCATGCAAAACTACCTCCTAACCGGCCGAATACCGGGTAGTTTCTAGTAAAGTTGGATAAGTACGGGTATCGATCCTCAGGGAAAAGGGATGTTGAATCTAATCTAATTAATTTTTCTTTATTAACTAAACCTAAACCTAAACTAGAACGGAAAAATAACTGGACGGAGGATTGTTAATCCAAAGCCAGGAAATATAGTTGCGGACAAAATAAATAAAACTACATCTACGAAAACAAGAAAAAACTAACTAATAACCGAACAAACATAAACAAACCATGATCAACCTATTCCCAACAACCATCACCCCACCGAAATCGATCGATAGACAAACATTCATTCATTAGTTATCTTGGATTATTATCTTTTCTAATGAAGCGTTTCCTCTTCGATTTATCACGCCATTAATTAGTTTACCTTCCGGTCTTAACTAATATCGATACAAATCAAAGATATAGATTGAATCCTAACCTAACAACATTATCCCTCAACTTCCGTTTGTTGGAATAATTATTGTCAATCTCCCTCACGATAATCTAATGAATCTATTAACTTCCGTTATCTAAATTCAATTAACATAAAGCATACAAGACATGAAAGAGAACAAGAACAACGTAATGAAATAAACACATGAACAATCTCATCTTTCCGGTAATGGTGATATCCCTCAATTCCAATCTAAGATAATCTTGCAATGAATTAATCAAATTGTGATCCTCTCGTAAACCTAGATATTTAACCTACGAACTTCCGTTATGTATAGATTAAAAATCTAATCTTTCCTATGGCGATCTAAACTACACCGACTTCCGTCATACGGTAGCATCAAATCATACAATCATCTTTCGATATAAAATTGCATGATACAAATAAACATAGAAAACGAAACAATTATAATTAAAACTTACAAAATCATCCATGAACTGAAATTAAAGTGTTTGCAAACAGTCTCCATGGCTGCTCCATGGATGAAAGCTCCAAGCCTTCATCATAATTCGAACAAGAAAAGAAAACGAAACGAAAAATAAAACCTAATCTAACCCCGATCACCCGAGCACAAGGCTCGGGTGACCGGCCTTGGAAGCCTCGGAAAATAAGGTGTTCTTGCGGCCGCTGTGTGTAAAATTCAATATGGTATGATATTAGGGTTGAAAAGCTGCTGCTATTTATAGAAAATCAGAGGCGGTTGCTACGGTAACGGTGCCGGACGCCCGTCCACTCTGCTTGAAATCTTCGAATCGGGCCGAGCTGGGATTGGACGCACGTCTAGCCAGCGTCCACTACAGCTTCCAAACTTCCTGAATCAAAAATATCATCCTGGACGCTCGTCCACTATCTTCAGACGCCCGTCCAGCTGGACGGCCATTCAATAATCTGGACGCCAGTTCAGAGACGCGAAAACTTGATTTTCTCATATCTATCTCTTTCCAATCAAATCCAATCACCATTATCTCTTCCTCTTTAATTAAATCCGACTTGATCATCTTTGAATCACCTCCTGAGCTCAAATTTGTGCATCTATAACACATAAAAATATCGCAAAAATGTAATAATGTCCAATTAAATATAAATTCATCAATAAAGCGCATGAATTGGCTAATTTTGTGATTAACTTTTTAAAACACCACACGCTCAATATTTCGTCTAAACACTTATTTTCTTATACAAATAATACAAATACGGGGGAAATTATCATAAAATATAGCCTTATAAAACATATAAAAACACCCTTAACAACTAGAGGATGGTTTAAATGTATCTATGAGTCGTTTGCTCAATTTCTATTATATTTCTATGAAAAGTGCTTATTTCTATGAAAAGTGCTTAATTTTAAAATTTTTGTTTTGTCCCGAGTGAGCATTGCATGTCTTTGTTCGATGTTTATAATCATTGATGCTGTATTCTGCATATTTAGTAAATTTAGTTGTTTCACCCGACACTATTTTTCACGTGCCATAGTAGATGATGAGCTATGTTTTTAAGCCATACCCATTTGATTAGAGATTTTTGATGATTATCGCATGATTCTTGCTTCCATACGAATTTTGAAAATTTTAATAGTTTGTATTTAGAATTAAAGTATGACATACTGTGAATATCTGAAGGTTTGAATGTGATAAATGACACGTAACTATTGTGCTTTTGAAATGAAGTTAATAAGTGAAGTTGTTTTAAATTATAAATGTGTGTGTCGAAAGCTGGTCGATGATTTGAGTGAGGTAGGTCATACCACGAATGTCCTATTCCACTATGATGACCAAAAGCTCACGACAGTTAGAAAAAGCTGCCTTATGATTGGAGTAGATAGGGGATTAGCGGGAAATGTCCTATTCTGCTATGAGGGCAATAGCTCATTCTGATGTGTGTTTAAAAGTGAAATAATTAAATCAACTTATGAGAATAGTGATATGAATTAAACGAAAGACTTAGTTATCATTGATTTTATCCCCAGTATAAACTGAAAGATATGTTGTAGGGATTATCCTCTAAGTATGTCGGAAATATTTTAAATGCTCCCTATTATTTTTTCGGGGTATGTATGTTTTGTGAGGTGCATGTTATAATCGTTTTTATATGTCTAATTTAAATGGGATGTTGGCTAGTTTTGCTTGAATTAATTTCAAGTGTGGATTTAGTGGAAATTTATTATGGCTATGCACACACTCACTTGGGTGAACCTCTAAACTACTTGAATATGTTTTATATTTGCATAAGTGTTTATTTGTCTCGAGTGATGATTATGTTTTATCTCCCCGGCAACGGCGCCACTTTTTGTTGGGGAGATTTTGCATCATAAAAACAAAAGAAAATTTATAAACCCTAACCTATATGCAAAACTAACTCCTAACCGGCCGAATACCGGGTTGTTGATAGTAGAGCGAGATAAGTAAGGGGTCGATCCACAGGGAATTGGGATGTTGAATCTAATTTTATTAATCCTCTCAATTGTTACTCAAGAAAACAAATAAATGAAAGATTAAACATAAAAACTCAAAGAACAACTAAAATAAATCTAAGCTAGAACAAATAATAAAAACCTAAACTAAGGATACATGGGATCAAACTTCATACAAACCAAGTGATCTCAATCCTAGTTCATCTCATGATTTTAATTCAAATTGTGGTTTCACCTTTACACGAGACACAAACCCCTAATCTCTTAGTGAATCTGTTTTCTCAAGCTATGAATCCCTAATCTCTTAGTGAATTCAATTATCGATCTCTCCTCTTTCGAATGTTGAGACCAATTTCCATACAAAACGAAGGTGTAGATTCAGATTAACTCTCGTATTTTAGAATCTAACAACCTAGATAATTAATCGATTAATTTTTCACCATTAATGATTAAAAATCCTATCTTTCTATGGTGATCTAGTTTACGCAACTTTCGTATGTTGTAACTATCAATCGCAACCAATCTCTCGATAAAGTTCACACATAGCATCATAATCAAAGAAAGATACAAAATCAATTAAAGATCATAAAAAACGAATAAGGACTGAATAAATTAAATAAATAAACTCACGTAGTTTGGTAAATGATTGAATCCATGAATCGAAAACGGAAGAAAAACGACATCCTAATCTAACCCGGATCACCCGAGCACAAGGCTCGGGTGACCGGCCTTGAACTCCTCAAGAAGGGCTGCTGCTACTGTGTTTTTGCCGCAGGAATATTGTGTGTCATTAGGGTTTGGGGCCGCTGCTATTTATAATAAAACTAAGTCGGCTGCTACAGTAACCTAAGTCGGTTTTGCTGAATACGGCCTTGGACGCCCATTTGGGAAAGGGGACGCCCGTCCAGGCTCCTTCTGGACGCTAGTTTGGAGGCAGTCCGAAGACTCTGTATCAATTTTGGCTCCCTGGACGCTGGTCCACTGCATGGACTCAAACTTCTAAAATTCATATCTTGAGTTGTAGACCTCCAAAAATTATGATCCGAATGTCATAAAAAAGCTCTCGGAAAACTCTACAACTTTCATTAAGGACTCTTCTTCAGAAAACACCTTTTCGATTAGCCCGTCGTATTACGAGTATATTTCGGGATTTTCCACTCGAATTCATCTCTTTAAAATCATCCTTTCCATCAACAATGTGTATCTACAATGTAGGAAAAACATACCAAAGCGTAACACAATCCTAAAATAATATAAAATCATGATTTAAACACATAAATCACTACGTTTTGCAATTTAACCTATTAGAAACATCATTTACTCAATTAATCGATTATAAGCTCGATTTCTATGATAAACATAAGATTATGGGGGAAATTGATATAAAATATATCTATAAAAATCATACAATTTGACCCTTAACAACACCCCCACACTTAGCTTTTGCTCGTCCCGAGCAAGACAAAACATAATCATCACTCGAGACAAATAAACACTTATGCAAATATAAAACATATTCAAGTAGTTTAGAGGTTCACCCAAGTGAGTGTGTGCAAGTTGTTGAGACAACTCAACATTGATTACGGCCCGTGGACAGTTATTTCCTTCTTCGTGCATTATAACATCCAGGGCTCCTATCTCCGTGAGCTCTTCATCAGGGTCGGATTCACCTCCATAAATTGCTTCAATGAATGAAATCTCCTGGCTCGAAGCTTCCGCAGAACTTTGTCCTTGCTCGAGAGTAACAGAAGTGTCCTCTATCCTCAGAGTGATTTGGCCATTTTGGAAGTCAATGGTGGAGGCAGAAGTATTTAAGAAAGGCCGCCCCAGAATCAGGGGCATATCCTTGTCGACTGGTAATCCAGTATGACCCAGTCAGTTGGAAAAACTAAATGTTTAACATGGATAAGAACGTTGTTAACACAACCAGCTGCTAAGCGGCTAGATCGGTCCACCAACTGAAGAGAGACGGGGCGCTCCTTTAGCCTTTTGTCCAGCCCGAGACTCTTGCAGACGTTCAATGGCATCACATTAACAGAGGCCCCTGAATCGCATAAGACATTGTGGAACGTGTGGCCTTCAATAGTACAGGAGATTGTAGGTCGTCCGGGGTCACCTCGCTTGATTGCAACGCTCTGTGAAACCGTTGAACACTCTTCTCTTAGCACTTCCTCTGCCATATCCTTTAGCTTCTTTTTACTTCCACAGGCATCCTTAAGATACTTACAGCACTTAGGCATCTCAGTTAATACCTCAGCAAGTGGCATAGTCACCATAGTATCTCTAAGCATCTTCCTCACTCCGTCATACTGTTTGTCAGAGTTTAGGATATTCTCTCTTTTCTTTGCCGGATAAGGAAGGGTCTTTGAATGATTAATCATAGGTTGACTTTTAATGGCTTCATCCTCCTTATCCTTCCATCTAACGAACTTCTCAGTTTTCTTTTTAGTCAGGGGTTCAGATACCTGACTTCTCTTCTCAACATCCTCATCACTATCCCCCGAAGAATCATCACCACTCAGCTCTTCCTCACTGTTGCTTTCTTTGGCATTTAACTTCTAATTGCCCCCTCCTGAACTTATGGCGTCAGGAGGGGCTACTCGTTTCCCGACATCTTTTCGGGTCCAGTTGTCTTACCGCTTCTGAGAGTGACTGCATTCAACTCCTCCTCTCCATACTCCCATTGAGGTGTGATGGCAGTGCAAGCGTTGATATCTGCCTTAGGGTTTTTATCTGTATAACTCGGCAGTCTTCCTTGAGGTCTGCTGGCTTGTTGATCGGCCATCGGACCAATCGTCTCTCCATCGTCTTTTGACCGGTGGCTAGTGTTTTCACCATGTCAACTAGCTCATCGAATTTCTTCTGAGAGACGTAGGTGGGCTGTTGATTTTGCGTTTGAGCCCGCTTACCTTGGGGTCTTGGGTTATTGGATGCACCGGGCGGTGTATAATAACTATTCCGCGGATTTCCCGAAAAGTTGCGGTTTTGAGTTTGACTCGATTGACCGAATTTTGACCGAAGCCTCGAAAGGTTGGTTCGGTTCTCCATGGCTTGTACTTCCTCATTCATCGTATTCCCGGCCCGTATGCCCGAGTAATTCACATCCGCCGGCCCTTCTTGTCGCTTCATTTGCATGTTGGCGAGTTGCTTGTTCATCATTTCCATTTGAGCAACAAGCAGTTTTGTCTCTGAGTCACTTCCGCTAACACGGGTCTTCTTTTGAGTTGCCCACATGTTATTCTTAGCTATCGTTTCTGCTACCCTGTAGCCAGCATCATCTCCTCCTCCTAAAAACGATCCATGAGCTGTGGAATCCAAGTAATCTCTATTGGGTTGCGTAACACCCTGATAGAATAATTCTAGAAGCTCATGTCGAGTATATCCATGGTTAGGGCATTTTCTCATTAACAGATTCAACCTCTCCCAAGCCTTTCCCACACTCTCCCCTTCTAGTTGCTCGAAAGTGGCTATATCTCTTTTTCGTTCCATTATCGTTCCAGGTGAAACGAATTTCAGAGCAAAGGCTCTTTTAACATCAGCCCAGTTATGAAGAGAGTGATGGGGTAAGGACTTAAACCAACGATTTGCTTCACCCTTCAAAGCAAACGGGAAAAGTTTCAATTTAACAACTTCTGAAGGAACGCCAGGGTAGTGACCCGCTTCACATATTTGCACAAAAGTCGACAAGAAATCATGTGGGTCTTATGCAGCAGTGCCATGGAATGAACTATTTTGGACCATCCCCACAACTCCATTCTTTAAATCAAAATGCAGTCCTCCCATCTCTGGAGGCCGAATTGGTCTATGCCCTTCCAAGAAGTCTTGATCAAGATATGGCGCATAAAGGTCTTGCTTCACAACAGCGCCGGCAACGGCGCCACTTTTATTGGGGAGATTTTGCATCATTAAAACAAAAGAAAATTTATAAACCTATACTACCATGCAAAACTACCTCCTAACCGGCCGAATACCGGGTAGTTGCTAGTAAAGTTGGATAAGTACGGGTATCGATCCTTGATGAGCTAAATTTACCCCTCAAAAATACAATTTATAAAGACTCGCAACTGTGGGTAAACCAACTCTCTAACTGGCAGAGTACCAGGTCAGATTGTTAGAATAGCTACGGGAGTACGAGGTCGATCCCAAGAGAAACGTGGTTGTGAGTACCAAAGTGAACGTGTGTCTTAGTCTAGGCGATCAAAGTTTAGGTGGAGTGTTTTATACTAATGCAGAAAGTAAAGTTTAACTAACGATTGTAGTTCTAGTGATTAAAAGGTATAGCCGAATTATGATCCAACGAGCTACTTTTACCCCTAAGGGAAGACTTGACAGGGAGTGTGTTTTGACCAACCTACCTTTCCATAGTAATTTAACGACATCCACGGGTGCCAACTCCTAATTCTGGTGTTAAGGTCTGAACAACTCTCGCTCAACACCCTATGTGAAGGTAATTAATTTTCCCTTTAGAAAACTGATTAACCTAACATGATTACGCTCTTAGAGTCGCTCGAACAACGATGACAAACCTCTGTATTGGAAACGGTCCTAACAACTAGGCCGAATCTACGCAACGATCCCAAAAACCCCTTTTCCCACATCTCACCTCAAAATACATCTATAGGTTCGATGTGTGTGACAGTGAACTAAATGATCAATTTAATTCAAAGACGTTTAGAATAAGTTTTAGGACGTGGATTACTCATTAAAATATCAAATTACGCGCTACACAACTCTCGTTTAATCCCCTTTAGGGTGTTCCACTCGTTTTTACATA
The DNA here is from genome assembly GCA_036785695.1 of Gentiana straminea. Classification (NCBI taxonomy): domain Eukaryota; kingdom Viridiplantae; phylum Streptophyta; class Magnoliopsida; order Gentianales; family Gentianaceae; genus Gentiana; species Gentiana straminea. The sequence goes on along the minus strand of JAVUPR010000538.1, from coordinate 1,532,726 downwards.
ATTCGACTATACGTAGATTTAGCTACTTATGATTATCTTTGAAATAGAAATTGAAGCATATATATATATATATATATATATATATATATATATATATATATATATATATATATATATATATACATATATATAGTATATTTTATCGTAATTAATATTTATGTATATATAAGTACTAGATAATTTACATATATATATATATATATATACAAAAGTGCGTAAAAGTAAATGCGTAAGTAAATGCGTAAATAAATGCGTAAAAGTAAATGCATAAGTAAATGCGTAAGTAAATATATATATATATATATATATATATATATATAAGTGCGTAAAAGTAAATAAAAACTCGAAAACAACAAACTATTGATAATTATCCCATTACAACGGTATTTTAGCTAATTTATATAAAAACATATACATATATATATACGTACACGTATATATATATATATATATATATATATATATAGCCCAAAAGAGATGCAGAGAAGATGGAAAAAAAAATGGAAGATGATGAAAAGAGATATATATATATATATATATATATATATATATATATATATATATATATATATATATATATATCTCAACAAAACACAAAAATCAAAACAAAGATGATGATGATGAACGATGATGAAGGTGAAGATGGTGAAGATGAAGATGGAGAAGAAGAAGATGGAGAAGAAGAGAAGAGAGCTCTCCTCTCCCCAAGCTCTTGTTTGATGGAGTTTTTGGGGTATATATATATATATACACATATCTCGCTGATTGAAGAAGAGATCTGCTGAAGATTTTTCATCATTGTAACGCCGGATCGATCCGGTGAAGTCCCGGATCGATCCGGGTACCGTTCACTTGATCCGAATTGTCGCATTCGTCTACACGATCGCAGTTCAGTAAAATGGCCATAACTTGATTTGTAGACCTCCGATTGACGTGATTCACAGTGCGTTGGAAAGCTTATTTTAAGATCTACAAATTTCATGAAGAATTCTTCCCCAGAAAATGCCTTTTTGATGGGCCATTTGTTCGTCGAAGATAAAATTCGATAGTGGTACCACTAACCACTGAGCCACTTGACCACTTAAGTTAGTGGCACACTCTTATATCCCTAAAAATACCTCTTTTAGGCCTCAAAACATGTCATTACTCGGGATTTTGGTCAACCTATAATTCTGCAATAAACCACCAAAATACCAAACGTAAATCCGACACGACACTCCTGATACTAAACCGGTACAAAACTTATAAAAACACGATAAAAATACGATATTTTACATAATAACTACTACTAACATATTTGGATGAATCTAAGGAATTAATGACTTGAAATGATATAAAAATGCTCAAAATGATATCAGAAATGGGGTAAAAATTTATAAAAATAACTATGAATTTTTCCGTCATCACAACCCCCCACTTAGCTTTTGGTCGTCCTCGAGCAAAACATGCGATAAAATAAAATGAATGAGGAAAAATTCATGAAGAGATAAGATGTAAGGGACAACCAGATGATGAAACCATTCGAATCATAACCACACGTTAACCTCAATATAAATGTATAACAGAGTGCGTGTGTGACAAGCCTTTTCAATTTCCACTATCCTCTCTTGAATAATTCAAGCAAACGCACAAATATCCATTCAGACAGTCCTAATGACTTTCCTAGGTATAGGCAGTAACATTTCCACACAAAGTCCTTCCGTGTACTTATTAGGATAATCCCTAAAGCATATCATTCAGTTTATACTGGGGATAGTCAGAAGATGACTAAGTTTTCAACCATTCTTAATTCATTCCCAGCAATAGGATGTTTCATGATAACACCCTAGCTGGACTAAATTTCACATGTGTAGCATATGCCTTCATTCCCAGCAATAGGATGTTTCGTGATAACACCCTAGCTGGACTACTATCATCAGGCAGTCGGGAGCTTTTAAACCTCATAGTGATATAGGACGTTTCGTGATAACGCCCTACTGCACTCAAATCATTGGTAGCTACAACCGACATATATATAGTTCATCTTAATTTGGTATTTTTCTTTTCATTCCACTTAACTTATATCCTTTCTATCACATTAAAACCTTCAGATATTCACAGTACACGTTCAAAACTTAGGTACTAAGTTACTGCAATTATCTCTAGAATAACCACTTAGGATACTGAATGGATACAGTATAAAATTTTTGCTTCAATATCAAAGGCTTACGTGAACAATGAATTCATGTTACACAAATAAATTTGGGGTTAAAATGCACTTACGGTTCACTTTGGTTATATACATCCAAATCGATCATTACATCATCAAATCCATGAAATATATACCTTATACAATTTATTTTAATCAACTAAATAATGCTCGGAAAAAAAAAATCAAAAACTAAGGGATTTTCTGATACAAAATAAATACTTAATGCCATTACTAGACCAACCTCGACTCTACCCCCCACTTACGAACTTGCAATGTCCCAAGCGTGTGAATGAGATAGAGAGGAAGACTTAGCTTATAAACCTGGCAGAAAGGTGCTATCGAATCCCGTAACAGCCATGAGAAAGCACGATCCGAATCCCTATATCAAAAATAACCAAAACAAAGCAAACACGGGACATGGTCCTCGTGCCAAGACATCGAGCAGGGATATGGGAATAATAAGGAAATGGCCCTGTCACGTCAGAAAATTCGATAGGCAATATATAGCACATAATAGCTTTAGATGGAAAAATCACCATACGGGTAAAGCACGTAAACATCTAAGCATATACGTATCATGTAGAGTATCACATGAGCATATATCATAGTCAAGTCGGCTATTCCTAGATTCAATTTTATTACACACAGTTTTATTAAGGTGGGAATACTCACCACTATACTACAACGACCAGAAATTTGAAACAGACTAGATCATAAAATGAAATGTGTGAAAGAGCGTTGAGTCTTTTATACCCAGATCCTCAAGGGTTCAACAACCTAAGTCCAAGAAATGATGTATTTGAATGTGTTCTTTTTTCTCCATCGGGATTTTCGGATAACCACCTAATCGTTCCCTGTTTAATGACATTCAAACCTTCATCTCGAGACTTGGTTGTGCTTTGTGTTCACCTTTCATTATGATCATACTTTCCACAGATTCTACATTTCATCAAGACTAGTCTTATCCAAATTATTATTATTATTTAACGGGCTGCCTCCCGGTAGCGCTTTTGTTTAACGTCGTTTGCTCGACAGGGTGACTTTAAACAGACTCAATCAACCAAAATCAGAATTTAAGAAGATCAATAGCTTAAGAAAAATTAACAATGCGAGAACCAAAGAACTTGAATTGTCTAGAAACGTACCTCGTTTGGCCCTCGATGCTACCTCCTCCTAGCCGTAGAATCTTCTTTTATCAGCCTGTCGAACCATCTTCTTTGCTATTCCATAAAGTTCATCCATTAGGGAGTATACGAACTGGACCGCAGAAAATTCATCCTCACAGAGTGGATGAATGTAGTAATCTGGGACCAACATATCAACTATTACCAATTCTTCCGGTGGCTCTACCAAAGATGGCCGATCAATCTCATCAGGTTTCTTTATACACTCTCCAATTGGGAGTGACAAAGATTTGGGCGATCCCATATGCTCCTCAAACTCTGTCTCATCAAAAAGTGCACTCAAATCTATCACACACCCTTCCACATCATTATTTTGTGGTTTATCGGAAGGCTGTGTAATAGACAGAAGTTGCACCTCTTCCATCTCTAAATCTTGCACTTCATCTTCGTACCAAAACGAGCTGTTTTCATCACCAAATACTTCTTGCTCAGTCCTAACAATGGTTGGTTCCACCACACACTCCACCATGGGTTCATCAATTTGTATCTCAAGGGGTGAAGGTGTAGTAGGTAGAACGTGAAACCATCCATAATTGAACATCGCAATTGGAGGTGGCACAGAAATCTCATCTTGGCAAACTGAATCATCAATCTTATTCTCGACCTGAACTTCTTCAGTGATAACATCATCATCCTGACCCACCTCTATTGCACATGCCTCTACTTCTTTCTCATACCTCATAATTTCAATCAATTCCCCTAACCTCTCTTGAAGATTTCTTATGGCGGAGTCAGTACTTACTTTGAACTCCTGCATGTCTAACAGTCGCTCTTGCAAGATCTGGTCCAATCGCTCTAGTTGCTCTATTTGACTGTCGGTGAAGTCTTCTTGTGGCATGGGGGAAAACTGATCGTATTGACTTTGATTCATTGGAGGTGAGTAGTAGGCCTCTTGCCATTCCAGACACTGATCAGGTGGCTGAATCTGGTTGAAGCTATCAACGTGCTGAGTATGAACACCGTAATCCTGATAAGCACTAGGGTTTGGACAACCCTCATAATATTGTGGCTCATAACTCGAATAACCATAATTCTGATCCTGGTATGCATTAGGGCAGTGATAATCCCATGAACCTTGGTTATTCTGCTGTTGATATTGAGGTTGAGGCACGAACTGTTGTTGAAAACATTGTGTAGATGCCTGAGGTTGGTAGGAGTATTGTTGTTCAGGTGAGTGGTATTGATTGAAAAATTCATTCATTTAAGCTCAAACTGCAAGATCTCAGGAAACAACAGGAAAACAATAAAATTTTTCTTTTCTTTTTTTTTTTTTTTTTTTTTTTTTTTTTAAACCTAGGCCTAAGCCTTCGGTTCACTTACAAGATATCACAACAAGCACACATTTCCCCGGCAACGGCGCCAATTTTTTATGAGCTAAATTTACCCCTCAAAAATACAATTTATAAAGACTCGCAACTGTGGGTAAACCAACTCTCTAACTGGCAGAGTACCAGGTCAGATTGTTAGAATAGCTACAGGAGTACGAGGTCGATCCCAAGAGAAACGTGGTTGTGAGTACCAAAGTGAACGTGTGTCTTAGTCTAGGCGATCAAAGTTTAGGTGGAGTGTTTTATACTAATGCAAAAAGTAAAGTTTAACTAACGATTGTAGTTCTAGTGATTAAAAGGTATAGCCGAATTATGATCCAACGAGCTACTTTTACCCCTAAGGGAAGACTTGACAGGGAGTGTGTTTTGACCAACCTACCTTTCCATAGTAATTTAACGACATCCATGGGTGCCAACTCCTGATTCTGGTGTTAAGGTCTGAACAACTCTCGCTCAACACCCTATGTGAAGTTAATTAATTTTCCCTTTAGAAAACTGATTAGCCTAACATGATTACGCTCTTAGAGTCGCTCGAACAACGATGACAAACCTCTGTATTGGAAACGGTCCTAACAACTAGGCCGAATCTACGCAACGATCCCAAAAACCCTTTTCCCACATCTCACCTCAAAATACATCTATAGGTTCGATGTGTGTGACGATGAACTAAATGATCAATTTAATTCAAAGACGTTTAGAATAAGTTTTAGGACGTGGATTACTCATTAAAATATCAAATTACGCGCTACACAACTCTCGTTTAATCCCCTTTAGGGTGTTCCACTCGTTTTTACATAATTCGACTATACGTAGATTTAGCTACTTATGATTATGCCGAAATAGAAATTGAAGCATATATATATATATATATATATATATATATATATATATATATATACATATATATAGTATATTTTATCGTAATTAATAATTATGTATATATAAGTACAAGATAATTTACATATATATATATATATACAAAAGTGCGTAAAAGTAAATGCGTAAGTAAATGCGTAAATAAATGCGTAAAAGTAAATGCATAAGTAAATGCGTAAGTAAATATATATATATATATATATATATATATATATATATATATATATATATAGTGCGTAAAAGTAAATAAAAACTCGAAAACAACAAACTATTGATAATTATCCCATTACAACGGTATTTTAGCTAATTTATATAAAAACATATACATATATATATACGTACACGTACATATATATATATATATATATATATATATATATATATATATATATATATATATATATATATATATATATATAGCCCAAAAGAGATGCAGAGAAGATGGAAAAAAAAAATGGAAGATGATGAAAAGATATATATATATATATATATATATATATATATATATATATATATATATATATATCTCAACAAAACACAAAAATCAAAACAAAGATGATGATGATGAACGATGATGAAGGTGAAGATGGTGAAGATGAAGATGGAGAAGAAGAAGATGGAGAAGAAGAGAAGAGAGCTCTCCTCTCCCCAAGCTCTTGTTTGATGGAGTTTTTGGGGTATATATATATATATACACATATCTCGCTGATTGAAGAAGAGATCTGCTGAAGATTTTTCGTCATTGTAACTGCCGGATCGATCCGGTGAAGTCCCGGATCGATCCGGGTACTGTTCACTTGATCCGAATTGTCAACATTCGTCTACACATTATCGCAGTTCAGTAAAATGGCCATAACTTGATTTGTAGTCCTCCGATTGACGTGATTCAAAGTGCGTTGGAAAGCTTATTTTAAGATCTACAACTTTCAGGAAGAATTCTTCCCCAGAAAATGCCTTTTTGATGGGCCATTTGTTCGTCGAAGATATAATTCGATAGTGGTACCACTAACCACTGAGCCACTTGACCACTTAAGTTAGTGGCACACTCTTATATCCCTAAAAATACATCTTTTAGGCCTCAAAACATGTCATTACTCGGGATTTTGGTCAACCTATGATTCTGCAATAAACCACCAAAATACCAAACGTAAATCCGACACGACACTCCAGTTACTAAACCGGTACAAAACTTATAAAAACACGATAAAAATACGATATTTTACATAATAACTACTACTAACATATTTGGATGAATCTAAGGAATTAAAGACTTGAAATGATATAAAAATACTCAAAATGATATCAGAAACGGGGTAAAAATTTATAAAAATAACTATGAATTTTTCCGTCATCAATCCTCAGGGAAAAGGGATGTTGAATCTAATCTAATTAATTTTTCTTTATTAACTAAACCTAAACCTAAACTAGAACGGAAAAATAACTGGACGGAGGATTGTTAATCCAAAGCCAGGAAATATAGTTGCGGACAAAATAAATAAAACTACATCTACGAAAACAGTAAAACTAACTAATAACTGAACAAACATAAACAAACCATGATCAACCTATTCCCAACAACCATCACCCCACCGAAATCACTCAGATAGACAAACATTCATTCGTTAGTTATCTTGGATTATTATCTTTTCTTATGAAGCGTTTCCTCTTCCGATTTATCACGCCATTAATTAGTTTACCTTCCGGTCTTAACTAATATCGATACAAATCAAAGATATAGATTGAATCCTAACCTAACAACATTATCCCTCAACTTCCGTTTGTTGGAATAATTATTGTCAATCTCCCTCACGATAATCTAATGAATCTATTAACTTCCGTTATCTAAATTCGATTAACATAAAGCATACAAAACATGAAAGAGAACAAGAACAACGTAATGAAATAAACACATGAACAATCTCATCTTTCCGGTAACGGTGATATCCCTCAATTCCAATCTAAGATAATCTTGCAATGAATTAATCAAATTGTGATCCTCTCGTAAACCTAGATATTTAACCTACGAACTTCCGTTATGTATAGATTAAAAATCTAATATTTCCTATGGCGATCTAAACTACACCGACTTCCGTCATACGGTAGCATCAAATCATACAATCATCTTTCGATATAAAATTGCACGATAAAAATAAACATAGAAAACGAAACAATTATAATTAAAACTTACAAAATCATCCATGAACTCGAAATTAAAGTGTCAGTAAAACAGTCTCCATGGCTGCTCCATGGATGAAAGCTCCAAGCCTTCATCATAATTCGAACAAGAAAAGAAAACGAAACGAAAAATAAAACCTAATCTAACCCCGATCACCCGAGCACAAGGCTCGGGTGACCGGCCTTGGAAGCCTCGGAAAATAAGGTGTTCTTGCGGCCGCCGTGTGTAAAATTCGATATGGTATGATATTAGGGTTGAAAAGCTGCTGCTATTTATTGAAAATCAGAGGCGGTTGCTACAGTAACGGTGCCGGACGCCCGTCCATAAGGTCGGACGCCCGTCCACTCCTCTTGAAATCTTCGAATCGGGCCGAGCTGGGATTGGACGCACGTCTAGCCAGCGTCCACTACAGCGTCCAAACTTCCTGAATCAAATATATCATCCTGGATGCTCGTCCACTATCTTCAGACGCCCGTCCAGCTGGACGGCCGTTCAATAATCTGGACGCCAGTTCAGAGACGCGAAAACTTGATTTTCTCATATCTATCTCTTTCCAATCAAATCCAATCACCATTATCTCTTCCTCTTTAATTAAATCCGACTTGATCATCTTTGAATCACCTCCTGAGCTCGAATTTGTGCATCTATAACACATAAAAATATCGCAAAAATGTAATAATGTCCAATTAAATATAAATTCATCAATAAAGCGCATGAATTGACTAATTTTGTGATTAACTTATTAAAACACCACATGCTCAATATTTCGTCTAAACACTTATTTTCTTATACAAATAATACAAATACGGGGGAAATTATCATAAAATATAGCCTTATAAAACATATAAAAACACCCTTAACAATGAGTTAGCAGACTTGGTTTGGTTTAGTTGCTACATAACCTGGTGGTAATAACATGTATACTTTTTCATGTAGATCTCTATATAGAAAGGTAGTATTGACATCCATCTGAAGTAGATGCCAATTATTGATTGTTGTTGCTGCAAATAATGCTATGAAAGTAGTGATCTTGACAACAAGGGGGAAGGTTTCTTGATAATCAATCCCATATGTCCGAGTGTAGCCTTTTGCTACTAATCTAGCTTTGTATCTCTATACTAATCCATCTGGATTGTGTTTGATTCTGTACACCCATTTGCACCCTATAGGTTTCTTGCCTAGGTGCATATTAACTATTTCCCATGTGTGAGTCTTCTGTAAGTCTTCAATTTCTTTGTTCATTGCCTCCTTCTATTCATCATGCTTGATAGCTTGATTGTAGGTCTTAGGCTTTTTAACAACATGAATAGCATTATTGAATCTGACATTGTCTGTTGAGAGGTTGTCCAGACTAATTATTGCAATTAATAGATGTGGAGTCTGCTGAACATTATGGGCACCCCCTTGATAAAAGGTGGTGATTTTCTTGTTATTGTGGACCTTCTTAGTTGTGTGGGTTCAGGTGCTTGATTTACTGGTTCATGCCTTTCATTGGATATATCAGCTTCTGTTGATCCCATTGCTGGTTGGTCCGCTGACTCATACAGTAGGTCATCAAAACTGACCATTACTGGCAAATGAACAGGCATGTCAGCAAGACATCTAGGCTTTCCCAACACCTGCTGAAAAAGAGGAAAATAAGTTTCATTGAATAGAGTATTTCTAGCAACAAAAATATCTTTTTTTGGTAATATCTAAGAGAATATCACCCTTGGATGTGGTTGATTTCCCAATATACACACAAGTCCTACATCCTGAGTCAAATTTGGTCCTATATTGCTGAAGTGTACATGAAAAAACTAAGCAACCAAAAACTTTAAACATAGAATAGTCTGGTTTGGTGCCATAAAGAACTTCATGTCAACTTTACAGAATGTAAAAGACAAAAACCCCAATATTCAATTGGTAGATTACTCTGGAACCTCAAACCTCTTGCAACATTCAGCAGATGCTGATGTTTTCTTTCAACAATACCATTTTGCTCAGGTGTACTTACACATCATGTCTGATGTATGATACCCTGCTGATCATAAAAGTCAGTAAGTTGAAATTCCGCACCATTTTTAGATATAATTACTTTAATAATTTTATGAAACTGAGTAGAAACAAATTTAACGAAAGATTTAACAAGGTCAGTGTCTTCAGATTTATGGATCATAAGAAAAACCCAAGTAAATCTAGAAAAATCATCTACAACAGCAAGAAAATATTGTTGTCCATTTGCAGTATGTTGTCTCAAAGGACCCCAAATATCCATATGAACAAGGTCAAATGTAGCACTTATAGCAGTGGTACTTAAAGGAAAATGATTTTTCTTCAGTTTAGCCATGTGACAGACATAACAAAGATCATCATTACAAAATTTGACATCAGCAGACTGTGAGCTGATGACTTGCAGTCTTTTGTCTGGCAAGTGCCCAAGTCTGTAGTGCCATAAAAGTGCATCATCTATCTATCAGATATAGTGTGATTTCCACATCATTGGCAAGAAAAAGCTTTATTGGTTGGTCCATGACATAAAGTCCTCTCTGTAACTCAGTTGAACAAATCATTTTCTTGTTCTTGTCCTGCAAAACACACTTGTTACCAGAAAAGATAGCTGCACCTTTTGTATGATTAATAAAAGAAGTTAAAGATAAAAGGTTATACTTAAAACCAGGAATGCAAAACACATCATGTAGGACTAGTTGAGTGCTGATCCTCACTTGTCCAATATGTGTGACAAAGACATTATTTCCATTAGGTAATCCTATTTTTATACCCGATGGATGTTTGGGATTGCTTAACAGATCTAATGATCCTACAATGTGATCTGTGGCACCAGAGTCCAAGATCCATTGTATTGATCTTACTAAACTTAGGTCACATGTTCCGGTATCAGGTGAGTAATGTGTAACAACATCAGCAGGTTGGCCAACTGCAAATCCTGCATGTCTAGGAGGATCATTCAGCAGAGGCATCAACATGTCAAGTTGCTGTAGTAAGATTAGGAAACCCAGGTCCAGCAGGCCTGCTTTGTGCATGATCTTCTTCTGCTGATTGTTCCTCTTCTACCATATTTGCCTTTTTTGTTTTAAAGTCAGGAGGAAAACCATGCTTCTTGTAACAAGTCTCCTCAGTATGACCATTGAATCCACAAAAACTACATTGCATCTTTCTAGGATTTTTGGGTCTGGGATTTGCAGCAGAGTTAGGTCTACTGACAATCTGATTTTTCCACTGTCCATTCTGTCGTGACAAGAGAACCATGTCATTTTGATTCTTGGCCTTGTTAGCCATATACAACTTCTATTTTTCAAACTAGATTGCCATAGCAAAGGCATCATGAATTTCAGGAAAGGGCACCATCAATATTGCCTCTGAGACCATTGGCTCAAATTCATCCCTTAATCCTTTAAGGAATTTTATGACTTGTTCAGCCTCCATACGATCCATCAGATTGCTGATTGCACTACAGTGACATTGAGGATCACAAGAACAGGCAGTTTCAGGCCTGATGGTCTTGATTTCTTCCAAAAGAATCATTAATTTTGTGAAATATTGATTGACAGAATTTGTGCCTTGTTTCAGTAAATTCATTTCTTCAAGAAGATTTGAAAGTCTTAATGCATCAACATTTGAAAACCTTGCTGCAAGATTCTTCCAAATTGCATGTGCATTCTTGAAATACATCAAACTTAGTGCAAGTTTTCAACAGAATTTAAGATCCATGATCTCACCATTGTATCACGTTGTCTCCATGCATGGAAGTCTACTGAATCTTCTTCTGGTTCTTTCACTGTGCCGTGTATGAAGCCAATTTTATTCTTGGTGATCAACACCATCTCCATGGACATTTTCCATGAATTATAGTTGTTGCCATTCATCAATGGCTGAACAAGAACCAGATAAGGATTCTCATTTGGATTAACATAGAATGGATTGGAGGGACTTATTTCTTGTTTCTAAGTTGGCATGGCTATCAAGAATCCCGGAATGGATCACAAATCAACAATGATAGTGAAAAAATGATTAAGAATTGATTAAAAATAGATAAATAGATGACAGCTTACTCTCAAGAAACTGAAAACTTAGAAAAGATCAAGAAAACTCCCAAGATTCTTGAAATATTGAAGGAAAAACGCATGAAAGCATTTAGAAATTCTCAAATTTTTGCTCTGATACCATGATGAAGTTTGTAGAATTACAAACAAACAAAATAAAATGCAGAATTGTTATCAATCACGTAAAAGTTACAAGATGATTACAATGCAGCTGATAATGGGTATTTATAGCTTCATAGACCTTATGGATCAGTCAGAAGTAAGTTACAAACGGTTATAACAAACTATAACAGAATATCCGTTTTCTAGTTTACATCATACTAAAAGTGATCAGCATGCTGTTGAGGCTTCCATACTGTCGGTATATTTCTATACTATCTGCAGTAGGGGTGTACACGGATACGAATAATCCAAAAACCGAACCGGGGTAATTCAGTTCGGTTCGGTTCTGTTTTCAAAATGGAAAAACCAAAATTTTTGGTTCGGTTATGGTTAGGGCTGTAAATTATCCGAACCGAACTGAAAACCAAACCAATAACCGAACCGAATCTAAACCGAAAACCAAACCGAATCTAAACCAAAAACCAAACCGTTTATATCCGAACCGAACTGAAACCAAATAGAAAAATCAAACCGTTTATAACCATATAGTGAATCAAACTGTTGTAATTGTATAATTTGGATGAAATTTGGTTATTTCGGTTTGGTTTTTCGGTTAATCAACTGGTTATTTCGGTTCGGTTCGGTTCGGTTATCCCTACTTATTTACTTTTGATTTTTTTGGTTTTTCGGTTAACTGAACCGAACCGAACCGGTATTTCGGTTCGGTTTTCGTTTTCAAACGGTTCAATTCAGGTTCGGGTTTTCAATTAACCAAAAATTTTGGTTCGGTTTCGGTTACGGCTATTAACCGATCCGAACCGAACCATGTACACCCTTAATCAGTAGGCTGCTGGTGTCTTCATATCATCAGCAGCTTGTGCACTCAGCATCCTTTCAGCCCATATACTATAACACAGTTTCACACTAGGGACGTTATCTTATATACAATCACAAATTGGTTCATAAATATACATAATATATAATAATAGAAAAGCCATTTATCATATGTATAAACATAAAGAAATAATAGAATGATCCGACCCGGTCGGCTCCGGTCCAACCCGATTGGGTTTAGGATACTATTTCAACAGTTTTAATACCTGAAGTTCTTCTAATTGTTCGTCGATAGACTCTTAGTTTTCAAAGTGAGGGGGACATTAGGCCTTTTTACGTAGATAATGGCTAGCCTAAATCAGTCCATTAAGAAATGAATATCTTTGGCATATCAACTTATGCGAGATATTAACAAATGGATATCATTGGTAATTTGTTAATGGAACTGATTAGTGTAAGTCAGTCTACAAAAGCAACAAAGAGATCCCAATCTGTTTAAGCAAAGAGATCTCACGGCTTATATTATCGGGTCCACAAAATAAATAATTGGCAAAACACATCTAAGTATAATTTTAACTAACATGCACACTTACATTGCAATGAAACACAAGTATACTTTTAACTAACTACATTAATTATACTTTACATTTTAACTCACTTACATGGCAAAAATTCATAGTTGGAATGTTATTTACAATGTGAAGAAATACACTAATTCATATTTGGGAGTACACTAATTCATTGCTGGACAAATGTTTACAATGTCAAGAAACACACAAATTCAAAGTTCAGATGCGCACATTCATTATGCCATTGTAATAAAATTTACCATATCACGCCATCAAGTTTGACATTACATTGAGACAGTAACGTCAGTATCACTGACGTTATATGCAACGTTAGCCATGTCAAAGTTTTGAAGCAATGTTAACGTCACCCACACTGACGACGAACTAGGTAAACCTAGTGGGATTTTATGATCTAAACGTCATCCTATCTGACGTTATATTTATACCAAAACTTCAATATAATCGACGTTTCATGCACCAGTCATCTTCCCCACACCCCCGATCGGAAAACGGCCGGATTATCGAAAAAGAGCCACAAAAACCTCCGATTTCAACCCCATTTCCGTCCGATTTCATCCAAAAACGAATACAATTACAATGAAACAAACATTCAATTAAAACCTTAGATTTGTTGGAGCATTACATTCGAAAAAAAAAAAACCTTAAAACAACTCCATTAAAACCTTCAAACTTTCAAAAAAAGAATACCTTCGATTTCTCCCAAATTACAACCGAAATCTGAACAAAACAAGATACTTACATGATTTGGTTAATTGTGATGTTGTTCTTAGCTTCACTTGCGGTTTCCGGCAAGATTTGTATTCTTCGGCGAAATGTCCGACAACAACTCCGGTGAAATTCTTAGGTTGTGGATGCAAGTGTGTTTGAAATGAAAAAAAAGAAGTATTGATGATGTAGTGAAGTTAAAAGGAGTTTTAAAAAGTGGAGGGGTAAAAGTTAGAAATGAGGGACTAAAGTGTATAGTTTTTAAAAGTTGTTCAAAGGATTATTTTTAGGTGGTGCCTTGAGTGATTATGTGGTGTGAAAAAGTAAATGAAAAATAATAAATTAAAGGGTGTCGATGGTATTTTCGTGGTGCCGATAGAAACCGCCTTTATGTATCATCTTGAGGAGGTGTTGGGATATGTTTCATAATTTTACTTAAAAAATACATTTGAATAAACTAGAACCAATGATCACCCAAAAGATCTTTGTATAATTAAATGAAGAAATACTGTTGTGATGAATGAAATGGCTCAGTATCACTTAAAGTGTCTTCTAAGGTTGGTCTAAGATAGGATTTCCCAGCTTCTTTTAATTTATTTATGAACAGTTGTTGCATAAGCCCCTCTTGCGCTTTATGCAGATTACCAGCAACCTATGTTTTATTTATATTGAATTCCTGATAACCACCCAACACCATAAGGAAAAGATCTTTAGCCTTCATTAAAAATACTAGGCCTAACACTTACCGGCATTCATTTGACGCCCACTCCCGGATACCGATCCCTTATCCGGAAGAGAAACGTTTGGCGCGCATAGCATTAAATAAATATAATATGATATGCAAGCCTATATGTCGTCGTATCAAATAAAAGCAAACTGAAGCTAAAAAGACTCGGGTAAAAACTTAAATTCTACTAAGAAAGGAGATTAACCATACTAAAGATGGATAGTTAAATTACAACGACGAAAAACCCAAAGACTTACACAATACGAGCTCTTAAAAGTACAAACATAACTTACAAAAGTCTAGGAGTAAAAAAAAAAGCAAGTCTAATACAACCTTTACGAAAAAGAAAATAAACTAAAAGCAACTTCAAGGCAGCAACATCATCAAGCCGTCAACTACTCTTGGTCAACATGTTCGTCTTCTCACCCCGCAATGCATACAAAAGAAAATGCAAAGGAGGTAAGTACAAAGTACTTAGTAAAAGTGAGAAGCTAACGGATAACTAAGTTCTATAACAAAAGGTTCTTTTTATTATTATTATTATGTTATCATTATGAGAGATCGACTCAATCTAGGGTTCACTCCATGTCATCAACATGTCATGACTATACGTTTCTAGCTTAATTTATTTTGGTTACGTCATCACTGTATGCATGATGTGTATCCATCACGAGATATACTTGTTAACTACGGTGAATAGCACCGATAGTCCCGGGATCTCCCCGGTATGCATATACGTTCGATGAAATTCCTCCACTACCCTTCAGCCTTTTGAGCCAGTAGGTTGTTCACTTTTTATGAACGTATCACATCGCCGATATGACTTGGCGCCTAACCAAGAATAGGTGACGTTTTAACTTTTACTACCACGTATGTAACTTTATTGTGTATTAACTAGCCACCTAAGTATTTTCAAGTAAGCTCCCTCACATACACTACTCTCTTTCCTAGACCACTAGACATGTACAAGGCCTAACAATTACACAGACATTGATAAACTCTAGTTCATCCAAGCACAAGCCTTTTCATGCTCTTCCGACGGATCCGAACTTCAACTCCCTTTAAGAGTACATTCGGTGCCGAAACTAAACAAATCGGAAGCTCAATCGAAGCTTGTTAAGGTTTAATTAATGTTATAAGACCAAAGGATAACAATTAGAACGTATTACAAAACCCTAAAACACAATTTTCTACACTTAATCGATTTCTAACCAAACACATTTATCAAAAAATTACTCCAAAAAAAAGCAATAGAACTCATCTCAAATATACCAAAAATATCACATCTCATTAATTACAACTTAACATGAATTATATCACCAAACAACACCAAAACTCACCGGAACTCAACTTATCATTATAAAACTATAATTACTCATTAGGAAGAGCCTCCTATCTTAATAGCCAGCAAAACCAATCCAAAACCTTCAAGAAAAAGTTGAACTTCTAAGCCTTAAACTTGTAACCTAATTAAACAACAAGTAAACCTAAAAATAATATCTTTCTTGAAAATCCTGAATTGAAAAAGTGTGTAAAATTGAATATTACCTGAACTAAATGTTGTGAACCTATTTCTAGAATGATCTACGCTCCAAGACAATCATTTTGACTACTCATGGCTGAAAAACAGAGATACGGATTAAAAGATACGAATTTTTGAAGAAACGAACTCGACGATTACGAAAAACTAGGGCTAAATTGAAAACTTACGGAATAAGGATATTTTATTTTCCAAAGTTGCGTCTCGTCGCGGTGATCACTTTTCTCTCCTGCGGCATCTTGAACTGATGAACGGATTGGCCGCACGGTTGAATATTTCGTTCTTCCTTTTTCCAGGCAATCTCCTGCGTTGTTCTTCTTGTTGGCGCCGTTCCACCCTTTTTTTTCTTCAGAATATGCGTGCCAAATTATGAGGGATTTATTGTGACTATTTTCCTTAAATAGACAATAATTAAATCCATTAATTAAATGACTAAATCCTTTTATTCCTTATAATTACTTTCCAAGACATTAATTAAATCCTTTTTAATTAAATGAAAATAGACTAAATAATAATTAGGTCATAGTCAAATTACCCAATTACCACTTTACCCTTTATGAAAAGCCGGGATGTTACATTCCTCCCCCCCCTTAAGAGGATTTTCGTCCTCGAAACTCAAATGTAACTGGGAGGTATTTGAACTCGACTTCACAGAGCATCTAGTTGTACGTCTTCTTCGTTGACTTTCTTTATCCACCACTCCAAAGTGCACTTGTATCTTCTGCATACATGAAGATCTCTTCAATTACTACGAGGTCCACGCTTGCTTCCACATCAACATTGGTTAAGCATTAGTTCATGACTGGCATAAAAGGGACGTCTTTAGATACTCTTCAGCTTCAGCTTCAGATTCTAGCCGTATTCACCTTTCGTCTTCCCAACGCTTCTTCTTGTCTTGTGCCAACTTGAGGTTGCGATGCTCCACAACAATATTCTCGTTGGCTTGCTGTATCAACTCTGGTCTTGAAATTTGTCATCTTTGTTTCACTTCAACCCTAAAAACTGAAGTTCTTCGCTTTTCTCCTTGTAGAGTTTCAAATGTTGACATATGGATGTTGTCGTGGTAAATATTGTTGTATGCAGCTCTTCTACCTCTATCTTTATGAAATATCATCAGTGATATTGTTCCAACTCTTTGTGCATCTTGGTTGCTCCGGATGAACACAAGTGCTATCGTGTGGCTTCATTCATCACTTTGACACAAACTTGTTGTAGAACCACAATGATCCCAGCTAAAGGACTTCTGAGTCTCGTTGGGATGGAGAACATGCATTTGTCATACTTTCTCTTGACGATCTGATCCAATCCTTATGCCAATAAGGGTTAGCTTGGAAAACAAACAGAGTTTGAAGGTGACAGGTTGAGCACCAGGAAGACTAAACCATTTATAAATCAAAAAAGGGCAGAATCTCAACATGCCGGAGCTTTAGAGACAAAATGAGTACACCAAAAGGTCTTAGAATGAAATAAAAGGGAACTTGTCAAGGAAAAATTAAAGTCTGCATTATTCAAACATAGTTTATTTCAAAATTGAAAACGAGATAGGGTTTTCCTCATGACAATGTAAGGGAAAAATCAAAATTTTAAAAAGTATGTGACAAACGAGCTTTTAAGTGAAGGGGAAAATACACTTAGGAATTGTTGGATAAAGTTTGCCTTCAAAGAATTAACTCAAACTTTCAAAAAAAGTGTGAAGATCATTGATGATCCAATTCAAAGTTTCAAGGTTGCACTACTCGAGAGGAATAGTACACTGCCACAGAAATAAGGGCTCAAGGTTATTCCTCATGGGGAAAAAAAGGTTAACACAAAATATACTTTCTACTAGTATGACAAAATTGTAATAGAAATGCCAAAATAGAAGATGGAATATCAAAAGGTGTATCTGGTGGTTCATGGCTCTAAATGTCCTGAAAGATAATTAAAACTGAAGGGTACAAGGTACATTAATATGAATTGGAAATCAGAAGTTTAGGAATTCAAAATTTGATTGGCTAAATAGGTTGGAAGGCACCTTGGCAAAGACTACCTTTTTCTTGAAACCAATTTAGCATAATTGCTAGAAGGTTAAAGATAGGTAACTAAGATGGATGTCAAGGTATGATTAAAGATCCAACTGTTAAGAAGATGAGATGCATACCTTGAAAGAACAAGTAGCATTAGATGGAAAGATTACAAAATCAACACTACCCTTAGGAGGGAAGCTGAAAATAAACACAAGTAAAAAGAATGTTCCGACATTAAAAGGTTCAGTCAAATTTGTACTTGAAAAGAAGAATGAGGGTGCAACATTGTATATTTAGGGGGAACTTGTTCCTTGATTTGACAAATAAGAAAGCATGGATTTGTTCGAAAGAAATGCTTATGGAGATATATTTCTTAGGTACTTCGTAACAACAAGTGAAGAGGATTTGTTGAGCTTAAAAATCTTAAGTGAGGGAGATTACATAAGAAATAAATTACCAGAAAAGGTGTAATTACAAAAGGGCATGAAAAGGGTTTGAACATCAAACATGGCATGCTGAAGGATATCATCTTGGTTCTTGTTTATAACTGCAAAAGAAACAACAATGTTAACTTTGCAAACATTCTACCATGAGACATATCCTAGGGAAAGATCGCTTCGGAAATCTTCTAATACATAACACCCGTAACTTGCTACACTCTTAGCCCAAACCTCAGTCATAGAGGTGATGATCCTTTTTAGGTGGCTGTGTACGATATTTACTCTGGATCTGACATTATCAATTTGTATAGCACAAACAAAAAGGAATTTGAGCATGATCTAAAGAGAAAATATTTAGATACTGGAGTTTTCTAGGTGACATAAAAATATTAGAATTATTTGATGAGAGTGAGTTGGTCAAAAACAATTATTTTTACCGATTACACAAGCTGTCAGAATTTTCTGATTAATAAACACTGATTTGAATTGCAAATTATTATAAAAAAAAGGAATTTGAACTTGATCCCAAAAGAAAAGTTGTAGATAAAATTGTTGTCTGCAACATAGCAAAAATTCAGGTCATTTGAAAATGTTCAACGTGTACAAAACAGAAGAAGAAGTGAAGGTGCTGCTGCTGATTTTCTGGACAGAGTGTCCGGCAATAACATGGATTTTATGAACAATCCATAAAGATTTTCAAATCATTGTAAAAATATAGATTGTAGATAAGACAGTAATCTACATTGATGTAAAATTTTCAGAATTTTCAGAGCAGGGGAAAAATAGTTTTATGTTAAAGGAAAACATGGGAACAAAAAGCATTCACCAGTGTTGAATAAAGCCAACCGTGAGGACGATTAAAATTATGTGCCAAGGAAATAAAACTTTAACACTGATAGTTGAAATGAGTAAGAAGTACTTGGAAAGGATAAAATTTGCATATGGAGTTCGTGTGGAAGCCATCTCGAGCAAATCATGGCCAAGAATTTTGGTAAACATTAAGCAAGCGATAGCATTAAAAGAAAGCGGAGGATTTGTTGAGTCGAGTCTTTAAACAAAAAGTTGTCTGTACTAAAACATCTTGCAGGGAAAGCATTGAGGGTAATCACTAGGATGCAAAAGTGTGTTGCCCCGAAATAGCTAAACATGATATAGTTGGAAGGATATGCAATTGTCAATTCAAATAGTTCGAAGGATGAGAAACTTATTTTCCTTAAATCAAGCATTTGACACGATGAAAACATCATAAAGAAAATAAGGCACATCAAAGAATGTACACACTTGGAAAACAAAACTTCATAATAAGGGCACTTTTACCGAGTTTCAGAAGTTTCAAATGGAGGATTTAACTAGAGCAGGGTTACAATTAGTATGGATGGGGAAACATTTGAAATTAGGATAACCAAGTAGGAAACTAGATGATTATAAAGAGAACCTTATTAATGAAGACACAAGTTTGGAAAGTCACCACGCAATCGTTTCTTGCCATCGCGGAGCACTATAACGACAACACCTCGTCTCTACCTACCAAACTTCTTATCCTGGGTAACAACTAGCTTAAGAATCAGATAAATCAAAGTATTCCCATAACCTATAACCTACCACACCATAACTTACAGGATGGAAGAAAGACATGTATCCTTCCTTGACCAGAGGACTTAAATGGTTTTGAGAAATTCAGGTGCATACATAAGCCACGAAATAATTGATTTGCACAAAACAAACTGAACTAATTTTGAACATGTGGAAAAGAGAAAATCTTTGAGTATATAAGTTTTACATATGATGCTCAAAAATCAAAAAATTTGCGAAGCCATAGGTCGGTCAAAATAATTCTCTTCATCTACTGCTATAAGCTGTCAAAATTTTTAGGACTTCATCAACTGTCGTGTGTTGCAGATTGTACTCCGATCAAAATGAATTTGCACTTGGTTCCAAAACAAAAACTATATTTCATGATGTTTTCTACAACATATCAAAAATACAAGTCATTTGGAGGTGTTTAGCTTATTCAAAATAGAATGATAAGTAAGAGTGCCGCTGCAGAATTTTCTGAACAGAGTACCGCTCCTTGTTAAACAATTTGTGAGCAATCCATATTGGAAACTGAATTGATGTAAAGAGAGAAATTGTAGATAAGACAACTTTCTAAGTGGCTGAAAATTTATAGAATTCTTGGAACAAAAAAAAAAATTTGATATAACATGAAATGTAGAAACGTGAACAAAATCGTTTATTCGCTTTGCATAACACCAAGTTACAAGGAAGTGATTTGAACCAAATGTAGCATTATGAAAGCATTACACAAAAAGCAATAACATTAGAGAAAGTTTCGAAGATTGCAAAAGGAAAGAGGGATCCTATTAAGGGTTCTCGAAAGGAACAAAACTTAAGAGGATCACATAAGAGATGTGAGCTTAAAACTCAACCTAACCTTCGCCTAAGGAGACTTTTCACTTGGTCTTAGTGCATGTTAACCACGTTCTAAGGATTCCTAATCCTGCGAGAATTTACCACCAAGATAAATAGAGATCAGAAAGGTTCAAAAAGGTCTAAAGAAGTCTTATCTTAGAGGGGAGAAGCCTAGGAAAGAAGGACGCTTCTCTCTGATACAAACTGTAACGCCCCGCTCCCGGATACCGAGCCCTTATCTAGAAGAGAAACATTTGGCGCGTATAGCATTAAACAAATATAATATTATACACAAGCCTCTATGTCGTCGTATCAAATAAAAGCAAACGGAAGCTAAAAAGACTCGGGCAAAAACATAAATGCTACTACGAATGGAAATTAACCATACTAATGATGGATAGTTAAATTACGACGAGGAAAAACCCAAAGAATTACACAATGCGAGCTCTTAGAAGTACAAACACAACTTACAAAAGTCTAGGATTAAAAGAACAACAAGTCTAGTACAACCTTTACGAAAAAAGAAAATAATCTAAAAGCAACTTCAAGGCAGCAACGTCATCAAGCCGTCAACTACTCTTGGTCAACCTGTTCGTCTTCTAACCCCACAATGCATACAAAAGAAAATGCAAAGGGGTAAGTACAAAGTACTTAGTAAAAGTAAGAAGCTAACGAATAACCAAGTTCTATAACAAAAGGTTCTTTTTATTATCATTATGTTATCTCTATGAGAGATCGACTCAATCTGGGGTTCACTCCATGTCCATCAACATGTCATGACTATATGTTTCTAGCTTAACTTATCTTGGTTACATCATCACTCAAGGGCACTATGCATGATGTGTATCAATCACGAGATAAACTTGCCAACTACGGTGAATAGCCCCGATAGTCCCGGGATCTCCCCAGTATGCATATACGTTCGATGAATTTCCTTCACTACCCTTCAGCCTTTTGATCCAGTAGCGTTGTTCACCTTTGATGAACGTATCACATCACCGATATGACTTGGTGTCTAACCGAGAATAGGTGACGTTTTATCTTTGACTACCACGTATGTAACTCTATTGCGTATTAACTAGCCACCTATGTGTTTTCAAGTAAGCTCCCTCACCTCTCTTTCCTAGACCACTAGACACGGACACGGCCTAACAATTACCCAGACATTGATGAACTCTAGTTCATCAAAGTACAAGCCCTTTCATGCTCTTCCGACGGATCCGAACTTCAACTCCCTTTAAGATTACATTTGGTGCCGAAACTAAACAAATCGGAAGCTCAATCGAAGCTTGTTAAGGTTTACTTAATTTTATAAGACCAAAGGATAACAATTAGAACGTATTACAAAACCCTAAAACACGATTTTCTACACTTAATCGATTCCTAACCCAAACCAAAAATGTTTATCAACAAATTACTCCAAAAAAATAGCAGTAGAACTCATCTCAAATATACCAAAAATATCACATCTCTAATTACAATGTAGCATGAATTCTATTACCAAACAACACCAAAACTCACCGGAACTCAACCTATCATTATAAGACTATAATTACTCATTAGGAAGAACCTCTTACCTTAAGTTCCAGCAAAACCAATCCAAAACCTTCAACAAAAAGATGAACTTCAAAGCTTTCAACTTGTAACCTAATTATAAATAACAAGTAAACCTAAAAATCCTATCTCTCTTGAAAATCCCAAATTGAAAAAGTGTGTAAAACTCAATGTTAACTGAATTAAATTCTGTGAAACTATTTTTAGAATGATCTACGCTCCAAGACGATCGTTTTGACTACTCATGGCTGAAAAACAGAGATACGGATTAAAATATACGAATTTTTGAAGAAACGAACTCGACGATTAAGACAAACTAGTGCTAAACTGAAAACTTACGGAATAAGGATATTTTATTTTCCAAAGTTGCGTTTCATCGCGGTGATCACTTTTCTCTCCTGCGGAATCTTGAACAGATGAACGGATTGGCCGCACGGTTGAATATTACGTTCTCCCTTTTCCAGGCAATCTCCTGTGTTGTTCTTCTTGTTGGCACCGTTCCACCCTATTTTTTTTCTAGAATATGCATGCCAAATTATGAGGGAATTATTGTGACTATTTTTCTTAAATAGACAATAATTAAACCTATTAATTAAATGACTAAATCCTTTTATTCCTTATAATTACTTTCCAATACATTAATTAAATCCTTTTCAATTAAGTGAAAATAGGCTAAATAATAATTAGGTCACAGTAAAATTATCCAATTACCACTTTACCCTTTCTGAAAGGTTGGATTATTAAAAAATGCTACTTCTGGGTCAAGTATGCAGATTAACAAGATCCTTATATGCTAGTTCTTACATCAAATGGATATTGTAAGACCTTTTTACACCTCTTCTTCTAGGTCACCATGAAGAAAGACATTATTTACACCCATTTGATGTAAATGCTAGTTCTTGGCAGCAGCTACAACTACAATAGAGATCTGGTAGTAGTATTTTTAGCAACAGGGGAGAAGGTGTCCTGATAAGCTATACCATGTGTTTGTGTTTAGCCTTTGGCAACTAATCTAGCTTTGCACCTCTCAACTAATCCATCATGCATGATACTTAACCTTATACACCCAAGTACAGCCTATTGGTGTCTTTCCAGATGGTAGAGTAACTATTCCCCAAGTCTTTGTGGCTTGAAGAGCATCCAGCTCCGTTTGCATAGATTTTCACCAACATTGATGCCTAATGTCTTGATTGTATGTCTTAGGTTTAGTGATTGCATCCACAGAATATACAAATTTTCCATAAGATTCGGATAATTTATCATACCGTAGGACTTTGTCTAACATATGTGGTGACTTCTGAGTTGTGCGCACATACTGTTGTAGATATGCTGGAGTATTCTTCACTCTTGTGGACCTCATAGTTGTATGAACAGGCACAGGTTCCACCTGAGGATCAACTATGCCATCATTTGGTGTATCGCATAGGTTGTTGTTCTTCACTAGGAATAAAGGTCTGAGGAAGAAGATCATTAGTAGATGAAAAAGGAACATGTAATGGACAAAAAGAAACATCAGTAGAGACATCAATAGAGGAAAGATCTGAGTGAGTATGTAAAGGAAACTTATGTTCATAAAATTGAACATTTCTAGACATGAAAATGTCTCTAGTGACTGTATCCATCAACATAAAACCTCTTGCTGCCTTTGGTTGTCCCAGGTACACACATTCTATAGCTCTAGGCTCAATTTAGTCCTATGAGTAGCAAGAGTGCGGTCATATGCCAAACAAGCAAATACCTTAATAGAAGCATAATCAGGAACTTTACCATACAACATCTGATAAGGAGAATTATCATGAATTACTTGACTAGGAGTAACATTAATAATATTGAACACATGTAAAACACAATAGCCCCACATACAGGAAAATTCGCGTGGAACCTAAAGGCACTAGCCATGTTAAGAATGTGTTGGTGTCTTATCTTTATACACCATTTTGTTGGGGTGTACCAACAAATGATGTTTGGTGGATAATTCCATTTTCTTAGTAAAAGTCAGTCAAGATAAACTCTTGTCCATTCTCTGATCTAATGATCTTAATGCGTTTCTTAAACTGCACAATAGCATACTGATGAAATTATTTAACAAGCAAACCAGCTTCTGACTTAGATTTCATTAGGAAGACCCAAGTAAATCTAGAGTAATCATCTATAATAGTTAGAAAATAATATTGTCCATGCACAATAGGTATCCTTTGAGGACCCCAAATATCAACATGTATAAGATCAAATGCATCAGACGAGACAGTAACAATCAAAGGAAAAAGGACTCTCTTTCTGTTTAGAAATATGACAAATGTGACAAACATCATTATTAACATATTTCATTACATCAGAATAGGGAATTAAACTCATTCTTTTTTTTGATAGATGGCCAAATCTATAATGCCACATATCAGAATTTAAAATTTGTGAACTACAGGAATTAACAAATAGAGAACTAGGAAAACAAGACAAAGTAGTTGCGGGTTGATCTAGCACATATAAACCCTTATGTTTTTTAGTTGATCCAATCACTTTCTCAGTCTTCTTGTCCTGTATCACACACAAATCTATGTTAAACACTATCAAGCTTTCTGAATCAGTAGTGAGCTTAGTTAGTGAAATCAAATTGAAACTAAATGCTAGAATAAACAAAACCTTGTGCAAAACCATGCCACTAGCAAAAGATATAGTACCAATATGGCTAACTGCTACAACAGTGCCATTTGGTAAGCCTACCATTATGCCCTGCATTGGATAACATGTATGCAACATATTTTTGTCACATGCTATGTAATCTGTTGCCCCTGAATCTACTATTCAGTGATAGGGTTTGATGTTACCTGACATATATGAGGCTGGTGCAAAGTTGGCAGTCAGCATTGTGGCTTGATTAGCCAAATGATCAGAACCCTGTGGTTTTTTGTGTCCAACAACTTCAGTAACTGCTGATATTGAGTCTTAATCAAAATAAAGTACTCATTCTCTTGTGCAGTAATCTATTGAGAAGCAGCACGTACATGAACTGGTGCAGAACCTTGATTCTTGATTAATAAATCTATAATCCACCGTATTGACCCTACCTCTTGGCTTATATCCAGGTGGATATCCATGCTTATCATAGGAGGTGTCAACAGTATGCCCTGTATATCCACAAAATGTGCATTGTGTTGGAAATAGCACCCGAAAGACAATTTACGTAATTGTTTTTTTTTTTAATAAATGACAGATTTATTATCATCTTATTATTTGCTTCGTGCTTATATGTAATACACCACTGAAAACCCGAAGTCGTATCATATGTATCCATATAACTTAGTGTGTGTCACACATGTGGATTAAGTTTATGGTGATACACTTCAACTATTAGTCCGTGGTGAACTTAATCAAAGTATGGGGTCTATTGATTAAACCATCATTAATGCGCCCAGAACACTTTAAGGTGTGACCGTCTTATGCGGACCGTCGATATTGGTTATATAAGTGGGGCATTTATATATGATGTAGTCATATAGGACTGGACCAATTTAATATGCTTTTCTCATATAATTCCGTGATTGAGAAATCTTATTAAATCACAAGATGATCATATATGGATTAATCTTAATCCTGAAGTGATAGCAGAAGCCTGCTTGTTTCAAGATAGGGTTGGATGTGTTCGTAAAGGATCGCTAAGAGGCGTGGTCCAAATCACTTTCATGTTGGCACTATTTTGGAATGAGTGAGGAATGTGTGTCTCATAGATATGGAATCCATTCCTTCCTGTGGGAAGTAGAAAGACAATCCCCTTATTTGTTGATCCTATAAACTAATCGATCGGCCGAGTTCATATTGGTTATGAACTAATTGATCACTAGCGGGTTGATGGTAAATAAGGATAAGATGTTCTGAAGAAGGTTTACAAAAATAATCCCGCTTCGTTACGGATAGTCTATGGAGGGTTATTCTATATTTAATGATTATATCAATGCACACTTATTGACTCGACGCTTTGAGAATAAGGTATATCTATAATTGATAGAGTTCAGTTTCGGATTTATGGTGGCGTAATTCCGGAATTAATAAGTTGAGTAGAAATGTTTTGTTTGATGAATATTTTATTCAATTTAATGTAGCTACTGGTTATAGGTCCATGGTCCCCGATTTGGCTCCTAACACGCTAGTGAATTCTCGTATTACGGAATCTTGAGAATATATTAAATAGTTGGTCTATTTAATGAATATGCGGATATTATTTATTCGGTAAATAATATGTAATATAGAGAATACATTTTCCTTTATCCCAATTGGTACACAAAAATGGCGCCACTTTTTTTTTGGTTTTGGGAAAAGAAATTTTCTCATAATTAATTATAATGTGGATAATATAATTATTTATGTGTTAAAAATTATAAATAAGAAATTTGTTTTCTTATTGGATAAATAGGAAATTTGTTTTCCTATTGGATAAATGTTTTATTTTTCTTTAAAGTAAAAGATAAATATATGTGTATAAGATAATCTCTCAAACTACTTGGTTATTAGCCTGAGAGTTTCTCCCAACTCAAAAGGGTTGAAAAATCCAACGCCAATTTTTGGAAAAAAGAGACGCCAGTGCTTTTTTTGAAAAAGAGAGAAATTTTGTTTTCTTGTCTTAGCCATTGTGAGAAGAAAAGACTAGGGTTTTTCTTAAGTGTATTCGAAGAGGTTTTACTACGAGGATCAATGTCCACCAGCCGTCGCTTGGAGATACAATCCGGAAGATCATGGCTTCTATTCTATTGGGTAAATCTTCTACCTTCTCATAGTTATATTAATTAATCATGTGAGTTAAACTGTGGTAAAATCGCATGCGAATTTAATTCGTAGCTTCTGCTGTGCGTGATTGAGCGTCTCGATCGGTGCTGTGAATCAGATCTGACAATCCAATTCTAGATCAGATCTGGATTTGGGTTTCTGTTTATCTAGCATGTGGTAGCAGAGTCAGGTTAAAGCGATTTTGCGATCTTGATCGCATAATAAATTAATAAGGAGTGGAATTGAATAGAAATTGCATATTTTATAATTTTTTATATGCATATTGAATGTTCTTGGTTGACGAGATGGAATGAGGTTGATACTTGTTTACCGTTAGATCTGTTGTAAACCCGTTTTTCGGGTGTAGAAAATTATGTAATTTGATTTTCTAGATCTATGTAATAGTTGTTTTTTTTTTCGGATTTTTTGCTACATTTATGAAATTCGAAGCTTTCAACAAGATAATTGGCGGCGCAGTGGTGGGAGTCAAGTTTAAGATCTGTGACATCTGGGGTTCCAATCATTATAGATGCGGTTTTAATCAAGTTTTTTTCCAAAAAATTTGATTTTTTCAAAAGGAAGAAAAAAAAAAGGCGGCGCAATAGTGGGAATCAAGTTTCAGATCTGTGACATCTAGGGTTCGAATCATCCTAGATGCGGTTTTAATCAAGTTTTTTTCCAAAAAAATTGATTTTTCAAAGGGAATAAAAAAAGGGTGCCTTTAAAGGCACCACATTTTTTTACTTAGAGCACCACATCAATGTTAAAAATACTCACCTACCTATGGCACCACATATATTTTTTATAAATGATTAATTTACTAATGGCACCACACCCTGTAAAAACAGACATTTAATATATCCAGATTGGTTTGGCTATTGACAGTTTTTTTAATTTTAAAATAACGCCTCAAAATGTAAAACTAAAGTTCCCCCACCCACGGTCCCCTTTCAAATTGAAAAAAAAAATCACCCCCATCATCTTCTTCGCACAAATCTCCCTCATAACTCCTGTATATTTCCTCTACCCTTCAATAAAAATTATTGGTACAGTTTTTAGATTGGATTTTTTTGGGTGTGCTTCGGGTTTTGCGGATCAAGAATTCCGTGATCGTTAGAGTAGGATGATATGTGTGGCAGCAGACATAAGAGGAAGTAAGGGCAGGGACAAGGGACAACAGACCAGGCAGGGGGCGGGGGCGGTGGCGGGGGTGGTGGTGGTGTATGGAGGAGCTGCCTAGCACGGAAATGCAGGAAATAGAAAAGAAATAAAAGGGGGGGGGGGGGGTAGTGTAACTTATTGAAAAAGATCATTCAAAATCAAAAGAGAAAGTTTGAAGGGTGAAGAGAGAAGGAAAGATAGGGAAGATCAGAAGAACTGTGAACGATGGAGAAGAAGAAAAAAAGGAAGGAGAATGGTTTGAATTTGTAAGATTCAGAAATTTAAGGATTATATTGTAGTGATTTTGTTAGGATTGGAAGGTTTTATGAGATGTGGTGCTATAGGTAGAATTAGCACTATAACAATTAAGTGTGGTTTTATGAGTATGGGTTAACATCAGTGTGGTGCATCGAGTAAAATAACACATGAAAGTGTGGTGCCTCTTAATTTAGGTGCCCAAGTAAAAAGAGTGTGGTGCCTTTAAAGGCTCCCATAAAAAAATTAAATTCGTAGCAAGGCAGGGTCAAACTTGCGACCTGCAGGTAGAAGATGGAAGCACCGACCAGCTGGGCTTTGAAGAGTTTTACCAAAGATTTTGATCGGCTAATTAATATAGTTTCAGCTTCAGTTTCTCTATTGATTAAAAATTAGTAAACCAATTAGATTGGGTTTAGGACTTTTGTATTTAATAGATTTGATACGGGGGTACCAACGGTCCATCTCAGTGGTTTATTTTTCTCATTTATTTTCTTATGTGATTATTTATGTGATATAACCATGACATGCATCATATTCATGAATTCCACTCCTAGCATATGCATAAATGTAGAAAATTAATTTTAGCTTTAATTAGACATGTATCAAAATGATAATTAATTTAGATTAATAATAAATTAAATTAATGAAAGGAAACGGAATTTTATCAGGCTATAAAATACACATGATAAACTTGATTTAGAATTAAGGATCCTTCGGGGTTTTGGTTATGTAATGTCTACATAAATTAGAATTTTGGTAATCAAAAATTGAAAAATCATGAAATTGGACACCAACTTGACGGTATTTGGAACCGATAAGTTGGTAGTTGTTTTTCTTGATTTATTGTTTTTTGAATTATTGAAAAATTCTATAATCCTAAAACTTTTATCATGACTAATTAGGACTATTAAATTCATGGAGAATTTTTGTTGTGTAGTGTCTGCACAAGAGTTTTCTACATTTTCGGAAAATTGGAAAATCATGAATAAGGTGACATTCGTTAGACATTATTTGGAACCGATAAACTAGTGGGAGCTTTAAATTTCGTGATTTATTGTTTTTCAAATTATTGAAAATTTAATAAGTCCTAATGTACTAACATTATAAAATTCTTGGTGAATTTTATTTGTGTAGTGTCTACACAAAGGAATTTTAATCCATAAAATTGGAAAATCATGAATATAGTGACACTAGTTAGATGGTACTTGGAATCGATAAACTAGTGGGAGGATTAAATTAAATATTCATGATATATTGTTTTGGATTATTAAAAACTTCTAAAATCCTAATGAGACTACCTAATTTTCAAAATAACGAGTGGGAGCGAGGAAGGTGACAACCAACCCCTCGGCCTCTACTGTTGACACAAGCACCGTGAGAGAATGTTGACGTCTCGTGCCGCTTTGATTTCGGCCCCCTTCGGATGGCCTTCACCGCTATCAAAATTCAAGGCTTGGTTTCCGGAAGGATAGGATTTTGAGTACTCATCGGGTCAATGACCTACCCTTCGGCGGCATACTCGGGGTCTACTTAAAAATCTGAAACAGTAGGTCACACTCTAAAGGGTATTTTTTGAAATATCTTGGCTGAAAAATAAAGGTAATCAACAATTGAATCGGGATGTCTGATTCTCAGTTAATTGTTGAGAGAGATTGTCTCAATTTAATCATCACCTCTTTGACCTACCCGTCGGCGGCACTGAGGTATGAGATTAAATCCTTGGAATGATAGGATAAATTGCATGCATAACATCATGTTTATAATTCCTAAAATCATTATTTATTGTGGTGTATGATTTGATTTATAATTCCTAAAATCCTCGGCATACTCAAGGCTTGGTTTCCGGAAGGATAGGATTTTGAGTACTCATCGGGTCAATGACCTACCCTTCGGCGGCATACTCGGGGTCTACTTAAAAAACTGAAACAGTAGGTCACACTCTAAAGGGTATTTTTTGAAATATCTTGGCTGAAAAATAAAGGTAATGAACAATTGAATCGGGATGTCTGATTCTCAGTTAATTGATGAGAGAGATTGTCTCAATTTAATCATCACCTCTTTGACCTACCCGTCGGCGGCACTGAGGTATGAGATTAAATCCTTGGAATGATAGGATAAATTGCATGCATAACATCATGTTTATAATTCCTAAAATCATTATTTATTGTGGTGTATGATTTGATTTATATTTCTATCATAATTTTTTATTCAACTGCATATCATCTCATGGAATCTAAACTGCTAAAAATGATTGAAATTGACTGAATATGACTTCATGTAAGTGGAAAAGTAACGAGAACGTTGAACTCATTAATCGAGAATGCAATTAATTATCGGTAAAGGATTCTCCTCTTGAGCCTTCAAACTTAAGTGACATTGATAAGTGTGTCACTGTTGTCACTCGTGTCGAATGAGAGAAACAATATTATTTCAAAGTTGACGAGAATGATTTGGTATCAATCTCACTAGACATCCCAAAGTTCACAAGGAGTGTCTACTCAAATGAACTTCTAGTTCACGGCCATTTCCTTTATAGAAAGCCAAGAATGGGAAGGTAAATGTCAACAAGTGTAAGTCATCTAAACTAAAAAAGTTAAAGGCTAAACCGAAATATTAATAAAAGAAAATATAGGATAAGGAAAGTGATTTCGGATCACTAACCTATGAATCCTTAGAGACTTTCTTAACCGAGTAATTTTACTCAGAAGCTAAAGTTCTTTTGTAAGAACAAGGTAGCTGGGCATTCATGATGAAGAAAAGACAACGGGCGGTTATTTCAGCTAAGATAGTGGGAGTGATATAAGGAAGGAAATTTTGGATTTTAATCCTTGAATATCGCAGAAAATTAATTTCTATTTTCAGATTCGTTGGAACAAATGGATTCACTTTAACACTGATAATAAAGTTGCCTAAAAGAAAGTGAACATGACATTTGTAGTACGATTCTGAGACTTGGACTTTCGTCTGATAAAGTCAGAACCACTAAGTAATACTGAAAAGGTATATGTAACACATCATAAGCTATTAAGACAAATGGTTTCCATATTAATATAAATGATTCTTTTGAATCTATTAATTAGTGCATATATCCTAAAGATAAGATCTTTAGACCGGCTAAGGGTGATTCCGATCTCCCTGTATGAGATCCATCTCTCAAAGGAAAAATGACTAAGTAACCTTTCAATTGGGAATGGGTAATAGAGCTGAAGAAGTATCACAACTTGTTCATATTGACCTTCGGGGTCTTATGAATGATACAAGCTAGTGGGAGCTTTTAAGTGGTAGATATTTTATCTGACGACTACTTGAAACGCCGATTAGTTTATCTAAATATTTGGAGGAATCTCTGATATTACCAGTGAAACAAGTATTCGATGCTAAGATATAGGCTATAGCATAGTATTTGGAACTGATGCTCGGCCTACCTCTGAGTGAAACAATTTCACTGAAGGGATAAACCATGTATTGTCTTGTATAGTTATTGATACGCTACAGTACACTGCTTAACTCAATTAAGATATTGATTGCAAAATAACGGTTTAAATTCTTGTGTGACACCGAGAAGTCTAGCAAGAAGATGCCTATGAATTTGTGGATAGGGAGTGAATCACATTTACCCTGTTTCCATAAACAGAGGCATTTAGCACAAGTGCTTGAAGGTAGGATTTGAAATTTTGCATACATGTTCAAATGGTGACTATTCGTGAAATATCTTAATGCAATGAGTAAATGTTGGTTATAAGATTCTTAAGAATGGATAATGATGGTTACACTGTTACATCCTTTCTAAAAGAATGTTTAAATAACAACCTTAGACCTTAAAGTACAGTTACTCAAAGAGTTCCTATCTGATTTAATCAGACCGCATCCAACATTGGTTGTTGGGGGTTACGCTGATAAATACTACTACACCAGATCAAAATATCGATCCACCCATATGAAGTGGGAGTATGGTTTAACCATTGACCCATTGTGATCATGCAGACTTTACAGTCTACTGGGGGTGATTCCTCACCTATGCCTTTTTTGGGAAGGCTGTATAGAATTCTGATAATAAGAGGTCGGTTTAATGCTATAAACCTATAAATGGAGTTTTGGTACTCCAGTTCTATCACAATCTTGTAGAACCACCCGAGTGTCTCAGGCCCAGAGGGAGAAATTGGATCTACGTGACGAAGAGTTGAATGAATGGGAAAGTTTATCTTTTCAATGCAAAGCTAAGAGGTCTAGGGGTAATTCCCTGACAAGTAGAGAGTTAAACATAGGTGATGCCCTGAAACTTTCTCACCATTCAGCCTTTCTTGATCCGCGGGAAAGTAGAAAGATTTCCAGGGCTGATGCCCTGAAACTTTCTTGCTGTACAACGGGGCTTGAATTCATTTGGAACAGAAGAGCTTTTCAACTTAAAGCCAATTATAGATTGACTACCTATTCTTATATCCATTGGTGGGTTAAAGCAAACCTCTAGGTCATTAAAAGTCGCATGTTTTAAATATGTTGACAAGATCATTATATTGATAAGTCTTTCATAGATGAAGTATCAATGTTGATAAAGTAGTGAATATTGGTATTCATAAAGATAACACTGCAACTGTTGTGAACAACATAGGTGTGTTATTCGAAAGTCAAAAACTGACAAGCCAAAACTTCTCTAAATTAGAAATGTGGACTATATTAGAACAAGTTGTGGCAGTATCCCATCCATCTTATTGGTTAAGATGATGATGCATTTTTGTATGCAATATTCAATGAGTGGTTTCCTACCCAACCCCTAACGGATAATTCTCTCAATCTTCGGATATAGAGAAAATGGGATAAATTCTCTTTAGGATAGGGAAAATCAGATTATTAAAAGTCAAATTAAAAGCTTGAATCTAGGATTCAAGCATTGGATAGAAGTATTGTTCATCCTCAAGTATCTTTAGAGAACGAGGAATTATATGCTTGTATATTCGGGTGCAAACCTGCGTATAGTTGACTACACCGATTTCGATGTTCAATCGGATTAAGGGTGATCGTAAGTCGATCCCGGCTTTAGTGTTTACTCATAGTGATGGAGCTATAGTCTGTAGCAATCCAGCACAACCAATTTGACTTTCTTAGTCGAATACATAGCAGCTTTCGGAGCAGCTAAAGAGGTAGTGTGGCTTGAGAAGTTCTTTGTTGGATCGGGAAGTGATTCCAGGTCTCAATGAGCCGATACCATTTTACTGTGAAAACAGTTGAGAGCCAGCTCATGAAAATGTTCTTCGTAGTCACATGAGGTCAAAAGCATATTGAGAGAGAGAGTACCACCTGATCAGACAGACCGTGCAGAGAGGCGACATTTCGGTCCTAAAAGATTCGACTTTTACCCCGCTTGCTTGTTTCAAGATAGGGTTTGATGTGCTCGTTAAGGATCGCTAAGAGGCGCGGTCCGAATCACTTTCACGTTGGCACTTTTCTGGAATGAGAGAGGAGTGTGTCTCACAGATATGGAATCCATTCCTTCATGCGGGAAGTATAAAGACAATCCCCTTATTTGTTGATTCTAGAAACTAATCGATCGGCCGAGTTCATATTGGTTATGAACTAATTGATCACTAGTGGGTTGATGGTAAATAAGGATAAGATGTAATGATTACGGATAGCCTATGGAGGGTTAGTCTCTATATAATTATTATATCGATGGACGCTTATTGACTCGACGCTTTGAGAATAAGTTATATCTATAATCGATAGAGTTCAGTTTCGGATTTATGGTGGCATAATTCCGGAATTAATAAGTTGAGTAGAAATGTTCTGTTTGATGAATATTTTATTCAGTTTATTGTAGCTACTGGTTATATGTCCATGGTCCCCGGGTTGGCTCCTAGCATGCGAGTGAATTCTCGTATTACGAAATCTCGAGAATAAATTAAATAGTTGGTCTATTTAATGAATATGCAGATATTAATCATTCGGTAAATAATATGTAAGATAGAAAAAACATTTTCTATTATCCCAATTGGCACACAAAAATGGCGCCACTTTTTTTTTTTTTGGTAAAAGAAATTTTCTCCTAATTAATTATAATGTGGATAATATAATTATTTATATGTTAAATAATTATAAATAAGAAATTTGTTTTCTTCTTAGATAAATAGGAATTTTTTTTTCCTATTGGATAAATGTTTTATTTTTGTTTAAAGGAAAAGATAAATATGTGTATAAGATAAACTATCAAACTATTTAGTTATTAGCCTATATAAAGAGTGTTTCTCTCAACAGAAAAGGGTTGAAAAATCCAATGCCAATTTTTGGAAAAAAGAGATGCCAGTCTTTTTTTTTGAAAAAGAGAGAAATTTTGTTTTCTTGTCTTAGCCATTGGGAGAAGGAAAAACTAGGGTTTTTCTTAAGCATATTCGAGGAGGTTTTTCAACGAGGATCGACGTCCACCAGTCGTCGTGTGGAGATACAATACGAAAGATCACGGCTTCTCTTCTGTTGGGTAAATCTTCTACCTTCTCATAGTTATATTAATTAATCATGTGAGTGAAATCGTGGTGAAATCTCATGCGAATGTAATTCATAGTTTCCACTATGCATGATCGAGCGTCTCGATCGTTGCTGTGAATCAGATCTAACGATCCAATTATAGATCAGATCCGGATTCAGGTTTCTGTATATCTAGCACATTGCACTTTCTTGGATTGAGTATTGGGGCATGATACTTTGAGAAATTGCAGGTATGACAGAATTTATCAACCATGTTTTGACAGAAGTATTGCATTGCTGCCATACCTGGAAGTCTGGTGAAACCACATCAAGCCTAACAATTGAACCATCAGTAAACACGAGCTTGTTCTTCTTGATCAAAGCCATTTTAACCGAGTGACTCCATGGATGGTAGTTCCTATTGTTCAACAATGGTTGAACAAGCAGAGATGATCTTTCATTTGGATGGACGTAAAACGGATGTCCCGGCAAATAAACTGGAGTTCAGCAGCCATTGATGAATATCACCAACTAAACTTCAAAACAGAGGGAAATTAAACTGTAGATAGGTAGGATATTATTGTGGACACCACGGTTCTACGAAGAAATAACTGCAAATAGCAGAAATCAGAAACGAAAAATAGATATTGTAGCTGAACAATGCTCTAATACCATGAAGAATTATTATTAATGAAGGATTGAAACAAACAAAATAGAGAAAAATACTAATGAAGAAGAAGAAGAACTGTGACAAATAGGAAGAATAGTGTCATTCATTCATTGAAGATAATTGAGATACAATACATTCGATTAAGCCGTGTTCTAAGTAATACCACGCTATATATACTTCTTAGATGCAGTTAATCACTAGAGTAATGCATTAACTGCCCCTAACAACCATACAACTGCTCTAACTGATTTCTGAGTCACATATTCGACCAAATGCCTCAATGAGGATTTTGCCTTCACACTTGTGCAGTAGGTGTATCAGTAGCAACAGATATATCTGTAATAGGAAA
The DNA here is from genome assembly GCA_036785695.1 of Gentiana straminea. Taxonomy (NCBI): domain Eukaryota; kingdom Viridiplantae; phylum Streptophyta; class Magnoliopsida; order Gentianales; family Gentianaceae; genus Gentiana; species Gentiana straminea. The sequence goes on along the minus strand of JAVUPR010000538.1, from coordinate 1,496,366 downwards.
GAAAACTGGAAAATTGAATCAAGAACAACTTCATGTGTTCTTCAAGAAATTTGAAAAATAAAAAGTCGGGGAAGCATGAATTGTGAGTTATTCAAACCGGATAACTATCAACTTAGAAGCTACTTATTATAGCTCTAACAACGATCTTTATACGGACCAATGTGACCTCTACATGGAGCAGACATTTGCTTGATGTGAACATATTGGTCACAATAGTCTTAAGTGACATTGGAATTCAGTGGAAACATCCAATGAGACTATACGGTGATAATAAATCAGCAATCAGTATTGCTCATAAAACAGTTCAACATGATCGGACAAAACATATTGAAATAGATCGACATTTCATCAAGGATAAGATTGACAGTGGTCTTATTTACATGCCCTATGTCTCATCTCAAAATCAGCTAGCTTTCATGACATTTGAAGCAAGCTGCGAAAGTTGAATCTTTAAAAAAGAGAAACCGATAGAGTTGTGACCAATTTAAAGTATGTGGGCACAATCAAAAGGCTTAAAAACGACTAAGGTTGATGCATCAATATTATATGTCGAAATTATAAGAAGCAATGTGCGTATGTGTATATATATGTTGATGGAAACTGATACCTTTGTTGGCATTAGCAATCCTAACACTATCCCAACAAAGTGGACCAACTTGGAACCATCGAAAGTCAATGTGTTTTTTTGGAAAGCGTCTAATTGCAGATTACCTACAAAATCGAATTTGGTTAGAAAAGACATCTCAATTCCAAACGCAACGTGTCCTTTTTGTAATATTGTTGAGGAGGATGAGAAGCATTTTGTTTGTCCTTTGTAACTTTTCAAGAAGTTTCTGGGATCAGATTTTTAGATGGTTAGACGTTTCGGGCGGCTTTCCTTTGGATTGGAAAATCTTTCGCACTTACACCCCCACAACTTTTAGCATTCACAATGTTCCTTGGCTATGGGGGAGTATTAGAAAATTGCACCATTCACAATGTTCCTTGGCTGTGGGGGAGTATTAGGAAATTGAGTATGTGGAGCTTGTGGCTATCCAGAAATAAGACATTTTTTCATGATAAACCATTTGATGTTGATGCAAGTTCTTCAAAGAATTTCAAGTGACCAGCTTTGCGTGGATTACAGGTAGAAGTTATAATCTACACGATGACTAGAATATTTGGCTTTGTGATCCGAAGTCTGCTCTAGATCTTAAAAAATTGATTAGCCTTGTTAAGTCGCATATGCTTTGTTTGTACAGCGTTAAGTGCATGTTGTTATTTCATTTTCTTTCTTAGTTGTGAGAATACACAATAGCACGATATGTACATCGCTAAAGCTTCCCCAACCTCTACTACAAACCTTCATTCTATTTTCTTGGAGAATGAGTTGAGTGATCTATCGTGGTTGTCTCGAATCAAAACTCCCACAGCTGCCTCGGTTACTTGCGGTCACTTAAGTCGCATATGCTTTGTTTGTACAACGTTAAGTCGTTTATTCAGGCCTTTTCAGCTACTCGCTGAGGCCCGAGTTTTAATAAGAAGTTTCATTTTGCAGTTTAAAAGAAAACATATATATATATATATATATATATATATATATATATATGAACCTTGATAAACATTGAGACGTTAGTCGACTACAGCGATGAGCACGATACAACAGCCAAAGTAGTCAATATATGGCGAACAAACTTTTTTTGCAATTGAACAAAAGAAAACTTTGCCTTGCTAATGCTAATAGAGGCTACAGACGTAAGTACAATTTTTTTTTCACGGTTAGAAAGCACATTTTCTATTTTGAGGATTGATATACGGTGATCTAGAGCTATTAAAGATTATATGTCAAATAGGTAAAATAATCCACCATTCAAAATTCAACTAATCCTTCAGGGTTCGACAAAATCAAGTTATCCAAATATACAGATAAATAAATAAATAAATAAACTTCCGGGTCTCAACATGGTTATCAAAAACATACATAGAAAGCATTATGGCACCCCAATATTGGATTTGTATGAGACAGAAACTTTGCATGCGCATGACATTTTCGTCCGAAATTCCTAAGAGTTCCCAGTTTGATATTGCAGACATATAGCCTTCCATCTGAAACAAGAACCAACTCGCCATTGTAAAAAGCTACTGCTTTCGGCCTGCCATAATGTGCGCATACATCACATCTGATTATGTAGTTAGAACTTGTCCACAATTGCTCCTCGCCATCTTTCAATGTCCATATATTGATCTCGATCAGCTCTTTGCTTGAAATAGCTTCAACTACAGATACAACACCGTTAATATCAACCAAGTTCACATTGAAGGTATAGCGTTTCACACTTATGGGGAATGGACAAGGTATCAACCTGAATTCTTCTTTTTCATATTCAATGATGTCGCAATTGACAATAATGGTGTCGGAAAAACCGGCATAGTCTTCAGAAGGCTCAACCATCCAATAAAGATACTTATCAATTAACAAAGAAGGAATATTTTGAAACCTACGTTTTTGAGTGGGCGGGTTCCTGATATCACGCCACTTTGGAGTAGAATCCAAATTAAGTATCTTGTACTGGTAATTCAGTGGTTCTAGAGATTGAAATATTCGCCAAAGGGTGCAATACTCCTGATGTATAGGATGGAAGAAAACCCCATAAATCTCATCACTAGCTAAGAGGTTTTGCATTTATGCTAACCACATCGCGATACACAGGATTGTAAATTACGAATGCCGTTCCTTCCAATTTATTCTCCATAGGCGACTATTAAGCCATTATGAGACAAAACCATACCTCTATGGTCCGGTTCCGGTTTGTATAATTTGTGAATCTTTGATCTAGTTTGTGCATGTTCCCTACATCTATCCAGCAAAGTTTGCCCCTTTTCTCCTTCAAAATCAATGGAAAATTGTGTCAAAAGTGTAACTCCGTAAAATCATTGGTTGAGGTTAAATCCCTCCATACCCTACAAACACATCGATATCGAAGTACATCTTTTACCTGAGGCCAGCTTAAGATATTTATAACAACATCATTAGGAACAAATAATTCATTCGGAGGAATCGTTTTAGCTTTCTTGCCGAGCTTTCTCCGTCGCCTTAATCCTGAGGTTGCATCTACCGGCTCGCACATAGATCTAGCTGTGGAGTAAACAGAAATCGATATTTTTTTTAATTTTTTTTATTTAGAGGAATCTCAAGACTCTTGCACAAAAAATTGTAATTGGTAACCGATGGTTCCTGCATAAACGAGAAAAAGTGAACAGAATTTAAAACAATAGCCGTGTGATAAGGTTGCAGAGTTTGAGGAGTGGGACCGTAAGTTGCTACTTTTCGAAAAAGTAATCTACGCACGCACATTTTTGTCTCCACTAGGAGTCAAACCCGGATGATGTTGATCAAATATTATAATCGGGTAATTGGGTAATTCGAGTTAGTACAACAATACAAAATGAGATAAGTTTATGGATTTGGACTGAACTCTTTGAGAGAGCTGCATACGTATCCAGTTCAGGTAGTAAATTTGAATCAAGTCCCCCTCGTAGTTTAGGATGTTCCTTTTATAGCTGTAGATCGTGATTCTCTTCCCTAACGTAATGGGAAATTATCGTCAGTTATCTTTGGATATTACTAGACGTGGGGCCTACCCACGTCTGTAAGCAGTTTGCTGGTGCAGACTCGGTCTTCGCCACACTTAGCCGACCATTCTTTCTAGAGATACTTCTGTCCAGGATGTGGTGGAGTCCTGCTTCTCTGACTATTCTGTCCAGGAGTGTGATCTGGTCAGTGCTTGGAGCTGTCCTGCCTTGCTGGCCCGTTTATCTTCCTTATATGACTTTTGTGCTGGACCCAGCCCAATTATAAATAATCCGACCCAGAGGCCCTATATATCATCATAAGTCCCCCCAGACTGGGGTGGACTGCTTTACAACCGCTCTAGTCTGTGATGGTTTGACTTCCGTTATTAATGTACCGCGAATTGAGGCCAAGTCACACCTGTTCATTATCATAACTGCGGGCTGAACCCTTGCGTCGCTTCACTTCATGTCACATTATTATCCCTCTTTCCACACGACTCTTCTATTTTAAACCTTTGGAACCGCTCCTCTGCAATCACATGTAAGTCTCTGTCTTTATGTCATTCTGTTATTTCTTTTGAATCTTTATTCCATTCATGACTCTGAGAGCCGATACTGCCTCTAGCGATTCAGTAGAAAAATTGTTTCAGTCTCCGGAAAAGATTTCGATCGCAATAGAAAGTGAAGAAGTGAATTCCTCTAACCCCATTCCTTGTTCTGAAACTGTAATAAACATCGATCATCTTTCTTCTTCGATTGATTTAAGAAATACTTCCACTTTTGGAGATAATCCCTTGTGTCTTTTGCCTTCTCACCTTCTTCCTCCTGGGATTTTTACTCCTACTTCAATTGTCCATCAATATCCAGAAGACCATTCTGCATTTTTGAGTATTTTGAAAAGAGAAATCAATCGTTTTGACAAAACCAAAGCTATAATGGGCTGCCATGGTGTCTCCAACAAAATGACGAAAACTGAAATGGCCAGTTTACTGAAAACCTATAAGATTCACACTAAGCCTTTTGAAGTTCTTCTCCCCAAATCCACTGAGTATGCTTATAATCCCCCAACAGGTTTCTGTACAGTGTATGCTGATTAGCTTCATAGTGGTTTAAGGTTCCCTCCTCCTCCTGGGTATATCGAGGTAATGAAGTATTATAAATTGGGGGTTGGTCAAATAAACCCAAAGAGTGTCAAATTCCTTGTAGGTTTTATGATTTGGTGTCGCCTGAACACCACTCCTTTCTATGTAAAGTTATTTAGGAACTTTTATCAGTGTAAATTGACACAGGGTAGTGGAGGATGCTATCACTTTTGTCGTAGATCCGGTAAGTTTAGCCATATTATTCCTCTATCCAGTAAAGATAAGACCAGGAAAAAATGGTCAGAGCGCTTCTTGTTTGTGAAGCACAACACTGAGGCGAACCTTGGTCGCTGGAACACTTCTTCTATGAATGATAAATTGGAAGACCCCATAGATGTAACCCTGGTTAACTATCTTGCCAGCAACAAAATCTCTTTGACTTTGAACATTATAAGCTCCACCCTGATAGACGCTGCTCGGCTTCATACTGCAGGGCCTATTGGCTATGTGGAGTTTTTCAAAGAACAGTACCGAAAATGTATGTTTGAATTTACTTTTGTTCTTGTTTTGAATATGTCTTGATTGTCTTTTATCTTTGTAGTGGCCAACGTGGATGACTTGATTAACATCGATATCGATGATGAGGAGGAGACCGAGCAGATTCCAAATGATTCTGAGTGGACTCTATCAGCCGTTCCTGATCAGGGTGATATTTCTGCTCAGAAGGAAGCTGGGGAGAGAGATATTGACTCTGGTGAGGCTGCTCAGGATGAGCAAGCTCCAATGGAACCTTCTGTTCAGGTATTACAGAGCATCACTGAGAATACAACATCAATGGACTTAGGAGTTCCCCCCACGGATCCAGTTTCTGCTCTGGCATCTGGGCCATTAAGATCTATTTCTCAAAAAAGTAAGAAAAGGCATAGGCCTGCTTCATCTGGGACGTCTGCCAGTGATTCCTCCTTTGATTTTGAGGACATGTCCGCTGAGGACTTTGCTGATTCTGTAAGTAGTTTCTCATAGAGTCTGTCATAATTTTCTTTGAGTTTATATTATCTAAGACTTAGTCTTTTGCAGTGTTACCGCCTGGGCAAATCATTGCATAAGAAAACATCTAGCATGGCTAGGGATATTTCTGACCTGCAATAAAAGGTCGTTCACCTGGACGAGGCTAATGCGAAGGTGGCTAGTTTGGAAGAAATCAACCTTGCACTGGTATTATCAGAGGCTGCTACTCGCTAGGAGATTGACCAACTGAAAGCCAATCTTGCCAAAGCCGAGGGTTTGATATTCACCCAAGAGGAGCAATTAAAATTCAGAGACGAGCAGCTGAAGAAAATAAATGAGGAGCATCAACAGCATCTTGCCACAGTGAAGAAGATGAAGAATGATTTTAATGAGACTGTGAGGCAGATGGAAGAGACTCCTGCTCAGAATATCATCCAGAAGGTCTTTGTAGGATACAAAGCCGGTCTTGAGACTTATGAGGAAATCCAGATCATATTGGCTCCCGCTTTGCGCAGAGGGTACACCCTTGGTGTTGATGAAGCTAAAACCAGCTGACTAAGTGATTAGCACTCTGCCTAATCACAAGTTATATGATAAGCAAGCGGGCGAAATCTTCACTAAGAGGTACGATGAGTACAAGAGTGGAGAAGATATCATTTGCAAGTATGCGAAGAAGAAGTCTGCACAGCCTTCTGCTCCACAGTCCTCTGCCCCTTCTTCGTCTTGATTTTATGTAATTTGCTTTTGAAGCTTGGATAAGTAACTTTTGGTTTCCTCACAATTTCTGGACAGCTTTTTATGTACCTATTTTCTTTGTCTTCAATGTATGATACTTTGATCGTATAATCCTTTAATCGTTGCTCCGTTGAATCAGCTTTTCATTTTGATCTTCTCTGAGTTTAGAGTGTTATTGTTATCTCTTTGTTGTGCTGTAAAGAAGTTAGGATTATTTATCATTAGCTTGTTTAAATATAATGTATACGCTGCGCAGAAATGCCTCAGAATATCATTGCACTGCAAGTTTGATACGTTTTTTTTTTGGGTCCTCTGCCCAGAATTCTCTTGCGCTGCAAGTTTAACGCTCGTGTTTTTTAATCGGGACCTCTGCACAAAATGCCCTTGCGCTGAAAGTTTGGCACTTATATTTTTTGATTGGGACTTTTGCCCAGAATGCCCTTGCCCTGCAAGTTCGGCACTTATATTTTTTGCTTGGGACTTTTGCCCAGAATGCCCTTGCACTGCAAGTTTGGCACTTATATATTTTTTGATTGGGTCTCTGCCCAGAATGCCTTTGCGCTGCAAGTTTGGCACATATATATTTTTTGATTGGGTCCTCTGCCCGCGAATTCCCTTGCGCTACAAGTTTGCCACTTATATTTTTTATTTGGGTCCTTCGCCTGTAAATGCCCTTGCGCCGCAAGTTTGGCATTTATATATATATATATATATATATATATATATATATATATATATATATATATATAATCTCGTGAATTATCTCGCCCGAAATTATCTTTCACCGCAAGTTTACGATAATCAAGCATCCTGTCTTTAATTCCTTGTTCCAACACAAGTTAAAATATTCACATGTATAATCAGAAAATTAAAGGGGATATATATTCTAGGCAGCATTACTCCAGAAAATAAAACTATCTTACGGAAAGAATTTTCTTAAATGAACAGCATTCCAGCTTCTAGGAATGGTTTTTCCAGAGGCATTAGCTAGTTGATAAGATCATTTTCCATGTACTTTGACAATTTTATAAGGACCTTCCCAATTGGGGTCAAGCTTTCCAGTGGGTCCTTGCTTGCTGGCATCATTTCGCCTCAGAACTAAATCGCCTTTTTTAAAATACGTACCTCTAACCCTGGAGTTGTAGTATTGAGAAATCCTCTTCTTGTATTTAGTCATCTGTATCAATGCTATGTCCCTCTTGCGCTCCAACTCATCCTTGGTGTGCAGCATGTCTACTTCCTGTGTTACTGGACAGTACAATTCTGTCCTGGGAGATTTGTGCCCAATCTCTACTGGTATCACTGCTTCGCATGCATACGCTAAGGAATATGGAGTTTCCTGTGTAGCAGCTTTTGGGTAGTTCTGTATGCCCATAAGATGTTTGGAAGATGATCTACCCAATGAGATCCCTCCTGCTCCAACCTTTTCTTCAATCCCTGCTTTATTTGCCTGTTGGTCTACTCTACATGTCCGTTGGCTTGGGGATAGGCCGTTGATATAAAGTGTTGGGAGATTCCTAGGCTTGTACACCAGGCCTGCACTCCTTGATTTTCAAATTGTGTGCCATTATAAAAAATAAGCACTTTAGGAATTCCATATCTGCACAGAATATTTCTCCATAGGAATTTCTGTATTTGGTTGGCTGGGATGGTAGTCAAAGGTTCAGCTTCCACCCATTTGGTGAAATAATCTACTGCCACCACTAGAAACTTGAAATTTCCTGGTGCTCTGGGTAGTGGACCCACTAAGTCTACTCCCCACTGATCAAAAGGCCAGGGGGATACAATTGGTGTCATTTCTTGCACAGGATTATGTGATAAATTGCTATGCACCTGGCATGTCCTGCAAGTTCTGACCAACTTCTCTGCGTCTTCTTGCATTTACGGCGATAAAATCCAAAAAGCTTACATTTTCTCGGCGAGCTCTTGCTCCCAAGTGATTTCCACAAATTCGAGATGGATTTCTCTTAGTACATAATCTCCTTCATCTGGAGTAACACATTTCAACCAGGGGGCTGCGTATGATTTTCTGTATAGAACATCGTTGAACAGAGCATACCTGGCTAAGAGTCTTATCAGTTTTCTAGCACGTACTTTTTATTTAAGAAACCTTCCATCTCTCAGATACATAACAATTGGATACATCCAAGTTTCTTCCTGTGCGATTGGTTGTACTTCAATTTCATCACAGCTCTTTTGCTTTAACTGCTCAACTAATACCTTTTTGTTGGACAAGAAATTCGATCCTAGCTTAGATAAAGCATCTGCTCTGGTATTTTGGGCCCGAGTTATCTGTTCCACTTCTACCATTAAGAAGTTCTGCAATTTCCTTTGTGCCACTGCAAGGTATTTTTTCATGGGGTATGATTTGTTATGAGCTGTGAGTCCGTGTAGACTTTCAGATTTTGCACACCTAGCTTCTATCCTAGGTTTAAACCAGTTATCAAAGCTTCGTATTCTGCTTCATTGTTAGTAGCTTGAAATTCAAATGAAGAGCGTACGAGAATTCTTCACCTTTTGGGCTAATGAGTAGGAGACCAGCTCCTGCTCCCTCTTTATTTGAAGCTCCATCTACATATAGTTGCCACTGTTCAGCTTTTTTCTGCTCTGCCTTTTGCTCTACAGCCAAAGCTTTTTCTTCTGCTAAGAAATCGGCTTGTGCTTGAGCATTGACTGCTGTTCTTGGTTTGTATTCAATGTCAAACCCTGCTAATTCGACTACCCACTTTGCCAATCTCCTAGACTTGTCTGGTTTATCCAAAATTTGCTTTAAAGGTTGATTAGTCAACACAATCACTGGATGACTTTGGAAGTATGGTCTTAATTTCCTTGTGGCATGTACAAGGGCTAAGACCAATTTTTCCACCTCAGAATATCTGATCTCAGGTCCTTGTAGGGCTTTGCTTACAAAATATACAGGCCTTTGTATCATGCCATGTTGTTTTACCAACACAGCACTTATTGCTTCGTTTCAAAAAGTCAAGTATAGAAATAGTACCTCACCTTCCTGAGGAGGAGTTAAAGTTGGTAGGTGACTGATATGATCCTTTAAATCCTGAAAAGCCTGTTTACATTCTTCAATCCACTCAAATGGGCTGGCCTTCCTGAGAATTTTGAAAAATGGTAATGCTTTCTGTGCAGATTTTGACGGGAAGCGGTTCAGCGCTGCTAATCTTCCTGTCGATCATTGGACTTCTTTAATATTCTTCAGTTCGGGCATTGTTTTTAAAGCTTCCAATTTATCAGGGTTGGCCCTGACACATTCTTTAGATATCATATAACCAAGGAATTTGCCTGATCTCACTCCAAAAGTGCATTTTTTGGGGTTCAACTTTAAATACTTGACAAACTTCTTCTACATCTTTCAAATATTGGTCAATAGTCCTGCTCTTGATCAATAGATCATCCATATATACTTCCACGGATTTGCCAATCTGTTGTTTTGAAATGGTGTTGACTGCCCTTTGGTAGGTAGCCCCTGCATTCTTTAATCCGAAAGGCATAGACACATAGTAGTAGGAACCGAATTCAGTAATAAAAGCGAGTTTTACAAGATCTACGGGGTCCATCATAATCGATGATATCCCTTATAAGCATCTAAGAAAGCAAAGATTTCATAACCAACTCGCGAGTCTACTAGCCCGTCAATTCTAGGGGAAGTATAACTATCTTTAGGACAAGCTTTGTTCAGATCTGTAAAATCCACACACATTCTCCAACTACCATCTGGCTTCTTGACTAGCACCGGATTTGCTAGCCATTCTGGATAGACAACTTCTCTAATCATGTTAGCCTGTAACAACTTTTCTACTTCTTGCTGGACAGCCTGTATCCTTTCTGGTGCGAATGATCTTTTCTTTTACTTCACTGGTTTCCTGGTGGGGTCGATATTGAGCTTATGGACAGCCAACTTTGTTGACAGTCCAGGCATGTCACTTGCTTTCCATGCAAACACGTCTTTGTAATCTTTTAAGATTCTGACCCGCATCTGTTTCTGTACAGCGGGTATCCATGATCTTATGCTGACTATAGATTCAGGGTCCAGTTCATCTAGCATTATTGATTCCACAGGATCATTGGATTGCCAACTATTTTCTTCATCTGGAACATGATCTTTCATTGTCACCTGTTGCAACTTCATTTTTCCACTGATTGTGGCTGTGTAGCAGTTCTTGGCAGCATCCACATCCCCTTTAACGGTGGCTTCTCCTTCAAATGTTGGGAATTTCATACTGTTATGTGCCGGTGATAACACTGCCCTTAGATCAATCAACGCTGGTCTTCCTAGAATTACATTATAAGCTGATGGAGCTTTTACTACCACAAAATTTACCATCAAAGTCCTGCTCTGTGGTCCTTTGCCGAAAGTCGTCAATAGCTTTAACATACCTACATGATGGATGGGTGGCCTGGTAAATCCAAAAGCAGGAGTTGACACAGGAGTCAACTCTGAGTCTGTTAGCTTCATTGCCTGGAACGCGCTGTGATACAGCACGTTTACTGCGCTGCCCGTGTCTACACAGATTCTTCTGACCAGGTTTTTTAGAATGACCGTTTCTATTACCAGTCCTTCGTTGCTCACGATGGCTGGTAGTGCATCTCTTGGGCCGTACTGAATGGTTCCCATCACCTTCTGTTTCTTTGCTTCTCCGTCTTTTTCTGTGCAGCCGCTTTTTTCCTGTTGGGCAGCCTTATTAATTCCTGCTGGTCCTCCAACAATCGTGTTCACTGTGTTGATCGGGGCCTTTTCCCTATGCCCATCTACATCAGGAGACGGATCTCTGTGTCTCCTCTGATTCTACATGTCATGATTGTTGTGTTGTCTTTTAAATTCTCTTCCCCCATGGGGTTATCTCCCTATCTCGATCGATGCACTAATCGATCTTTCCTTCCATTGCTGCTGTGTCTATATCTCTGATCAGGTCCCTGCACTGCTTAGAGTCATGTCCAATGTCTTTGTGATATTTGTACCATTTGGAAAGGTCTCTCTTCTCTCTTGGACCCCTCAGTGGAGGGGGGGTCATGGAAATGCCTTTATTTTCCATAATCGCCAGAACTTGGTCACGAGATCTGTTCAGAGGGATAAGGTCTCTGTCCTGGAAAGCACATTTTTTCCCTAACCTCTCAGAAAATGGAGCATTGTTGGAAAGGTGTCCTAAACCCAATCGGGTCGGACCGGATCCGACCGGGTCGGGTCGTTTACAGTCTATTTAGTTCATGTAATAACTTTATTATGATTAATAAAAGCACTTATGTTATTATATATTGTTTGTCTTCATATTATTTGTTGTATATATATAGTAACGTCCCTAGTATCGATCTGTGATAGAGAAACCATGATAGTGATTATGGTTGATGAGATCTCTAATCACTATAACAAGGTTGGTACTTAAATGTCTCTAGTCTTACATATTATCAAATGGGACATTGATGATATAATCGGACTAGCACGTATTGGATGTCTTCTATCTTTTAGAAGGTAGGGATAGATCTCGTCTATCGAAGTGTAGGGACACTTGGACCGTACGTGGACGTGTATTAGAGAATGCGTACGTTAGGCGACCCACTTACATTAAGTGTCACACTATGTGGCGGTTGTGTAATTATCCTTTTGACCGGAGTCTTCATGGCATCACGGTGTGGATTGTCATGCTTTGACACTATTGAGATTTCTCCTAACCACGGGGCGATCATGCGGTAGTGATTGGGTATGATATTGAAGCATGCGGAGTATACATGATTGGTCGTCCGGGAATCGCGTATCCCATGATTGGGATTGAATATCCGAAATGGCCTTCTTATAAGGAATGTCAAGCTCTCGAGAATCTTTGCAAAGTGGGAGTAAATGTGTTATTCCGAGAGAGCATGATATCCGTTTATAAGATACGATCGTCAATGTATTGACACTCGAGATACGATCGTATGGATATTATTATAGCGATAAGATTGTAAGTTACACGGTAAGCGCTTCACATGAAAGGTAGTAGTCATTGCTTTTGACTCTTCCGATAATTGGGGGTCACGGTGTGTTGCTAGACGCTATCCCGTGATCGTTAGGTATAAAGGGCATTTTGGTAAATTGCACTTTGTGTCTACGGCCAACATATTCGGAAGCCTATCGGGTCACACACATATGAACATCGAGTCGGATTAAAATGCGGTTATAGTTGATAACCAAATAAGGAAAGTTTATCTCTAGACTATAAAGGTTATAGTGGTAAATTAATATGGTGGTATTTATTTATTATGAATAAATAAAATACAAGATATTAATTATATATAAATTATGTTAATTAAAGAATATTCCGGAAGCCAATTAATTGGCATATGGGGCGCCACAATTGAGTGTATGAGATACACTTGGATTGTGCACTTTAATTAATAAGATTGCCATAATATTAATATAAAATATTAATTGATTTTGGAAAAATAGATTTATGGTAATAAGATAATTATAATCAATATAAGATATTGGCAAAATAAATTATAATTAAAGAGATAAATCAATCTAGAAGATTTTCTTTATTTTATTGGAAAAAGGTTTTCTTCTCCTCCACACCATATGGGGCGCCCCAACCACTATATATAGGAGGTGGGTGTCAAGCTCTTTTGTACAACACAATTGCAAGAGTTCATAATTCTTGTGTAAAATAGAGAGCTCTCCATAGTGAGTTTGTGAGGGAAGAAAAGGTCCGGTCTAGCAGCCGGAGTTTTTCCGATAGCAATCCAAGGAGGATTCCGGCGAGGGGTTCGTGTGGATTAGCGATAGAGGCCGGACGCGTGGACGGCTTGCGCATTGAACTACTCTCCGTTGGCGGTCAAAGCGACGATCTTGTAGATCATCTAAGGTATAACCGTCAAACTACTTAACGTGTTTATTGCATTAAACGAAGAACGATCTAGAAAAGGAAATCAAATTTTAAATTCCGCTGCGTTAAACTAGTGATTTCCTAACAGTGGTAGCGGAGCCAGACTTCGAGCTTAAGCAATAAGCATAATTTAAATGCGTAGTATTTAATCGATAGATGCAAGATTTAAATCGCGAAACGTTAAAACAAAAAAAAAAATATAGGGTTCATGGGGGTCGGCCGACTGGCGGCGCCCCCATCCCTCGGCGGCGGCGGCGGCGGCGGCGGTGGCCTTCGGGCTGCTGTCCGTCGGCTCTCCTCTTCCATTGGGGGAGATCAACCCTTTTCGTTTTGTGGTATTTTATTGTGCATAGATATCTCGTTTGTTTAGTTGTGTCATATGGCCAACCAATGATTCAAATAGTTTGGACCATTGGGAAACCATATGGGACATTGGCCTTTCCAAATTTTGATTTGGAATAGGCCTAGGCCCTTTCCAAATATTTGATTTGGAATAGGCCTAGGCCTAGGCCACTTCCAAAATTTTGATTTTGGAAAGTGGCCAGGCCTAAACCAAAATTATTTGGCCTTTCCAAATATTTGATTTGGAATAGGCCTAGGCCCTTTCCAAATATTTGATTTGGAATAGGCCTAGGCCTAGGCCACTTCCAAAATTTTGATTTTGGAAAGTGGCCAGGCCTAGACTAAAATAATTTGGCCTTTCCAAATATTTGATTTGGAGTAGGCCTAGGCCCTTTCCAAATATTTGATTTGGAATAGGCCTAGGCCTAGGCCACTTCCAAAATTTTGATTTTGGAAAGTGGGCAGGCCTAAGCTAAATTTAGTTTTGGAAATGAAACAAATAGGAGACTTTATAATTTTAATTTTATTTTGAATAGTTCAAATTTAATTAAAATTGAAATCGATTTAAAATTAAATGTTAATTTTAATTTTGGTTAAATCATATAATTAATTAAAAGTTATTTAATTATTTGATGTGATAAAATAAAGACGCATGAGTAGTAGTAGTTAAAATTAGAATTTAATCTTTTTCATAAGATAAAATTGTATGGATTAGATGTGTAGATATAATGTGATTATATGGACCCCGATTGATCATGGACTCGACCAATAGGATAGATGGGAATGTTTTCTTTATGTTGGTTTTTGAAAAATTGTCCTAGGCCGTTATGAAGAACGTGACCTAGTTTACTTTTTGCATTTATCTCATTCCCTGAGTTCCCCCCCGTGTGCGGCGGGTGTAATTATTTATTATGTAACAAGAATGGAGCAAGAAGTTCGAGACCAAGGAGAAATAAAGAACCCATTGGCGTACGGCAATAAAGATCCTATTGGCGGTTGCGATACCCTTAGTTTGTGACCCGCGGTTTCGTCGGTTGTATTCGAAACCGCACCTAGGAAAAAGTCCATGATCATACCGGTTATTTTATGCGCGGAATGTTGTGTATGTTTTACTTTATATGATATCGTAGTAATATGCACATAGTAGATGAGACCATAATTAAACCAAATTAATTAAGTGAATTAATTTAAAATTATTCCCACATCAAAAATCAAGTCGGAATTGCCTCCCCATATTATAACGACGGTGAAGAGCCCTTGTTCGGACCCAACTCACCAGCCAAAGCGGGGGTTGACCTACCTCGGGTATATCGTCGTTATTGAGACATGATCGAAAGAGATCTCATGAATATTGGGGTTAAGACTCGACTAAGAATTCTCTCGGCCACCAGCCAAAGCGGGGTCGTTTGGATTTTAGAGGCAATGGTTTGGCTAATTTCATAAGATGAAATATTGTCAAAGAGTTGACTGGTCAAACAACAAGAATCGTATAAGATACGATCGACAAATCGTTGTCCACCTGTTTAATTATTTTCGGCCCATCAGCCAAAGTTGGGGGTCGGGGTAGTTCGATGGGATCTTGCCCACTAAAGGAATTATTTTCTTGAAAGCCAATAGGGAATAGTTGGCTAGTGGGAGTAAAAACCTTATAAATTTCTTAGTGCAAATTTAGGTTTTTATACATGAGCTTTTACTTATTCTATCTTTTATTTATTGTTGTAGAAAATGTCAAACAAATTGAACCATCGTTTTATCATCGATAACAAGCTTGACGAAACTAATTTTCTCGATTGGGAAAGAAACCTCAAAATCGTTTTGAGGCACGAGAAGATTGGCTATGTCTTGGACGAGGCCCTACCGGAAAAGCCCGTTGAGGGTTTGGTTGCAGATGTTGTCGAGAAGTACAACAAGCACTTCGTTCGACGATGCGATGCTACATGTATCATGCTTGCTTCTATGACACCGGAACTGCGTAAACGACATGAGTCTATGGACGCCTACTCTATCATGGTCCACCCGAAGGAACTTTACGCTTCTCGGTCTCGCACCGAGAGGTACGAGGTCTTGAAGGCCCCGTTTAGTTGTAAGATGGCATCCGGGACTGCTTGTGGGGTCACACGTGCTTAAAATGATCGGGTACATAGAGAGGCTTGGGAAGCCGGGCCACAAGTTGGAACGAGAGTTGAGTATTGACTTGATTCGCAATCTCTACCGACTCATTCTCGCGGTTTGTGATGAACTATCACATGAACAAGATAGATTGATCCCTAGCGGAGTTATTGAACATGTTGAAAACTCGCCGAAGGCACCGTAGGGAAGGGAAAGCAAGTGTTGCTTGGTCACTTCAAGCAAGGGCAAGGCAAAAGCCCGAAAAAAGTCCAAGAAGGCGAAGGCTGCACCTAAGCCAACGCCTAAGATAGCAAAAGACAAATCCAAGGATGCTTGCTTCCATTGCGGTGAGACCGGACATTGGAGGAGAAACGCAAGGGCTTCTTGAGTACCAATAAGAAGCATTCGATGCTTCGACTTCGGTATATTTATGATTGAGATCAACATTACTTCTTCTAAGTCTAACCACCGGGTATTAGATACGGTTGTGGTTCTCATATTTGTACGAATATGCGAGGCACTAAGAAGAACTAGAGATCGAGGAAAGGAGAGGTGGACCTACGCGTTGGAAATGGAGCAAGTGTTCTGCGGGCCGTAGGAGTTTATTTTCTTTCATTGCCCAGTGGGCTAGTACTAGAACTTAATAACCGTTATTTTGTTCCCGCTCTTACGAAGAGCATTATTTCTCTTTCTGCATTAGATGTTGATGGATTTTCTTTTACGTTTAAGAATAAATGTTGTTCTTTTTCACGTGATGGAATCTTTTATGGTACTGGCATACTTAGCAATGGTCTCTATATATTAGATATGAATGTTGACGTTCTTAATATAAATAACAAGAAAGCCAAAACAAATGACTTGAATGAATCCTACTTATGGCATTGTAGACTTGGCCATATAAATAAGAATCGCATTTCCAAACTCCATAAAGATGGAATGTTGGATCAATTCGATTACGAATCGTTTGATACATGCGAAGCTTGTTTACTTGGCAAGATGACAAAGTCACCTTTCAGTGGCAAAGGGATAAGATCCAATGAATTGCTTGAGCTCATACATACTGATGTGTGTGGCCCAATGTCAATTCAAGCCAAAGGAGGATACTCTTATTTTATCACCTTCACTGATGACCATTCTCGCTATGGTTATATATACTTAATGAAGTTTAAATCTGAAGCCTTCGAAAGGTTCAAGGAATTCAGAAATGAGGTGGAGAAACAACTAGGTAAAGAAATCAAAACACTTCGATCCGATCGAGGCGGAGAATACCTAGATGGAGAGTTTCAAGATTATTTGAAGAAGAATGGGATTCTACCTGAATGGACTCCTCCCGGAACGCCACAGATGAATGGCGTGTCTGAGAGGAGGAACCGCACCTTGTTGGACATGGTGCGATCCATGATGAGCTACGCAGTTCTTCCAAAATCATTTTGGGGTATGCTCTAGAAACCGCATCCTATACACTGAACCGAGTTCCATCAAAGACGGTTGACTCTACGCCATACGAGGTATGGACTAAGAGAAAACCGAGCCTAGGTCATCTAAAACCTTGGGGTTGTCCGACTTACGTGAAGCGGATGATGCCTGACAAATTAGAGCCCAGGTCTGACAAATGTCTATTTGTGGGATATCCTAGGGAAACCAAAGGGTACCAATTTTACCATCCTCGGGAACAAAAGGTGTTTGTTGCCGGGATCGGCCACTTTCGGAGAAAGAGTTTATTACGGATAGGGTCGGTGGGAGTAAAATTGATCTTGAAGAAATTCGAGAACCACTTACGGATAATAGTCAGTTGATGGAAGTAGAGGACTTGCCACACACAGATGTGACACCAGCCTCTACCGTGGACACACTAGCACCTCGAAGATCCACCAGGGAACGCCGTGAACCCGAAAGGTACACTGGCGTGTATCTCATGGAAGATGAGGACCCTAGAACTTATGAGGAAGTGCTATTAAGGCACGACAAAGAGAAATGGCTTGAAGCCATGAATTTTGAGATGGAATCCATGAAGGACAACCAAGTTTGGAACTTAGTTGATCCGCCTGAGGGAATAGTTCCCATAGGGTGTAAATGGGTCTTTAAGAGAAAGACCGACATGGACGGTAACGTGACCACCTACAAGGCTAGGTTGGTGGCAAAAGGTTATAAGCAAAGACAAGGAGTTGACTATGATGAAACCTTCTCGCTTTGTTGCCATGTTAAAATCCATTAGAATTTTGCTTGCTATTGCGGCATACCATGATTACGAAATCGGCGGATGGATGTGAAAACGGCTTTCCTTAACGGGAACTGTCGAGGAAGTGTATATGACACGGCCTTTGAGGGTTTCACAACCAATGACGCCGGGATGGTGTGTAAACCGCAAAGATCCATTTATGGATTAAAGCAAGCTTCTCGGAGTTGGAATCTTCGCTTTGATGAGATAATCAAACAGTTTGATTTCATCAAGAACGAAGATGAGCCCCGTGTTTACAAGAAGGTTAGTGGGAGTGCCATTGTGTTCTTAGTGCTTTATGTGGATGACATACTTGCTCATAGGAAATGATGTGCCTATGTTACAATCAGTCAAAGCTTGGTTATCCAAGAACTTCTCTATGAAGGACTTGGGTGAGGCAGCCTATATTCTGGGAATAAAGATCTATAGAGATAGATCTAAAAGGTTGCTTGGTCTGTCACAATCCACCTACATAGACAAGATGCTGAAGAGATTCAGCATGGAGCAGTCCAAGAAAGGATTGCTGCCCATGTCACATGGGGTCTACCTGTCAAAGGGAATGAGTCCTAAGACAGAGGAGGAAAGGGCACAAATGAGTAAAGTCCCTTATGCTTCGGCAATCGGGTCTATCATGTATGCCATGTTATGCACAAGACCAGACGTCTCGTACCCTCTTAGTATGACTAGTAGGTACCAGTCCAATCCAGGTGATGGTCACTGGATTGCTGTCAAGAATATCCTTAAGTACTTGAGACGTACTAGGGATATGTTCCCGGTTTTCGGGAACGATGATTTAGTATTACGAGGTTACACGGATGCCGGTTTCCAAACCGACAAGGACGATTTTAAGTCGCAATCGGATTTGTTTTCACGCTTAACGGCGGAGCGGTGAGTGGAAGAGTTCCAAGCGAGGAGACTACGCGGACTCTACAACGGAAGCCGAATACATAGCGCCTCGGAGGCGGCAAAGGAAGCGATTTGGATGAAGAAGTTCATTACGAACTTGGTGTGGTTCCCTCCATTGAAGGTCCGGTACCTCATCTTGTGATAATAATGGAGCGATATCTCGATCAAAGGAACCAAGGTCTCATCGAAGTCCAAACATGTGCTACGGCGCTATCACTTGATTAGAGAGATAGTAGATAGAGGAGATGTAAAGATAGAGAAAGTCCACACGGATGATAACATAGCCGATCCGTTAACCAAGGCATTGTCTCAAGCTAAGCATGAGAAACATGTTCACTTGCACGGGCTTAGGCATATGGGTGATTGGCTTTAGGCCAAGTGGGAGATTGTTGGAAAGGTGTCCTAAACCCAATCGGGTCGGACCGGATCCGACCGGGTCGGGTCGTTTACAGTCTATTTAGTTCATGTAATAACTTTATTATGATTAATAAAAGCACTTATGTTATTATATATTGTTTGTCTTCATATTATTTGTTGTATATATATAGTAACGTCCCTAGTATCGATCTGTGATAGAGAAACCATGATAGTGATTATGGTTGATGAGATCTCTAATCACTATAACAAGGTTGGTACTTAAATGTCTCTAGTCTTACATATTATCAAATGGGACATTGATGATATAATCGGACTAGCACGTATTGGATGTCTTCTATCTTTTAGAAGGTAGGGATAGATCTCGTCTATCGAAGTGTAGGGACACTTGGACTGTACGTGGACGTGTATTAGAGAATGCGTACGTTAGACTGACCCACTTACATTAAGTGTCACACTATGTGGCGGTTGTGTAATTATCCTTTTGACCGGAGTCTTCATGGCATCACGGTGTGGATTGTCATGCTTTGACACTATTGAGATTTCTCCTAACCACGGGGCGATCATGCGGTAGTGATTGGGTATGATATTGAAGCATGCGGAGTATACATGATTGGTCGTCCGGGAATCGCGTATCCCATGATTGGGATTGAATATCCGAAATGGCCTTCTTATAAGGAATGTCTAGCTCTCGAGAATCTTTGCAAAGTGGGAGTAAATGTGTTATTCCGAGAGAGCATGATATCCAGATTATAAGATACGATCGTCAATGTATTGACACTCGAGATACGATCGTATGGATATTATTATAGCGATAGGATTGTAAGTTACACGGTAACTCGCTTCACATGAAAGGTAGTAGTCATTGCTTTTGACTCTTCCGATAATTGGGGGTCACGGTGTGTTGCTAGACGCTATCCCGTGATCGTTAGGTATAAAGGGCATTTTGGTAAATTGCACTTTGTGTCTACGGCCAACATATTCGGAAGCCTATCGGGTCACACACATATGAACATCGAGTCGGATTAAAATGCGGTTATAGTTGATAACCAAATAAGGAAAGTTTATCTCTAGACTATAAAGGTTATAGTGGTAAATTAATATGGTGGTATTTATTTATTATGAATAAATAAAATACAAGATATTAATTATATATAAATTATGTTAATTAAAGAATATTCCGGAAGCCAATTAATTGGCATATGGGGCGCCACAATTGAGTGTATGAGATACACTAGGATTGTGCACATTAATTAATAAGATTGCCATAATATTAATATAAGATATTAATTGATTTTGGAAAAATAGATTTATGGTAATAAGATAATTATAATCAATATAAGATATTGGCAAAATAAATTATAATTAAAGAGATAAATCAATCTAGAAGATTTTCTTTATTTTATTGGAAAAAGGTTTTCTTCTCCTCCACACCATATGGGGCGCCCCAACCACTATATATAGGAGGTGGGTGTCAAGCTCTTTTGTACAACACAATTGCAAGAGTTCATAATTCTTGTGTAAAATAGAGAGCTCTCCATAGTGAGTTTGTGAGGGAAGAAAAGGTCCGGTCTAGCAGCCGGAGTTTTTCCGATAGCAATCCAAGGAGGATTCCGGCGAGGGGTTCGTGTGGATTAGCGATAGAGGCCGGACGCGTGGACGGCTTGCGCATTGAACTACTCTCCGTTGGCGGTCAAAGCGACGATCTTGTAGATCATCTAAGGTATAACTGTCAAACTACTTAACGTGTTTATTGCATTAAACGAAGAACGATCTAGAAAAGGAAATCAAATTTTAAATTCCGCTGCGTTAAACTAGTGATTTCCTAACAGTTACCTTGTCCAAAACATATTTTCTCTTCTTGTCGGATCTCTGCTCAGCTTTTCCCTTTTTAGAATCCCTGTGGGATTCCTCTCTTTTGGCTCTGTTAGCCTCTTCTCCTTGACAATGTCGTCTGTACGCAATTTCCAGACATTCTTCCATCGTACTTGGATTCTTGCTGCTCAGCTTGACGTGTAACCGCCCTTCTCTAAGACCTGCTACGAAGGATGCCACTAAGAATTTATCATCCATATCTGCTATCTGGGATGATTCTCCGTTGAATATTTTGATAAACTGCAATCCTGTCTCATCATTTTTTTTCCTAACGGTTAGCAAATATGTCCGGTTTCTTTGGAAAGGTCTTGCTGCGATGAATGCATGCATGAATTTTCTGGTCAGAAAAGGGAAATCCTGTATGGATCTGGGGTTCAACTTATTGAACCAATCTCTTGCCTTTCCCGTGAGAAGAGTTGCAAATGCCTTGCATTTCATCTCTTCTGGTGCATTGTACGGATTCATATGCTGAATATACTGATGCATATGATCATATGGATCTTTTGTGCCATCATATGCCTGGATCTTAGGAATCTTAAATCCCGGAGGACAAGGAAATGTATCAATGTCCTCAGTAAAAGGGGATACCAGCCTAAACTCATCTTGTTTAAGCTTGAGGATAGTATCCAACTCTGCTCTGGCATTATCACCTCCTGGGTGAGTAACAACCACCTTTACGCTTGATTCCGCTTCGTGTATTTCTTTCTTAGTAGTCTGAAATGGAGTGGGTGTTTCAGAGACGTCATTATCCTGATTTTTGGTTTTCAGGACTTCTTCAAATATGACCTTTATCTCTTCAACTCTGAGAGTTGCAAGGTTTTCCACCAGCATTTTCTTGACCACGTTTGGATGTTGGTTTGTCCTTCTTCCAAAATTTTCTTCCCGGTTTCTTTATCATTTCCGTTTGGGCTCTTCTCCCCCTAGTTTGATTTTCTTTTTCTGGCTGATTCTGCTGTTTTTTCGAATTTCCATGATTTCTTGCCATTCTACTGTAATAATTACTCACTAACAAGAATCGGCCCTCCTTCTAGCGCCAAATGATGTTGATCAAATATTATAATCGGGTAATTGGGTAATTCGAGTTAGGACAAAAATACAAAATGAGATAAGTTTATATATGGATTTGGACTGAACTCTTTGAGAGAGCTGCCTATGTATCCAATTCAGGAAGCAAATTGGAATCAAGTCTCTCGTAGTTCAGGATGTTCCTCTTATAGCTGTAGATCATGATTCTCTCCCCTAACGTAATGGGAAGTTATCGTCGGTTATCTTTGGACATTACAAGACGTGGGGCCTACCCACGTTTGTAAGCAGTTGTCCGGTGCTGACTCGGTCTTCGTCAATCTTAGCCGACCATTCTGTCTAGAGATACTTCTGTCGAGGATGTGGTGGAGTCCTGCTCCTCTGACTATTCTGTCCAGGAGTATGATCTGGTCAGCGCTTGGAGCTGTCCTGCCTTGCTGGCCCGTTCATCTTCCTTATCTGACTTTTGTGCTGGGCTCGGCCCAATTATAAATAATCCGACCCAGTGGGCCTATATATCATCACCGGATATTAGGGGTTATGGTGCTAGTGTGCCACGGTGATTATCTATGGACCAATGCGAAAGCAAGAGAGGTAGATTTTATGATGGTCAATAAACACCAAACTCAATCATCCATTTGATGATATAAATCCAAAAAAAAAAAAAAAATCTCTATTTCTTCATGAATTTCGAATGAAAGGGAAAAAGTGGAGATATAGTTTACCTTACAAATCCATGTGAGAAAATTATATACCGACCTCCCTGGAATGCTGATGAATTTGACTATTTCTCATGAAAAATAGAGCAACTAGTGATTTACTATAAATAAATAAAATTATTTCTATCTTCTTTCTCGGCTGAAAGTCGAATATAAGGGGGAGATAGAAATAATTTTATTTATTTATTTATTCGACTGCAATAATTTTATTTTGAGGAATCTATGGGAAGGAGTTAGGTAAGAAGCTTGATTGTGGGATAAATAAGGGGGTAATAAGATATTTTTCATTAATTCATTTGACCAAGAAATCCTCTCATAATAAAGTATCTATAATTCTCATTGAAACACACACGGTCAATAAATATTTATTTTTGCTCAGAAAAAAAAAGATTTTTCTACTAAAAAAAAAAAAAAAAAGATTTCTTCGCTGTCAACGGCAGGAAGTAGCAAGGAAATATGAGGTGGAGGAGATGAACCTCATTCCACACTTCATACTAGGTCAATACCTTCTCTAACAAGTAAATGAGCATTATATTTTCTTGTCTCTTTATTAAACAAATGAGATAGAAATAAAAAACATGTAACAGTTTATGACAGTCCTCTATTATCATACCAACATGTGAGAGATCTTCCTTATGTGCCATAAGACAATGATATGTGGATAGAAAGTCTCCTTTAAATATAACTAAAAAATATCCCTAGTTGTGAGAATACACAATAGCACGATATGTACATCGCTAAAGCTTCCCAACCTCTACCTCAAACCTTCATTCTAATTTTTTTGGAGAATGAGTTGAGTGATCTATCGTGGTTGTCTCGAATCAAAACACCCATAGCTACCTCAGTTTTTCCGAACACCGCGTCAACGTTAAATTTATATTGTGTTGCATCCGGAGGTTGCCATACTAAGGACCAGGCATTCATATTGCAGCTCGAAATTGGATTTTTTGCTGCATGAAAGTATTTGTTGGAAACACTAGTACTTAGGATATGGACGGATTATTAATAACTCCAAGGCACGTAAGAACGCTGGATTTTAAGAGATGTTTCTTCCCACACGATATGTCATTTAGGGATCAAACAAAAATCTCTCTCAGGATACAATGGGGGATGTTTAATTCAAACAATGACTTGTTTGAATCAAACCCGAGAACACTCAGGATGTTTTTTTAATGATGCTGTAAAACGTGAGACTTATTTCGTCTGCATACTTGTGCCCTTTATAGGCTGAAGGTACCCCATAAACGAATGGAGGTACTCCTTACACGAAAGGGTAGAGTCCATATCAGTTCGGCCAAAACATTACAAATCTTGGATTTTTTAGTTGCATCCATTCACAGGTTCGTGATCCTGCATGAATTCTTTAACGAACTGATGCATGGATCCAAAAAAAATGCTTCATGAATTGATGCAGGTCGAACCCCGTTTTGTTGCGATAACATTAATTTGTACGGCAACTCATTTACAAACTATTATAAAATATTATGTTAATGAATCAATATCTAACAATTTCCCCTATTTTTTTCGAAAAAACATTTTATATGTCAAAAACAAATGTATGAAGCGGGTGCATCACCTAATGTGATTGCCTACGTACCCTTTTGGGGATCAAGCCATCGTAGTTCATGCAGACACGGACTCAACATCATCGTAGGAAATCGTACATAAATGAAAGTAGCTTTTGGCTTTGAACTTCCACTTAGTGTAAATAACTCAAAGTTTCATCAGGGTGCTATGGTGAACGCATCTTGAACCAAGGATCCCATCATGATGTAACTAGAGTTATCACACATACTATTCCGATAAAATAGTGTCTCTTTGTTCGAACGCATTAATGGCCATGCGTTATATCACGAAATTCATAAGTGCTCTAGAGACGGTCTGTATCTCATAGAACGCGGCCTGACTTTCACACACACATAGGTAAGTCCATTCAAAGTGATGTCGTGTGTCACTTTCTCCAGTACTAGGACTTATTAAGAACTATATTCAACCTTTACCATGCGGTATTTACTGACTCTAGAGATTTCATGAATGAGATTTACTAAATACTCTAATGGCTACATTAGACAGACAATAACTTGTTTGTACCTTTGAACTTTGCTTATATTTCAAAACATAAGTAGGGTTCCCGTCAAGACTAACTAATGTTTAATAGACTTTAATCTTATTCCACTCGTTGTTTTTTCAATTATATCTTTAGCCAGTCCTTTCGTCAAAGGATCTACTAGGTTATTCTTTGACTCTACATAGTCAACATAGATTACTTATCCTTTAAGTAATCCACGGAGAGACTGATGTCTCAAACTAAGATGTCGTTGCTTACCATTGTATGTCTTGCTTGCTACTAAATACAAAGTAGCTTTGTTATCACAATGTATCATTACTGCTGGAGATGGCTTTTCCCACAAAGAAATATCAATCAATAAATTTCTCAGCCATTCCGCTTCTTTACTTGCATCTGCTAAAGAAATAAATTCTGCTAACATAGTTGAATCTAAAACACAAGTTTGTTTCTTTGAACACCAAGATACAGTTTCACCTCCTAAGGTAAAAATCCATCCAGTGGTGGACTTAGAATTTGATTCTATGTTATTCCAACTTGCATCACTGTACCCTTCATGTACAACAGGAAACCCACAATATTGTAATCCTTAATCAATTGTTCCTTTCAAGTATCTTAGAAGTCTTGAAATTGCATTCCAATGTTCTTTTCCTGGATTTCTAGTGAAATGACATAATATACAAACTTCATATGCAATATCGGGTCTTGTGCAATGCATAGCATACATAAGACTTCCTATCACAGTTGCAAATTGTAATTGGTCATAGCATCCACCGGTATTTTTCATTAACTTGATATTAGGATCCATGGGTGTAGATGCAGGCTTATGGTCCATATGACCATACCTTTTAAGGATATTTTCACTATAATGAGATTGATTTAATGATATAAATCCGTCTTTCCTCATTATTTTGATCCCTAAGATCACGTTTGGTTTTCCCAAATCCTTCATATCAAAGTTAGCTTCCAAAAATTGTTCGGTCTCCTTTATGGATTCCAAGTTCGGACCAAAGATGAGCATATCATCCACATATAGAAAAACACTGATGCAAGCACAATTCCTATATGTAGAGTAGATACATTTATCAACTTCATTGACTTTGAATCCATTTTTCAGTAGTACTTTATTGAAATTTTCATGCCATTGCATAGGGGCTTTCTTGAGACAATAAAGAGATTTTACCAATTTGCAAACCTTCTTTTCTTGTCCCGGTACAAAAAATCTCTCAGGCTGTTGCATATATACTTCTTCCTCTAAATCATCATTTAGAAAAGCCGTTTTCACATCCATTTGATGGACAACTAAATTATGAATCGAGGCCAAAGATAGAAACACACGGATAGATGATATCCGTGCCACTAGGGCATATGTATCAAAATAGTCAATACCAGGATGTTGTTTAAAGCCTTTAGCCACAAGGTGAGCTTTTGTATTTGTTAATGGATCCATCCATATTTAACTTCTTCTTGAAGATCCATTTACAACCGATTGGTTTAGAACCACGAGGCAAAGCTACTAATTTCCATGTTCGATCTCATTTCATCATTGATTGCTTCTTACCAAAAACAACATCACGTGATGAAATGGCTTCTAAATTTGTGACAGGATCACTATCATCATTGATCATTAACTTGGTTTGGTGTGAAATATTATTTACATCACCATCCAGTTAGTACGTCACAAATTTAGGACCAAAGGATTTTTCTGTCCTTTGTCTTTTACTTCTCCTTGGTTCTAAATCATATTGTGGTTCCGATGATGTATCATCAAGTGATTCATCATGAACTCTCTAGGAAATGTTACCATTATTTCCAGATTGCACAAAAGATGACTTATATAAATGTTTAAAAAGCATAGCATCATTTGATTTGATAATTTCAAAAGATTCTAATTTTAAAAATCTATAAGCCGTACTATTTTTTGCATAACCGAAAAAAACACATTTGTAAGTTTAGTACCTAACTTAGTAATCACAGGTTTAGGTTTTCTTACATATGCAAGACATCCCAAAACTTTTAGACGAGTAATATTCGGTTTCCTATTAAACCACAACTAATAAGTTGTTTTACAATCTTTTTCTTTGGAATCCTATTAAGAATATAACATGCGCTTAAAAGTGCTTCACCCCACCATTGATAAGATAGACCAGAACTAATTAACATGCAATTTACCATATCTATTAAGGTTCGGTTTTTCCGTTCTGCCACTCCATTCGATTTTGGTGAATACGGCGGAGTAAACTCATGGACAATACCATGTTCTTCACAAAATTTTATTAATTCTGTTACTTGGTATTCTCCAACTCTTTCAAAACGTAATACCTTAATTTTCCGCTTCAATTGATTTTCAACTTCTGCTTTAAAAATTATAAATTTACTTAACACTTCATCTTTACTTTTAAGCAAATAAACATAAGCATATTTTGAGAAATCATTTATAAAGGTCACAAAATACTCATGTCCTTATCGTGAAAATTTTCTATCAAAATTAGAAACATCTGAGTGTATAAGACCAAGTAATTTAGATGTGCGCTCTACAGATTTATGTGGTTTACATGTCATTTTCCCTTGAACACATATATCACATTTATCAACATTATCATTTGTGCATTTCGAAATAATGCCTACATTGTGCATGTTTTTATAGACTTGTAATTTACGTGTCTTAATCTATCATGCCATAATAATAAAGAATCAACAACACAAGCAAAGTTATTTTTTATTACATTCATCTTAATCATTCCATTACATGATAGCCTTTACTAATAGAAATATTGTTTTTAGATACAATCAAATTATCAGATTCCTGCACAAGCTTGAACCCTGCCTTGTTGAGGCGATCTCCAGAATCATATTCTTTGTCATTTCAGGCACATGAAGGACTTCTGCCAATGTCAGATTCTTTCTTGATGTAAATTTTAGTTCCACCGTTACAATCCCAACAACTTTGGCATGAACATCATTTTCCATTTTGACCTCTAGTCTATCGGTCCATTCCATGTAAGTTTTGAATTCAGATCTGTTATTGCTCACAAGGATTATAGCCCCGGTATCCAGGCACCAACCTTCTTCAACTCCAATCGAATTGGCTTCTTCCACAACAACAACAAAGGTATGATCATTATTACCATCTGTAACATTCACACGATGTTTGTTTCCTTTATCGTTCTTCGCCTTCGTGTCTCTTATACAAACTCTGCATTCTCGGGCGGAATGATCAGGTTTTTTTGCAATAGAAGCAATCACCCTTGAATTTTTTCTTGGACGATT
Source organism: Gentiana straminea (assembly GCA_036785695.1). Taxonomy (NCBI): domain Eukaryota; kingdom Viridiplantae; phylum Streptophyta; class Magnoliopsida; order Gentianales; family Gentianaceae; genus Gentiana; species Gentiana straminea. Next base: position 1,468,218 of record JAVUPR010000538.1, on the reverse strand, counting down.
CTGCATGATCTTTCTTTGGTCCAGACTTTTTGTGCTTCTTGTTTACAGATTAGGGGCCTTGAACCATGTTGGCTTTTTCTGTCTCATGTTCAGTATTTTCTCTCTTTCTGGAGTCTTCCTCACTCAAATGACGCATAAGGGATTCTAAGGTATGCTTGGTTTCATCATGTTTAAGTTTCTTTTTATAACCATTCCAAGAAGCTGGCAATTTAGCAATAATTTCTCCAAATTGGAATGCTTCACGCAAGTTAATTTCAGAATTTTTAAGATTACCAACAATGGATTGTAATTCATGAACTTGGGTAAGAACAGACTTACCATCAGTCATTTTGAAGTTGAAGTAATTACCAATCAAAAATTTCTGATTGCTTGCATGTTCAATGCGATATTTGTTGTCCAGCGCCACCCATAATTCTTTTCATGTCTCAGTTGTCCTGTGTCCATTGTAAACTGAGTCTGACAGCACATTCAGAATGTGTCCCCTGTATAGGAAGTCATCATCCTTTCTCTTCTGCCTCTGTTCCTACAATTCCCTCTTGCATTTATCAGGATCATCGTCATTATCTTCGGTAATTGGTGCAAGTTCATCACTCACAATGTATGAAAGTTTGATTGCTGTCAAGGAAAACAAAATTTTCTCTTGCCAGTGAGTAAAATTGTGCCCATCAAATCTATCAAGACAAACCATGTCCTGATTCATTACATGGATCGATGGTGCCACAGATCCATTCAGTGTCAAATCCTTAAACGAAGACGTCTCTTAAAACTCAAGATACATAAGAACATAGTCTTATAAGAGATGTTTCGTCCCACACGATATGTCACTTAGGGATCAAACGAAAATCTCTCTCAGGATACAATGGAAGGTGTTTGATTCATATAGTGACATATTTGAATCAAACCCGAGGACACTCGGGATGTTTTTCTGATGATGATGTAAAATGTGAGACTTATTTCGTCTGCAAAATTATGCCTTTTATAGGCTGAAGGTAGCCCATAAACGAATAGAGGTACTCCTTACATGAAAGGGTAGAGTTCATATCAGTTCGGCAAAAACCTTACAACTCTTGGATTTTTGAGTTGCATCCATTCGTAGTTTCATGAACCTGCATGAAATATTTCATGAACTGATGCATGGATCCAAAAAAAATGCATGAATCTCATTCATGAACTGATGCAGGTCGAACCCCATTTCGTTGCGATAACAATAATTTGTACGGAAACTCGTGTACAAACGATTATAAAATATTTAGTTTACGGAAATGTATCTAACAATTTCCTATTATTTTTTCAAAAAAATATTTTATATGTAAAATACAAATGTATGAAGCGGCTGCATCACCTAATGTGATTGCCTACGTACCCTTTTAGGGATCAAGCCATCGTACTTCATGCAGACACGGGCTAAGCATCATCGTTGGAAATCGTACATAAATGAAAGTAGCTTTTGGCTTTGAAATTCCATTTAGTCTAAATAACTCAAAGTTTTATCAGGGTGCTAAGGTGAACGCATCTTGAAACAAAGACCCCATCATGATGTAACCGTAGTTCCGATAAAAAGAGTGTCTTTTTGTTCCATCGCATTAATGACTATGCGTTATATCCCAAAATTCATTAGTGCTCTAGAGACGGTCTGTATCTCATAGAAAGCGGTCTGACTTCCACACTCACATAGGTAAGTCCATTCAAAGTGATATCGTGTGTCACTTTCTCCAGTACTAGGACTTATTGAGAACTATATTCAACCTTTACCATGCGGTATTTACTCACACTAGAGATTTTAAGAACGAGATTTATTAAATACTCTACTGGCTACTTTAGTTAGAGCTTAACTTGTTTGTACCCTTTGAACTTTGATTATATTTCAAAACACAAGTAAGGTTACCAACAAGACTAGCCAATGTTTCATAGACATTAATCCCATTCCTCTCGTTGTTTTTGCAACTAAATCTTTGGCCAGTTTTTTCGTCAAAGGATCTTCTAGGTTATTCATTGACTCGACATAGTCAGCAGAGATTACTCATTGTTTAAGTAATCCACGAAGAGGCTGATGTCTCAAACTAAGATGTCATTGCTTACCATTGTAAGTCTTACTTGCTACTGAATACAAAGTAGCTTTATTATCACAATGTATCATTACCGCTAGAGATGGATTTTCCCACAAAGGAATATCAATCAATAAATGTTTTCAGCTATTCCACTTCTTTACTTGCATTTGATAATGCAATAAAATCTGGTAACATACTTGTATCTGAAACACAAGTTTGTTTCTTTGAACACCAAGATACAATTGCACCTCCTAAGGTAAAAATCCATCCAGTGGTAGACATAGAATTTGATTGTATATTATTCAAACTTGCATCACTGTACCCTTCAAGTACAGTAGGAAACCCCAAATATTGTAATCCGTAATCAATTGTTCCTTTCAAGTATCTTAGAAGTCTTGAAATTGCATTCCAATATTCTTTTCCTGGATTACTAGTGAAACGACATAATATACCAATTGCATATGCAATATTGGGTCTTGTGCAATGCATAGCATACATAAGACTTCCTATCACGCTTGCATATAGTAATTGGTCATAGCATCCACTAGTATTTTTCATTAACTTGATACTAGGATCCATGGATGCAGATGCAGGCTTATGGTGCATATGACCATACATTTTAAGGATATTTTCAATATAATGAGATTGATTTAATGATATAAATCCATCTTTCCTCATTATTTTGATCCCTAAGATCACGTTTGCTTCCCCTAATCCCTTCATATCAAAGTTAGCTTCCAATAATCGCCAGATCTTCTTTATGGATTCCAAGTTCGGACCCAAGATGAGCATATCATCCACATATAGACAAACAATGATGCAAGAACCATTCATATATGTAGGGCAGATAAATTTATCAGCTTCATTGACTTTGAATCCATTTTCTAGCAATACATTATTGAACTTTGCATGCCATTGCACATGGGCTTGCTTGAGACCGTAAAGTGAGTTTACCAATTTGCAAACCTTCTTTTCTTGTCCCGGTAAAACAAACCCCTCAGGATGTTCCATATATGCCTCTTCCTCTAAATAACCATTTTAAAAATCCGTTTTCACATCCATTTGATGGACAACTAAATTGTGAATCGAGGCTGGAGATAGCAACAAACGGATAGATGATATCCATGCCACTGAGGCATATGTATCAAAATAGTCAATGCCATGACGTTGTTTAAAGATTTTAGCCACAAGACGGGCTTGGTATTTGTGAATGGATCCATCTGGATTTAACTTCCTCTTGAAGATCCAATTACAACCGATTGGTTTAGAACCACGAGGCAAGTCTACTAATTTCCATGTCTGATTTGACTTGATCGATCTCATTTCATCATTGATTGCTTCTTTCCAAAAAAAACAGCATCACGTGATGAAATGGCTTCTGAATTTTTTATTTGCATCCATTCGTAGGTTCATATCAGCATTACTTTACACGAAAGGGTACAGTTCATATGAGTTCGGAAAAAACTTACAACTCCTGGATTTTTCAGTTGCATCCATTCGTAGCTTCATGAACCTGCATGAATTCTTTCACGAACTAATGCATCGATCCGATAAAAATGCATGAATTTTATTCATGAACTGATGCAGGTCGAACCCCGTTTCATTACGATAACTTTAATTTATACGACAACTTGTATACAAACGATAATAATAAAAGATTTAGTTTATGAAAAAATATCTAATAGTATTATGTCGCCTTTGCATAAGATTTAAGCAAGGATGAGTTATGATGTATATATTTTCTATCCAAAATCCATGAACATCCTCCTTTCCAAATGGTCCAGAGAAGAGTTACTATTTGTGTTGTGCATGCTTCCATGCCGTCACGTGTATTTAAGAAATCTTCTAGAAAATCTACAAAGTAGTAGACGCATAGGGAGCTTGCCCAAGCCCATATATAATGAGGAGCCTCATCCTCAAAACCTAGGTTTTAGGGATGAGGCCCCTCATCTTATAAGGGTTTGGGCCTAGATTTTCTACAAGGTATCGGAGCCACCCCTTTTGTGCAAGTGTTGGGCCTCTTTGTTGGCATTGTGTGCCCGGATCACACTTGAGGAGGCGTGTTAAAGTGTCCCACATTGAGAACTTGTGGTTGTTTCACCTGTCATATTAAGTGATGGATTTCTCCTCATAACCTATGTTTTAGGGATGAGGCCTGGTCGAGGGCCTAGATTTTCCACAGAGCTCAAATAGTTACTCTTGGGGATGTCACATTCGAAGAGACAATGCCAAGCAATTTCTTCGGATCTCTTATACTACACCTGACACAGGCCATTCCTTATTCATGTTCAGCGCAAACCAGAAGCTGTCAAAAGAGTGTTATTGATTAGCTTTAACATGAAGTGAATGATACGCGGTTTAGCCTTCAACTGCCAAAGACCATTCCACAACTTTTGGTTTCCTCTTGAAGATGAAGGTTCCTCTCATTTGATGGCTCGAAACTTAGAGTCTCACGCCAAGATGTAAATGTCTTAACATAACTAGCAAAATGCTCGTGCTCCACATGTCTTTTAACTAAAACAAATAGTTTTAAAATTCAAATAGCAACGTTTAAGATTACATATATACATAGGTGATAATGTCCGGATATGGACCTGCCACGTGTCGTTCCTATAAGAAGCCATGAAATAAAGGCAGACCAGAGCCCGAGGTGGGAGGTCCGACCTAGACCTCCGAATTGACCACCGCAGGTCGGTCCGGTCATAGCGGGGGCTTGGTGAATAAAACATTGACTAAGATGGTCTAGTAAACTCGACACAGGTCGGTCCGACTTTTCCTTAGGTACGAAAGCAACCAAATCAGATAATTATGGAAAACAATCCTCAGTCATTAAGACTGTGATTCAAATAATCGGATATGACCTTACGTATCCCTAAATTAATGGGATTTACAAATAATATCTTTACGGATAAAGAATTAAAATCCTTGTTGGACAAAGAATAGGACGAAAGGTCCCGTATATATACAATCCCTAAAGAACTACGAATGACTGGATTCCAATACAGTTATTTGATACGTAGGCAACTTGAGAGCAAACTCTCAGGCTCAGTCTAAATCTAACCACAAACTCCCTTCTTTTGGCATACTGTTCTTAGCTTTTTAAGATCTTGATTATTGTCACTAGATAAAAATTAGCCTGGATTAGTCCTCAGACGAACCCAACATCATCAATGCTATGTTTTTAAGTATAAAATAAATATATGTTGAGTAAAGTTTCCATTTTTGCCATTCTTATATATTCGTTCTTTAATTGTTGAAATATTTTATTATTATTATTATTATTATTATTATTATTATTATTATTATTATTATTATTTGAAAACCTTGTATATTTTATTAGAATGAAAGGAATGAAATACAAGGTTTGTGGGCCCACCCGGCCTCCCCCGAAAACATGTGTCCGCAATATACTTTCCCCACCTCCTTAAAACCCTAGTCCAGAAAATCCGATATGGAAAAAACCGAATGCTAGAGAAAGAGCATGGGTCTCCGTATATTGGAATAGACAATAAAGAAAAGATCCAAAAAAATTTTTAAAAAAAGCAACGAATGAGATGCACCTACTTGTTACACATTTTTTTAGAAGAATTTGTTACACTCACTATAAGTTATTGATTACTAACTCTTGTATCTGTCTGTATGGATATCAGATTGTCTTAAGTCTCTGATAAATCTTGAGGCATTCTCTAATTTTATATTAAGAAAAAAAGCGTTATTATGAAAAATGCATCTAAAATGGCAGGCATGTAGTTTTAAGTACAAACGTGTTTACATTTTAGGGGGAAGGGGCGAGAAGGACAATAAAAATCATAAATGGGTCCAGAAGGACGTTACTACATGTTATGTGATTAAAAAGGACAAATTCATAATAAATGGGCAAAAATACCCTTTTACGCATTAAACACGTAGTAACGCTAGATAAAGTGTAGTAACAGCCAAGAAAACAAATAGTAACAGCCAAGGAACAAGTAGTAACAGCCCATAAAATGTCGTAACATCCAATGAACATGTAGTAACAGCCAATAAACAAGTAGTAACAACTTAAGAAGAAGTAGTAACAGCGTGAAAAGAAGTAGTAACAGCCCGTAAAATGTAGTAACGGCCAATAAACAAGTAGTAAAAGCCCATAAAATAGATAAAGTATATCAAAAAATGTAGTAACGTTACAAAATTAATAGTAACAACCCTAAACCAAAAAATTTTCAAAAAAATTAAAATTAAAATTCCAAAGTTTCAGCTTCATCTTCTTCTCTCGTTCAAATAAAAAAAATCCAAACTTTCAGCTTCATCATCCCCAAATCGTTCAATCCTTATCCCCAAATCGGAATCCGCTGATATCCAGTCCGTCCGTCCGTAGCCGGATGCCATGTTTATGGCGATAATTGATGCCGGAGATGAATATTTAAGCAATTTCCGGCATCGGATGCCATGTTTTTCCGGTGACTCGTCTTCTCTCTGGCACTCCACAACCAAATCTTCAATCTCCGATGGGTAAACATTATCAAAGAACCCATCAGTTCCAGCGATAATGACATCTCCTCTCTCCACCGGGAAAAAAAATCTCATCCGCCAAACTTGGATCAACGCTTTTCATAGCCAAACCTAATTGATAAGGGCAATTAAAACAATGTTGTTGTGATTTCGTCTGAAACAAGATATTTCCATCTCTGATTACAACGAATCTGCTATCTCCGATGTTCACTACCTGTAATAGATCGCCGTTCAAAGTAACAACAAGCAGTTGATGATCCTTTAGATTAGGTCTCGAAAAATGCCTCTTCAAGGATTTGCGTTGGATCAAATTGAACACCGATGCTTTTAGGTTTTTTTGGAAGGAGGGTGCTGGTTTTATGATGCGCAGAAACTATTGAGGCCATTACCTGTAACATAATTAGAAAAAAAAAAGGGTATTGATTGGGCGTGACCCGGATCAGCCCACGTGTCAAACGGACGAAGCGAACCGACAAAACAGGATAGAACTATACCCGATCCGGTTCCACTAGACCCAGAAGAAGAAGGCTGACCAGGCCAGGGCAGGTCCCTGACCTTATGAGGCAGATCGAGGACATACTCATCTGAGTAAAGAGCAGTTATGACTGAACGTGAGACGTGGGGGGTTGATATAACCGCCCATTAGCCCCATTATCACCAGTAACCGCCTGAACTACGGTTGGACTTGATTCCAAGCATATACTTGGATACGTAGGCAGCTTATTCATTAAGTTCAGTCCATAAGAAAAATAACGACTATTCTCTGTATAATCCTAGAGTAAGAAAGACCCGTTTGTTCATTCAGTTAGATTGAGGACTCGATCATTGGCGCTAGAAGGAGGGCATTTTTGCTTCTAGTGACGAATTACAGAGTAGCAGATATGAAATCGAAAAAAACTCAACAAGAGAAGAATCACGCAGGGACCTTGCGTAATGAAGAAAATATGGATCAAGATCCAATGAAAAATCCGGAAAACGAACCAGAAGATCAATCCAGTACGAAGGAAATGGCGAAACAACTCCTAGTGGATGCTTTAAAGACAATGGGAGATGAAGACTTTCAGGTCCTTTTTGAAAGTGTGAGAAAAGGGAAGGAAAAGGTAAACGTTGTTGGAGAAGAAAAGCAATTATCTTCAGAAAACAGGAGTGGTCATAAGTAAGTGGCAGAATCCAGTGATCAAGTTGTTAAGAGCAAAGCCCGTCACGCTGATGAGGCTGCAAGAGCTGAGTTGGATGCGATGTTAGAAGACGAAGAGGATGAATTTCATCTTGCTTCGCCCTTTGCAGAGCACATTGAAGCATACCCCTGTCCCAGAGGTTTTAAGATACCCAAAATCAGTCCGTATGACGGAACCAGAGACCCGTATGATCATATGCATCAATACATAGCGCATATGCAATTATACAATGCCCCTGATGAAATGAAATGCAAAGCTTTTCCAGCACTCCTTTCTGGAAGGGCTAGGGACTGGTTCAATAAGTTACCGTCCAGATCTATCACCAGCTTTACAGTTTTGACAAAGAAGTTCATGAGCATGTTTATTGCTGCCAGACCGTTTCAAAGGAACAATACCCATTTGCTCACCATTAAGCAAAAATCCGACGAAACGGTTCTGCAATTCATAAAGAGATTTAACGCGGAGTCAACTCAGGTGGCTGATGTGGATGACCGATTTCTGGTAGCCTCATTCGTAGCAGGACTACGAGAAGGGCGGCTACACGCTAAGTTAAATGGGAAAAACCCCAAAACTATGGAAGAATGCTTGGCCATCGCTTTTAAACATTGTCAGGGTGAGGAAGCTAATCGTGCCAAGCGCGAGCTGGAGAAAGGAAGTCACAGAAAGGAAAAAAATAGAGGAGAAATCCGATAAAAAGCGCAAATCAGTTTGGGATAGGGTGCAGGCACCCATAACTGACAGGTTGGGCAAAAGAGGCGCTCTGCAGGACAGAGACATGATTCCGTTGAACAGATCATGAGAACAAGTTCTCGCCATCATGGAACGTAAAGGCATAGCCAGAACTCCATTCCCTATGAAGGGACCCAGAGAAAAGAGAGATCAGACCAAGTTCTGTAAATTCCACCAGGATGTTGGTCACGACACAGAGTCATGCAGGGAATTAATCAGGGATATAGACGCAGCAGTCATGGAAGGACAACTTGATGAGGTTGTGGACAGATCTCGTAATGAACAGCCCAGGGGGCACAGAGAATTTAGAAGGGGACCACACCAGAACGAGAGGGGCAGGAATAAAGAACAGGGAAGGCATAGACACCCATCCCCAGACCAGGACGGACAAATTGATAACCGTCCGGTAAATACGATTAACACAATCATGGGAGGTCCCAGGCGGACAGACCAAGAGAAAGAAACAAGCTCAGCAGGTCAAAAGAGTCAGGATCGGAGTTCTGGTAAACGTCTAAAGGTGTCATGAGAGGTAAGGTATGGACCAGAGGATCCACTACCGCTGGTCATCAATAACGAAGGGCTGGTCATTGAGGCCGTGATCAACAAAAACTGGGTGAAGAGGATTTGCGTCGATACAGGAAGTGCTGTTAACATCTTGTATCACAGGGCTTTCCTGGCCATGAAGTTAAAAGATTCCAGTTTAACACCAGTGTCTACACCACTGTTTGGATTTGCCGGCCCGCCTATCCACCCTGTGGGTATGATCACATTACCCACAACCTATGGTAAATTACCTCAGGGCAGGACCCTCATGGTAAATTACATTGTGGTTAAAGCACCTTCAGCGTACAATGTCATCATGGGAAGACCGGCCATCATTGATCTGCGAGCAGTTATCTCACCGGCTCACAACAGCATGAAGTTTCCAGTCGGCTTGGGATCGGTCGAAATTAAAGAAGATGTGGAAACAGCCAGGAGCTGTTACACATATGTGGTTGGCGAAAAATAGTTGGTTCAACAGGTAGTTCTTGAAGAATTATTGCCAGAAGAAGAAAAAACTTGGGCAACTACAGATCAGACCGAGTCTGTCCTGATCGGGGAATCAGGAACCGAATCGGTGGTCAGTATAGGATCATGGATCCCAGACCCCCATAAGAGAGCATTAACAGACCTGCTCAGAGAGTATTCTGATGTTTTCGCATGGAAGACGGATGATATGCCTGGTTTATCACCAGAATTCATAGTACATAGTTTGAATGTGGATCAGAACAGAACTCCAGTTCGTCAAAAGAAGAGGCATTTTGCACCAGAAAGGATCTCAGTCATCGAACATGAGGTAGCCAAGTTGAAACAAGCAGGAATTGTCAAGGAAGTGGTTTACCCAGAATGGCTTGCCAATCCGGTTTTAGTAAAGAAATCAGATGGATCATGGAGAATGTGTGTAGACTTTACGGATTTAAATAAGGCTTGCCCTAAAGATAGTTACACCTCCCCCAGAATTGATAGGCTGGTGGATTCGACTGTGGGTTTTGAAATTTTCGGGTTCTTGGATGCGTATAAAGGGTATCACCAGATATTCATGGACCCAAAGGACACAGAGAAAACGGCCTTTATAACAGAATTTGGCACGTATTATTATGTGACCATGCCGTTTGGGCTGAAGAATGCAGGAGCCACATACCAGAGAGCAGTTAATCGAATTTTCCAAGATCAGATAGGCAAGTCTATGGAGGTCTATGTTGATGACTTACTGATCAAAAGCAGGTCTTTAGATCAATATTTACAAGATGTGAGAGAAGTTTGCAAGGTGCTTCGAACAGCCAAGATGAAACTGAACCCAAAGAAGTGCACATTCGGGGTCAGATCTGGAAAGTTCTTGGGTTATATGATCTCTAAAGATGGGATCAGGGCCAATCCGGACAAGTTGGATGCTTTGAAAATGATGCCTCCTCCTACCAGTATCAAGGAGGTTCAAAGGTTAACAGGAAGACTAGCAGCGTTGAACAGATTCCTTTCACGTTCAGCACAGCGTGCACTACCTTTCTTCAAGACTTTAAGGAAAGCTTCACCGTTTCATTGGGGGACAGATTGTCAAGAAGCCTTTAATGATCTGAAAAAATATATGTTAGAGTTACCAACTCTAACCTCCCCTCAGGAAGGAGAGGTTCTGTACCTTTATCTATCAGTTTGTGATGAAGCCGTTAGTGCCGTGTTGGTTAGGCAACAGGACACATTTCAGAAGCCAGTTTACAACATAAGCAAGGCCTTACATGGACCCGAAGTGAGGTACTCAGATGCAGAAAAGTTGGTACTAGCATTGGTACACGCAACCAGGAAACTGAGGTCTTACTTCCAGAGTCATCCAGTCATCGTCTTGACCGATCAGCCACTGAAGCAAATTTTGAGCAGGCCCGATAACTCAGGTCGTTTAGCCAAGTGGGTAGTAGAATTGGCAGGTTATGATCTAGATTATAGACCACGAACAGCTGTGAAAGCGCAGGCCCTGGCAGACTTCCTGGCAGAAGAAAAGTCAATCTATATTGATCAACAAGTGAATCCAAAAGGATCAGGTCAATGGAAATTGTTCGTTGATGGAGCATCCAAAGAAGAATGGGTCGGGGAGCGGAGTCTCCTCCTCATAAGTCCAAGAGGTGAAGAGTTCCCCTATGCTCTACACTTTAATTTCTAGGCAACCAATAATGAAGCTGAATACGAAGCGCTAATTACCGGTTTGAACTTAGCTCTAAAGTTGGGGGTTAAGCAACTCAAAGTTTACAGTGACTCTCAGTTGGTGGTAAACCACATCAAAGGAAATTATGAAGCGAAAGAGGAACCCATGAGGAAGTATTTATCTCTATCCCAATCACTTATAAACCAGTTTCAAGAAGTACAGGTGGAGCAGGTCTCCAGATCACAAAATACCAGAGCAGATGCCCTGTCTAAGTTGGCCTCTAATTTCTTATCAGACAAGAAGGTTCTCATCGAGCAGTTAAACCAACGTAGCTATGAAACTCCTGAGGTGCAACCGGTCACACAAAGGGAAACGTGGATGGATACCATTGTATCATACTTAAAACATGGCCAGTTACCAGAAGACCGAGGTCAAGCTCGCAAAATTCAGCGCTTATCTGACAGGTATGCCTTGTTCAATGATATATTGTACAGGAAATCATTCATATCTCCTTGGCTACGTTGTGTTACTGTGGAAGAAGGCAATTATCTATTGAGAGAAATTCATCTTGGGATCTGTGGAAACCATATGGGATCAAGGGCATTAGCCAGGAAATGCAGGTTGTTTGGCTATTATTGGCCTAAAATGCAGCAAGATGCAGAGGAATTAGTCTTGGCGTGCAGGTCATGTCAGGTCCATGGTAATCTATTCCATCGACCATCTGAAAATTTGGTTCCAGTCATTGCAGCCTAGCCCTTTGATCAATGGGGTGTCGTTCGGTGGGACCACTCCCAACGAAGACCAGGAAATTACAAGTTCTTAGTAGTGGTGGCCGTGGACTATTTCACTAAATGGGTGGAGGTTGAACCATTAACCACTATCACAGCCAAACAGATCCAAAATTTTTTGTGGAAAAATCTGATTTACAGGTATGGGATACCAAAGACTATAATTTCAGACAACGGTACCCAATTTGAAGACAGTGGAGTTCAGGAATGGTGTACAGAGTTGGGCATAAAACAGCATTTCACCTCTGTTGGTCAGCCCCAGGCAAATGGTCAGGTGGAACAAACTAACAGGCAGATCAAGCTTGGTTTGAAAAAGAGGCTGGAACAAGAGGGAAAGCACTGGGTGGAGCATCTCCCAAACATTCTTTGGGCTTATAGGACTACCCCAAATACGTCAACACGTGAAACCCCATTCTCATTGGCCTACGGGTGTGAAGTCATTATTCCAAAAAATTGGGCCGCCATCTCCCGAACCACGCTACATAATGACCGGATCTAGGAAGAGGAAATAAGGCACACCAAGGATGAACTTGGAAGAGAAAAGAGATGTTGCTCTAATCCGGATGGCTAAATATAAGCAACAGGTTTCCCAGTATTACAACTCCAAGGTGAAACAATGCTATTTTAAGATTGGCGATCTGGTGTTGCGCAAAAATGAGATCAGCAGGCAGGAACCAAGCGGAAACCTTGGTCCTAACTGGGAGGGTCCTTATCAGATTATCAAGGTACACGGAGGAGGAGCATACCAATTGGCTGATTGCAAAGGGAAAACCATTCCTAGAAGTTGGAATGCGGTTAATCTGAAGAAATTTTATGTTTAAGGCAAGTGACAATCGTTTTTTACCTTTGCAAGTGTGCTATGTATTTTGAATTTATGTTGAACCATCGAATTTATCATGGCTGTAATATATTTCTATCATGAACTCTTTGAAAGAGAAAAATTTGTTAAGTCTGACAAATCAGACCATTTGTTGACCTCAGGTCAGGTCATTTATTTTAGACCTCAGGTCAGGTCGGAAACTCTTAAAAAGAGAAAAATTTATCAAGTCTGAAAAATCAGACCATTTTTTGACCTCAGGTCAGGTCATTTATTTTAGACCTCAGGTCTGGTCGGAAACTCTTAAAAAGAGAAAAATTTATCAAGTCTGACAAATCAGACCATTTGTTGACCTCAGGTCAGGTCATTTATTTTAGACCTCAGGTCAGGTCGTAACTCTTAAAAAGAGAAAAATTTATCAAGTCTGACAAATCAGACCATTTGTTGACCTCAGGTCAGGTCATTTATTTTAGACCTCAGGTCAGGTCGGAAACTCTTAAAAAGAGAAAAATTTATCAAGTCTGAAAAATCAGACCATTTATTGATCTCAGGTCAGGTCATTTAATTTTAGCCCCCAGGTCAGGTCGTAACTCTTAAAAAGAGAAAAATTTATCAAGTTTGACAAATCAGACCATTTGTTGACCTCAGGTCAGGTCATTTATTTTAGACCTCAGGTCAGGTCGGAAACTCTTAAAAAGAGAAAAATTTATCAAGTCTGAAAAATCAGACCATTTATTGATCTCAGGTCAGGTCATTTAATTTTAGCCCTCAGGTCAGGTCGGAAACTCTTAAAAAGAGAAAAATTTATCAAGTCTGGAAAATCAGACCATTTATTGACCTCAGGTCAGGTCATTTATTTTAGACCTCAGGTCAGGTCGGGAACTCTTCAAAAGAGAAAAATTTATTAAGTCTGAAAAATCAAATCGTTTGATTGACCTCAGGTCATGTCATTCATTTTAGACCTAAGGGGGGACAAATAGAATGACATGTGCACACCATAGAATGACAGGTGCTACCCAAGACAATCACATGTCATCCTAAGGGGGGACAAATAAGGACAAAGAACACAAGGCACAGAAGCAAGGACATTTTAATAATCAGCAAAATGGTAAGAATTATGCAGAAAGCCAGGAGGTACCCCAAAGTTTGGAGGCAACAACAAAACAAACAATGTTTTCAAACCAATAAAGTTACAAGTTAATTGATCTCATTTCGAGTTGGGGGGAGCTTCAGACTGAGAGGATGAGCCAGTTGGTGGAGGCTTTCTACCATATTTGGAAACCAGGTCTACTCCATCTTTGAACTCTTTGAATCTAGTCTCATAAATTTGAGATCCATCAGTCCTGTTCCAGCTCGAATGGGTAAGCTTGGTCGCATCAACAGATAGACCGGCAGCTCTCATGTCTTCAATCGCTGAAGTGTACCCAAACCAAATGATGGGGGCAAAAAGCATCTTGATGTTATTGGCTAACTCATCGGACTTCCTGTAGTTAGCAAGAGCTTCAGCAACGTGTTCTGGTAGCCTGCTTTTCAGGTTATCCCTCTCCTTTTCAAGAGTGGCCACCATCTTCTCCAACTCAGACATGACTTCATTAGCAGTGGCAAGATTTGCCTGGAACTCATCAGACTTGTCTTTCAACTGGTCAGATAATGCCAGCATCTCCGCAACAGAGGTGCTCAACAAATCCTCATATTTAGCCTTCCATTCTGATAAAGATTTGGCCAAGATTTCCTCAACTTGTGCAGAATTCCTTAATCTGGACAAGATCTCTTTACCTAGTTTGGCTCCCTGGAAAGGAGTACACAGAGCAAGGTTTAAAAAAAAAAAAAAAAAAAAAAAAAAAAAAAAAAGTGCGGGGTTGCTGCTTATGAAAAATGATCTTACAAATTTGGACAGATCTTGGTTTGTCCAGTCTTTCCAATCATATCTTTCCACTTGAGCTCAATCAGAGGCTCCAGCATCTCCACCAGTGTGATCTTGAGATCTGATACGTTTTGAGGCATGCCTAGTCTCCTCAGTAGTCTCTACCAGAGTGTTGTGAGAGACAATCCTAAAATCATTGGTCTCTTCAGAATCATCATCACCCTGATCTGTATAATTTGAGGGTTCAATGGGATGACTGCCAACAGTCATAGCAGTCTGATCTGGCACATTGGTCTGAACACCAGGTTCAAGTACCCCCTGGCCACGGGGAGGTGATGTCTCATCGGCAATCTTGATGATATCAGTGAAGCTTGCCACTGCAAGTGCCAAAAAAAAACATTTTGATTAAAGATATACAATGGAGAAAAAATGTAAATATACAAAAATAAGAAGCCCTACTCAAATTATATCTCTCCTCTGATAGCTCAACATAAGGTTCTGGGCCAGCAGTCTCAAGATGGGCAGCATCAATTAGATTGGAGCTATAATGTCTCAGACCCAGATATATCGGGGATGCGCTGATATCACTCAACAATTTCTCACCCGCTTTGCTTTCTAACACATCGCTGTTCTTAGTTGAGGTATTCCACTTACCTAGATCCCTAATGGTATTATGCCTGATGAAGAAGAAGTGTTTTTTCCAATCAAAAAAAGATTGGTCGGTTTTCTTAATCAAGCGAACCCCGCTCAAATTATCGGTTCTTCTACAAAAGCAGTACCAACCAGGACTTTTCTTAACTTGTTTACATTGATAAAAGGTTCTGAACAGTTGCAGTGAAAAATGGGTGACAAAACACCTACACCAAATTAAAAAACCTGTAATGGCCCTTATGCTATTGGGAACTATCTGACCAAGCCCCAGGTCATAGTATCGGAGTATTTCCAGGAAAGCTGGAGGAAGAGGGAATCTGAGACCGCATTCAAACTGTTCTTTATAAACAGTGCAGTACCCAGAAGGAGGAGCAGCAGCACTCTTTCCAGGAGCGGGTCGGATAGGGGCAAAAATGTTCTTATTTAACCCAAACCTATCACAGATATCAATAATATTTGAATCCTTTAGTTTGGAGTCGATGGCATGGCAAGCCATCATTTTCTTAGTCTCGTAAGTTCTCCTCAGTGCACGTATCGGTGCGGACAAGCCAGAGATATTATACTCGGTTGGGGGCGATTCGACCAAACTGGGGACAATAGAATCAATCAAGTGGGGAGGAAGAATAGAGAAGAGAGGATTTTCACCGGGATTGGAAATTTCAGGCGGATTTGGATTCATAAGGAGCAAAAAAAGAATGAATTTTTACTACATGAAGATGAAGGACTTACTTGTTAGTTGATGGAGCAAATCTGCCAAATTGGATGTCTGTATCTTTAAATAATGATGGTTGCTTGCAAAATCCGATGGATTTAACAGCCTTTAACCAAGGGATGGGACGCTTGGGCTACGCATTGATTGAAGTGACAAAGCGTGTGCAATTATGGTGACGTTTGAGTTAACCGAGAAAGGGTTAGAGAGGCCATCTGGATGGTACACGTGGAGCGATTTTAAATTTCAGATCTTAATCTATTTTAAAGGCCAGGCCTGATCGAATAAGATCTGGGGGGCTTTGATTGGGCGTGACCCGGATTAGCCCACGTGTCAAACAGGACAAAGCGAACCGACAAAACAGGATAGAACTATACCCGATCTGGTTCCACCAGACCAGAAGAAGAAGGCTGACCAGGCCAGGGCAGGTCCCTGACCAGATGAGGCAGATCGAGGACATACTCATCTGAGTAAAGAGCAGTTATGACTGAACGTGTGGCGTGGGGGGTTGATATAACCGCCCATTAGCCCCATTATCACCAGTAACCGCCTGAACTACGGTTGGACTTGATTCCAAGCATATACTTGGATACGTAGGCAGCTTATTCATTAAGTTCAGTCCATAAGAAAAATAATGACTATTCTCTGTATAATCCTAGAGTAAGAAAGACCCGTTTGTTCATTCAGTTTGATTGAGGACTCGATCAGGTATATTGGTAAGTTTATGCATTTTTTGTCCTAATTATTAACTAGTTTCTTTGGATCCCGATAAATAAATTAATAAGTCATTCTGGACAAAAACCTATACATTTTAATATAGTTGTAAACGGTGATTGTTAAAAGTTTGATGTCATTTAGATAATTAACCATAGGCATGGAGAATAATGAATAATTTAGAAGAACTTTTCGATTTTTATTTGTATCTTTGTATAACAATTATTCAATTATTATGAGAACGACATAATTTATTTTAAAATTGATAAGAACATATAAAAACCTACCGTTGATAAAATAATTAGTTATTTGACACATGGTTAGTGTCAACTGAAAAATAATGAGAATGGTTTTGGGAGGAAACCAAATGACATTATAAGCTATATGTTACATGAAGACTGAAAAATATATTATATTACCTACACAATTACATTTTTAGTTAAATAAATATCTAATATATATATATATATATATATATATATATATATATATATGGACGTAATAGTAATTTACGAAGCTAGGATTAAATGAATATATACGTATACATACATAAATACATCTATATATACACACACACACACACACACACACACACACACACACACACACATATATATATATATATATATATATATATATATATGTATATATATATATATATATACCCGTGCATTGCACGGGACGTATAATAATGTGATTCCATGCAATTAATATGCATAATATATACTACAAAACCAAAACCCTTCAAACTTATTGTAATACTAGCTATTAAAATTCTTTTATTTAAGATTACTATTTGTTTCCGGCGTCAGATAGAGTAAAAAACAGACAACACAAATGTCCAAAAGTTATACCGATGCCAATAATTGTCATTATATTTCTGCTTTTAGCATTGCACGGGAGAACATATATTTTAAAAGATGAATTTTTTTCATGGAGGAAAAGAATATTTTATTGGCATGTTTGTTATGCATGAATATAATTGAATGGAATAAAATAATAGGAACGAAATGGAATGTAATGGAATAAGTTAATTCTATTACTGCGTTTGGAATATGCAAGATTGGAATTAAATACATTATATAAAAGAGGACACATTGAGTGTTGGGTAGAGCATGATAGTGTATTAAGGTTGGCTGGAGTAGGGTATGGTATGGTTAATAAGGTAGGATATAGACGAAGGGGTTAGGTAGCCTTACGTCATACCCCATTGCACCCCACCTCTCTTCTCACCCAGCCCAACCCACCGCCACCATAACCTATCCACCACATCATCCTACCCTACCCAATATCACTATATCTTACTCTCGATATCATACCTACTTTACCCAGTACCTACTCTACTCCACTATCACCCACCACCCCTACCTTACCCATCATACCACCCTACCTTACCCAACACCCCTCCCTTCTCTACCCTACCCTACCCACCACCTCAACCTTACCCTACCCTATCCACAATTCCACTCTACCATATCTTACACACCACAAAACCCTACCTTACCTTACCTACTACCCCAACATCCTACAATACTCTACCCTACCCTACCCTACCAAC